>OZ020531.1:9731428-10931428 GCA_963971445.1 Ornithomya chloropus
ACTGGACCTTTAGCAAGTATTATGACATAACCACCTGTCGAATGTCTCTTTTTCTAAATCACCAGCAAAATCTGAATCTGTAAAACAATCGAGACAAAAATTATCAGTTTTATTGAAAACAATTCCATGTCCAATCGTTCCACAGAGATATCTAAAAATCCGTATTAATGCTGTGACATGTTCTTCTTGATAATTGACTAAGAACCGACTAACATATGAAACAGCAAAAGCAATGTCAGGACGCGTTCCAACGGCTAAATACATGAAAGAGTCAACAGCTTCACGATATGGAAATTTGGATTGTGATGTTTCGTTTGTACTTTCAAAAATATTTTCTATAGGCGTACTCACTGCTTTTGCATTAGCCATGTTGAACTTGTCTAAAATCTTTTTGGTATAAACAGTTTGACGGATAACTGTGCGATCAGTTTCAATGGCTATTTCCATGCCCAAATAAAAGAAGGAATCTATCACCTTGATTTCAAATTCATTTTTGAGAAAATCAATAAAAATAGATGATGCTTCAGTTGACTCTGCCGCAATAGTGCCATCATCCTCATAAATTGCCAATATGAGACGTTTATTATTTATGCTGCCAATAAAAGCACACGAGTCTGCTGCACTAACTGTGAAATTGGACCCTTTGATCATTTCCGTAAATCGCTTATTCAAACATCGAGAGGCTTGCTTTAGGCCATAAAGGCTTTTCTTCAATTTACAGACCTTACTACTGCCATCTTCATAACCGATTAGTTGAACCATGTAAATGTCTTCTTGTACATAGCCATACAAGAATGCTGTTTTCACATCAAATTGCAAGATGTTATATTTTAAGGAAGTACATAAAGCTAAAATCATTCGTATAGAAGTAAATTTTGCTACTGGACTAAAAGTTTCTTCGTAATCGACTCCATATTTTTGCGTAAAACCACGTATGACTAAACGTGCTTTATAACGTTCAATAGCCCCATCCTCGTCACGTTTAATTTTGTATACCCACTTGTTAGTTATAGCAGTTTTGCTTTCCGGAAGATCTACCAAATTCCATGTGTCATTCTTTATGAGAGACCTAAATTCTTCCTCCATGGCTTGCTTCCACTACGCATTAACATCACTTGAAATAGCTTCCTTATAACTCTTAGGTTCTTTTGTATTCGCAAAGAAAGCACTGTCAAAATTTAAACCAAAATCTTTTTCCTTGGAGCGAAGGTTATATTTATGTTTAGGTGTTGGCGACTCTTGGTCCATGTTGTCTTGAGGACTTTCAGCATCTTCAAATTCATCAATTGCATGCTTCTGATCATCCTCTTTAATGTTATCTTCTGGTAAATGTGCTACTTCATCATGCTCCTTAAAATCATTTATAATAACTGGATACTCACATAATTCTCGAACTAACACATTCCTTGAAATTTCAATGCGTCTTTCTAAAGGTATCCAAATGCGATAACCTTTACAATGCTCTTCATAACCAACAAAAACATCCTTTTTAGACTTCGGATCTAACTTGCGCCGTTTTTCATCTGGTGTATGAACGTAGCATTCTGATCCAAAAATACGTAAATTTAATATGTCTGCCTTTTTCTTAAACCACAGTTCATAAGGAGTACTTTCCTTAATAGTTCTGTTCAAGGTATACATATTGTTGATGGCCTCACCCCAATATTTAAGGCGTGTCTGTTATCCGAACGCACCCATTTTTGGCACATCGGTAGATGGGATAACTATGTATATGCGTACCAAATTTCAGGTTTCTAGGTCAATTTTTGTGGTAGATAAAAAGATTTTTGTCTATTGTGGGCGTGTATCTTGACCGATTTTGCCCATTTTAAATAGCGATCTGCGTGCAAAAACTAAAAGTGCCTATACAAAATTTCAGCTCAATATCTCAAAATTTACGCCCGTGAGAGTGCCAACAACAGACGGACACACGGACATACATGTCTAAATCGACTCAGTTTTTGACGCTGATCAAGAATACACCTCATCACTGAGGTGGAGGGTATAAAAATATAGATAGGGAAAGAGACAATTATATTTACCTCAATTAAAGAAAATAACCAAAAGCACAAAGAAATGACCAGCCAAAGCAAAAAATTTCACAATTTAATCAAAAATTGACCACTTCGTTGTAGAAAAAGTTTGGTAACTCTAGAGTGTTATTGACGTGTTTCGCTTTGTCTCTGATTATATTGCAAATTTTTATTATTTCTCTACAACGTATTGGACAATTATTGATTAAATTGTTTAATTAAAGTGGTGATTTGATCGTTAGTGAAGTGGACATAATTGGCGAATCGTATTTTCGTCTAATTTGTGGAAATTTTTTTAACTTTGGCTGGTCATTTCTTTATACTTTTGGTTTTTTTCTTTTTTTTTTTGAGGTGACTATAATTGTCTCTTTCCTTATTTTCATATTTTTTATTGTTCCTGACTTTTCATCTCCTTGTTTGTCTGTTGGTCCACCATCCTCTATGTCATGTACTTCAGATGAATTATCTATTTTTACATCGAGTAAGGTTCCTGTCGTAACGGTTAATCCACCATCCGATTCTCCATCTGTTTCACCCTCTGTGCCTCAGGCTATAATTTCAGCTGTTCTTACATCTAGTCCCAGAGCCGATGCTCCATCTCATCCAGCAACCGATGCCCTTCCTTATCCAGTGGCTGACATTCCGTTGGAACCGCCGGTTTCCCAAAATGTGGTCACGCTGGTTTCACTAAACTCTAAATCTAATGGAACTACTACCATTTCTAATACCTGTGCTGATGTTCCTCTGGTGTCATCTGCTGGGTTGGTGGCACCGGCGGCATTACCACAGGATAGTGAATTGGTAGTGATTCCTGCGCGCAAATCTATTTTCGTTTCGAGATTTGCATCAAATACCTCAATTGATATGATCAAGAACCATATTGTCCGTAGTAAATTAATTTCTGACATTTCTAAAATATCTATAATCAAATTCAATCCTCCTTATAATAGTGAAATCTGTTCCTTTAAAATCTTAGTTCCGTCGTCAGCATTTGATATTTTCCTCGATAAGAAGTCCTGGCCTAATGGTGCACTGGTTAAGGAGTTTATTCCTCGCAGAAAGTTAAATCGTCCGGTTACGCTAAATCAATCAGTCGCTTTGTCAAAAAACTAAGTAATAAGCCATCTATTCTTTATCAAAATGTCCATGGGCTTAATACCAAGCTTCGTGATACATTTTTGGCCTCTATTAGTTGTGTACATCATATTGTGGTATTTACAGAAACTTGGCTGAAGCCAAAGGTTAACGATTTTGAAATTTTTTCTACTGAGTATTCGGTTTTTAGAGCTGATAGAAAGCTTAAGAAGGGTGGTGGTGTGCTAGTAGCCGTTCATAGTTCTTTACCTGCAAGGTTAGTTGCGTCCTCTGATACAGAGTTTATTTGTGTAAGTGTGTCTTATGGTGAGCCTAAGTTATATATAGCGTGTTCATATATTCCACCTTTGTCTGATGTATCAATCTATTTAGAACATCTTAGAATGGTACAAGTCATACTCCAAATTAATTGTTATAGGAGATTTTAACCTACCCAATGTCATGTGGTATTTTAACGAAGACCTTGGATATTTTACACCTACCTCGTATCCGTCTATTTTTAATGATTATTTTGATTTGATTTGTGAACTTTCTCTGTTTCAACTTAATTCAATTTATAATAGTAATGATAAATTATTGGATTTGATTTTTTCAAGTGACACTAATATAAAGGTTTCGCGTTCGTTACCTTTTGTGGAGCCTGAGGATCATTACCACCCTACATTGTTATTAATCTTAGGTGAGTTCGGTAGTGGTTTTATCAATAGATCACGAGATACCTTACATTACCTTCAATATTGCAAAACGGACTATATTAAACTTTGTAATGTTTTATCTACTTTTGCGTGGGACCTTGACTACAATAATATCGACGAGTCCTTAAATTATGTTTACAATGCTTTATCTTGCGCTATTTCCTTGTCCGTTCCGATCAGACGTTTCAATTTCAATTATAACCCCCTTTGTCCAGTTTGGTTTAATGCTAATCTTAAATATGTCCGTAATAAAAAGAGTAGATTGTTTAAAAAGTTTAAGCGTAGTGGTTCACTTGTGTATTATCAGAGACTTCTAATCAGAGACGGAGTGTCACTCTCTTAAATACTTGACGGCAAAATCTCAAGAAAATCTCAAGGCCCATATCGTACGGTGAAAGTTATCGTAAAAAGCACAAATATCGTATTTACCGAATTCGTTCCACTGACTTGTTCTATCGAATGTGGCTGGTTTTTTTTGATTTTATACAAATCTTAAGGACTCGCTCAATACGTTTCTGCAATAAAAAATTTTTGAAAAAAAAAACTTTGCAAAACATCAAGCAAACATGTATAAAGGGTCGAAAAGTGGAAAAGTGGGACGAAGAACGTAATAGAAAGCAGCCTTATTTTCATTTATTAATTACATATTCATTCATTCATAATATATGAAATTACATGCGTATAAATGTTTGTGATCTATGGAATTCCCTTTAAAAAACAACCCAAGTCGTGTGCCACAATCACAAACACTTGTTTGCCTTGTATGTGCAAACCATGGTATTCCCTTTGCTTTGCTTATAAGCATAGAAAAAGCAACAAAAGTAACATGCGTAAAAAACCAAGAGCAAAAAAAACCAATTCTTCACTATTTTCGGTCCTCAAAAAACAACAACAGTACACATGCGTAAAAAACTAAGAAGAAAAAAAACCAATGCTTTGCTATTTTCGGTCCGGAAGAAATTCAAAGTAAATCTGCAATGTATTAGAATATTTGCACACGGACACAAAACCCCTTGCTTCCCGCATCTCTTTACTGATGAACTTGCGAAATCTCGCAACATCGCCTTGAAATGGTTGAAAAATCAAAATTTTAACAAATCTTCAAATCAGCTTTGCTATGTGCGCTATCGAAACAAAAGCATATTAAGTTCCTCCTAGCATATGTGGATTTATGGTTATATGCGCATGCAACTCATACACCACCACACTATATATAATAGAATAGACAAATAAATCATTAGTCCTTAACATTTATATATGTTATCTAAGAGCCGTCCACGTGTAATTGTAGGAACGTGCGCAAATAGATCGACTTTACCCACTACACGTAATAATAATAACTAGAGCACAAAAGCTGTTGGCTTTTCAATCGTTTGTTTTTGTGACGCACGCGTCACAGAGTCATTTGCTCTGACTTTTTTCCGGACCGAAAATAAGCAAGAGGTTTTGTGTCCGTGTGCAAATATTCTAATACATTGCAGATTTACTTTGAATTTCTTCCGGACCGAAAATAGCAAAGCATTGGTTTTTTTCTTCTTAGTTTTTTACGCATGTGTACTGTTGTTGTTTTTTGAGGACCGAAAATAGTGAAGAATTGGTTTTTTTTGCTCTTGGTTTTTTACGCATGTTACTTTTGTTGCTTTTTCTATGCTTATAAGCAAAGCAAAGGGAATACCATAGTTTTCACATGCAAGGGAAACAAATGTTTGTGATCGTGGCACACGACTTGGGTTGTTTTTTAAAGGGAATTCCATAGATCACAAACATTTATACGCATGTAATTTCATATATTATGAATGAATGAATATGTAATTAATAAATGAAAATAAGGCTGCTTTCTATTACGTTCTTCGTCCCACTTTTCCACTTTTCGACCCTTTATACATGTTTGCTTGATGTTTTGCAAAGTTTTTTTTTTCAAAAATTTTTTATTGCAGAAACGTATTGAGCGAGTCCTTAAGATTTGTATAAAATCAAAAAAAACCAGCCACATTCGATAGAACAAGTCAGTGGAACGAATTCGGTAAATACGATATTTGTGCTTTTTACGATAACTTTGACCGTACGATATGGGCCTTGAGATTTTCTTGAGATTTTGCCGTCAAGTATTTAAGAGAGTGACACTCCGTCTCTGATTAGAAGTCTCTGCTGCTATCTGGTAATCGTATTCTTGTAGGCGTAATCGCCAAAGAACCAATTTTGAATTGGGTTCTTTTACTGAAAATAATCATGTAATTGGCCTATGATCTGTTTCTATTATAAAACTTCTAAATATGGTCTAAAGTGTTTAGTTGCCCAAACTATAGCTAATAATTCTTTTTCAATTGTACTGTAATTTTTCTCATGTTAATTTAATGTCCTACTTGTATAGCATATTGGATGTCCTTCTTGTGACAGTACAGCTCCTAAAGCTACGTTACTGGCATCTGTTCGAAGTGTACATTGTTTCTCGAAATCGGGATAAATCAGTACATGATGATTAACAATTATACGTTTCAAAGTTTCAAAACTGTTTACGTATTGTTCATCTTTAATATTTATTTCTTTGGTATCCTTCTTTAGATACTTTAACATAGGTTTAGCATTACCTGAGAAATCCTTTATAAACTTTCTATAATAGCCTGCCAGTCCGATAAACTGTTGGATTTATTTTTTCGTTTTTGGTAATGGGAATTTAACTATCGTTTCTATTTTGTTGGGGTTTGGTTTTATACCCTCCTGAGTTACGACATGGCGCAAAAATTCGGCCTCTCTTTTCATGAATTCGCATTTATCTAACTGTATTTTTAAATTTACGTCTCGTAGTGAAATATTTTCTTCAATGAAACCAAATGTTTCTGGAGTGAGGTGGAAAAAATAATTATGTCGTCAAGGTAAACCAAACATATTTTGTTAATGTAATCGTGCAGTACATTATTCATCAGTCTTTGAAATGTCGCTGGGGCTGTTTTCAGTCCAAAAGGCATACGCACAAACTCATAATGTCCATTCTCTACACTGAATGCTGTTTTATGTATGTCACTTTCTTTTATTTCAATCTGATGGAATCCCTTGGCCAAATCCAAGGTACATGCTTCTTCCCAATTTTTCCAATATATCATCAATATTAGGAATAGGATATATATCATCTACTGTAATTTCATTTATAGTCAACCACAAGTCTCCATTTCTGTTTACCGCTTGCGTCCAATTTTTTAGGAACTATCCAAACGGGCGCCGAATATGGAGAGTGACTATGCCTAATTATTCCATTATTCAACATTTCATTTATCTGTTTACGTACTTGGTCTTTATGTATATAAGGGTATCTATTGCAGTGTCATAATGTTGCAAAATGGGGTGTACCCTGTCAATCAATGTTACAAAGGTATATAAGTCATTCTTATTTCCGTCAAAAGTAGGTAAATTGCCCAAAAATTTATATGGGTCAATGCCTGGCAATTGTATTTGCTCTTCTATTGCCATCTTAGAATTTCGAACAAGTGCACCACAACTCTCAAAATTATACATCTTAAAATTAAAATATAATTTGGTTTTTTTTTCCTACGCAACAAGAATTTTAAAATTCGCTTTTTCTTCTATTTACTTTTCAAAGGTAGTCTTGTATTTTGCATAAATGTTTTAAAAATCTAACTTCTCAAAAAAAAATTTTTTTCCTCTTCTCTTTATCTTCTACGGGTAATTTCTATTTCACGCAAAGATTTTTCTAATATTTCACTTTTATATTATCTTCGAATATATGCACTCTACTCACTGATATTCTTTTTTGTTACTTGGTGCTGTTGCTGATATTGTTGATGTTGCTGATGTTGTTAATGTTGTTGATGTTGCTGATATTGCTGATGTTTTTGGTGTTGCAATGCTGTTGTTCTGATACCCTTTGGATGGGTCGTGAGGTCTTCTTTTTAAAATTATTTTTTTCTTTTAAATACCCTTTGGCTGGGTCGTGAGGTTATCCGTAATTTGTTTATTTATAAACTATATTTTTTTTTAACGTTCAGTACACTTGATTTATTTATTTAATTGTTAATTAATTTTTAATTTATTAATTTAAGTTAATTAATTTTTCTTTATATTTTTTGTGTGCGGATTTTGAATCCTTTAAATATTCACGATTTTCACTCGCGTTTATTTGATTTTAGTCGCGATTTTCATTCGCCCGTTATCAATTATTTTTGATTAATTGTTTTTATTTATTTGCGATTTACGTTCGCGTTTTTTATTTAATTATTTTTATTTATTTGCGTTTTTTAAGGGATCATCGTAGATCCATCACCGACTGCGTCAGTTTTGCTTTTGCAGCGAGGATTCGAATAAAAAAAATACATTTAATTTTTATCCTACCGAATGCGCCAGTTTTGTTTTCGCGTAGAGTTTGAAAATAAAAAAAAAATTATTTTATTTTATTAAACCAGAGACTTCTAATCAGAGACGGAGTGTCACTCTCTTAAATACTTGACGGCAAAATCTCAAGAAAATCTCAAGGCCCATATCGTACGGTCAAAGTTATCGTAAAAAGCACAAATATCGTATTTACCGAATTCGTTCCACTGACTTGTTCTATCGAATGTGGCTGGTTTTTTTTGATTTTATACAAATCTTAAGGACTCGCTCAATACGTTTCTGCAATAAAAAATTTTTGAAAAAAAAAACTTTGCAAAACATCAAGCAAACATGTATAAAGGGTCGAAAAGTGGAAAAGTGGGACGAAGAACGTAATAGAAAGCAGCCTTATTTTCATTTATTAATTACATATTCATTCATTCATAATATATGAAATTACATGCGTATAAATGTTTGTGATCTATGGAATTCCCTTTAAAAAACAACCCAAGTCGTGTGCCACAATCACAAACACTTGTTTGCCTTGTATGTGCAAACCATGGTATTCCCTTTGCTTTGCTTATAAGCATAGAAAAAGCAACAAAAGTAACATGCGTAAAAAACCAAGAGCAAAAAAAACCAATTCTTCACTATTTTCGGTCCTCAAAAAACAACAACAGTACACATGCGTAAAAAACTAAGAAGAAAAAAAACCAATGCTTTGCTATTTTCGGTCCGGAAGAAATTCAAAGTAAATCTGCAATGTATTAGAATATTTGCACACGGACACAAAACCCCTTGCTTCCCGCATCTCTTTACTGATGAACTTGCGAAATCTCGCAACATCGCCTTGAAATGGTTGAAAAATCAAAATTTTAACAAATCTTCAAATCAGCTTTGCTATGTGCGCTATCGAAACAAAAGCATATTAAGTTCCTCCTAGCATATGTGGATTTATGGTTATATGCGCATGCAACTCATACACCACCACACTATATATAATAGAATAGACAAATAAATCATTAGTCCTTAACATTTATATATGTTATCTAAGAGCCGTCCACGTGTAATTGTAGGAACGTGCGCAAATAGATCGACTTTACCCACTACACGTAATAATAATAACTAGAGCACAAAAGCTGTTGGCTTTTCAATCGTTTGTTTTTGTGACGCACGCGTCACAGAGTCATTTGCTCTGACTTTTTTCCGGACCGAAAATAAGCAAGAGGTTTTGTGTCCGTGTGCAAATATTCTAATACATTGCAGATTTACTTTGAATTTCTTCCGGACCGAAAATAGCAAAGCATTGGTTTTTTTTCTTCTTAGTTTTTTACGCATGTGTACTGTTGTTGTTTTTTGAGGACCGAAAATAGTGAAGAATTGGTTTTTTTGCTCTTGGTTTTTTACGCATGTTACTTTTGTTGCTTTTTCTATGCTTATAAGCAAAGCAAAGGGAATACCATAGTTTTCACATGCAAGGGAAACAAATGTTTGTGATCGTGGCACACGACTTGGGTTGTTTTTTAAAGGGAATTCCATAGATCACAAACATTTATACGCATGTAATTTCATATATTATGAATGAATGAATATGTAATTAATAAATGAAAATAAGGCTGCTTTCTATTACGTTCTTCGTCCCACTTTTCCACTTTTCGACCCTTTATACATGTTTGCTTGATGTTTTGCAAAGTTTTTTTTTTTCAAAAATTTTTTATTGCAGAAACGTATTGAGCGAGTCCTTAAGATTTGTATAAAATCAAAAAAAACCAGCCACATTCGATAGAACAAGTCAGTGGAACGAATTCGGTAAATACGATATTTGTGCTTTTTACGATAACTTTCACCGTACGATATGGGCCTTGAGATTTTCTTGAGATTTTGCCGTCAAGTATTTAAGAGAGTGACACTCCGTCTCTGATTAGAAGTCTCTGATATTATTCAATTTATATATATAGCTTTGAGTTCTTTTCTCTTTTTTTCTTGTTTTTTGAATTCTTCTTTTAATTCAGCTAACTCTTGTTGTAATAGTTTTTTATTTGCAGTATCTGCTATATTGATTATATTGTGGATCTTTTGTAAGTGTTTAATTTTTCGTCCTCCCCTAGGACGTTTCTTGGGTTGTTGTTGTTGTTGTTCTTGGTGTTTTCGTTGTTTTTTGTATGCGTTTTGCCGGGCTTTATATTCTTCTATGGTTATAGGCCTTGGTCCTGGGATGGGAGTGGGCTTGTAAGTTGGAGGTGTATGTTCTATGCCCTTAATATGTCGTGGTTCATATTTTTCCATTGTTGAGTAAAGCTATTGTTGGTTGAACATGAACAGGTTGGCAGGACAGCAGGATCGCCATGTTATGATATTATAAAGATCGCCAAGTTATGATATGATATATTTGTTATTATTTTATACATTTACTAACCTCCAGCTGCTAAGAGAGAGCAGCGTCCTTTCGGCTATAAGCCTGGTAAGGGGAGATGTAGAAAATATGTATTGAGAAAAAGACTGGGAATCGTTCTTTTGTTGAAACCAAAGTCTTTCTGTTTTATTCTTTCAAGATTTACATTATTTATACTTATAAAAATTCTTACTCTAGCACAATTAATAACCTTGTGTTGCTTAAGTAGGTTATTAGGTGACATTGAGTTTATTTAACTTACCTAATGTTATTAAATCTATGTTAAGGTAAAATGCAAGTATGCATTTTTATAGTTGTGTAAAATTGAATCAACTTATTGCTAAAAATGTTGGTGTAGGTAATGTTTAATCTAAACGTGTGAGTACACTACACAGTACCAGTTGATGGAGGAGTTGACTTTACAGCTTCCAAACATTCTGATGCTGCCAAATGTTTCTCCACTCGGAAACGCCAATTTTTGAAACGTGTAGCACGCCAAAGTGGCACCGGTTTTGTCTCGTCTCGTTCTTCATCACTGCTCTGGTTCCGCGGAACCCAACGCGATTCAGTGCTGCAATGTACGAGAGATTGAAAATCAAGATTTATTTATTATTCATCTCTGTTTTTAAGTAGATGTAACAGTTGTTTGAGAAGAAACACTTACTTGGAATTATTATTTTGATGACGGCCCGAATTGCGCATTTGACGTTCATCGTGACAATTAATGTAGACATGTTCGGGGCTGCTATTAGCGCTGCCATTTGTGCAGAACTCCTCAGAGTTCAAAATCACATCAGCGAAACCCTCTTCCCGAACCTTATCGCTCCACTTTTTCTTGGTTGAACAAAACTCTGGCGACTCTTCTTGGTTATTAATTTTATTCGTGGAGGTCTGTGAGACAAGAGTTTTATTCAAATTACTGTCATCGCCACCATTCTCACAACCAACATTAATTATTTGTGGTTGCTTGTTGTGATTAACTGAGTATTGTTCTGTTTCTGATGAACTGGGATTTGGCTGTTGAATATTTTAGACCTGATTATTATTGTCAATATCCTTATTATCATAATATAATATTTAGTGTACATTTCTTCCAATTTTGTCCCCAAACTAGACAAATTCGTATAATACGTCATTAACATGAAGGCTTTAACGGTCGACTTAAGGTTCGGCTTTTCTATTAAATTTTTTCGTATAATATACAACAGTTGAAACAGCTCTGCGTGACGTTCATTGCGCAATAATTCACCGTTAATGCTAAGTTAGTAATGAAAACTATGAAGTTTTAGTTCGCATACCCAATCCAAAGGAAGCAACCACTCATCGTAAGAGGGGGAGAAAAGCTAAATGCTGTGATAACCATATAGCCGTTATGTGTATATATATATTTAACCAAAGTGCGTTGGTATTAATTTCGTGGTAATTGGAATTTTTTTTATATGTTTTTTTTTTTTTTTTATTAATGTGGTGCATAGAAATGTGTTGTTTCCATTTCCTTACTTCAACATTATAAATCGATCAAAATCAATTTGTGAATAATAAATTTTTATAAAAGGAATTTCATTATATTTTTTATGAAGAAAATGACTCTTCGGAACGACATCATCTCTTATTTTGGTTACCAACGGCATTTTTTTATACGATAGTCAATAATTTAACGCTGAATTATGTGAATTGACTGAATGACTTTAATAAATTCATTTGATCAATTTATTGATATATTTTAAAGCGAAGGATACGTTTTTTTTTTAAATAATGTTTTAAACTTAACATTATGTGATGTGTGTTATCTCTCTTATTAATTTTTTTCTTTCAACATGGACAAACATGCTCGTTACTATTTGAAAAAGCGTCCATTATAAATTTATTTTTACTGTTATAAGCAGATATAAATCAATATTCATTTTCCTAAACACATACATATAATTATAATATCTTTAATTTTTAATGCAAAGATGAAAAAAATATTGTGACGCGTTTAATAAATTGTTTGAGAATGGCCACTAATTTGTATTTTTTTTTTTTTTTGTTTTTGTACAATATTATTATATTAAATAATAAGCAGTATATTATATATATATATATATATACGAGTATATATATATTGTAGTGGGTTTTCAATTTTCAGGTTTTTAATTTATTATAATTATTTAATTTATTCCAAATGTTACAAAAATTACTTGGTTCACGGTTCACGGTTCACGTGGACTGCCCTGTCAGCAGCACGGGACTTCAACCTGATTTTATATATGAGGTCCGTGATACATTCACGGACCACAGCAGGCCCTATCCAATCGGATTGAAGCTTGGGACACTGGGCTTTGCTACGCCTTGGCGAATAGACCCATACCAGCTGACCCACCTGAAACTACATCGGATGTGACCGCAGATCGTAGCGGGTTTTCATCGATTCGGCACTGAAGGTTAAGTGATCTCGTGCTGTTTTTCACCTTCAGCACGTAATCAACACTGTTACACTGCTACTGTGGAGTGGGCCCAGGAGCGGGGCCAACCAATAGGTCCACATGAAGGCGAAGTTCGCGACCAAATGCCATTGTAGCTGGGAAAAACCCGGTAGCTTCATGAACCGCGCTGCCGTACGCTAGCAGAATTAAAGGCAGCGACTCGTCCCAACTACCTTGGTTGCTCCCCATAAATTTTGCCAATAGGTCCAGGAGAGATCTATTGAACCTTTCCACCATACCATCGAACTGAGGATGCAGAGGCGTAGTCCGTGTTTTTTCAGCGCCGAGTAGCTCTAAAACCTTTTGGAATATTGCGGATTCAAAATTGCGTACCTGGTTTGAATGAATAATAAAAGGAACGCCAAAACGACTTACGATGGAAGTAACCAGAGCGTGCGCCACTGTGACGGCCGACTGATCAGGAAGGGCAATACACTCGGGCCACTTAGTGAAATAATCCATAACTACTAAAATAAAACGGTTGCCCCGATCGGTTCTAGGTAAAGGACCCAGTATGTCCATTGCAACCCGTTCAAATGGAGTACCTATAAAGCTTGGTTTTAATTTGCCAACCGTACGACGAGCTGGGCCCTTACGGGCGGCGCATATCTCGCATCGTTTACACCATAGCATTACATCGGTATTGCGGCCTATCCAAAAATAACGCACCTTTTTTAGAGTTTTACGCTTACCTAAATGGCCACCAGAAATTGAATTATGTAGCTGCCCCAATATAGCCGGTTTGAGTTGTGTCGGTATAACCGGTAAATCGCGCTCGCCATCCGTGTCCAAGAACCTGTAGCATAAGACACCTTCTCTAATTGCCAAACGAGCGTACAAATGCCAGTAGGCTTTCAGAGAAGGTTTTTCTTTCAACGTGTGCTTCTTTCAACGTGTGTTCGGAGGTCGAACGCCTTCAGCTGTCTATTTGTGCACCACTTTCAACACACTATCTTTTAGCTGTTCCTCCCTCAAGTCGGTTGGTATACTGGCAACAGTTAAAACGTCACGCCCAAATTTGGGCACTTAGGCAGTAGTCACATTAATCGCATAGTCGCCTTGACAGCGCGTCGGCATTAGCATGCTTGAGGACAGGCCTATGTTAAATTTCAAAATCATATTGTTGCAACCGTTCAATCCATCGTGCCTACTGTCTGTCCGGCTCTCGAAAATTATACAACCATGTAAGTGGTCAGTACGTAATAAAAACGGCCTACCAAACAAAGAGGGATGGAAACGTTTTACTGCCCTAACCACAGCCAACCTCTTCCACCCATCGCCTCGGTTTTCCTTGGATCCACTTCAAAACCGGCACGTCCCACTAGATGGCCCAGAAAACGCACCTGAGGTTTGAAGAAATCACTTTTCTTTGGACTCAACTTCAATCCTTCGCTTTTCAAGCGCCTAAACATTTTTTTAAGGTGACTTATACGCTCTTCCACCGTAGAAGAATGAACAATGATGTCGTTCAAATATATAAGAGTAGTCCTCCAAGCTAAATATTGAATTGCCACAGACCGGAGTCGCAACTAAAGGCTGTTTTCTCCTTCGACTCCGGGTCCATTTCTACCTGCCAATAACCGCTCTGAAGGTCTAAAGTCGAGAACCATTTCGATCCACTGAGAGTGGTAAAAATTTCATCCATTCTAGGCAACGGATACGAATCCTTTTTTGTTAGGTCATTTAGACACCGGTAATCGACACAAAAGCGAGATGAACCGTCTTTTTTCCTGACAAGCACAATCGGCGATGACCCCGGGCTCTCAGAAGGCTCTATCATACCTCGCTGTGCCATGTCTTGCATCAAACTATCTACTTCGGTTTTTTTGGCAAAAGGTACGCGGCGGAACGGTTGTTTGAGGGGCTTGGCTGTGCCTGTATATGTCTTATGTTTGACCAAAGATGTTCTACCAAAGTCCAGGGCACCCGTAGCAATCCTTTTGATCGGAAGTAATTTCGGGTTGCAACAGAAGCTCTGAACCCAAGCAATATAAACTAGGCTGTTCCGACTTTCCAGTAGTCATAGTGGCCACATCAGGTGAGATGTCCCAACCACTGAATTCGCAGAAATTTTAACCGCTTGGTCGGTCGCATTTAAAAAGCAAATCGGAATTAATTCATCCTGAGCATTCACTACAGCACGCCCGACGAAAATGCCATTGGTCAATGTAGAATCGAGTGTCTCTTCAATTATGATGTCTTTTTTGGAAATTGGCACCTCACAGGAATTAACGTATCAGTGTGAGGCGATAGTTCCACGTTGTCAGCCAGAAATACTAAGTTGGATTCCTCCGGGCCAGGCAGCACTAAAGGTATTGAACTCACTTGCAAAGTTAACTCCAATTTCCCTAAATCTTTGACAGAAATCGAGCCCGAGAATAAATGGAGTTTGTCGATCCGCGACTAAAAACTTATGAGTGAATTTAGATGTTCCAATGCCAAAATGGAGCGTGGTCATATTATCGGCATTGAACACCTCATTCGATGAACCTTGGAGGCTTACAGCGCACTTTCTTAATTCAGTATTCCGCGGCAACTGCTGACGATTAATTAACAAGACAAGAGCGCCGGTATCAACTACAAATTTTTCTTTCCTCCTTCCAAATTTAACGTAACAACTTAGGCTGCGTTCACCGACCGCACCTACATAGAGTGGATCAGACGCGCCACCGGAAGGCGCACCATCGGATAATTCAACACAATCAGTTACATGGTTCAAATTGTTCATCCTCTGAGGCTGTGGTTGTTGATGCGGTTGCTGTGGATGTGTTTGTTGTTGTTGTTGACGATGTGTTTGTAATTGGTGTTGTTGATGATGGATTTGTTGTTATTGTTGTTGTGCTTGGTGTGGTCGCTGTGAATGTGTTTGTTGTTGTTGATGATGTGTTTGTAATTGGTGTTGTTGATGATGGATTTGTTGTTGTTGTTGTGTTTGGTGTGGTTGCTGTGGATGTGTTTGTTGTTGTTGTGCTTGATGCGGTTGCTGTGGATGTATTTTTTGTTGTTGTTGTTGATGTGTTTGCCGTCGTGATTGTTGTTGTGTTGGAGCTAGATGTCTTTCCATCGGCCTCTGCTCCCCTAGACCGACGGTTACTAGTTTCGCGGCTCCGTTTTAGCGCGTCGACCCCTTCTTCTACTACGTCGCCTTGACCCAAACGACTCCGGCTCGATTTCAAAGGCATGTGTGGCTCGATTTTTGGAACGAGCACTCCACTAAATGCACCAATGGCGTAGCGTTCCAGATCCACTGCAAAGTCTGACAAAGATTCATTTTGAGCTTGAACTCGATTACGAAATTGTTGATAGGAGGCCCTGGGATCTAAAGCATACCGGTTGCGCATAAGGTTGCATATTTCAGCATACGGCGGGGGTTGGGGAATTAATTCACCCCACACCTAACACCAAATGTAGTGGGTTTTCAATTTTCAGGTTTTTAATTTATTATTATTATTTAATTTATTCCAAATGTTACAAAAAAGTAAAACGAAAGCAAACAAAAACGAGATGTTGCCAAAATTCTCTCTAGTAGATAACATCTCAAAAAAAGAAAATCTGGGTCCATAGCCGCCACTTACAATTACAGGGTAGTACGTAACAATATGTATTTTTTCTTTTTGCTTATATTAATAAGAAATTAAAGAAACGTTGAACTTATGTTTAATAGAAAATTAGTTGGGTTAAAAAAAAAAATTAATATTTCAGCCTGAGCTAAAAAAAATATGTGTGAAATGAAGTTAGGTTAGGTGTTGAAAGAAATCCAACTTTTCAATTCTGCTTCTTCTTCTTCAAATTGTGAAATGTGATGTGTGCGGTTAAAGTGAATCTCACGCTTGGAATTAAGTGGTATAGCTACACTTCGAGGCAAACTAATTGGGTCGTTTACATTTCTAGTGATGTTTAGTGTTGTGACATTTGTCCCTGTCACCCATTAATCGATCACGTTCACTGTTATCTCATTTCTTCGTTGATAAATAATTCATATACTTGGTGGTTTGACGAGTATTCCTTATCAACTCTTCCCTATTGGCGTCCATATTATTTTCCTGATGGGCTGAAGAACGATTTCGTTGTGATTAATGATGACGTGAAGGATGTTGACGACCCACGTTGCTAGAGGTTTCACTAGCACTCAAACTGCTTTGACTGCTATAACGATTACCAGAAAAATGTTGCGAACGCCGTCCTTTACCTTGCTGCTGCTGCTGCTGCCGCCGCCGTGTATTTGTCGATCCATAACATGCCGGACTATGACTGCGCCGATTATTTTCATTCGCATCGTAATTGTAGGCATTATTATTTTTTGATTTTGAACGTCGCGGTAGTGTTTGAGCTAATGTGGTTGCCATCTAGCTTCATTACTGCCACCACCATTTTTGTTATAATTATAATTTTCATTATGCTGATTGAATGTTGACAGGTTTCGCTGAAAATTTTGCCATCACTACCATTATTATGATTCTTTGTGGGACTTTTTTGCTTTTGAAAACGTGGTGGTTTTTCATAAACATTTCAATTATTATTCAATTATATACATTTCAATTATTATTGCGTCGTAGATTACCGCGTTCATAGTTGCTTTCGTATGAGCGTTCACTACGATCATCACGTTGCCACTGGCGATCCCAATTAGAATTCGCTACACCATTATATTGGCCACTGTTGCCACGGCGTTCAATTTTCTCCTGAGAATGCTTCAAACGATCCTTGATACTGTATAACCGTATACTATTGCTTTCGCTCTGTACGCTTTGACGATCATCATCCAGGCTCATGCTATAACGACGCTGGCTGTTATTAACAGTTGCATCTCTTTGATTTTCGCTACGGTTGCATCTCTTTGATTTTCGCTACGGTTGTAGCACGCCAAAGTGGCACCGGTTTTGTCTCGTCTCGTTCTTCATCACTGCTCTGGTTCCGTGGAACCAGAGACTTCTAATCAGAGACGGAGTGTCACTCTCTTAAATACTTGACGGCAAAATCTCAAGAAAATCTCAAGGCCCATATCGTACGGTCAAAGTTATCGTAAAAAGCACAAATATCGTATTTACCGAATTCGTTCCACTGACTTGTTCTATCGAATGTGGCTGGTTTTTTTTGATTTTATACAAATCTTAAGGACTCGCTCAATACGTTTCTGCAATAAAAAATTTTTGAAAAAAAAAACTTTGCAAAACATCAAGCAAACATGTATAAAGGGTCGAAAAGTGGAAAAGTGGGACGAAGAACGTAATAGAAAGCAGCCTTATTTTCATTTATTAATTACATATTCATTCATTCATAATATATGAAATTACATGCGTATAAATGTTTGTGATCTATGGAATTCCCTTTAAAAAACAACCCAAGTCGTGTGCCACAATCACAAACACTTGTTTGCCTTGTATGTGCAAACCATGGTATTCCCTTTGCTTTGCTTATAAGCATAGAAAAAGCAACAAAAGTAACATGCGTAAAAAACCAAGAGCAAAAAAAACCAATTCTTCACTATTTTCGGTCCTCAAAAAACAACAACAGTACACATGCGTAAAAAACTAAGAAGAAAAAAAACCAATGCTTTGCTATTTTCGGTCCGGAAGAAATTCAAAGTAAATCTGCAATGTATTAGAATATTTGCACACGGACACAAAACCCCTTGCTTCCCGCATCTCTTTACTGATGAACTTGCGAAATCTCGCAACATCGCCTTGAAATGGTTGAAAAATCAAAATTTTAACAAATCTTCAAATCAGCTTTGCTATGTGCGCTATCGAAACAAAAGCATATTAAGTTCCTCCTAGCATATGTGGATTTATGGTTATATGCGCATGCAACTCATACACCACCACACTATATATAATAGAATAGACAAATAAATCATTAGTCCTTAACATTTATATATGTTATCTAAGAGCCGTCCACGTGTAATTGTAGGAACGTGCGCAAATAGATCGACTTTACCCACTACACGTAATAATAATAACTAGAGCACAAAAGCTGTTGGCTTTTCAATCGTTTGTTTTTGTGACGCACGCGTCACAGAGTCATTTGCTCTGACTTTTTTCCGGACCGAAAATAAGCAAGAGGTTTTGTGTCCGTGTGCAAATATTCTAATACATTGCAGATTTACTTTGAATTTCTTCCGGACCGAAAATAGCAAAGCATTGGTTTTTTTTCTTCTTAGTTTTTTACGCATGTGTACTGTTGTTGTTTTTTGAGGACCGAAAATAGTGAAGAATTGGTTTTTTTTGCTCTTGGTTTTTTACGCATGTTACTTTTGTTGCTTTTTCTATGCTTATAAGCAAAGCAAAGGGAATACCATAGTTTTCACATGCAAGGGAAACAAATGTTTGTGATCGTGGCACACGACTTGGGTTGTTTTTTAAAGGGAATTCCATAGATCACAAACATTTATACGCATGTAATTTCATATATTATGAATGAATGAATATGTAATTAATAAATGAAAATAAGGCTGCTTTCTATTACGTTCTTCGTCCCACTTTTCCACTTTTCGACCCTTTATACATGTTTGCTTGATGTTTTGCAAAGTTTTTTTTTTCAAAAATTTTTTATTGCAGAAACGTATTGAGCGAGTCCTTAAGATTTGTATAAAATCAAAAAAAACCAGCCACATTCGATAGAACAAGTCAGTGGAACGAATTCGGTAAATACGATATTTGTGCTTTTTACGATAACTTTGACCGTACGATATGGGCCTTGAGATTTTCTTGAGATTTTGCCGTCAAGTATTTAAGAGAGTGACACTCCGTCTCTGATTAGAAGTCTCTGGTGGAACCCAACGGGATTCAGTGCTGTACTGTACGAGAGATTGAAAATCAAGATTTATTTATTATTCATCTCTGTTTTTAAGTAGATGTAACAGTTGTTTGAGAAGAAACACTTATTTAGAATTATTATTTTGATATTGTTTGTATTGAACGGCGCGAATTACGCATTTGACGTTCATCGTGACAATTACTGTAGACTTGTTGCGCTGCTATTAGTGCTGCCGTTGGTGCAGGACTCCTCAGAGTTTAAAATCACATCAGCGAAACCCTCTTCCCAAACCTTATCGCTCCACTTTTTCTTGGTTGAACAAAACTCTGGCGACTCTTCTTGATTATTAATTTTATTCGTGGAGGTCTGTGAGACAAGAGTTTTATTCAAATTACTGTCATCGCCACCATACTCACAACCAACATTAATTATTTGTGGTTGCTTGTTGTGATTAACTGAGAATTGTTCTGTTTCTGATGAACTGGGATTTGGCTGTTGAATATTTTTGCCCTGATTATTATTGTCAATATCCTCTTCGTCCATCATAATATAATATTTGGTGTACACTTCCTCCAATTTTGTGCCCGAACTAGACAAATTAGTATAATACGTATCCAGAGTCATTAGCATGAAGGCTTTAACGGTCAACTTGAGGTTCGGCTGTTCTATTAAATGTTTTCGTATAATATTCAACAGTTGAAACAGTTCTGCGTGACGTTGATTGCGCAATATTTCACCGTTAACGCTAATTTGTGTTAAAATCAATTTGGCAAGGTGGGCATCGTTCATGTAATTGATGTCGCTGAATTTATGTATGAACAAATCTAACAAAGATTGACCCAATACATCGATTAGGTCATTGTTTTGCAAACGCACCTTCTGGTAATATTCATCCAATAGTGTTATGGAATTATATAAATGGTTACGATCATGAACTCGCAGGGTATGAGCATCAAGTAAATTTTTATTTAATACTAGCTTACCCGTTGCAGCGTTGCTTGAAACTGAACTACTGTTTCATTTAATATATGCAATATTTCAAACATTTCTATATAAACAACTTATTATGTAAATAACAATATAATGAGCTTTGGCACGTCTTTAACATATTTACAGAAACTTTGTAAACATAAAAATAAACACTTTTGTATAAATTTAAATTTTATAATAATATGCAACGTATTTGTGAAACGCATCGTTTCTACGATGCATTGCAGTATCTTGGAAGTTCATGAATACCGTCCCAGAAAAACCGGTCATCTTTTGAATCAAAGAATGATTCGAGCCAGTTTTTGATACCTTAAACTAAAATAAAGCGTGTGCGGGAAAGTGCATTCTGCATTGACCGCAACATATGGTAGTCAGAAGGTGCCAAGTCGGGACTATATGGCGGGTGTGGCAGAACTTCCCATCCGCTATTTTCTAAATAGGTTTTAACGGGTTTTGCAATGTGTAGCCGGGCATTGTCATGTTGGAAAATTAATGTCTCGTGTCTGTTATCCCATTCTGGCCGTTTTTCCTTCAACGCTCTCTTTAAACGAATCAATTGTTGTCTATGCAGTTCTGCCGTAATGGTTTCACCCGGATTTAGAAGCTCATAAAGCACCACTCCCTTCTGGTCCCACCATATACAGAGCATTATCTTGGCATCGTGAATATTTTTCTTCAGTGTCGATTTGCCTGGTTGGACAGGCTTCACATATGACTTTTTGCGCTTCGGGTTGTTAAAATAAATCCATTTTTCGTCGCCAGTAACAATTCGATGCAAAAACGACTTTTTTTTGTAACACTCGAACAACATTTCAGACATGCACAATTACCTTTCTACATCTCTCGGTTTTAACTCATATGGCACCCAATTTCCTTCCTTTTGAATAAATCCCGATGCTTTTATACACTTGGAAATGGCTGCTTGAGTCACGCCCAATGATTCTGCAAGCTCTTCTTGGGTTTGACACGAATCTTGATTGAGCAACGCATCCAACTCTTCATCTTCAAACTTTTTCGGCTGTCCAGGGCGCTCTTTATCTTTAATGTCAAAATCGCCACTTTTAAAACGTTAATACCACTCAAAACATTATGTTTTTGGAAGAGCACGTTCGGCATACAATTCCAACCAAACGTAATAATAATAATTTAAATGTAATAAAGCAGCAGCGCCGTTTGCATATTTTATTACAATTGTTTTCATTCTTAACCAAACTTCAATGCATGTAACATACACTTAGTAAACAAAAGCATATATTTGATTGGCTCCACTCTTTTCTCAAAATGAAAAATAAGTCAACATCACGTGCATTTAAAAAAACTTAGCAGCAAGCTGATAAGGTTTACATATAAAAGAGCGTAAAAGAAAGCATTTTTTCTACGGTTTTCGAAGTTATTGCTATTGTGTTCGAAATCGTAAAGTTTAAAACGTATTGCTAAATACTTATATAATTAGTTTTACATTACAGATTTGAACATTAATTTTAATAATTTTGTTTTATTAAATTTTTAATAATTGTTTCAGTTTCAAACGAAAATACACGACAGAGGCGCTATTTTAACAATTATAACTTTCTTACGTATATAGAGTAATATAGAACAATAGGAAATAATGTAATGAAATTTACTAAGATATGCATAAAAACTAAGAGGCAAAACCACGCCCATTGAAATTTGGTAGGAAGTTTTAGCATATTTTAAGGAACATTTAGTTTTAGTTTTAGAAACGTCTTTCGGTTTTCGTTATATGTCGGCTCAAAGAAACATCACTTACTTGTTTTGTAGATTAGAGTAAAATAGGCGATGCCACGACTCAAAAACTTTTACAGAAACTACGTACATATTATAATAAAGGCATTTGTACAAATTTATATTTAAACTGTTTTGTGGTTTTATCAGTACCTAACTTCTAACAAACACATAAAAAACAGAAAAGTGGGCAAAGCTACGCCTTTAAAAATTTTGCAAAAACTTTCACCATAGTTTAATGAACATTCCCTGAAATTTTGGTTCCAACATAGTTATTGATCTCTACAATGTCTTAATTTTAATTAACCTCATTTTTAATTTTCATGTATTACAAAAAAGTCGCCGCAACGACTTTAAACTTATTATACAAACTATCTACGTGTCATATCAAAGATATTCTGCAACTTTGAGCTTAAACGGTCCCGTGGTTTTGCATTACAAACTTTCAAAATTTTTCTTTTATTAATATAGATAAAACATAACATAACATGACATTTCGCTGCATAGTTTCTGCTCACCCATGGCCAGTTCATCGAAGTTACGTGAAACAAAGATTAAAGCAAATTTCTTAACTGTTTCTGTATCATCTAACGCTTTATTGTTAATGTAACCAATCGTATCACTAAGAAATTAAAAGAAAATCTTTATTTACAACAATTTTTGATATACATAATGGCTTTATATTTTTAAATATAAATATATATATATATATATTGAGTAGTTTTTATATATAAACTGTACTCAAATAATACTTCTTTCTTCTTACTTTTAACAAATCTAGTGCAGCTTTAGTACTAATTAATACTAAAATTAATAATAATAATTATTTATTCTTATAAGATGTAAATAGCTTGTGTGCATGGGTTTGTGTGTGTTGTATGAAAAAAAAAAATTAAGAACGTGCTATTTTCATATTTGTAACAATGATTCACCACAAAGTAAAGAAACGTTAAGAGTACATTAATACAAACAAGTTCTGTTATATATATATATATATATATTAAAGTACATATGAAAAGAAGAAAAACAACAGCAACAATAACAGCCTTTAAATGCTTTTAACAACTGTTCTTTTTATAATATCTGGTCTTCACTACTTACTTTACTTTTACTTTACTTCATCGTGGACAATGCTTAAATAATCTGTCACAATAAATTTGATTTTATTATTTATGGAGATTGATGCCTCGCATCATATCAATTTTATGATCGTAGCGATTAGTGCCACTAGTGCCATTATTTTGTATATAATTGGCAATATCGTGCAATTGGGTTACGTCCGATGACCCTATAGAATTTATATCATTTTCGTCACCGCTGCTAATCATATTACCCCGTCTTTTTAGTGGAACTGTTTGTTGTATTTTTTCTTTTCTTTTATTAAAAACACTTATTTGTTTGGTAAAGGTAACAATAAGATAGAAGAAAAAATGGTCTTAAGACCATTTTTTTTTGTTTTTCAATACGTTTTTATATTTTGCAATTTACTTCTTTAGAGCGCTTCTGTTAGAGTTCAGCTTAAATTATAATAAAAATCGCTCGATTAACTAAATATTAATTGTTTCACTTGTGATTTTCAATAAAAATTAACTGAAATTAGCAGAATTAATCAAAACCGTATATTTTCCTATTACGGTAGAAACTAGAGTTGTGCAGTTGCCAATTTATTAGACAATTAAAACGTATAGGTTAGGTGTGATTAAATGCAGAGATAAAAAATGTCTAACTAAAATATGATCAGGTAAAAATATTGCACAATATACAATAGTACAAAATGGCTGAACATTTAGGATAATAATAGTGGAAATAAATTTTTTATTATATGGCAACACACAGATGTAAAGTAAGCGGAAAGTTTTCTGTATCGAGCACTAAAACTGTTAACTTGCATGCATTAGTGCTTGAACACAATAGAGCTGCAGCCGCAAAGAAATTACTCCCTTTTACTCTCTTTTATGTGTAAACCTTATGGAAAATGTGTTTGCGGCTGGGTTTTTCAAATACAGCTACTGCTAGCTTCAAATCTATTTTAATTCTCCAGCCGCATTCTCATTTTTCTACTTTCTCTCATATTGAGAACGGGTAGGGTAGCCTATTTTAGTATAATTTATTTTCAATTCCGTTTTGTTAATTTTGTAATTTTGTTTTATGTGACATTTCGTAATAGATTTTTTTTGTAACTATTCTTGAATTAGTGTAAATAACAATTGAAATTTATCTAAATCTATTCTTAAAACCATGAAAAAATGCTCCTTGCCTTTTATTATCTATTAACAGAGCAAAAATGAAAACAAGCCTTTTGCTTTGATAGAAGAATTTTTGAATAATGAAAACTAAATTTTATTCCATTGACAACTTAGAATAAGTTTCTTGATTGAAAATATAATATTATTAAACAAGTGCATATATATAAATAAACAACTTCAACACTTCCACTTTTATTTATAAGGTTATTCGCTTGTTATCGTATTACGTTAAGCATCGCTTTAATTTTTGAAAAATGCTCCTTTTTTTTTTTGTTGGCTTTGTAAATATGTCTGCAAGTTGCTCACTAGTTGGAACGTACTTCAACTTGAAGCTTTTATTTTCATACATCTCCCTTATGAAGTGGTACTTCACATCTATATGCTTAGTTCTCTTGTGGAATTGCGTAAAACCACGTATGACTAAACGTGCTTTATAACGTTCAATAGCCCCATCCTTGTCACGTTTAATTTTGTATACCCACTTGTTAGTTATAGCAGTTTGCTTTCCGGAAGGTCTACCAAATTCCATGTGTCATTCTTTATGAGAGACCTAAATTCTTCATCCATGGCTTGCTTCCACTGCGCATTAACATCACTTGAAATAGCTTCCTTATAACTCTTAGGTTCTTCTATTTCCGCAAAGAAAGCACTGTCAAAATTTAAACCAAAATCTTTTTCCCTCAAGCGAAGGTTATATTTATGTTTTGGTGTTGGCGACTCTTGGTCCATGTTGTCTTGAGGACTTTCAGCATCTTCAAATTCATCAATTGCATGCTTCTGATCATCCTCTTTAATGTTATCTTCTGGCAAATGTGCTACTTCATTATGCTCCTTAAAATCATTTATAATAACTGGAGACTCACATAATTCTCGAACTAACACATTCCTTGAAATTTCAATCCGTCTTTCTAAAGGTATCCAAATGCATTAACCTTTACAATGCTCTTCATAACCAACAAAAACACCCTTTTCAGACTTTGGATCTAACTTGCGCCGTTTTTCATCTGGTATATGAACATAGCATTCTGATCCAAAAATACGTAAATTTAATATGTCTGCCTGTTTCTTAAACCACAGTTCATAAGGAGTACTTTCCTTAATAGGACTTTTACCAGTTCTGTTCAACGTATACACAACATTGTTGATGGCCTCACCCAAATATTTAAGGCTCAAGTTTTTAGCATACATCATTAACCTAGCTACTTCTATAATCGTCCGCATGTCTCTTTCAGCACGTCCGTTATATTCCGGTGTATAAGGAGTAGATCTCTGATGAGTAATTCTTCACTTTTGCAATATAGCACCTCCTTATTGCAGTATTCAAGGCCATTGTCTGATCTTAACGTCTTCACCCTCTTGTCCGTGTCTACTTCTACTTGATCTAAAAACTTATCAAGCACGTCCACTACATTTGATTTACTTATAATGCAATACATATAACGATAATTTGAATAATCATCTCTGAATAAGAGCATGTAACGCGCACCTCCAAAAGATGTCTCTTGCATCGGTCCACATAGATCAACCTTCACAAAAAGTATTACCCTCAGAAAACTGAACATTAAAATGTCGTAAAACACCTTTAACATGGTCTTTTGGCTGATGACACAAACGTTCATGCCATAATCGTAAGTCATTTTTATTAACAGCAACATTAGCATAATTAGAAATAGTGCGTATCTTTAACAGTAGTTTGAAAAGCTTCGAGTTTTCTTCTCTTATGCCTTTTAGGATCACAACATCATGCCGTTTAAAAACACATTCATTAGCTTGAGCCGTCATTGAGTACCCTTTATCAAGACACGAATTGGTTGAAAACAGATTTATCTTGATATTCGGTACGTATAAAACATTTTTCAAATGTTTATCATGCCACATTTTGCCATCAAATGCCTTTACCCAAATGTCACCTTTACCAAAGGCTGGAATGGCTGTTCCATCTCCAATACGTATTTCTTTAGGAGGCTTAAAAGGAATGAAATCACGGAACCATTCTTTCTTGTTGCACATATGGTCACTTGCTCCTGAGTCAGCATACCAAGCATTTTCTTCAGGACCTATACACAAAGTACCACCAATGAACGAATCTCCAGACGATTTTGATTGGCGTTTTTTGAGTGGACAATCCTGCTTCCAATGACCATATTTTTTACAAATAAAACATTTTCCTCTGGGTTGAGTATACTTTTTATTTTGTGTCGTTTTATTATGCTGCTTCGCCGCAAAAGCTTCAACCCTTGGCGGTTGAATACCCAATCTGGATTCTTCCATACAAAGACGAGAGGTAAGATTTCGCAAGGTTCTCTCGCTCTTTTCGGTTGCTTCCCATGACGCAAAAAAATGTTTGTACTCATTAGGCAAAGTCATTAATATTTTGGTAATCAACATGTTATCAGATATTTGCTCACCCAGATCTGCAAGCTGTTTTGACATACGCTGTAACTTTGATATATGAATGGATATACTATCTTGCGGGTCTTTTACATATTGAAAAAACTGCTGTTGCAACAAATGTATTGATGTCTGTGACTTCTGCTCATATATACTTTCTAAAGTTAACCACATAGACGCTGAACTTTCACAATTTATAATGTGAAGCATAGCTTCTTCACCCATGGATACCACCAAAACCTTTTGTGCTTTAGCATCCAACGTTTTCCACGCTTCTAATTCTTGACCAGCTTCTGCAGGCTTCTGCTTCACGCCAGAAACAACGTCCCAAAGATTACTACCTCGTAGCACCACCTTTACCTGGAACTTCCACAAAGTCCAATTATCTGCAACTTCAAGCTTGGCAATTTTGTAATCGTCCATGACTATTTAGCTATTTCAGGTAAGGGTTAAGCCCATAACCTATTAACAGAGCAAAAATGAAAACAAGCCTTTTGCTTTGATAGAAGAATTTTTGAATAATGAAAAATAAATTTTATTCCATTGACAACTTAGAATAAGTTTCTTGATTGAAAATATAATATTATTAAACAAGTGCATATATATAAATAAACAACTTCAACATTATCTTTAGAAAACTAGTTTTATAAAACCCCCTTTCATTTCGATTTAAATTTAACTGGCGGACCCACCACCTTCCCTTGTTTTTGAACATTTCCAAAGTTTTAAACGCGGGTAGCATTATGCAAATTATTTTAAATATTTTTACAATGTAATCCATTTTTATACATTTATTTTATAGAATTTAGAATCAAAAAAAAAAAAGAAAACGAAATAAAAACTTTGCTGCTGCAGCTGCTGCTTTATTATAAACACTCAAGCAGCAAAGTTAAAAAAAGAGGGTAATTTTTTGCGGCTGCAGCTCTATTGTGTTTAAGCACTTATGTATTCGTCTAAAATCAAAGAGAAAAAGGGACAACTATGTGATATTTATTGTGACTTATGTTTTTCCTTATAATTCAGAAATGATTAAGAGGTAGGATGCCATATATGTTTTTTATATGTTTTCATTTTTAGAATCATAATTATTGATATCTCTAAAACATATTGGTATAAAAAGAAAATGAAAAAAGAATACTGAAGACTTGAAGAAGAAATTTGAAAGAAATCTTTTATTTTATGCGCTTGAAATTAATTGGAAAATGTTAGGAAATATTTATTAGAGGATGTCGAGCAGTGGATTGTCGGATTCCTCAACTGGCGGAGGTGGTGATTGGATATGTAGCGATGTAACGTGAGTTGTAAAGCATCGTATCATGTTGGAGGCCTAGCACCACCTCCAATATCTCGAAACTCTACCTTAAAATGACTCAATTATACTAATTGTACAATTTTACTTCGCACCGTGCTTGGCTCTGCCCTAATCCTTAATCGGGCATGTACGGCGTTTGTGTTTTTTTTTTCCTACAGTTGTCACCATATGAATTTCGCCAGGCGTATGCTATGCAATAAATGCAATCGAGCACGCAGTGTTGAAGAAGATCACACAAAATCGAGTAATTCGAGCAAAAAAAAGTTGGGCACAAAAATTGGAAAGGTGGCTGCTGAAAAATCGCGGGGTCTGTTCAGTGCTGAGGATTGGCAATGCAGCAAGTGTGCCAATGTTAATTGGGCTAGACGGCAAACCTGTAACATGTGTAATGCACCCAGATTTTGTGGTGTCGAAGAGCGGACTGGTGTGTATTGAAAATATCATTGCGCCATTATCTGTTTAATACTTTTTCTGAGTGCTTACATATATGTTTTAGGTTATGGTGGCGGTTACAATGATCGTGGCGTGGTGGAGTACAAGGAACGTGAAGAGTCAGATAGTGAATATGATGAATTCGGGCGATTGAAAAAACGCAAGATGAAATCTGATCAGTCGAAAGATAGTAATAGAGGCAAAGATGGTGACAAAAAAAATCAAGATGAGGAGGATGACGAGGAGGATGAAGGTGATGATGAAGATTTAGCAAAGTATGATTTGTTCGGTGATGAAGCGGAATTTGCTGATAATGAAAAAAAGAAGGAAGACACCGACAAATTAGAAAATATAAATACAAATCGAAATAGGACAAAGAGGAGACTCTCAGCAGCACGATCACAGACACGATCACGAACTCGTTCCCGATCACAAACCCGTAATTCTCGTAGCCGTTCTTCTTCAACATCATCTTCTTCATCAAGTTCTCGATCTCCTTCGAGATCGAGATCTCCTTCCATTTTAAGAGCAAAACGCTCCCAAGCTTATGTACGCCAAAAATCGCGAAAATTTTAATACGATCTTTAGGGGATCTACAGCAAATATACGTGTTATTACATAGTTATAGCATAAATTGCAAATATGTTGTACCGAGGATACTCTCAAATATATATTTGCGTCTAATAATTAAAAGAAATGTTATTATTCCCAGCATCATTCCCCGATTAATGCTTTTACTACCACTGAATGGAATTTCGTTTATAGGATGAATTAGTTTTATTGGAGCTCTTCATAACTTTATATATCTAAGTGCTCAGTTTTAGCGGCAATTTTCTTGTGCGACCCTCAGTTCAGCCAAACGCTCCTTGCACTTAGTGATTTGTTACAGTTATCGGTATATCCAAATCGATTTGTTCCTGCCTTATGAATTCCATTTTTTGAATTGCCTTCTCCAGGAACGGTATTTGATCATTTTCTAATATTTTGCGATATTCATCCAATTTCTGCTACCGCAACTTCTCACAGTGAATGTCTGTCCACTTCTTTAACGACTCCTTACGTGTAATCCAATGAAATTCGACCGGAGGTGGTTTGTATACTAAATAAGACTTTTCTAAAATCCATTCATAACGGCGATAATCCCAACGACGCAAATATTTTAAATATTTTTTACGTTTATCAATCAATTCATTCAAAAAAACTTTACGTTTTTTATCTCGTGGAAATTGTATCATTAAATCTTGATATCGGCGTATGGTGACTCTCATTCTGGCCACTAAAAGCACACTTTTTATTCCAATATTATGCGCAAGTTTTTGCACTTACATTTCACTTCCATTGATGAAAAGTCGTAGGCATGCCTTTGCACCTCTTTAATAAAGATATTACGATAATAATCAGAGATATGGTATCTGGGATTGTTGCCCAATTCAAATAATGAATGCACGGTAGGATCAGCTCTAAAAATGTATAATATACGAATAATCGTTTACATGCAGTTTGTTTATTGGTATATTATGCTTACGTTTCCAACTCCTTTGACTGTCGGAAATATTTAAGTAATTCTTTGGGGTTAATTCGGCACAATCACCACTCTTTAGCCGATGTATGGAGGGTATCTTTTCCAGTCTAACCCATTTATTTTTTGATCCGATTTGAAAGCATAATGCCGGATTATATTGATGGCACCGGCCTGATTTAATTTACAAATTGTATTAAAAGTCACGCTAAAATTCCGTTTACATCGACAAAATTAACCAAATCAATGTGTTTCAATTTGCAAACAAATAACAGCTGACTTCGATCATTCGCAATAGATAAGTCTTGGCGTTGTCTTTATGTACGAATGAATTTATTATCTTTGTTTATAATTGTTCATAAAAATCTATTTATTATATTTCTCATTTTCCAACAAAAGTTTTCATTTTGGTTTTAATTTACTTTCTAAGATTTCTTGCCGTTCAGCTTTCTTTTGCAATCGGGCGCAACGTTCTTTGGCATAAACCTATTCTTGCGACATGGTTACAATTTTTGTAGCAATTTCCCTTTGCCATAATAAACGTTTCTTCTGATTGGACTACAAAATAAACAAGGTAGAATAAATGTGAGATATAGAAAATAACTCTCTTCTTACCCCCATTGGTGTGGGTCGACCATCTAAATATGAGTAATCTGGTAAATTTGTTAACGGTCCAAATGCATTTGGATTCGATGATAACATATAAAAATGTTAAGGAGGAATGATTTATCTGCCCATGATGTATAAGCTCCATGCGCATATAACCATACATGCTATACAATTTTAATTGAGGTATTATTATTTAAAAATACCAAGTCGATTTGTAAAGACTATTTAGAAAAAATAAACGCTCCGCCCAAAAGCTCCTACAACCAAGGAAATTGGCCAAAGTGAACTCATCATAAATTATTTCATTATTTTGTTTATATATAATAATAAATTATTTGAATTGACGTTATAATAATATTTTTCCGAACTTTTCTTCTCATTTTCCCTTTAGCTTTAGCTTTACCCCAGAGCCCACTTTGTTGTAGTGGGTAAATATTCCAAGCATTGCTTAGGAAGTGCGTGTTATATATACTTAAATATATATAACTTAACTCTGGCCTTGGCTTCCTACAGCTTACTTTTGGCGAAAACATTTATACGTTCTAATTTAATATATTATAATGTGTATTTAATTTAAATATTATGAAGTGTATATAATTTAATATATTATAATTGTAATAAATATATAATTAATAAAAGAAAAGAAGGCTTTCTTTAATTTGTCATCGTTCGACTTTTCCATGTTTCGACCATTTATACATTTTGTCTTCATTTTTGTAAAGTAAAAAACATATGAAACAAGTAAACACAAGCCATATTTGTTAACAGAAGTCAGCATAACAAATAACATATTTGTGTATACATTTGCCTGCATTCATTGCATACAATGAAAATGTAAAATATAGTGGGCCTCGAAATAAATCTTGAGATTCTGTTAACAAATTTGAAAGAGAATGACGCTCCATCTCTGTTTTCTAACTCTCTGGCTTGAAGTTAAAAGATAAAGAGAAAGAAAGAAAGAGAGATTACTCAAGCAAGAGATTTAAATATGTTTCGTATTGTTTGCATTTTATTGGCGTTATTATTAAACTTAGTTTCCTAAGTTATTTGTATATTTTATATATTTGGCAGTACATTAAAAATATTTCTTCACAATGGAAATCATACTAGCTAATGTGAATACCTTGTGCTTCAAGGTAGAAAAGGATCTTACAGAACAAATTGGAGCTGTGCCCCTGCCTTTTTTTGGCATGGACAGTAAGGATCTCTTTTAATACAGTTATATTAAAAATTAACATAATTATATAATATTACATTGTGTTTCAGAATCTGTGGCGGCAGTCTGTCAATTTCTTAATTCTAAAGATGGTTCCGAATGCACTAACGGAACCATGTGTCCTTTTCGTCATATACGCGGGGATCGCACCATAGTATGCAAACATTGGCTACGTGGTCTTTGTAAAAAGGGCGATCAATGTGAATTTCTGCACGAGTTTGATATGAAAAAAATGCCCGAATGTTATTTTTACTCCAGATTTAATGCCTGCCACAACAAAGAGTGTCCTTTTTTACATATAGATCCTGAAAGTAAGATTAAAGATTGCCCATGGTATGACAGAGGCTTCTGTCGTCATGGGCCACATTGTCGCCATCGTCATGTAAGACGGGTTTTATGCATGAACTATTTAGCCGGTTTTTGCCCAAATGGTTGGAATTGTAAACATATGCATCCACGCTTTGAGTTGCCATCCAGCTCGGACCTAAGCAAGGATCAATTTCAAAAGAAAACACCAACGTGTCACTTTTGTGGGGAATTCGGCCATAAAGCATCAGTTTGTAAAAAGAATCCAGAAGTTAATTTGAATGATATTAAACCATTTCGTCATCATTATCATGGTGGTAATCCTAACATGATGCCCCATAAATTGCGTACTAGTAGTAAAAAAGACAATTTGAATGATGAAAATTCAGAACCGTCTTCAAATACAAACTCAACCACCAATGGTCCTCCTTACCCCAAGACTGCAAAACCTTTAGAAGAAATCACTTGTTATAAATGCGGGCACAAAGGTCATTACGCCAACAAATGTCCAAAGGGACATTTGGCTTTTCTCTCCAATCAACGCAGTCACAAATAATATCATTTATCAGACTAACAACGAATAAACGTTTTCCTTGTAATTAATTTTAATTATAAATATATAGATATATGTAATACAGTAAGAAATACCACTTAGAAGAGTGTTATCTATTAATAAATATGTATGTGTGCTATAAAAGAATTTTTTAGCGCGAAGAGGGAGTCTTTTGCTCAAGTGAAATTTATTGACCATCTTTTGACCCGCTCATCTTTCAGCAGGAAACAGATAAGTTTGGAGCAAAAACAAAACAAAAACATTGTGTATCCTTTATGGTTGGTATTTCATTTGCAAAACCCAAAAGGCGTTTGAAATGCTAGTAATTAGCTTATCTATTGATGTGCCAAAAATAGGCATGAGTGGATAACGAATAAAATCGATTATCTGCCACAAAAATTAACCCATGAAGTTGAAAGATTTGGTATATATTTATAATGATCCCTTTCATTGATACTGATTGAATAACAGACTCGCCCACAATTTTACAAAAAACCTTACTCAACATAAGTTAACTTTTTGAAATTATGGGACAAAAATCGTTATTATTTATTAAGGCGGTTCTTTTTGAAATATAAATACAAAAATTGTAATTACAATTTCATTAAATTTGTTGTTGCTGCTATTGCAAATATGTAAGAAAATATAATTATTTTTAAGTCTATAGTAATATATGGGAATACTTTCAGTTAATATTTATGCATATTTATATATATATAAATGAAGTAATATGGATTTATGTTCTCTGGTCAAACATATCATGAATGCGCTATGATATAAGACATATAATTACACACACATATATATACATATAAATGGTTTGTTATTATTATAATTGTTTTTCTTTCTCAATTTAACTTATACCATTCCAAATTGTCGGGTTTCGTAGAAGGCGAATTGAGCATATCACTCAACATGCATATATTATCGTTTAACTGGAATAGTATGAATATGAAACGCTATAAAAATAATATAAATTTCAAATAATGAGATGAGCACACCTGTAAAGTGGTATCCAAATTATCGATAATGCTGCCATTTTCTAAAATCACAATCATTATAATAATAATGTTACCTTTAATATAGAAAACACTTTTGCTTATTTCATACCACTTATACAGTCCATGCTATTATCCATATGGGTAATAAAATCCGTATTGACTGCAAACGAATTGGATGATAAACTCAAGCCGCTGTCACTTGATTCTTGGCGTGCATGATTATCAGCAGACAGAAACGGATCCATATGTAAACTAACATTGTTCTTATTTAAGGCTTTCTGTAAGAAATATCATTTATTCAGAGTTCGTAGACAGTGACAGTATATTAAATTATACAAATATTTTATATAGAGAGTACCTGTCCTACTTTTTGTTTAAATATATCATTGGTCTTATCCATATCCACAGCATTTACCCAGCTCATTTCATTTTTAGCTTTTACAGCTTTTTGAAATAACAGCGCTAAAATGGAATTTGTTGTATTTTTGTGTGCGTTTATTTTACAATTTTTGTTATGTGCTAAGAGCAGTCTTACGAATGCGTGGATCATTCCAAGATGTGGTACGGTCAATGTGATTGATGAAATAAACGTCACCAGTATCGGTCATTGCTTGTTCCCAACCTTTTGGCAAAGGACCCAAATCACTATTGAGTATACTGGCCTCACCCGTAGTAGATTTATTACCAATTCTAGCACTAGCTATAATTTTTATAAAATTTGATCAATTAAATAAATTACACAACTCCCTCTCCCTCTTTCTTTCTACATATGTATAAGTATACCAACCGGCGGCATTAAGAGCTTGCTGTTTAAATTGAATTCTTGGATCCTCCCATTGTGTAGTTTTTGTAGAGTGACTATAAAAAACAAATTTTTTATTAGCTTTCAGTTAACGGTTCGTTATGTAACTGGATAAACGCGGTTAAAAAATGCAATGAAATCAAATCGAAATTAACAACAACACAGCATGTGTGTGTGTAAAATTATAGAATTATTCAAAGTTATTACCTCTAGCTTGCCAAATTCGATTGGTTTGGAAGGCTTTCATAGTTAGCAGCATAAGCGAAAATACACAAAAGCTTTTATCATATTGGGCAAATATTAGTACACATACACATACACTTATAGAGTAAAGGGATGGAATGAAATGAAATGGACACTGGCCGCTTCTACTCACTTTAAATAATAAATTTGACCATCGTTGGTCTTAGCTTGCTCCCAGCCAGGAGGAAGCGGACCAAGTTCATTTTGTAATTGTATGGGACTGATGACGTCATAAGAGCGTTGTTTTATGTGATAACTTTGCAATGGCCCACCGCCGGTTGCAGCCGCAGCGGCGCTACTTTGACTCACTAAACCGATTATACTCGATGGGTTGATGCAAGCGGCCACCGCTGCAGCAGAGAAACCCACCGCACTATTGGGAAAATTGGTCCCAGGGACTTGGGCAGTACTGCCATCAGCTTGTTGTTGTTGCTGCTGCAAAAATGTAGCTCCAGCGTCTTCAGTGATATTGCCAGTGTGTATATTGTATGTTTGCTGCAATGAGGCCGGACTACTGTGAGCCCGTGCATGGCATATTTGTAAACGTTGAACTTCCGGCGGTGGTGGTGGTGCTAGGGCTGCTGCTGCTTGGGTGATCGTAGGTGTTGGCTGTTGCATAGCCGTGCTCTGTAAGTCCGATAATGATGTAGCCACTGGGGCTTGATTGATATTGGGTTGGGAGCCGCAATCATATGCCGAATCTACACTATTGGCACGCGAATGTGACACGGTCAATGATTTGGTGCTGGTCGCAGGCGGATTGAAAAATGAATTGGGCAATTTCCTCATACGCAGTGGCACTTGAAGGGGCCGTCTCGATTCACTCGGATTCAGAACACTATCGAACAAGGCCTGCAGGTTTTCATCAGAATCCTGATTAATACGAACGACCAAATTATTCGTCGCTTTTGTGCCTTCTGTTTTAACATTGCACTTGTTCGCGTCGTCATTTGTGCTGGATTTGCTCAAAGACATCTTGTTTTGTATTGTGTGTAAGCGTAGAGAAAAAAAAAACACCACAGTCCGACGAAAAAAGTCGTTTATATTTTTGTGTATATACCTTTACGTATTAATTACATCAAAAAATTTGCTGGCTCCACATTTTCACTAGCATTTAATTACACAATTTTTTAGCTCCACCCGTAAATATTTTACGGATTTTCTCAAAGTTCATCGAGAAAATTTTTGGGGAATTAAGAAAAAACTTGCCAACAAAAAACTCGTTTATATTTCTTCTTGAATGGTTTAATTCCTTCCCCCCTCCATTCATTTCATTTGTATTTTCCTATTTTTTTTTTTTTAATTTTTTTCAATTTAATTTTGACATTCAAACCTCGCAACATGTGGTTGGGGTTTGAACAATTGAGCTGCACCAACGAAACAAATAAACGCTTTTCATTATTCGTGTTGTTAACATTACTGACAGTGTACAAATACCGGGATGTTTGAAATAATAGGAAAACGTAGACATTTATTTGTATATTCTTTTTTTTTAATGTGCTTAACAGCTAAACACTCTCTTTTTTCCTCTAGCAATGCATTCTGTAAATTATTATTTTATTTTTTAATAGATATAATTATAAAAAAGAATCATTCATCTGATTTAAAATTTTCTATATGTTGCCTTCATACTATGTGTGCTACAAGCAACTAACCGTAGCAATACTTTGTATTTCCTAGAAAAAATTAAAAAGAAGAGAACTTGTGAAAGACTCAAAAGAAAAACGCGAATATTAATTTTCTCAATTTTCCTGTGAAGTTAGCGTAATCAAACAGTAAATTGACATATTATCTGTCTGTCAAGCAATTGGCGCAAATTGCCTTTGGTAGATGATACGGATCACATAAACAAATCCTATCAACCAAAGAAACCAATTGCCCACAAAAGTGGATAACGATAAATCCACTGTATGCTCTGTTCGGTAGCAAAATGTTGTGTAAAAACTACTGTAGGTTATTAGAGGCAATCAATATAGCACTGACATACACTGCAGGTACACTCAAGTAGGCTGTGCAAAATAAAAATAATTTCGACTTTTTTTTGAGAAGAAAACCGTACAATTATCACATTTTAATATTACGTTTAAGACGGCAGACGTACGGTCCTGTTCAGCACTCCATAAAAATTATTCCTCTTCATACAATTATTGGAAATTATTATTATTGTTAAATTTCAATATTCAACAGTTTTGCTGGATAGATCGTACAGACAAAACTCTCAAATTGCTATACAAGGGATTCATAAATTCGATGAGATATTAGAAAAAATTTAATTTTTTCATCTCTGCACCTATAAATAGAATAATTATTGTATAAAATATATAGCATTTTATAAGGAGAAAAGGCAAGATGCTCTCGCCCGATACTCTGCATCATCAGGAAGAAGTTAATTCGGCCTTGGATCGTCAAATACAGCAAGAGATACAGAATATGGCTCATGAGGCCCAAATCCAAGCACAAATTATTTCCAACGAAGGTATGCACGTTCAACACTTTTTTAAATTAGGGTTAAGATGTTTGTTTTCGTTATTATCCGTGCATTGTTGGTGCTAAAATGCTAAAATGCAATTTCATTTAGTCAATGCGACGCAATGACATTTTCCAACGTCAAATTATGTAATTTGACACTTTCTATGTGGAATGCACCTCAAATTACTTCTTAAAGAAAGAAACACTATATATATGTAGCAAAAGTATCTATTAGTACGTAGATATATTATATATATATATATACACCAGTGTTTCTTTCTTTAAGAAGTCATTTGAGGTGTATTCCACATAGAAAATGTCAAAATATATAATTTGGCGTACTACCTACTAATAGATACTTTTTCAGCGCAAAGTAAATGTCAAAGTATTTTTAATTTTCACTAAAATATAAAATTTTACGTATAAATGCAGTAAAGAGTGATAAATAAGTTGTAAACTAATTTATTATTGTAGGTCGCAATCGTTTTCAATCGACATCCAGTTTAGAAGACGGTCATGAAAACCTTGATCACAAAGGTCTTACGGTATTGGGCGTTGTGGATGGTGAAGATGATGCCGCTCCTGACCATATCGTGGAGGAGGATATATGCGAGCATGACATTTCCGATATGCACAAAACCAAAGACTTTAATAATGATAGTGGTATGCCGCGCAAAAGGCGGGGCAATTTGCCAAAGCATTCAGTGAAAATATTAAAACGATGGCTGTACGAACATCGTTACAATGCGTATCCGAGCGATGCGGAAAAGTTTACCTTGTCCCAGGAAGCCAATCTAACGGTGCTGCAGGTAATTTTGCATTAAATTTATGTTGAAAGAAGTTTAATCTAATTTTTTTCTATTAATTATGCTTTTTTCCCCTTTACAGGTATGCAACTGGTTTATAAATGCACGACGGCGTATACTGCCGGAAATGATACGACGCGAAGGCAATGATCCTTTGCATTTTACTATATCACGTCGAGGCAAAAAATTAAACTCATCCATGCACTCAAGAGTTAACATGAAAAATACGGCCAATGTGCCCAATCCTATTACCGGCAGTCCGGCTTCTGAAGTGGTAAATATTTTCAACTTGTCTTATAAGAAGAATAATTCATTTTTATACCCTCCACCTCAGTGATGAGAGTATGCTAAGTTTGTTCTTCCGTTTGCAACACCCAGAACCTACAAAACATATATATTCTTGATCAGCGTAAAAACAGAGTCGATTTAGACATGTGTGTCCGTGTACCCGTGAATCTGTCTGTTGTTGGCATTCTCACGGGCTTAAATTTTGAAATATTGAGCTGAAATTTTGTACAGGCCCTTTAAGTTTTTGCAGAATGCTATATAAAAAGAGCAAGAGGTTCGCCCACAATCGGCAACAATCTATTTATCTGCTACAAAAATTAAGCTATAAATTTGAAATTTGATGTGTACATCTATAAATATTAGCTTCATCGATATGCCAAAAATGGGCGTATTCGGATTACAGACACGCCTGCAATCAATAAAAATTTTTATATGTGCCACAACAGTTGACCTTGAAACTTGAAATTTGCTATGTGTATACATAATTATCCCATCCATGTATGTGCCAAAAATGGGCGTGGTCTAATAACAAACGCCCACAATCGACAAAAATCTATATATCTGCCACAAAAGGTGACCTACTTATTAAAGGTTAAACTAAAAATGGGCCTGCATCGGATAACAGACATGCCCACAATTTACAAAAAACAATATTCAACGTAAAAGTAGACTTGCATGCCCACCGTTGTGGAGGTGAAGGGTATTTAAGATTTGGCCTAAGCCAAATTTAGTTTTCTTACTTGTTAAAGAGATGAAATTTTTCTCCCCTTAACTGTGTAGATTGTTGGTGCCACCGAAGAAGTTGTGGGTGGCGAAGAGATGCATGATGGTGTGGCTAATGTTTTAACAGCCTTGGGTCATTTTGTACAAACACCGGGCGGTCATGTGGTGAAAGTTGAGCCCGACATAGAATACGATGACAGTGTTATTTATAGGTAAGGCGACATATATCCGATTAATTATGTGTAGAACTGTGTATATACGTGAGTGAATGATGTGTGTGTGTGTGTGTGTGTGTGTGTGTGTTTATAACGGAGGGGAAAACCCTTTATGGGTAACACGTGGTTATGTGGGAGTCTGATATACCCACTAAAAACCCCACTCCGCGGTCCTATCCTCTCTGCGGTACCACCTTACAGTATTACTTCACAGGGAGGAAAAAGGGCCCAGCCCTACCTATACTTAAATTTCAAACAGTTCGCGCTTATTCAGCCCTCCTTCACACTACGTGATTCCTTTCCCTTTCTAGGGTCCTAAGGCAGCTGACTACGCTGTTAGCAAATTTACTAATGATGTCCCACTTTTGGGGGCATTGTAGCATAAGACTAATAGTGTTATATGGCGACAAATTGTCACCTATCATCCGCTCAGCTTCCAAACGCTGTCTGGCAAATCTTGGGCACATGAAGAACACATGCTCTGCGTCTTCTATCACATCACATTGTGGCCAGTAGGGGTCCTCAGCATGCTTGAATCGATGGAGATATGCTTTGAAGCACCCGTGGCCACTTAATAACTGGGTTAGATAGAAATTTACCTCCCCATGTTTCCTATTGATCCAAGGCTCGAGGCGCGGTATCAGCTATATATAGTGATAGGAATCATTCCTGCGATAACACACGCCGCTTCGTCCGATACAGTACGGAAAGCGCAACATACTCTTAGACACCCCAGTCTGTAAACTAGTTCAATTAGCCTACGATAAGTTTTGAACTTCATAGCATAAGCCCATATACTTGCCGCATATAGTATTATGCTTTTTACAACTTCCATAAGAACTTTTGTGTGTGTGTGTGTGTTTTTTTTTTTTTGCAGTAGGTAGAACGCATCTAAAGACGGACGTGCGGGACTTTAACCCGCTAAAACCACCTTTGCGTCAATTCCCTACCCTACGGTACTACCGTGAGGTATTCCATCACAGGGGGGGAATGCTGTTGACACGACCTAACACTAGACGACCTCTCCAGAATCTTGCCCAAAGTGTCCAGCAAGCGTGTTTTTTTTTTTTTTTTTGGTATGCGACCAGGCGGTGTGAAATCCTCATGGATACCCACAGCCATCCGGACTGTTGGCATGCACGACTCATATACAAGGCTGGACCTGGCTTCACCCTTGTATATTCCTACGTACTAAAGCACACCCCTCTCAGCGTCAACCATCCCCCCGCGAGACTGCCGTTAGGTATTACTTCGCGGGGATGGTTTGCATTAATATGCATTCTCCTTTAGGAGTGTAGGATGTTTGGAAGGTCCTAGTTTTTTAGACTCCTTGATTCGCACGTCCTTAGCTATGCATTCTCCTCAAGGTCCAAGTCTCCTAGACTCCTCGCACCTCCTTAGCTCTTTTAAGATATATGCTGCCATGGTATTTATCGTTTGCCAGTTTTCTTCGTTTTGTATTATAAATTCGTTCATTTCTGTGACGTCCGGTAAGGTGAGGCCATCCGATTTAAATCACGGACAGTGGAAGAAAACCTCTCCTTCACAAGTTGGGCATAGAGAGGAGTCATCATGTCCAAACTTATGTAGGTATTTCCTGTATACCCCGTGCCCCGTTAAGAATTGGGTGAGGTAAAAATTTACCTCCCCAAACTTTCTATTCTTCCACGCTTGTATATTTGGAATGAGTCGGTGGGTTCACCTTCCCTTTGTAGACGCGTCCCATCGGCTCTGCCACCTTCTTTCAGATATTTCTCTCTCTTCTTGTTTTATCGACCTATTTGTTTGGGGGTTACCTGATTTTCTCCGATAAATCCGCCTCATTTCATCCGCTATGATATCTATTGGTATTGTTCCAGCTACAACATCCGCTGCGTCATCTGATATGGTTCTAAATCCGCAGATTGTGCGGAGGGAACCAATTCTTTGAACAGGGGTGTCCTTGTTATTTTCTACTATGGGAAGGAGTCGATTGTATATTACTTTCTCCATTATCTTACCCGTGGTGTCTAGCAGACATATTGGGCGGTATGATTGGGTATATCCCTGTTTAGACTTGCCTTTGGGTATTAAGACCAATTTCTGTCGTTTCCAACATTTTGGAAAGACGCCTTCATCCAGACATTTTTGGAACGTTTCTACGAATAAGTCCGGTCTGCCACTTATCATAACTTTCAAGGCCTTGTTGGGTATGCCATCCGGTCCTGGCGCCTTGCCATCTGCGATTCTGCTGCAGGCAAATAATACCACGTATTACAAACGACGAATTCGTCATTTGTAATACGTGGTACTTCTTCTCCATGTAGATCTATTTCTGTGTGTGGGCCGGCCGGTCTTCTCGGGAAGAGGGTACGATGTCTCTCAATATATTGGGATCTGTTGGTTGGGCATTACTCTTCTTGTTAAGTTTTTTTGTGACCACCCTATATGCTGTGCCCCAGGGGTTCACGTTTGCTTCATCACATATATTCTTAAAACATATCTTTTTGCTGTTTTTTATGGCCAGCTGCATGGCATTTCTTAATTCCCTAAAGCGATTTAGGTGCTCAGAAAAGCCTGGTCTATTTCTAGATCTCTGCGTCTTCCTTCTAGCTTTTAGGCATTCTGCCCTTAAACGTTTAATTTCCTCGTTCCACCAGTAGCATGGGTTATTTCGTCTGCTAATTTTCCTCCTAGGCATTGAGGCATCGCATGCGTCCTTTGCTAGGGAGGAGAGCTCACAGGCCATTTCCTCAGCTGTGCTGGAATTTAATCCATATGTGCTAATCACTTCGCCAAGTAGTTCTTTATCAAAGTTTGAGACCTTCCAGGATGGCCCTATAGGTCTCTTATTTTGATTGTTTTCTTTTTTACTGACCCTCATATTATAGCGTATTGCTTGGTGGTCGCTATGAGTGTAGTTTTCACTCACCCACCATGAAACACTTCTTGCAAGCGTACTACTCACAAGGGTGATGTCAATGATGGATCCCCTTCCAGCTTTTCTGAAGGTGTCCTTATTGCCCGTGTTTGCTATAACCAAATCCAGGGAAGCGAAGGTTTCGAGTACACTGCGACCCCTAGCATTTGTGGATTTGCTTCCCCAATTCGTCGCCCACGCATTGAAGTCTCCCCCGATAATAGTAGGGCGTCTGCTTCTGGCGTCGACCGCCAGAGTGTCCAGCATGTCCTGGTATTCAGTGTAAGTCCATCGTGGTGGAGCGTAGCAGCTGTAGTAATATATCCCCTTCAGTTCAGAAACCGCGCGATGAGTACACAATGTCTTCAAAGGCGTGAAGGCCACATGACCATATTACAGTGCTCACGGTTAGGTCTTGAGCCCATGCACTATGATCTAAGTGTTTGTAGGGTTCACTTATTATAGCGATGTCTACGTTTTCGTCCCTCACTGTTTGTTCCAGCAGGCTTTGTGCTGCCTCACAGTGGTTTAGATTGATCTGTAAGATTTTCATTTTTTGTTTGCTATTGCCTTCTTAAAGACGGGACAGCGTCCGCTACCCGCTATATGTTTTGCATCCACGTTTGATTGGTTTATGCAGAACATACATAGGGGGTCCTTATCGCACTGTTTTGCGATATGGCCTTCCTTACCGCATCTGCGGCATAGCTTAGAGCGGTCGATATTGCTTTCCAAACATTTGAAACACTTTTTTAGTGTTTTCTGCTCCCTTATACGGCAAATTACCCACCCAATCCTTACTTTGCCCAAGTCCAGCAGTGTTTTAGCCCTATCTGCTGGTACTCTGGCGGTGGCGGTTTGTGTGTTGCCGCATGCTTTGCGGAGGTTTACTACCTCACATGTATTCTTCAGAGCCTCACCGAAGTACGACATTAGTGATTCGCGTACGTCTTCAACCGTAGTGATTTCATCAATATCTTTTATTTCTATAGTCAGCCTTTCCGTGAGTTTTTTTACGGCCGCTTGCTCTCCAAGCGAGTTGCTGATTATATCCGTAAACTCTTTAGGTTTGTCTCCCGAGTCGTTTAGCTGGAGCAGTTGTGCCCTTCTTATCTTTGTGACCTAGTTCTGATCCATTTTTATTTTCCGCAGGATCTCGGCGTATAATAAGTGGCCTTTAGATTCGATTATAATCGCGTCTGGCCTAGGTTTGGCATGTTTTTGCTGCTTTTTCCCGTCCTTGGATGAAACTTTGACCAAGGTTCATTATCTTCTTTTTTGTTTTTTTCCACCACTATTTGGGTCTCCTTTTCTTTTTTAGGCGCCTCCTTTTTGCTCTTTTTCGCCGGGGTGCCTTCTGCAGAATTTTCGCCTCTCGATCGTTCTATAACGTTGGTCTTCTGTTTTAGTACCGGAGACGTTTGTGTTGTCGTATTGTTGATTTGAACATTTGCCGAGATTTCCTTGGCGGCCTTTTCATGAAGGATCACCAAGTCTCGCATAGGTTGGTGGATGGAACGCCTGCCTCCATCCATCATTTCCACGAGTTTCCGTATTTTTTCGCCCAATAGCGAGAACGCGTCTTCGTTCTGTGAATCCTTTTTGCCCTTTGATGCCTCGAGACAAGGTGGAGATGAATTAGGCCTTACCTTGTCTCGATTTGCACCCAGCCTGGCAGGCGATCGCACCCTTTTCCCATTGGCTGGTTCCCTCTCCTTGGGAGTACCGTTTCCCGTCGACGTATTTAGCGAGTCGGACGCTTGTTTCGCCCCCGCTACACGAGGTGGCGTGCGCCCTAATCCCATCCCTAGTTTTCCTAGTAAAAGTTAGGGTATAGTAATAATAGAAATACCAAAATAATAGAAGTAATATGTAGTAATAATAATAATAAAATATTAGTAATAGTGTTAATAGTAATAATAAGTATAATAATAATAGTTTAGTAATAATAATGTTGATAATAGTAATATGTTATAGTTAACAGTACGCGTGCGATCTCTGTTTACATTGAATGAGAGTCACTCGATAATGTAACGCCGACTCTCTATTCTGCAAACAGAGCGAAGGAACAAAGGAACAGGTGGTAGTGTAAATGGGAGAGATAAGAAAAGGAGAAAAACAATTAGAAAAAATAAAAAAGAACAGTAAGTATACGTGAAAAATAAAGATAGGCACTAATGAATATAGGTAAGAAAGGAAAACACCGATTATAATGTATACCTATTAGTTTGTTGTTGTTATTGTTATACTAACAAAGAAAACAATATATATATGCAAAAGAATGTGATGTGAAGTTATAATTAAATTTATTTTCACACCAAAAACTTTGCATTGCAATAAAGGATCACGCTGGTAACAAATAGATCCAGTGTCGCACTCGAGATAATGTTAAAAACATTTTTTTTAACGAAGGGGAAAGCTTTGAAAGCCCAGTCAGTGTGGGACTCTCACCCACTAAAACCCCTTCAACGTCCGACGGCAGATCTCCTGGGACTACCGTTAATGATTACGTCAGGAGAACCGTCTGAGCCTTAGCTCAAATCGTGCTTATCATGTCAGTCGTTCTCCGTCGGTATCTTTACTAGATATTCTATAATAATATAATAATATAATGTAGTAATATAATATAATACTATAATATTCAATAATAGTAGAACATACATACCGATGAATGTTAGTCAGAGAGATCTGAATCGACTTAATCATGTCTGCCTATGTGTACGTGTAAGTTTGTCTAAGCTGCAGGTCGAAATTTTTGGAGGCATTCTGCTGAAACCTGGTACAAGGATTAAGAGGAACCCTACTTAAATGTATCGCGTTTGAACTTGGGCGAAATTTTATACTTCAAGATTTTAGGTAATCAAACGATGCAGTCGTAAAATATTACCTCGCAGGAGGAGATTCGCCGTTACGCGTGTTTGAGTCCCTGGATTGTTGTTCCAGTCTCCGTAGCACTGTTAGTACAAATACTGCTATGTCGCTGGTCATTTGCCAGTTTTGCGCGTTCTCTGTCATAAATTTAATTGTATTCTGCACTGTAGGCATTGGGAAAGTCTTGTCTCTGAAGCGCCTGCATATGAATAAAAGACATGTTCTGCAGTCTCCTCATCGTCGCAAGATGGGCACAGAGGAGACGCACATCTTCCAATCTTATGTAAGTAGTTCCTGTAAACTCCATGACCGGATAAGAACTGCGTGATGTAAAAATTTACCTTCCCGAGGTTCCTTTTTATCCATGTATTTATACTTGGCAGCAACTTGTAAGTCCACCTTTCTTTAGTTGAGAAGAAGATCCCTTTGATTTTGACTCTAATAAAACCCCTTGATGAGTATGCGACATCATCCTGTGCGTGAAGTGCACATGACCAAACCGCGACGCATTCAGTTTGGTCTCTAACCCAGGTTTTTTTTTTTTTTTAACGAAGGGGAAAGCTTTCAAAGCCCAGTCAGTGTGGGACTTGCACCCACTAAAACCCCTTCGAACGTCCTACGGCAATTTCCCTGGGACTACCGTTAAGTATTACGTCAGGAGAAACCGTTTGAGACTATGCTCAATTCGTTCGTATGATGTCAGTCATCATCTGTCTTACTCGTAGTCTTTCTGCCACTCTGAGCTTCTTCATAACTTCTCAATAACGGCACTGACGCTTTTGACGCAGGACCATACCTTTTCATCGTTAATCATGTGCAGAATTATATCGCCATTCGGTTCCATAATTAAGTCTGCAATTTTTGAGCGTTCTGCATCGAACCTTGGGCATTTTATCAGTATATGCTCAGCTTTTTCCTCGTCTTCATGACACTCAGGGCACCAAGGTTTAGTGTCATGACCAAAAACGGTGCAAGTAACTGCGAAAGCAACCGTGTCCGCTGAAAATTTGCGTCAAGTAATAGTCCATACAGCTATGTTGTCTGCTCAACCAACATTCAACATTTGTTATGACTTTGTGCGTCCATCGACCTTGAGAGGATTCGTCCCATCTCCTTTGCCATTCTCTATAGCTTTCTAGCATTATGTCCTGTTTTTCTCCATTAGAGAGCTTCCTATTAAGAAGTTTTTTGGCACAGTACATTTTTGTAGCTTGTTGGGCTGAGATATCAGGTGGGAGCATGCCTGACAGAATCAGTGCTGCGTCCAGTGATACGATACGGAATCCACAGCAGACTTTCAGTGCAGTTCCGCGATAGAGCTTATTCAGGTGTTTATTATAGCTGGGATATTTCTGTAGTGTATCACTCCAAACAGGTGCAGCATACATAGTGACAGAGGTGATCACTTTGGCTAGCAGTAATCTTCTTCGTTGACTGGGACCACCAATATTTGCCATCATGCGTGCCAGTGCTGTATATATTTTGCTAGCTTTGTCACACACTGATATTATGTGCTGTAAGAGCTTCAATCGAGCATCGATATTTGATTTTATCAGTTGTTGTTAGGTGATGCCCGTCGATGTCTAACTCCACCACTTCTCTTTTTTTCCTACTGGTGATTAGCACAGCTTCAGTTTTATAAGGCGCTAGCTGTAACTTATGCTCTAAGAGCCATTCTTTGATTTTAGTAACGGTGCTGGCGCATGTAGCCTGTACCTCTGTGAGTGTTTTGGCAGCAATGGTGACTATAATATCATCAGCATATCCAATTATGCTAACACCTGTAGGCACTGGGAGTCTCAGAACCTCGTCATACAAAATGTTCCAGAGCAGAAGGCCCAATATGGAGCCCTGAGGGACACCTGCTATTATATTATATGTTCGTGTGCCTTCGTCGGTTTTATACATAAGGCTACGGCATGATAAGTAGCTTCTTATGATGTGTATTAGATATGCGGGGATACCTTTTTTGTCATATTGGTTATTTGAAAGGGCACCCGTCTGTATAATATGTTGTTCAATTCTACTATACACGATTTTTTCCAGCACTTTTCCAAGTGTGTCTAGCATGCATAGAGGACGATAAGAGCTAGGATCTCCTTCAGGTTTATTGGGCTTAAGCAGGAGAACGAGTTTCTGCCTCTTCCATATATGCGGAAAGATTCCACCTTTCATGCAATTATTATATACTTTCAAGAAGAGAGGGGTATTGTACCATATTGCTACTTTTACTGCTTCCATTGGTTTTCCATCTGGGCCGGGTGCTTTATTACTGCCAAATTTACTCACTGCTTCTTTAATTTCGTCATACATTAAGCCCTGATATTCTTGTTCAGCTGGCGGCGTCTGACATTCGAACGGCATGTGTCTTGGGAAGAGTGTTTCGACCACACTTTGCATAAACCTCGCACTAGTTGGTGTGCTTCTTTTAGAGCATTTAATTTTTGTCATAACTTCTTTGTATGCTCCACCCCATTTATTAGAGTCAGCCATATCACACAGTTCCTTAAAACATTTGTCCTTGCTAACTTTTATTGCCTTTTTAAGAGATCTACGTGCTTCCGCGTATCTTTTTCTATATATGTCATATTGGGATGTACCTATATGTCTTTGTGATTTTCTTCTAGCTGCCAGACACTGCTCTCTGAGGCTAGCGATTTCTGCATTCCACCAGTATACGGATACACGTTCTGGGCACTTAGTTCTCCTTAACATGGAAGTATCACATGCTGCAGTTATGTATGTTGTAAGCTTTTTAGCTTGATCTTCAACATTTGGTGGTAGTTCAAGGTCTTCGCTCACCATGTATTTCAACAGATCACGGTCTATTGTTTTAATTTTCCATCCCAGTTCGTAGGGCCTTCTAGGTGGTTTTCGTGGTTGCACCGTTGCTATTGTTGTAAATACCGCGAAATGGTCACTATTGGTGTAGATGTCACTGACATGCCAATTACATTTTCGCACTAAGGAGGTACTGGCGAAAGTTATGTCAATTATTGAACCACGTCATTTAGGTTATTAAATGCCCTTAGTGTAACTTCTCCTCTTCTATTCGTGAATCTGCTTCCCCACTCAGTTGCCCATGCGTTAAAATCTCCTGCAATTATCACGGGGTTACATGTTGATGCATCAATTAAGGCATCAATTCCAGCCTCAAACTGCAGTATGTCTAGACTGGGTGGGAAATAACAGCTGAAGAAATGTACACCACCGATTTTAGCTGCCGTATAATATAAATTTGCAGTTGTTATATACTCTTGTACTGGCCAGAGAGCCCATAGTGCTGCTTTGCGGCTATCATCAGATATCCATTCTCCCTGGTCAACCATACTTGTGTATGGCTCACAAAGAAGGGCTAGATCGACATCTTGCTCAATAACTATTTTATTTAGTAGTTCTTGTGCAGCCTCGCAGTGATTCAGGTTTAGTTGCAGAATCTTCAGTTTATGTGTTATTTTTTTTTTTTAATACTGCCACATAGGACGGACATAACCTACTTGTAGTAGTGTGGCTAGCGTCTACCCCCTTGGCATCACATATTATGCACTTACTCTCATTTTTACATTCTCGTGCTAAATGATCGTTTTGTCCGCATTTGAGGCAGCATTTGCTCCTATCTATTTGGTTTTTGCACGCTTTCGTTATAGGCGATGCGTTTAGCATTCGGCACCACGGCAGCTTCGGCATCATGTTTCCGCTTACTCTCACTCTTTTGCTTCAACCATGGTGAGGTTTGAGAGTGTTTGCCGCTTCTGATGACTTCTTTGGCCTTTTCATCATGCAGGTTGATAGCAGCCAATTCGTAGAGCGCTTTTAAACTCTCTATGGTGTCCCTCATAGGTTGGTGTATCCTTCTACGCTTGCCATCTTTAAGCATGTCCACTAGGATTTTAATATTTTCTCCTAGTTGACAGAAGGGTGTTTTAACATTTGTATTTTCCTCTTCATCTTTCTCATTACTAGCATTTGTGTCAGCAACAACTATTATTTGCCCACTTCCGGTACATCGGGGTGGCGTGCGACCTATACCCATTTTTATTATTAATTTGAGACGTCAACCGCGATGTTGATTTACGTGTAGCGCGGCGACTTCCCAAATATATAATTGACAGCACTTATTTGTATTTACCTCAGAGAGAGTACAGCAGTATTAAATGTATACAAATATAACTGTACTCTGAGAATACGTAGAGAGCCTCTTGTTGTTAAACAATTGTTGTTGTTTTTTTGTTAAATGTAACAAAAAACTAATTTATAAAGCAGACAAAATTTGATGTGAAAAATTTATACAAGGGTTTGTTTTCATCCAAAAACATCTGCACGACGCACAAGGATCACACCGAGAGTATGGAGGTAGAGTGATCCCAGATTTTGAGAATTTATAGCAAGTGTTTAAATTTTATATTTAATAAATTTTTTCACCGCACAAAAAATTCGCAACTTTCGCTTTCCTCGCTTGTGTAACGTGGCTCTAACCCATGTAGTATTGTCTAAGTGTCTGTATGGCTCACTTATTAGAGCGATGTCCACCTCCTTATCCCTGATTGTTTGCTCTAGTAGGCTTTGAGCGGCTTCACAGTGGTTACGGTTTATTTGTAGTATCTTTAACATTTTTGGCTCGATAACGCTTTCTTAAGTACTGGACATCGTCCACTCCCTGCTGCATGCTTTGCGTCGATGCTAGGATTATCCTTACAGAACATGCAAAGGGGGTCCTTAACGCAGTTTTTGGCAATATGTCCTTCAAGGCCACAGCGGCGGCACAGCTTCGATCAATCCGTGTTGCTTTTGCAAGCTCTAGCTGTATGTCCAAACTCAAGACATTTGAAACATTTTTTCAATAATTTTTGTTCCCTAATGCAGGCAATGACCCATCCGATCCTTAATTTCCCTAATTCCAAGAGTTTTTTGGCCGTATCTGCCGAAACTCTGATAGAGGCAGTCTGTGTATTGCCATAAGCTTTTCGAAGGTTTAAAACTTCGCATATGCTCTGCGCCCGATTATCGCAGTGAAGGTTTAAGGCCTCAATTATGTCGTTGGCTGTTGTGATTTCATCTAGGTGTGTGTGTGTGTGCGTGTTCATGTGCGTGTGCGCGCGCGTGCGCGTGTGTGTGTGTTTTTTTCCAGGCGGTGTGAAATCCTCATGGATACCTACAGCCATCCGGACTGTTGGCATGCACGACTCATATACAAGGCTGGACCTGGCTTCACCCTTGTATATTCCTACGTACTAAAGCACACCCCTCTCAGCGTCAACCATCCCCCCGCGAGACTGCCGTTAGGTATTACTTCGCGGGGATGGTTTGCATTAATATGCATTCTCCTTTAGGAGTGTAGGATGTTTGGAAGGTCCTAGTTTTTTAGACTCCTTGATTCGCACGTCCTTAGCTATGCATTCTCTTCAAGGTCCAAGTCTCCTAGACTCCTCGCACCTCCTTAGCTCTTTTAAGATATATGCTGCCATGGTATTTATCGTTTGCCAGTTTTCTTCGTTTTGTATTATAAATTCGTTCATTTCTGTGACGTCCGGTAAGGTGAGGCCATCCGATTTAAATCACGGACAGTGGAAGAAAACCTCTCCTTCACAAGTTGGGCATAGAGAGGAGTCATCATGTCCAAACTTATGTAGGTATTTCCTGTATACCCCGTGCCCCGTTAAGAATTGGGTGAGGTAAAAATTTACCTCCCCAAACTTTCTATTCTTCCACGCTTGTATATTTGGAATGAGTCGGTGGGTTCACCTTCCCTTTGTAGACGCGTCCCATCGGCTCTGCCACCTTCTTTCAGATATTTCTCTCTCTTCTTGTTTTATCGACCTATTTGTTTGGGGGTTACCTGATTTTCTCCGATAAATCCGCCTCATTTCATCCGCTATGATATCTATTGGTATTGTTCCAGCTACAACATCCGCTGCGTCATCTGATATGGTTCTAAATCCGCAGATTGTGCGGAGGGAACCAATTCTTTGAACAGAGCTCATTTTATGCCTTGTCTGTTTGTTTTTCAGACATTGCGCCCATACTGGACATGCATACAAGAGCCCTGAGGTAACAACCTTTGCTAGCAATACTCTTTTTGTGGGTCTGAGCCCCCCTACGTTGGGAAGCATCCTAGATAAAGCCGATTGGAGCTTTGTCGCTTTATCACATGCATACGTAACATGGTTTTTAAAGCTAAGCCTATTGTCAATCATTACTCCTAGGTATTTTACTGCGTGCTTTGATGCTACGACGGTATTACCAACACGTATATGTACTACTTCGGCAATCTTGCGGCTGGTGATAAGGACCGCTTCCATCTTTTGCTCTGCAAGCTTTAAGTCCACTGTACAGAGCCAATCCTTTATTATTTGTATCGCTCTATTAGTAGCCATTTCTATTTCGTGGATATGTTTGGCTACCGTAATTACCGCTATGTCATCCGCGAATCCAACTACGCTTACTCCCACCGGTAAGGGCAGTCTTAATAAATTGTCATACATGATATTCCAGAGGAGTGGTCCTAGAATTGAACCTTGGGGTACCCCTGCGGTAACCTTATATTCTTTGACACCATCTTCTGTATTATATATTAATATTCTATCCTCGAGGTAGCTCGAAATTAACTTCAGGAGATATTTGGGTATATCCAAACCCCTGAGAGCATTTAGTATCACTGGCGGTATTAAAAGCATTTTTGATGTCCAGGGTTACTATTGCACAGTATTCCTTAGTGCCTCCTTTCCATCTTTGTCCTTCAATGGCTTTCGTTGCCGTTTGAAGTACTAGATAAACCGCATCTATTTTGGATTTGCCTTTTCTAAATCCAAATTGGGTGTCCGATAAGACATTGTTATTTTCTACTATGGGAAGGGGTCGATTGTATATTACCTTCTCCAGTATCTTACCCGTGGTGTCTAGCAGACATATTGGGCGGTATGATAGGGTATATCCCTGTTCAGGCTTGTCTTTGGGTATTAAGACCAATTTCTGTCGTTTCCAACATTTTGGAAAGACGCCTTCATCCAGACATTTTTGGAACGTTTCTACGAATAAGTCCGGTCTGCCACTTATCATAGCTTTCAAGGCGTATTACAAACGACGAATTCGTCGTTTGTAATACGTGGTACTTCTTCTCCATGTAGATCTATTTCTGTGTCTGGGCCGGCCGGTCTTCTCGGGAAGAGGGTACGATGTCTCTCAATATATTGGGATCTGTTGGTTGGGCATTACTCTTCTTGTTAAGTTTTTTTGTGACCACCCTATATGCTGTGCCCCAGGGATTCACGTTTGCTTCATCACATATATTCTTAAAACATATCTTTTTGCTGTTTTTTATGGCCAGCTGCATGGCATTTCTTAATTCCCTAAAGCGATTTAGGTGCTCAGAAAAGCCTGGTCTATTTCTAGATCTCTGCGTCTTCCTTCTAGCTTTTAGGCATTCTGCCCTTAAACGTTTAATTTCCTCGTTCCACCAGTAGCATGGGTTATTTCGTCTGCTAATTTTCCTCCTAGGCATTGAGGCATCGCATGCGTCCTTTGCTAGGGAGGAGAGCTCACAGGCCATTTCCTCAGCTGTGCTGGAATTTAATCCATATGTGCTAATCACTTCGCCAAGTAGTTCTTTATCAAAGTTTGAGACCTTCCAGGATGGCCCTATAGGTCTCTTATTTTGATTGTTTTCTTTTTTACTGACCCTCATATTATAGCGTATTGCTTGGTGGTCGCTATGAGTGTAGTTTTCACTCACCCACCATGAAACACTTCTTGCAAGCGTACTACTCACAAGGGTGATGTCAATGATGGATCCCCTTCCAGCTTTTCTGAAGGTGTCCTTATTGCCCGTGTTTGCTATAACCAAATCCAGGGAAGCGAAGGTTTCGAGTACACTGCGACCCCTAGCATTTGTGGATTTGCTTCCCCAATTCGTCGCCCACGCATTGAAGTCTCCCCCGATAATAGTAGGGCGTCTGCTTCTGGCGTCGACCGCCAGAGTGTCCAGCATGTCCTGGTATTCAGTGTAAGTCCATCGTGGTGGAGCGTAGCAGCTGTAGTAATATATCCCCTTCAGTTCAGAAACCGCGCGATGAGTACACAATGTCTTCAAAGGCGTGAAGGCCACATGACCATATTACAGTGCTCACGGTTAGGTCTTGAGCCCATGCACTATGATCTAAGTGTTTGTAGGGTTCACTTATTATAGCGATGTCTACGTTTTCGTCCCTCACTGTTTGTTCCAGCAGGCTTTGTGCTGCCTCACAGTGGTTTAGATTGATCTGTAAGATTTTCATTTTTTGTTTGCTATTGCCTTCTTAAAGACGGGACAGCGTCCGCTACCCGCTATATGTTTTGCATCCACGTTTGATTGGTTTATGCAGAACATACATAGGGGGTCCTTATCGCACTGTTTTGCGATATGGCCTTCCTTACCGCATCTGCGGCATAGCTTAGAGCGGTCGATATTGCTTTCCAAACATTTGAAACACTTTTTTAGTGTTTTCTGCTCCCTTATACGGCAAATTACCCACCCAATCCTTACTTTGCCCAAGTCCAGCAGTGTTTTAGCCCTATCTGCTGGTACTCTGGCATGCGGCAACACACAAACCGCCAGGTTTGTGTGTTGCCGCATGCTTTGCGGAGGTTTACTACCTCACATGTATTCTTCAGAGCCTCACCGAAGTACGACATTAGTGATTCGCGTACGTCTTCAACCGTAGTGATTTCATCAATATCTTTTATTTCTATAGTCAGCCTTTCCGTGAGTTTTTTTACGGCCGCTTGCTCTCCAAGCGAGTTGCTGATTATATCCGTAAACTCTTTAGGTTTGTCTCCCGAGTCGTTTAGCTGGAGCAGTTGTGCCCTTCTTATCTTTGTGACCTAGTTCTGATCCATTTTTATTTTCCGCAGGATCTCGGCGTATAATAAGTGGCCTTTAGATTCGATTATAATCGCGTCTGGCCTAGGTTTGGCATGTTTTTGCTGCTTTTTCCCGTCCTTGGATGAAACTTTGACCAAGGTTCATTATCTTCTTTTTTGTTTTTTTCCACCACTATTTGGGTCTCCTTTTCTTTTTTAGGCGCCTCCTTTTTGCTCTTTTTCGCCGGGGTGCCTTCTGCAGAATTTTCGCCTCTCGATCGTTCTATAACGTTGGTCTTCTGTTTTAGTACCGGAGACGTTTGTGTTGTCGTATTGTTGACTTGAACATTTGCCGAGATTTCCTTGGCGGCCTTTTCATGAAGGATCACCAAGTCTCGCATAGGTTGGTGGATGGAACGCCTGCCTCCATCCATCATTTCCACGAGTTTCCGTATTTTTTCGCCCAATAGCGAGAACGCGTCTTCGTTCTGTGAATCCTTTTTGCCCTTTGATGCCTCGAGACAAGGTGGAGATGAATTAGGCCTTGCCTTGTCTCGATTTGCACCCAGCCTGGCAGGCGATCGCACCGTTTTCCCATTGGCTGGTTCCCTCTCCTTGGGAGTACCGTTTCCCGTCGACGTATTTAGCGAGTCGGACGCTTGTTTCGCCCCCGCTACACGAGGTGGCGTGCGCCCTAATCCCATCCCTAGTTTTCCTAGTAAAAGTTAGGGTATAGTAATAATAGAAATACCAAAATAATAGAAGTAATAAGTAGTAATAATAATAATAAAATATTAGTAATAGTGTTAATAGTAATAATAAGTATAATAATAATAGTTTAGTAATAATAATGTTAATAATAGTAATATGTTATAGTTAACAGTACGCGTGCGATCTCTGTTTACATTGAATGAGAGTCACTCGATAATGTAACGCCGACTCTCTATTCTGCAAACAGAGCGAAGGAACAAAGGAACAGGTGGTAGTGTAAATGGGAGAGATAAGAAAAGGAGAAAAACAATTAGAAAAAAGAATTAGAAAAAATAAAAAAAAAAGAACTGATGAATATAGGTAAGAAAGGAAAACACCGATTATAATGTATACCTATTTGTTTGTTGTTGTTGTTGTTATACTAACAAAGAAAACAATATATATGTATGCAAAATAATGTGATGTGAAGTTATAATTAAATTTATTTTCACACCAAAAAACTTTGCATTGCAATAAAGGATCACGCTGGTATCAAATAGATCCAGTGATCCCGCTGCAGGGGAGGTGACTATTTTTAATGAACAATCAAGACTTTGTTCACTACAGCGTCACACTCGAGATAATGTTAAGAACAAAAGGAACGAACTCTCCGTGAGCAACCCCCTTTTTTTTTTTTTTGCCAAAAAAGGTCCAGGGATCAGCAATTTGGTCAGGAAAAACTATGATTTTTCACAATTTCCACACAATATATAATTTTTGATATTTTTGTAAATTTTACACTAGTGTTTTAATTTAAAAATAATAAATTATATCACTGCACAAAAATTTCGCTTTTTCCTCCGCTGAAGCTTCTTCTTCCTCTGTCTGTGTGTGTGTGTGTGTGTGTGTGTGTGTGTTTGTGGTTTTTTTATATAAATATGTTCCCCTAACTTTATATAAAAAAGGTGGCAACAAGCTATTGCGGCCAACCCTGAAGGTTTCCAAAATTTACATCCACAAATACAAGCCAAGATTTTGGCTAAAATTCAAGCGGCCAAACAACGTCAAGCTGCTGCTGCTGCCGCTGCCGCTGCTGCTGCTGTCTCAACTGTCTCTTCTATCAATACAATGCAAAACTATATCAAATCTGAATTAACTGAAACCAACTCGATTTTTCCATTAAATAACAATAATAACAACAACAAAAACAACAGCAATCATATTCACAATCAAAATCACAATCAAGATCAATCCAATCCAAACGACGGGGCCATTGTACAATATGCACGGAATTCGAAATATTTTTTCTCCCAGACCTTGAATCAAATATTCCATATACAGAATAATACATCCTCGAACAATCATTTCAATGTCATGAGGTAGAGAATGAAAGAATACATTGCTTTGTTTTTTTTTTTTTTTTTTTTGTATTGTGATTGTTGCTTCCAAATCTATTTTTTTTTTATTTTAATCAATTGTTTTTGAATTAATTTTTTTTTATATTCTATTGTTGTTATATATATTTTTCATAATTTGAAATAATTTTAGATCGGAAGATGACAGTATCAATGAGTATGATACCTGTGAAACTCAGAGTGAGGAGGAGGGCAAATTTGAAAATTCGGATGCATGGCAATCGGTTATGAAGTAAGTAGGTTAGCTTTAAACAACGACATATTTTCTGCAAAACAATTTAGTACGATGCAATGATACTCCTTTAAAAAAATGTTTTTATATTTTTATATTATTTCTCCCTTCTTTAAAACATTTGCCAACAACAACAAAAAAACATGCCACTATATTAATTGTGTGTGTGTGTGTGTGTGTGTGTGTGTGTGTGTGTGTGTGTGTGTGTGTGTGTGTGTGTGTTTATCTACATTTTATTTTTACGGGACTGTTTTCAGTACCGAGGAAGTAACGACCACCACTCCAACGGTCACGAACAACACCTATTGGACAGCAGCCTCCCATTCGCAAGCATCACAGCCGTTCCATGGTGTGGATCCACAAATTGTGGGTACGTCTAATATATAAATTACTTTAATAAATTTTCTTCAAGCTTTTTTTTGTTTTCTTTTTGTATTTTTTTAATTAAAAGCTCCCCAATCTGCCAATGTTTTGCTTTCTACCAGAGGAGATGTAGTAAAAAGTGGTGTTGGTAGCGAAATAGCCTCACTCAACTCTAATAGCATGCATGCCAGTGCAGTAGCACAAAGTGTTAATCGTAATCAGTTAACAAGCAATAGTAGCAATAATAACAATAATAATAATACCACCCTAACATCCACTTTGCAAATAATTCAACCAAACAATAATTCCGTTAAGAGTAAGTTGAATTTTCGGCTAAATATAAGCCAATTGCAATAACATATGGTTGGTTGATAATGAATTTTTAGGTTATGTGCGAGAAGAGAAAGATAAATTCAAATGTTTGTACCTGCTTGTGGAGACGGCGGTGGCTGTAAGGCAACGTGAACAAGAGCAAGAAGATGTCCATTTGTTGGGCAATTGAAAGTTTCCACAGTTCTTTTCTTCTCCATCCAATCCAAATGTAAATTTTTGTTTAAATTCATTTCCTGTAGAATCTTTCTTTTTAATTTAAAATTTAGCAATTTTTTTTATGATTCTCTCTAATTTAACAATAATAACAACAATATAGTTTATAGTTATAGCCAATTTTGAATGTTGGGGTGTATGATTATACTTTTTTTTATAACTTATGTTAAACATTTTATTCCAGGATATTTACCCAATTGGATAAAGAAATGGTATGTTCTGCATTAGACATTTTTAGATTAAATCTGTGTTGCTTTCAAGAGATTTTCTTTAAATACTGACAATTTGTAATATGAAAAATATTTATATATAAAATAAATGCGTTTTTTACACTATAAAAATGCATTTTATACAAATTTATTAAACATTAAAAACATTGAAAAGTTTCAATAATGATAATAATAATAATAATAATAATATTATTATTAATAATAATTATTATTATTATTATTTTTTTTTTTATTATTCTATTCTATTAGTTACAAAAACCAATTATCAACTAATATATATTTATATAGTTATATAAATAAGAATATAAAAATAAAATTTTTATAAATAAAATAATAACACTGATCGCAGCATCAGCAACAACAACAACAACAACAACCTCTGGAACAACTTAGAATAAAGTTAAAAATAATATATGCTAAACTTAATATTAAGCTTACAACTAAAGGTTACAATTAATGAAGCAAAAGGATATTATAAAATCAATTAATATATAAAAATAACAACAAAGTAATAAAAGTGCTATAAGTACATATAAAAAAGAAAAAACTATTGGTTAAGGACCAATGATTCTAATAGTTTGGTAGATTAAGTAAGTAATTCCTTATAACGTCAACTAAATCAACGGACGGATCAAATAAAAAATAATTTTCATTAAATGATTTACACAGGACTCGGAACGGACCAAACTGTTAATCATATATACCTATATATGTATCAAACAAAGCATTCAATAATTATTATGTCAATGTTCAATGTATCATAAGTTAGTTTAATAAAAACTCCAATAGGTTATGGCACCAGCTCTCTGATATTACTGCCAAATAAAGAAAAAGAAAAATTTTCCTTAACAAGAAATTTTCTTCATATAAAAAAAAAAAAAGGAAAAAATTTTCTGTAACAAGAGATTTCCTTCAAATAAAGAACCTTTAAGAAAATGAGTATCGCCGTCAAAATCGAACCTCTCACAAGAGAAAATTACGAAACCTGGAAAATTCAGGTGAAAGCCTTACTCATAAAAAATGAATCGTGGAAATACGTATCCGGCAAATGTATCAAGCCAAACGAACCACCTGAAGATGTAATACGTTGGGAAGAAAACGACGAAAAGGCCAAAGCAGACCTTATCCTTGCAATAAGCCCATCCGAACTCCAACAAATTAAAAAATGTGTTACATCGAAAAATGTATGGGACAAACTAAAATCATTTATCAATCCGAAGGTCCAGCCAGGCAAGCAATGCTACTAAAATCACTAATTTTATCGAAAATGCAATGCGGAGATGACATGGGTGAACACATCCAAAAATTCTTTGAAATAGTAGACAAATTGAACGAGCTAGATTTGGTTATAATAGATGAACTTTTAACCATCATCCTCCTGTACAGTATCCCAGACGAATATGAAACATTTAGAATTGCCATTGAATCATAAGAAAAACTTCCTACCAGCGAAGCATTAAAAGTCAAACTCATGGAAGAATTTCACGCTCGAAATAGGAATATAAATCGAGAAGCAGAAGGCGCGATGTACCTTAACAAAAACACCAAGCCAAATAAACAATTCAAGAATACCCAAAAGCAGAAATTTAAATTTACATGCCATACCTGTGGCAAAGTGGGTCATATGGCAAAAGAATGTAAATCCAAATATTTCCACAAAAACGAACCGTTACGTAAAAATGAAAGATCCTGTAATATTAACGAAACCGTTCTAAATATAAACAACAGTACGGAAAAAGAAATGTGGTGCTTAGATTCAGGTGCGTCTTCACACATGTGCAACAAGAAAGAACAATTTATACACGTAGAAGAAACTACAAATAGAAAACTCGCACTAGCTAACGACAATTCAACAAACATCCTGGGTGGAGGTATAGTGAAGTTCCAAGCAAGTACTGGGCGACGAATAGAATTAAAGGATACATTACTTGTACCCGATTTACGCACCAATCTCCTTTCAGTATCCAAGGTAACAAATAACGGATTCGAAGTACTTTTCAAAAAGAATCACGCCCTTATTCGAAACCCTCAAACAAGAGAGATAATATTCTCAGCAATTAGAAAGGGAGATTTATATTACGTTAACGAACAAATCAACTATGCAAATATAACAACGTCAAAAAGAAATATACAAGATTGGCACGAAATACTCGGACACTTAAACGAAAAAGATCTAAAACTTCTAATGAAAACCATAGAAATTAAAGCCGAAGGTACTTTACAACAATGTGAAGCATGCATTCAAGGAAAGCAGTCACAAAAACCATTCGACTCATCCGAACGAAAAAGCAACGAAATCTTAGAATTGATCCATTCTGATGTTTGCGGTCCCATGCGGACACCATCACATGCTGGATCAAGATATTTCGTCACATTCATAGACGACAAAATTAGGTGGTGTGAAACTTATTTCATCAAAACCAAAAATGAAGTAACAGAAAAATTCAAGGAATACAAGAGTGTGGTAGAACGTAAAACCGGTTCCAAAATTAAATGTCTTCGAAGCGACAACGGTACCGAATATGTTAACAACAACAACAACAAACAACTGATAGTTTGTACGACAATGCGTTAGTTTTATAGGAATATAATGGCGAGTTGACCTACTTGGTACATTAAACGGAATATTCTCTAACAAGAAAGGAGACGATATAGTGCCACGAATTAACTTAACCATGAATATAACGCTCAACATGGTACGCCTTTTTTCAAGCGATGGCAAATTAATAAGTAACAGCCTACTTTCATAAGGAGGGAGAGAGCGACGAGTGTCCCAGCCTAGTCCACGAAGGGCAAAAATGAGAAAATATCTTTGGACTGACTCCAACAAATCAATCTGACATCTATAACTTGGAGTCCAGACAACATATGCATATTCCAAAACTGGTCTCACTAGAGCAGTGTAAAGCCTTTTACAAATATAAGGATCGGTAAATTCCTTAGACCACCTTTTAACGAACCCTAATAACGACTTAGCCTTATTCACCGAGGCTTCAATGTGTAAATTAAACTTCAGTCTTGAATCAAGTAGAACACCTAAATCTTTAAAAGAATCAACACTAGCAAGCAAGTTATTATAGATATAGTAATCAGACGGAATGGCAGTAACCCAGTTAAATGACATCTTTTTACACTTATTTAAATTCAAAAGCATTCCGTTAACAACGCACCATTTAGCCAAGCTCGAAAGGTCAGACTGAAGAGTAACAATAGAACCCGGAGAATCAATCCGATAATAAAGCTTAACATCGTCAACAAACATCAAGACTTTAGAGCTACGAACGGACTTGGGAAGGTCATTAACAAATAGCGCAAATAAAAGTGGCCCCAAGTGACTACCTTGTGGTACTCCTGACGTAACTACGATTTCCCTCGACAGGCAACGATTAAATGACACACATTGAGATCTGTTGGTAAGGTAAGAATAGAACCAGCGAACAAAGTTGTCCGGAAAGCCCGAACGTCGAAGTTTAAACGTTAAAAGATTGTGATCCACTGTATCAAATGCTTTTGAAAAATCCGTAAAAATTACGTCCGTTTGTTTAAAATCAGAGAACGCTTGACATATATAATGTGTAAATTCCAACAAATTTGTTGAGATTGATTTACCCTGGGTAAAACCATGTTGGCAAGGTGAGAGTACTGATCTAATCGCTGACTTAAGACTCTTAGCTATTGATGATTCAAATAATTTTGGCATCACGCTTAGTTTAACAATGCCTCTGTAGTTCTCGACATTCTCCCTCGAGCCATTTTTATACAATGGTAAAATATGGCTGGTTTTCCAGATGGAGGGAAAATATCCTTGACTCAGACTACTATTAAATATATGCGTTAGCGGAATATACAGAAAAGGAGCACAGTTCCGAAGAACACAAGACGGGAGTCCATCAGGACCAGGTATTACGGAGAATTTTAGGTCAGAAAGGGAGGAAAGTACATCATCCCCAGATAATATGATTTGCGGAAAAATATCAAACGAACTTATTGGAAATGGGTAATTATCAGATGAAATATAAGAACGAGAATAATTCTTTTCAAAAAAGTCAGCAAATAAATTAGCAATCACAGATGCGCCTGATGATTCACAATTTTCGTAGCACATTACGGACGGAAAGTTCCAAACTTTTCTTTTAGAATCAACAAAGCGAAAAAATGTCTTGGGATCAGAATACAGTTTATACTTTATTAAACTAATATACTCCGAGTAGCATTTATTTTTCAAAGCATTAAAATACCTTCTCATAAAAGAGTATCTAGTATAATTCACAAGTGAACCACTACGCTTAAACTTTTTAAACAATCTACTCTTTTTATTACGGACATATTTAAGATTAGCATTAAACCAAACTGGACAAAGGGGGTTATAATTGAAATTGGAACGTCTGATCGGAACGAACAAGGAAATAGCGCAAGATAAAGCATTGTAAACATAATTTAAGGACTCGTCGATATTATTGTAGTCAAGGTCCCACGCAAAAGTAGATAAAACATTACAAAGTTTAATATAGTCCGTTTTGCAATATTGAAGGTAATGTAAGGTATCTCGTGGTCTATTAATAAAACCACTACTGAACTCACCTAAGATTAATAACAATGTAGGGTGGTAATGATCCTCAGGCTCCACAAAAGGTAACGAACGCGAAACCTTTATATTAGTGTCACTTGAAAAAATCAAATCCAATAATTTATCATTACTATTATAAATTGAATTAAGTTGAAACAGAGAAAGTTCACAAATCAAATCAAAATAATCATTAAAAATAGACGGATACGAGGTAGGTGTAAAATATCCAAGGTCTTCGTTAAAATACCACATGACATTGGGTAGGTTAAAATCTCCTAGAACAATTAATTTGTCATTATTCCTCAGACTGTGGAGTATGACTTGTACCATTCTAAGATGTTCTAAATAGATTGACACATCAGACAAGGGTGGAATATATGAACACGCTATATATAACTTAGGCTCACCATAAGACACACTTACACAAATAAACTCTGTATCAGAGGACGCAACTAACCTTGCAGGTAAAGAACTATGAACGGCTACTAGCACACCACCACCCTTCTTAAGCTTTCTATCAGCTCTAAAAACCGAATACTCAGTAGAAAAAATGTATAATGTACACTCAGTAGAAAAAATGTAATAATGTACTACTTTAAAACGTATAATACTAACGATAAATCTGTTGAAATGATGACTGCTACATTGATTTGATTCGTTTTGAAGATTTCTCTGAAAGCGAAGAGCTTAATTTAGAATTGCACCCTTCTACATCAAATCATCAACAGAAACACGGCAGATTGGGTGTCCGATAAGACATTGTTATTTTCTACTATGGGAAGGAGTCGATTGTATATTACCTTCTCCAGTATCTTACCCGTGGTGTCTAGCAGACATATTGGGCGGTATGATTGGGTATATCCCTGTTCAGGCTTGTCTTTGGGTATTAAGACCAATTTCTGTCGTTTCCAACATTTTGGAAAGACGCCTTCATCCAGACATTTTTGGAACGTTTCTACGAATAAGTCCGGTCTGCCACTTATCATAGCTTTCAAGGCCTTGTTGGGTATGCCATCCGGTCCTGGCGCCTTGCCATCTGCGATTCTGCTGCAGGCAAATAATACCACGTATTACAAACGACGAATTCGTCGTTTGTAATATGTGGTACTTCTTCTCCATGTAGATCTATTTCTGTGTGTGGGCCGGCCGGTCTTCTCGGGAAGAGGGTACGATGTCTCTCAATATATTGGGATCTGTTGGTTGGGCATTACTCTTCTTGTTAAGTTTTTTTGTGACCACCCTATATGCTGTGCCCCAGGGGTTCACGTTTGCTTCATCACATATATTCTTAAAACATATCTTTTTGCTGTTTTTTATGGCCAGCTGCATGGCATTTCTTAATTCCCTAAAGCGATTTAGGTGCTCAGAAAAGCCTGGTCTATTTCTAGATCTCTGCGTCTTCCTTCTAGCTTTTAGGCATTCTGCCCTTAAACGTTTAATTTCCTCGTTCCACCAGTAGCATGGGTTATTTCGTCTGCTAATTTTCCTCCTAGGCATTGAGGCATCGCATGCGTCCTTTGCTAGGGAGGAGAGCTCACAGGCCATTTCCTCAGCTGTGCTGGAATTTAATCCATATGTGCTAATCACTTCGCCAAGTAGTTCTTTATCAAAGTTTGAGACCTTCCAGGATGGCCCTATAGGTCTCTTATTTTGATTGTTTTCTTTTTTACTGACCCTCATATTATAGCGTATTGCTTGGTGGTCGCTATGAGTGTAGTTTTCACTCACCCACCATGAAACACTTCTTGCAAGCGTACTACTCACAAGGGTGATGTCAATGATGGATCCCCTTCCAGCTTTTCTGAAGGTGTCCTTATTGCCCGTGTTTGCTATAACCAAATCCAGGGAAGCGAAGGTTTCGAGTACACTGCGACCCCTAGCATTTGTGGATTTGCTTCCCCAATTCGTCGCCCACGCATTGAAGTCTCCCCCGATAATAGTAGGGCGTCTGCTTCTGGCGTCGACCGCCAGAGTGTCCAGCATGTCCTGGTATTCAGTGTAAGTCCATCGTGGTGGAGCGTAGCAGCTGTAGTAATATATCCCCTTCAGTTCAGAAACCGCGCGATGAGTACACAATGTCTTCAAAGGCGTGAAGGCCACATGACCATATTACAGTGCTCACGGTTAGGTCTTGAGCCCATGCACTATGATCTAAGTGTTTGTAGGGTTCACTTATTATAGCGATGTCTACGTTTTCGTCCCTCACTGTTTGTTCCAGCAGGCTTTGTGCTGCCTCACAGTGGTTTAGATTGATCTGTAAGATTTTCATTTTTTGTTTGCTATTGCCTTCTTAAAGACGGGACAGCGTCCGCTACCCGCTATATGTTTTGCATCCACGTTTGATTGGTTTATGCAGAACATACATAGGGGGTCCTTATCGCACTGTTTTGCGATATGGCCTTCCTTACCGCATCTGCGGCATAGCTTAGAGCGGTCGATATTGCTTTCCAAACATTTGAAACACTTTTTTAGTGTTTTCTGCTCCCTTATACGGCAAATTACCCACCCAATCCTTACTTTGCCCAAGTCCAGCAGTGTTTTAGCCCTATCTGCTGGTACTCTGGCGGTGGCGGTTTGTGTGTTGCCGCATGCTTTGCGGAGGTTTACTACCTCACATGTATTCTTCAGAGCCTCACCGAAGTACGACATTAGTGATTCGCGTACGTCTTCAACCGTAGTGATTTCATCAATATCTTTTATTTCTATAGTCAGCCTTTCCGTGAGTTTTTTTACGGCCGCTTGCTCTCCAAGCGAGTTGCTGATTATATCCGTAAACTCTTTAGGTTTGTCTCCCGAGTCGTTTAGCTGGAGCAGTTGTGCCCTTCTTATCTTTGTGACCTAGTTCTGATCCATTTTTATTTTCCGCAGGATCTCGGCGTATAATAAGTGGCCTTTAGATTCGATTATAATCGCGTCTGGCCTAGGTTTGGCATGCTTTTGCTGCTTTTTCCCGTCCTTGGATGAAACTTTGACCAAGGTTCATTATCTTCTTTTTTGTTTTTTTCCACCACTATTTGGGTCTCCTTTTCTTTTTTAGGCGCCTCCTTTTTGCTCTTTTTCGCCGGGGTGCCTTCTGCAGAATTTTCGCCTCTCGATCGTTCTATAACGTTGGTCTTCTGTTTTAGTACCGGAGACGTTTGTGTTGTCGTATTGTTGACTTGAACATTTGCCGAGATTTCCTTGGCGGCCTTTTCATGAAGGATCACCAAGTCTCGCATAGGTTGGTGGATGGAACGCCTGCCTCCATCCATCATTTCCACGAGTTTCCGTATTTTTTCGCCCAATAGCGAGAACGCGTCTTCGTTCTGTGAATCCTTTTTGCCCTTTGATGCCTCGAGACAAGGTGGAGATGAATTAGGCCTTGCCTTGTCTCGATTTGCACCCAGCCTGGCAGGCGATCGCACCCTTTTCCCATTGGCTGGTTCCCTCTCCTTGGGAGTACCGTTTCCCGTCGACGTATTTAGCGAGTCGGACGCTTGTTTCGCCCCCGCTACACGAGGTGGCGTGCGCCCTAATCCCATCCCTAGTTTTCCTAGTAAAAGTTAGGGTATAGTAATAATAGAAATACCAAAATAATAGAAGTAATATGTAGTAATAATAATAATAAAATATTAGTAATAGTGTTAATAGTAATAATAAGTATAATAATAATAGTTTAGTAATAATAATGTTGATAATAGTAATATGTTATAGTTAACAGTACGCGTGCGATCTCTGTTTACATTGAATGAGAGTCACTCGATAATGTAACGCCGACTCTCTATTCTGCAAACAGAGCGAAGGAACAAAGGAACAGGTGGTAGTGTAAATGGGAGAGATAAGAAAAGGAGAAAAACAATTAGAAAAAATAAAAAAGAACAGTAAGTATACGTGAAAAATAAAGATAGGCACTAATGAATATAGGTAAGAAAGGAAAACACCGATTATAATGTATACCTATTAGTTTGTTGTTGTTATTGTTATACTAACAAAGAAAACAATATATATATGCAAAAGAATGTGATGTGAAGTTATAATTAAATTTATTTTCACACCAAAAACTTTGCATTGCAATAAAGGATCACGCTGGTAACAAATAGATCCAGTGTCGCACTCGAGATAATGTTAAAAACATTTTTTTTAACGAAGGGGAAAGCTTTGAAAGCCCAGTCAGTGTGGGACTCTCACCCACTAAAACCCCTTCAACGTCCGACGGCAGATCTCCTGGGACTACCGTTAATGATTACGTCAGGAGAACCGTCTGAGCCTTAGCTCAAATCGTGCTTATCATGTCAGTCGTTCTCCGTCGGTATCTTTACTAGATATTCTATAATAATATAATAATATAATGTAGTAATATAATATAATACTATAATATTCAATAATAGTAGAACATACATACCGATGAATGTTAGTCAGAGAGATCTGAATCGACTTAATCATGTCTGCCTATGTGTACGTGTAAGTTTGTCTAAGCTGCAGGTCGAAATTTTTGGAGGCATTCTGCTGAAACCTGGTACAAGGATTAAGAGGAACCCTACTTAAATGTATCGCGTTTGAACTTGGGCGAAATTTTATACTTCAAGATTTTAGGTAATCAAACGATGCAGTCGTAAAATATTACCTCGCAGGAGGAGATTCGCCGTTACGCGTGTTTGAGTCCCTGGATTGTTGTTCCAGTCTCCGTAGCACTGTTAGTACAAATACTGCTATGTCGCTGGTCATTTGCCAGTTTTGCGCGTTCTCTGTCATAAATTTAATTGTATTCTGCACTGTAGGCATTGGGAAAGTCTTGTCTCTGAAGCGCCTGCATATGAATAAAAGACATGTTCTGCAGTCTCCTCATCGTCGCAAGATGGGCACAGAGGAGACGCACATCTTCCAATCTTATGTAAGTAGTTCCTGTAAACTCCATGACCGGATAAGAACTGCGTGATGTAAAAATTTACCTTCCCGAGGTTCCTTTTTATCCATGTATTTATACTTGGCAGCAACTTGTAAGTCCACCTTTCTTTAGTTGAGAAGAAGATCCCTTTGATTTTGACTCTAATAAAACCCCTTGATGAGTATGCGACATCATCCTGTGCGTGAAGTGCACATGACCAAACCGCGACGCATTCAGTTTGGTCTCTAACCCAGGTTTTTTTTTTTTTTTAACGAAGGGGAAAGCTTTCAAAGCCCAGTCAGTGTGGGACTTGCACCCACTAAAACCCCTTCGAACGTCCTACGGCAATTTCCCTGGGACTACCGTTAAGTATTACGTCAGGAGAAACCGTTTGAGACTATGCTCAATTCGTTCGTATGATGTCAGTCATCATCTGTCTTACTCGTAGTCTTTCTGCCACTCTGAGCTTCTTCATAACTTCTCAATAACGGCACTGACGCTTTTGACGCAGGACCATACCTTTTCATCGTTAATCATGTGCAGAATTATATCGCCATTCGGTTCCATAATTAAGTCTGCAATTTTTGAGCGTTCTGCATCGAACCTTGGGCATTTTATCAGTATATGCTCAGCTTTTTCCTCGTCTTCATGACACTCAGGGCACCAAGGTTTAGTGTCATGACCAAAAACGGTGCAAGTAACTGCGAAAGCAACCGTGTCCGCTGAAAATTTGCGTCAAGTAATAGTCCATACAGCTATGTTGTCTGCTCAACCAACATTCAACATTTGTTATGACTTTGTGCGTCCATCGACCTTGAGAGGATTCGTCCCATCTCCTTTGCCATTCTCTATAGCTTTCTAGCATTATGTCCTGTTTTTCTCCATTAGAGAGCTTCCTATTAAGAAGTTTTTTGGCACAGTACATTTTTGTAGCTTGTTGGGCTGAGATATCAGGTGGGAGCATGCCTGACAGAATCAGTGCTGCGTCCAGTGATACGATACGGAATCCACAGCAGACTTTCAGTGCAGTTCCGCGATAGAGCTTATTCAGGTGTTTATTATAGCTGGGATATTTCTGTAGTGTATCACTCCAAACAGGTGCAGCATACATAGTGACAGAGGTGATCACTTTGGCTAGCAGTAATCTTCTTCGTTGACTGGGACCACCAATATTTGCCATCATGCGTGCCAGTGCTGTATATATTTTGCTAGCTTTGTCACACACTGATATTATGTGCTGTAAGAGCTTCAATCGAGCATCGATATTTGATTTTATCAGTTGTTGTTAGGTGATGCCCGTCGATGTCTAACTCCACCACTTCTCTTTTTTTCCTACTGGTGATTAGCACAGCTTCAGTTTTATAAGGCGCTAGCTGTAACTTATGCTCTAAGAGCCATTCTTTGATTTTAGTAACGGTGCTGGCGCATGTAGCCTGTACCTCTGTGAGTGTTTTGGCAGCAATGGTGACTATAATATCATCAGCATATCCAATTATGCTAACACCTGTAGGCACTGGGAGTCTCAGAACCTCGTCATACAAAATGTTCCAGAGCAGAAGGCCCAATATGGAGCCCTGAGGGACACCTGCTATTATATTATATGTTCGTGTGCCTTCGTCGGTTTTATACATAAGGCTACGGCATGATAAGTAGCTTCTTATGATGTGTATTAGATATGCGGGGATACCTTTTTTGTCATATTGGTTATTTGAAAGGGCACCCGTCTGTATAATATGTTGTTCAATTCTACTATACACGATTTTTTCCAGCACTTTTCCAAGTGTGTCTAGCATGCATAGAGGACGATAAGAGCTAGGATCTCCTTCAGGTTTATTGGGCTTAAGCAGGAGAACGAGTTTCTGCCTCTTCCATATATGCGGAAAGATTCCACCTTTCATGCAATTATTATATACTTTCAAGAAGAGAGGGGTATTGTACCATATTGCTACTTTTACTGCTTCCATTGGTTTTCCATCTGGGCCGGGTGCTTTATTACTGCCAAATTTACTCACTGCTTCTTTAATTTCGTCATACATTAAGCCCTGATATTCTTGTTCAGCTGGCGGCGTCTGACATTCGAACGGCATGTGTCTTGGGAAGAGTGTTTCGACCACACTTTGCATAAACCTCGCACTAGTTGGTGTGCTTCTTTTAGAGCATTTAATTTTTGTCATAACTTCTTTGTATGCTCCACCCCATTTATTAGAGTCAGCCATATCACACAGTTCCTTAAAACATTTGTCCTTGCTAACTTTTATTGCCTTTTTAAGAGATCTACGTGCTTCCGCGTATCTTTTTCTATATATGTCATATTGGGATGTACCTATATGTCTTTGTGATTTTCTTCTAGCTGCCAGACACTGCTCTCTGAGGCTAGCGATTTCTGCATTCCACCAGTATACGGATACACGTTCTGGGCACTTAGTTCTCCTTAACATGGAAGTATCACATGCTGCAGTTATGTATGTTGTAAGCTTTTTAGCTTGATCTTCAACATTTGGTGGTAGTTCAAGGTCTTCGCTCACCATGTATTTCAACAGATCACGGTCTATTGTTTTAATTTTCCATCCCAGTTCGTAGGGCCTTCTAGGTGGTTTTCGTGGTTGCACCGTTGCTATTGTTGTAAATACCGCGAAATGGTCACTATTGGTGTAGATGTCACTGACATGCCAATTACATTTTCGCACTAAGGAGGTACTGGCGAAAGTTATGTCAATTATTGAACCACGTCATTTAGGTTATTAAATGCCCTTAGTGTAACTTCTCCTCTTCTATTCGTGAATCTGCTTCCCCACTCAGTTGCCCATGCGTTAAAATCTCCTGCAATTATCACGGGGTTACATGTTGATGCATCAATTAAGGCATCAATTCCAGCCTCAAACTGCAGTATGTCTAGACTGGGTGGGAAATAACAGCTGAAGAAATGTACACCACCGATTTTAGCTGCCGTATAATATAAATTTGCAGTTGTTATATACTCTTGTACTGGCCAGAGAGCCCATAGTGCTGCTTTGCGGCTATCATCAGATATCCATTCTCCCTGGTCAACCATACTTGTGTATGGCTCACAAAGAAGGGCTAGATCGACATCTTGCTCAATAACTATTTTATTTAGTAGTTCTTGTGCAGCCTCGCAGTGATTCAGGTTTAGTTGCAGAATCTTCAGTTTATGTGTTATTTTTTTTTTTTAATACTGCCACATAGGACGGACATAACCTACTTGTAGTAGTGTGGCTAGCGTCTACCCCCTTGGCATCACATATTATGCACTTACTCTCATTTTTACATTCTCGTGCTAAATGATCGTTTTGTCCGCATTTGAGGCAGCATTTGCTCCTATCTATTTGGTTTTTGCACGCTTTCGTTATAGGCGATGCGTTTAGCATTCGGCACCACGGCAGCTTCGGCATCATGTTTCCGCTTACTCTCACTCTTTTGCTTCAACCATGGTGAGGTTTGAGAGTGTTTGCTGCTTCTGATGACTTCTTTGGCCTTTTCATCATGCAGGTTGATAGCAGCCAATTCGTAGAGCGCTTTTAAACTCTCTATGGTGTCCCTCATAGGTTGGTGTATCCTTCTACGCTTGCCATCTTTAAGCATGTCCACTAGGATTTTAATATTTTCTCCTAGTTGACAGAAGGGTGTTTTAACATTTGTATTTTCCTCTTCATCTTTCTCATTACTAGCATTTGTGTCAGCAACAACTATTATTTGCCCACTTCCGGTACATCGGGGTGGCGTGCGACCTATACCCATTTTTATTATTAATTTGAGACGTCAACCGCGATGTTGATTTACGTGTAGCGCGGCGACTTCCCAAATATATAATTGACAGCACTTATTTGTATTTACCTCAGAGAGAGTACAGCAGTATTAAATGTATACAAATATAACTGTACTCTGAGAATACGTAGAGAGCCTCTTGTTGTTAAACAATTGTTGTTGTTTTTTTGTTAAATGTAACAAAAAACTAATTTATAAAGCAGACAAAATTTGATGTGAAAAATTTATACAAGGGTTTGTTTTCATCCAAAAACATCTGCACGACGCACAAGGATCACACCGAGAGTATGGAGGTAGAGTGATCCCAGATTTTGAGAATTTATAGCAAGTGTTTAAATTTTATATTTAATAAATTTTTTCACCGCACAAAAAATTCGCAACTTTCGCTTTCCTCGCTTGTGTAACGTGGCTCTAACCCATGTAGTATTGTCTAAGTGTCTGTATGGCTCACTTATTAGAGCGATGTCCACCTCCTTATCCCTGATTGTTTGCTCTAGTAGGCTTTGAGCGGCTTCACAGTGGTTACGGTTTATTTGTAGTATCTTTAACATTTTTGGCTCGATAACGCTTTCTTAAGTACTGGACATCGTCCACTCCCTGCTGCATGCTTTGCGTCGATGCTAGGATTATCCTTACAGAACATGCAAAGGGGGTCCTTAACGCAGTTTTTGGCAATATGTCCTTCAAGGCCACAGCGGCGGCACAGCTTCGATCAATCCGTGTTGCTTTTGCAAGCTCTAGCTGTATGTCCAAACTCAAGACATTTGAAACATTTTTTCAATAATTTTTGTTCCCTAATGCAGGCAATGACCCATCCGATCCTTAATTTCCCTAATTCCAAGAGTTTTTTGGCCGTATCTGCCGAAACTCTGATAGAGGCAGTCTGTGTATTGCCATAAGCTTTTCGAAGGTTTAAAACTTCGCATATGCTCTGCGCCCGATTATCGCAGTGAAGGTTTAAGGCCTCAATTATGTCGTTGGCTGTTGTGATTTCATCTAGGTGTGTGTGTGTGTGCGTGTTCATGTGCGTGTGCGCGCGCGTGCGCGTGTGTGTGTGTTTTTTTCCAGGCGGTGTGAAATCCTCATGGATACCTACAGCCATCCGGACTGTTGGCATGCACGACTCATATACAAGGCTGGACCTGGCTTCACCCTTGTATATTCCTACGTACTAAAGCACACCCCTCTCAGCGTCAACCATCCCCCCGCGAGACTGCCGTTAGGTATTACTTCGCGGGGATGGTTTGCATTAATATGCATTCTCCTTTAGGAGTGTAGGATGTTTGGAAGGTCCTAGTTTTTTAGACTCCTTGATTCGCACGTCCTTAGCTATGCATTCTCTTCAAGGTCCAAGTCTCCTAGACTCCTCGCACCTCCTTAGCTCTTTTAAGATATATGCTGCCATGGTATTTATCGTTTGCCAGTTTTCTTCGTTTTGTATTATAAATTCGTTCATTTCTGTGACGTCCGGTAAGGTGAGGCCATCCGATTTAAATCACGGACAGTGGAAGAAAACCTCTCCTTCACAAGTTGGGCATAGAGAGGAGTCATCATGTCCAAACTTATGTAGGTATTTCCTGTATACCCCGTGCCCCGTTAAGAATTGGGTGAGGTAAAAATTTACCTCCCCAAACTTTCTATTCTTCCACGCTTGTATATTTGGAATGAGTCGGTGGGTTCACCTTCCCTTTGTAGACGCGTCCCATCGGCTCTGCCACCTTCTTTCAGATATTTCTCTCTCTTCTTGTTTTATCGACCTATTTGTTTGGGGGTTACCTGATTTTCTCCGATAAATCCGCCTCATTTCATCCGCTATGATATCTATTGGTATTGTTCCAGCTACAACATCCGCTGCGTCATCTGATATGGTTCTAAATCCGCAGATTGTGCGGAGGGAACCAATTCTTTGAACAGAGCTCATTTTATGCCTTGTCTGTTTGTTTTTCAGACATTGCGCCCATACTGGACATGCATACAAGAGCCCTGAGGTAACAACCTTTGCTAGCAATACTCTTTTTGTGGGTCTGAGCCCCCCTACGTTGGGAAGCATCCTAGATAAAGCCGATTGGAGCTTTGTCGCTTTATCACATGCATACGTAACATGGTTTTTAAAGCTAAGCCTATTGTCAATCATTACTCCTAGGTATTTTACTGCGTGCTTTGATGCTACGACGGTATTACCAACACGTATATGTACTACTTCGGCAATCTTGCGGCTGGTGATAAGGACCGCTTCCATCTTTTGCTCTGCAAGCTTTAAGTCCACTGTACAGAGCCAATCCTTTATTATTTGTATCGCTCTATTAGTAGCCATTTCTATTTCGTGGATATGTTTGGCTACCGTAATTACCGCTATGTCATCCGCGAATCCAACTACGCTTACTCCCACCGGTAAGGGCAGTCTTAATAAATTGTCATACATGATATTCCAGAGGAGTGGTCCTAGAATTGAACCTTGGGGTACCCCTGCGGTAACCTTATATTCTTTGACACCATCTTCTGTATTATATATTAATATTCTATCCTCGAGGTAGCTCGAAATTAACTTCAGGAGATATTTGGGTATATCCAAACCCCTGAGAGCATTTAGTATCACTGGCGGTATTAAAAGCATTTTTGATGTCCAGGGTTACTATTGCACAGTATTCCTTAGTGCCTCCTTTCCATCTTTGTCCTTCAATGGCTTTCGTTGCCGTTTGAAGTACTAGATAAACCGCATCTATTTTGGATTTGCCTTTTCTAAATCCAAATTGGGTGTCCGATAAGACATTGTTATTTTCTACTATGGGAAGGGGTCGATTGTATATTACCTTCTCCAGTATCTTACCCGTGGTGTCTAGCAGACATATTGGGCGGTATGATAGGGTATATCCCTGTTCAGGCTTGTCTTTGGGTATTAAGACCAATTTCTGTCGTTTCCAACATTTTGGAAAGACGCCTTCATCCAGACATTTTTGGAACGTTTCTACGAATAAGTCCGGTCTGCCACTTATCATAGCTTTCAAGGCGTATTACAAACGACGAATTCGTCGTTTGTAATACGTGGTACTTCTTCTCCATGTAGATCTATTTCTGTGTCTGGGCCGGCCGGTCTTCTCGGGAAGAGGGTACGATGTCTCTCAATATATTGGGATCTGTTGGTTGGGCATTACTCTTCTTGTTAAGTTTTTTTGTGACCACCCTATATGCTGTGCCCCAGGGATTCACGTTTGCTTCATCACATATATTCTTAAAACATATCTTTTTGCTGTTTTTTATGGCCAGCTGCATGGCATTTCTTAATTCCCTAAAGCGATTTAGGTGCTCAGAAAAGCCTGGTCTATTTCTAGATCTCTGCGTCTTCCTTCTAGCTTTTAGGCATTCTGCCCTTAAACGTTTAATTTCCTCGTTCCACCAGTAGCATGGGTTATTTCGTCTGCTAATTTTCCTCCTAGGCATTGAGGCATCGCATGCGTCCTTTGCTAGGGAGGAGAGCTCACAGGCCATTTCCTCAGCTGTGCTGGAATTTAATCCATATGTGCTAATCACTTCGCCAAGTAGTTCTTTATTAAAGTTTGAGACCTTCCAGGATGGCCCTATAGGTCTCTTATTTTGATTGTTTTCTTTCTTACTGACCCTCATATTATAGCGTATTGCTTGGTGGTCGCTATGAGTGTAGTTTTCACTCACCCACCATGAAACACTTCTTGCAAGCGTACTACTCACAAGGGTGATGTCAATGATGGATCCCCTTCCAGCTTTTCTGAAGGTGTCCTTATTGCCCGTGTTTGCTATAACCAAATCCAGAGAAGCGAAGGTTTCGAGTACACTGCGACCCCTAGCATTTGTGGATTTGCTTCCCCAATTCGTCGCCCACGCATTGAAGTCTCCCCCGATAATAGTAGGGCGTCTGCTTCTGGCGTCGACCGCCAGAGTGTCCAGCATGTCCTGGTATTCAGTGTAAGTCCATCGTGGTGGAGCGTAGCAGCTGTAGTAATATATCCCCTTCAGTTCAGAAACCGCGCGATGAGTACACAATGTCTTCAAAGGCGTGAAGGCCACATGACCATATTACAGTGCTCCCGGTTAGGTCTTGAGCCCATGCACTATGATTTTATTCATTCATTCATAAAATTATTGCTAAATACAACAGCAATGGACGTATAATTAAAGGGATTAGAATATCTTACAACTAACGCAGGAGCAGCAGCAACAACAACAACAACAACACCCGCAGCAACTCCGGATCTGGCTCATTAGTTCTGAAGTTCACTAGTTTCAAGACTATACAACAGAGTTACAGAGATATTTAAGACTATAGACAAATAAAATACAATGTAAACAATACAAAAGCTTAAAATTAATTACTAAACTAAGGAAATTAAATTAGAGAGGTGGATGAATAGTTTGGCAACTATCTATTTAATGTAATTCTCTTAATGAAATCGATTGGATCAACCGCGAGATCAAACGAGTTTGAATATTCATTAAATAGTCCACATAGGACCCGAAACGAACTAAACAGCTCATAGTTGGTGCGGCATTGAGGTAGCCATAATGGCACAAAATGCCTTGAGACCCTGGTAGGTATATTCAGTGTGATCAGGCCCAGTAGAGGAGGAGAGGACACATCACCTAACAGAACTCTCGCTATGAAGGAAACCCCCAACATTTGTCTTCTCCTCTCAAGAGTAGGGAGACCAATTATATTGAGGCCGTTTTCATATGAGGGCAAGGGAAGTGAAGGATCCCAGTGCAAACCGTAAGAAGTTACGTTGAACCGATTCAATAAGGTCAACGTAAAATCTATAGCTGGGTGGGTCTAACCAGGGACGTAAACAGACGTTTGGAAACATAGGGATCATTAAACTCTTTGGACCATCGTTTTATGAAACCCAACAAGGATCTAGCCTTGTTGACAGATGATACAATATGATTATTAAACCTCAATTTCGGATCAAAGACAACACCCAAGTCGTTATAACAAGACACATTTTCAAGGACATGACCACCAACAGAATAAGATGAGTACTGATAATTTATCCACCCAAATGACATCTTTTTGCACTTATTTAAGTTCAAGCGCATACCATTTAAGTCACACCATGATACTAAGTTTGTAAGGTCCGATTGTAATAAATTACGATCGTCCAAAGAGTTTAAGGAGAGAAAGAGCTTAACGTCATCCGCAAACATTAAGATTTGAGAGCGTTGTATGCATGATGGAAGGTCATTTAGGAAAATAGTAAATAGTAAAGGCCCTAAGTGGCTACCCTGAGGAACCCCTGATGGAACAGAAATAAGGCGAGAATAGGTGGATTTAAACAAGACTTGTTGAGTACGGCCAGTCAAATAGCTACGAATCAAGGAGATTAAGATTTCCGAAAATCCAATGCGTTGCAGCTTAAATAGCAAAAGATCATGATGAACACTATCAAACGCTTTAGTGAAGTCTGTATAAATGACATCAGTTTGTTTATGATGAGAATAAGCATTAAAAATGTAATTACTAAACTCCAACAAGTTAGTTGATGTTGATTTACCACGGCAAAAGCCGTGTTGACAATGAGAAATAACTGACCTTATTGATGGCGTTAGTCTCTTGGTAATAAGACATTCGAACAATTTAGGCAGCACACTTAATTTGGCAATACCTCTGTAATTCACTATGGAGTTTCTAGGACCATTCTTATATATGGGAATAATGAAGCTATTTTTCCAAATAGAAGGAAAGTATCCTTTTTCTAAACAGTTGTTGAAAATTTTTGTTATCGGACCACACAACAAATCCGCACAACAACGGAGAATAGCCGAAGGAACACCATCTGGACCTGGGCTGTTACATAATTTAAGACCGGATAGGGCTAAGAAGATTTCATTTTCAGAGAAGGACACCGATGGAAAGATGTCGAACGAACTAATTGGAAAGGGATAGTCAATATTACTAACATTAGAAGTAGAATATGATTTTTCAAAATGGTCGGCAAAAAGGTTAGATATCTCTAATATATTCGATGATTCCGAGTCTTCGTAATACATGATCGAGGGAAATCCCGTAACTTTACGTTTAGAGTTAACAAAACTGTAAAATGATTTAGGATCTAGAAGGAGTTTATGTCTCATGCTTTGAATATAGTTAACGTAACAATTATTCTTTAGAACATTAAATTCTCTGTTGCAGTTAGAATAAATAATATAATCCTTAAGTAGACCACTCCTTTTGTAACGTTTGTATAGTCTACTCTTCTTATTTCTTATGTTTCGTAGATGTCTGTTGAACCATATCGGACAATTAGTATTAGATGCAAGAGTCTTTTGTGGAACGGAATGCGATATAGCTGTATAAAGATGATTGTACATAGAGTTCAAAGAGCCATGAATATCATTATAGTTGAGGTTCCAGTCATTATGAGACAAGAAGCTTCTAAGTTTAGCATAATTAGTTCTACTAAATAAACGCAACGCATGGAGATCCTCCTGTCTAGGCATTTCAGAGTGAAAAAATTCATGAATATGAACAGAGACTTCTAATCAGAGACGGAGTGTCACTCTCTTAAATACTTGACGGCAAAATCTCAAGAAAATCTCAAGGCCCATATCGTACGGTGAAAGTTATCGTAAAAAGCACAAATATCGTATTTACCGAATTCGTTCCACTGACTTGTTCTATCGAATGTGGCTGGTTTTTTTTGATTTTATACAAATCTTAAGGACTCGCTCAATACGTTTCTGCAATAAAAAATTTTTGAAAAAAAAAAACTTTGCAAAACATCAAGCAAACATGTATAAAGGGTCGAAAAGTGGAAAAGTGGGACGAAGAACGTAATAGAAAGCAGCCTTATTTTCATTTATTAATTACATATTCATTCATTCATAATATATGAAATTACATGCGTATAAATGTTTGTGATCTATGGAATTCCCTTTAAAAAACAACCCAAGTCGTGTGCCACAATCACAAACACTTGTTTGCCTTGTATGTGCAAACCATGGTATTCCCTTTGCTTTGCTTATAAGCATAGAAAAAGCAACAAAAGTAACATGCGTAAAAAACCAAGAGCAAAAAAAACCAATTCTTCACTATTTTCGGTCCTCAAAAAACAACAACAGTACACATGCGTAAAAAACTAAGAAGAAAAAAAACCAATGCTTTGCTATTTTCGGTCCGGAAGAAATTCAAAGTAAATCTGCAATGTATTAGAATATTTGCACACGGACACAAAACCTCTTGCTTATTTTCGGTCCGGAAAAAAGTCAGAGCAAATGACTCTGTGACGCGTGCGTCACAAAAACAAACGATTGAAAAGCCAACAGCTTTTGTGCTCTAGTTATTATTATTACGTGTAGTGGGTAAAGTCGATCTATTTGCGCACGTTCCTACAATTACACGTGGACGGCTCTTAGATAACATATATAAATGTTAAGGACTAATGATTTATTTGTCTATTCTATTATATATAGTGTGGTGGTGTATGAGTTGCATGCGCATATAACCATAAATCCACGGAACGTGCGCAAATAGATCGACTTTACCCACTACACGTAATAATAATAACTAGAGCACAAAAGCTGTTGGCTTTTCAATCGTTTGTTTTTGTGACGCACGCGTCACAGAGTCATTTGCTCTGACTTTTTTCCGGACCGAAAATAAGCAAGAGGTTTTGTGTCCGTGTGCAAATATTCTAATACATTGCAGATTTACTTTGAATTTCTTCCGGACCGAAAATAGCAAAGCATTGGTTTTTTTTCTTCTTAGTTTTTTACGCATGTGTACTGTTGTTGTTTTTTGAGGACCGAAAATAGTGAAGAATTGGTTTTTTTTGCTCTTGGTTTTTTACGCATGTTACTTTTGTTGCTTTTTCTATGCTTATAAGCAAAGCAAAGGGAATACCATAGTTTTCACATGCAAGGGAAACAAATGTTTGTGATCGTGGCACACGACTTGGGTTGTTTTTTAAAGGGAATTCCATAGATCACAAACATTTATACGCATGTAATTTCATATATTATGAATGAATGAATATGTAATTAATAAATGAAAATAAGGCTGCTTTCTATTACGTTCTTCGTCCCACTTTTCCACTTTTCGACCCTTTATACATGTTTGCTTGATGTTTTGCAAAGTTTTTTTTTTTCAAAAATTTTTTATTGCAGAAACGTATTGAGCGAGTCCTTAAGATTTGTATAAAATCAAAAAAAACCAGCCACATTCGATAGAACAAGTCAGTGGAACGAATTCGGTAAATACGATATTTGTGCTTTTTACGATAACTTTGACCGTACGATATGGGCCTGAGATTTTCTTGAGATTTTGCCGTCAAGTATTTAAGAGAGTGACACTCCGTCTCTGATTAGAAGTCTCTGATGTTAGCTAAGTGTATTTTATTCTAGGTGTTTTCTTATATTTATAGATTCACTACATACATGTGTTTGTGTGTGTGTGGTATGTGTGTGAACGCTACTAATACGATGTGTCGATTGGGCATTTGTCCAGACGACACATTTGCAAAATAAGCACTTTCGTTATCTTTTCCAAATAATTATATTTCTTTGGAATGTATGTTCATATACCTGTGCTATATGCTTAAAAAATCAAGGCCACAAAAATGTAAGTCAATGGTTATTTGGTATGGTCGACCGGATAATGTACACTATATGTATATGTATATGTATATGTATATGTATTTGTATATGTATATGTGTATGTATTTGTATATGTATATGTATATGCATATGTATATGTATATGTATATATATATGTATATGTATATTGAAAAGGAAATTTTTAATTCGTGCCGGGGAAACCGTCAGCACCAGGGTTCACAAACACCTTTTTTTATTTTAATAATAATTTTTTTTATTTGATTTTTATTTTAAAACAATAGATTTTTATTATTTATTTTATTTTTAATACTAGAGCATAATTTTTTTTTTTTTTTTACTAAGAAAAATACACAAATTGATTTATGTTTAAGACCTTCTGTCTTAAATAATTGAACACTGACTGCCTATTTCACTCCGTTCGAGCTCCTTTTATACTCGAAAATCGCTCATACGTTTTCTCGAACCTTCGATTTTCGCATCTCTCGAACATTCTGTTTTTCGTATGAGCGTTTCACCACAGAGAGGGTCATTTGATGAAGATGGTGACCCTGATTCGGCAGGCTTGGCAAAAACATTGTTATGGTGAAAACGAGTGATTGTAAAAGAAAAATAGCGGGCGCTATTTTTCTTCTTTACATTGCGTCCCCCGTATGGACGATACGAAGAACTTCATTACCCCTCGGCACCTGGGTAATGGTAATCACTCCCGACCTGGAAAACGCCACCCTGAATCGTCCTTGCGGCAGATGGAATAACATGTTGTGGCGCTTATGCAACGGAAGAGTCTTTTGCTTTTTCTCGATGACGGGAACCAACTGTCGTAATGCCTCCCCAGGCACCCCTCCGGCGAACCACCCTTGTGGAGTTTTTGCGGACCTCGGATCACACATACAATTAGCCCTTCCACACACGCGACTCCGTTGGCTGCCTCTTACCAGTTCCACAGGGGATTCACGCCTTTCGACCACTACAGGGCGTTTTTCTGGGTCACCTTGCCTGGTGTAAATTGATTTCGGAGAGGCAACCGACTTTGAGGATGTTGATGTATAGGAAAGTTTGCGCTTTCGAGGGAAACTGACCATGTTGTTGACAGGCAGCACTTTTACTGATCGACTGGCTTTTTAGGGGTGTGTTGCTCTACTGGGTCCCGGAATAATTTCACCCCGCCTGGTGTTCGCTGGCTTTGGCGACCCGACACTTCTAGAGTAAGTCTTGAAACCGGGACGTTTACGTTTGAGCGGGAGTCGAGTCGTAGTGTCTTTGGACATCTCATCGACCGGCCTGGCAGCATACTGGGGCCGCACTGGTGTACTATATCGTAGTGCGTTATCTTCTCGCTCCCGATACCACGTACGTTTGCTCTTCGGTTCATCAGAGTCGGAGTCTGATTCTGATTTAACGGGGCAAACCGGAACCGCACGAACTGTGCTTCCAGATAATGGACGCAGCTGTTTCGGAACTTTAGGTATGTCCCCAAATGACACGGGAGTGCTAACCATCCGCAACGCCTCGGAACTTGCCGACTGACTGACAGACGGACTGGACTCAGCAGACGACTTTTCTAGTGTATCAATGTTTAGGCTTTTTAGAAAAGACTCCAGGGCATCGGGCGACATAGTAGGTTCTTTGTGGAGAGTGTCTCCCGTATGACAATGTCTTAGTGGTGATGCATCCCTGATTGCTAACGGGTACGCCTGTACTTGTTTCTTAGGGTTTGGCCAGTACAAAGTCATCTGAATTGACTTGGACCACTTCTGGTGATTTCCAAAAACTATATCCCTGGTTTCAGTCACCTTGAACTCTCCGAACCCATAACGTCGCGGAGACTCAGAAGAGACAGTGCTGTTGGGGCTGGTAGTCGGTTCGGACGGTTGGCGGCAAACAAGCTCTTTCTCCGACACTTGAGGGTCTTCGTCTATTATGAATGTCTGGTTACAGTTGGCCGGTTCATACCATTCGCCTGGGAAACCGGGCATGTGCGGGAGCTGACTATAACCCCTATCTCCTGTTTCGAAACTGTCAACACTCTCCATCGACCTGTTGTCGGAACTCTCGATGGTAGGCATTTCACCAGCCGGAACCTCCATTGAGGATGTCAGGGAGGTCGTCGATACAAACGATCCATCGGCGTTGCTGCTCCGTTCCGACTCTGAGCTAGACAGAACTATAACCGGTTCGGATGTTTGGCTAGCGGTTCTAGCTAGGTAACACCTCTGACCCTGTATCATGGGAACACGTCCACCAGACCTTCGGGCTCTTGGGCCGTTCCCACGCACTTGGAAGAAACCTGGTTGAGGCCCCTCGTTCCTCGTTGTGGATCTCTCGCTGACGTTGCGGCGCACCCCCGATCCCCACTGACGAGCGCGTTTGTAATAATTGTTCATTTTGAAAACTGCGTAAGCAAAAGCGGATTCTGAAAGGATAGCAAACAAGAAAATAAAAAAAAATTAGGAATGGTTGGGAACTAGTCGCCATAATATAGGGCTTCAAATCCTGAACATGACTAGTTCGACATTGCCCAGCTCGTTGCACTGAGACAAGAACTTTGGAAATCTGACTAGTGACCTCGTAAGGCCCTTCGTATCGTATCGCTAATTTGGCTGCAAAACCGTCAACTGCTTTGGACACAACATGCTGCTTAACCCATACTTTATCCCCGATCTGAAGCATCCAAGGTCGTCGCCTCAAATTGTAGTGTCTACTTTGATTTTGAACAGCTCCACCTAAGTTCACTTGGACCAATTTCCAAGCTTCGCGAAGGCGTTGCGTTTGGGCTTTCGGAGATTTTAATTGTGTGCCTGTTCCCGCCGTCACTCCATCGAAATAGGCATTGGGAAGTCTAGGCTCACGTCCTTGAGTAATATAAGCTGGAGTGTAACCCGTCGAATCAGCAACACTCGTATTGACCGCAAACATTATTTCCGCCAAATACTCATCCCACTTACGATGATCCTCGTTCACCAGCTGTGAAATCATCGTCTTGATGGTTCGGTTGACACGTTCCGTCGGTTTTTCTTGAGGAGTGTAGGGTGCTATGAGTCGTTGCTTAATGCCAATCGCCTCCAAATACTGTCGGAACACCTTACTTGTGAACTGAGTACCGTTGTCCGAGATCAAAACCTTAGGTACACCATACCTGGCTACAATTTTCTCCCGCAAAGTTTGTATTATTCCCTCCGAGGTAGCTTTCCGAAGTGGAGTCAGTTCGACCCACTTCGAGAACTTGTCCACTATCACCAAAAGCATCGTGTAACCGTGACGGGAACGCGGTAGAGGTCCTACGAAATCCGCACAGATGACCGACCACGGCTCATCTGGGATGTATGACAACATTTCCCCTGCCGGTTTTTGTTGACTAACCTTGTATTTTTGACACGACTCGCAGTGTAACACATAACGTTTGATGTCTCTGTACATACCTGGCCAATAGTACCGTTTACTTATGCGTAACACAGTCTTTCTAATGCCCAGATGTCCTGCTGCTGGCTGATCATGATTTTCATGAAGGATTTGTTTGCGTTTATCGATAGGTACACACAACTTCCAAGAAGCCTCGTCTTCGTCGTGTGCATGTGTATTCACGTGCCGGTAGAGTTGGCCATTTACCCAACTATAATCAGCAAACTTTTTTGGATTCGCCTTCAAGTCCGCCACACGTTTACGGATCCAAGGGCAAGTAATATCGGGGGTCACATTGGGTAAAGTCTCCATTGTGGCAAGATGACAGGTTTCGACCGGCTGTCGCGACAGAGCATCTGCTAACACATTTTGACCGCCGCGTCGATACTGGACGGTAAACTGAAATTGCTGTAACTCTAGTGCCCATCGAGCTAAACGTCCTGACGGATTTTCGATGGAATTTAACCACTTCAAAGAAAGGTGGTCGGTGATCACTATGAAGCGGTACCCTTCCAAGTACGGCCGCATCTTACGTATTCCCCAAATAATTGCAAGGCATTCTTTCTCAGTCGTGCTATAATTTTTTTCCGCCTTATTCAAGTGCCTGCTTGCATATGCGATCACGTGTTCGCATCCATCGATCTCTTGTGTTAAGACCACGCCCAGGCCAATATCACTCGCATCAGTTTGCAGTGTGAAAGTTTTAGTAAAATCCGGATTCCATCAGATTGATTACAGGTGGGTCTCTAGGTAATACTATAACATTTAACCTCGCTTCGATATATACTCCCAGATATTTAATTTTATCTATTGTTTCAAGCTGGTGTCCATCAATATTAAGGGTCACTACTTCCTTTTTTTCTTGTTATTACAACTGCTTCAGTTTTTTGATTTTAGCAATAGTAAAAATACACATACCTTGGATATCCGATAATACTTTGCCCACAATATCCACAATAACCACAATATCATCTGCATATCCTATTATAGAAACACCTGATGATACTGGCAAACTAAGAACTTCGTCATAAACTATATTCCATAGTAAAGGACCCAATATAGAGCCTTGAGGGACTCCCGCTGTATCTTTGTATATTCGGGCTCCTTCATCCCTGTTATATATTAGCGTACGGCATGATAAATAATCCTTAATAATGCGAATAAGATTTGCATATACATGCATATATGCATTTTCTAATCTTAGCATCAATTATGTGGGGCCAACTAGCCGAATTAAACGCATTTTTAATGTCCAAGGTAATTAACGCACAGTATTCTTTATTCCCATATTTCGAGCGCTTACCTTCAATAGCTTTTTCAGCAATAGATGTTACATGCATTATCGCATCTACTGTGGATCGACCCTTTCGAAAGCCATATTGATTATCTGAGAGGGCATTCGTCTGTATGATATGATGCTCAATTCTGCTGTACAAAATTTTTTCTAGCACTTTGCCCAATGTATCTAACATACAAAGCGGTCGATAGACACTAGGATCACCTTCGGACTTGTCCGGTTTAGGCAGGAGAACAAGTTTTTGCCTTTTCCATATCTTAGGAAAAATTCTAGTTTTAATGCAATTGTTGTATACTTGCCAGAACATTAGTGTATTATGCGAGACTGCTTTTTTAACTGCTTCCATGGGTATTCCATCAGGACCTGGTGCTTTATTATTAGCAAACATATTGACAGCTTCCTTGATTTCACAAAACTCTAACTCTTTATATCTTTCCATTGTTAATGAGGATTGTATATCCACGTTCGTATGTCGAGGGAAAAGTGTTTCAACTACTTTCTGCATAAATTTTGCACCAGTTGGAATGTTTCACTGACAACATTTTATTTTTGCCATGACTACTTTATATGCTCCACCCCATATATTAGAGTCGGCAATATCACACAATTCTTTAAAACATTTGCTCTTACTCAACTTTATTGCTTTTTTTAATGATTTTTTAATGATTTGCTTCTGCAGATCTTCTTCTGTAAGCTTCGTGCTGCACCGTATGTCTATATCTTTGGCACTTTCTTCTTGCTGCCAAACATTGTTGCCTGAGTTTGGCTATTTCTAAATTCCACCAGTGTACAGGTTTTCGGTTGGGCATATCGTTCTTCTAATCATGAATGCATCACATGCTGCAGTCATATACGCGACAAGATTTCTAGCATGCTCCTCTGCATTCGCTGTTGGTTCTAGGCTTTCGCTTACCATAAGTTTAAGCATATCGCGATCCATTGTTTTGGTCTTCCACCCTTTCACATTACTTATATTAAACGGATTTTGTGACTGCATAGTCGATATTGTGGTAATTAACGCAAAATGATCACTATTTCTGTATACATCGCTGACCTCCCATTGACATTTCCGCACTAAAGATAATAATAAAATCGGCTTCAATCCAAATTGTTTGAGTTTCTCGTCTAATTTTTTATACCATTGACGGCCCGATTGTTTCAAACCGTACAAGGCCTTTTTTATTAATAAAACTTTATTACCTTCGTACACGTTTCTTTCACTTTTGTTGAGTATTACGTGAAATTCATCTGGTATTTTCATATAAATTCTTTCCTCTATATCACCATTAAGATACGCTGTTATGCAATCTAATTGATGTACTTCTACATCAAATTGAACTGCTATTGCCATAAGTAAGCGAATTGAACTTATTCTAGCCACAGGCGCAAATGTTTCATTGAAATCCACTCCAGATGTTTGTGTAAAGCCCTTAGCCACTAATCTTGCTTTATAACGTTCTATGGATCCATTTGCTGTATATTTGGTTCGTAAAATCCACTTTGAATCAACGATTTGTTTGTCTTTGGCTTTCGAACTACGTCCCAAGTTTGATTTGGCTTCTTCAATTGTTTGTGGGTCACTCTGTGTAGCAATACTAGCTACATGTTCATGCAATTCGTTTTCGTTATCGTTATTTGTGTTATTTGAAATCATATTATAAACTTTTCGAGGACGGCCTCTCATCCCTGTATACATTTTTCTTGGTCTACCTGGGCCTCTTTTGGTTGATGAACAAGGAGAATGTTCTTCGTTAATTTCCAACTCGTCTTCTGGTGGTGTTTCATAGTTTTCGATTTCCTTTATATTTTCATCTATGCCATTTTCTTCTCGTATTTGTGTTTCTTGCACAAAAGAATGTTTATTATTAGGCGAAAAGTTGTGTAGTTGTACATTCACGTTAGAGTCCATACTATCATGTGTTTCAAAGTCTTCGTAAGCATTTGTTGAGTCGTAATTATTTGTAAATACAACATCCCGACTGCATAATGCCTTTTTGTTTTCAGGATCCCAGAGGCGATAAGCTTTTGATTTTATAGAGTAACCAATAAATATACATCTTTTTGACTTTGAATCAAATTTTCCTCTCTTATTCGTTTTATCCAGCATATATACTATGGTGCCAAATGTTCGAAAATATTTTACTGAAGGCGTTTTTCCTGTCCATAACGTGTAAGGAATCTCACCACGGAGAGTTTGGGATGGACATCTATTTCGAACGTGATTCGCTGTAAGTACAGCTTCAGCCCAAAAATTTGGTGGTAGATTAGACTGAAGCATCATACATCGTGCCATCTCGACCAAAGTTCTATTTTTCCTTTCGGATACACCATTTTGTTGTGGTGTATATTCAGCACTGAATTCATGTTTGATGCCTTGGTCTTTTGAGAAATTTTCGAACACTTTATTTGTATATTCGGTTCCATGATCGGATCTAAATCTTTTTATTTTATAGCCTGTACTATTTTCTACATAATTTTTATATTCTTTAAATTTGTCAAAAACTTCGCTTTTACTTTTCAAGAAATAAATTTTGCACCACCTTGTTTTGTCATCAATAAATGTTAAAAAATAACGTGAACCTTTCATTGACTTGATGCGCATTGGTCCACATACATCCGAGTGTACCAACTCTAAGACTTCAGCTGATTTCGTGTTGCATTTTCCAAATGGTTTAACAGACTGCTTTGCTTTAATACATATATCACAAGGTGGTAGTTTTTCAGGTAAATTTAATGCCATGCCATGTACTTTTTCTTGGCCTACAATATTTTTCAAATCTACCTCATTCAAGTGGCCATAACGTTCATGCCATTCTTTAATATCAAGTGCTTGCGTTTAATTACAAATTTCGTTTATTTCATCAACATAATATAAATTTTTATTTCGATACGCCACCATGACATCTTCACCAGAAGTTGAATTTTTTACGACAGCTTTATCACGATTAAAAATTACTGTTAAACCGTAATCCGTCATCTTTGACACTGAAAGTAGATTTGATCTAAGATCTGGTACAAAAAGTGTATTATTAAGACTTGCCGTAGTGCCAAGTGTCGTGCCCAACTTGACAAGTCCAGTTCCTTCGATTTTTGTTGAATTGTTGTTGGCCAATTGCAATATTTGCAGGTCTGACGCGTTTAAAGTTTTAAATTTCGATCGTTCTGAGCACATATGAGACGATGCTCCAGAATCTAAACACCATTTATTACGTTGATTAGCGACTGTCATAGCTATTTCTCCATTTCGACTTTGTTCGTGATTTTTGATTTTTTTCTCAGTAGGTTTCGTAAAATATTTAGATTTACACTCTTTAGCCTTGTGGCCGTATTTACCACAACTGTGACAGGTAAATTTAAATTTTTCATTTGACATTTGAGTGTCAAATTTGTTGTTGTTGTGAGTTTTATTCGTTTTCTTTACATCCTGTGATGAGGCAATTTCGTTTAAAAAAATTACCATCACACGTCCGACATATATATGATAATATTTGGCATCCACCAGAGACTTCTAATCAGAGACGGAGTGTCACTCTCTTAAATACTTGACGGCAAAATCTCAAGAAAATCTCAAGGCCCATATCGTACGGTGAAAGTTATCGTAAAAAGCACAAATATCGTATTTACCGAATTCGTTCCACTGACTTGTTCTATCGAATGTGGCTGGTTTTTTTTGATTTTATACAAATCTTAAGGACTCGCTCAATACGTTTCTGCAATAAAAAATTTTTGAAAAAAAAAAACTTTGCAAAACATCAAGCAAACATGTATAAAGGGTCGAAAAGTGGAAAAGTGGGACGAAGAACGTAATAGAAAGCAGCCTTATTTTCATTTATTAATTACATATTCATTCATTCATAATATATGAAATTACATGCGTATAAATGTTTGTGATCTATGGAATTCCCTTTAAAAAACAACCCAAGTCGTGTGCCACGATCACAAACATTTGTTTCCCTTGCATGTGAAAACTATGGTATTCCCTTTGCTTTGCTTATAAGCATAGAAAAAGCAACAAAAGTAACATGCGTAAAAAACCAAGAGCAAAAAAACCAATTCTTCACTATTTTCGGTCCTCAAAAAACAACAACAGTACACATGCGTAAAAAACTAAGAAGAAAAAAAACCAATGCTTTGCTATTTTCGGTCCGGAAGAAATTCAAAGTAAATCTGCAATGTATTAGAATATTTGCACACGGACACAAAACCTCTTGCTTATTTTCGGTCCGGAAAAAAGTCAGAGCAAATGACTCTGTGACGCGTGCGTCACAAAAACAAACGATTGAAAAGCCAACAGCTTTTGTGCTCTAGTTATTATTATTACGTGTAGTGGGTAAAGTCGATCTATTTGCGCACGTTCCTACAATTACACGTGGACGGCTCTTAGATAACATATATAAATGTTAAGGACTAATGATTTATTTGTCTATTCTATTATATATAGTGTGGTGGTGTATGAGTTGCATGCGCATATAACCATAAATCCACATATGCTAGGAGGAACTTAATATGCTTTTGTTTCGATAGCGCACATAGCAAAGCTGATTTGAAGATTTGTTAAAATTTTGATTTTTCAACCATTTCAAGGCGATGTTGCGAGATTTCGCAAGTTCATCAGTAAAGAGATGCGGGAAGCAAGGGGTTTTGTGTCCGTGTGCAAATATTCTAATACATTGCAGATTTACTTTGAATTTCTTCCGGACCGAAAATAGCAAAGCATTGGTTTTTTTTCTTCTTAGTTTTTTACGCATGTGTACTGTTGTTGTTTTTTGAGGACCGAAAATAGTGAAGAATTGGTTTTTTTTGCTCTTGGTTTTTTACGCATGTTACTTTTGTTGCTTTTTCTATGCTTATAAGCAAAGCAAAGGGAATACCATGGTTTGCACATACAAGGCAAACAAGTGTTTGTGATTGTGGCACACGACTTGGGTTGTTTTTTAAAGGGAATTCCATAGATCACAAACATTTATACGCATGTAATTTCATATATTATGAATGAATGAATATGTAATTAATAAATGAAAATAAGGCTGCTTTCTATTACGTTCTTCGTCCCACTTTTCCACTTTTCGACCCTTTATACATGTTTGCTTGATGTTTTGCAAAGTTTTTTTTTTCAAAAATTTTTTATTGCAGAAACGTATTGAGCGAGTCCTTAAGATTTGTATAAAATCAAAAAAAACCAGCCACATTCGATAGAACAAGTCAGTGGAACGAATTCGGTAAATACGATATTTGTGCTTTTTACGATAACTTTGACCGTACGATATGGGCCTTGAGATTTTCTTGAGATTTTGCCGTCAAGTATTTAAGAGAGTGACACTCCGTCTCTGATTAGAAGTCTCTGGTAGCACTATACCGTCTGCATTTTCGTGCAAATTATCAGCTGTTTGGTCCGTTCCGAGTCCTGTGTAAATCATTTAATGACAATTATTTTTTAATTGATCCGCCCGTTGACTCAGTTGACGTAATAAGGAATTACTTACATAATCCACCAAACTATTAGATTCATTGGTCCTTAACCAATAGTTTTTTTTCTTTACTTTTCCTTTTATTATTTTTATATATTAGTTGATTTTGTAATATCCTTTTGTCTCATTAAGTGTAACTTTTAGTTATAAGCTTAATCTTAAGTATTTTTTTCCTCTTTCTTTTTTGTAAATTGTTATTATTCCCATTTGTAATTTTTATTTATATATTAGTTTTTTTTATTTGCATGTATTGTATTTAATTTTATTTTAAATTGTTCCAGAGGTTGCTGTTGTTGTTGTTGTTGCTGGTGCTGCTGCCGGTGTTTATTTATTTATTTATTTATCTATTTATAAAAAGTTTTTTTATTTTTATATATCTTATTTATATAACTTATATTAGTTGAAAATTGGTTTTTCTAACTAATAGAATAAAGAATAAAGAATAAAGAAAGAAAGCATTAAAATTGAAAAACATGCCTTTCGTACTAGTTTTGATATTCTTTTTGCAACCACTAACTAATATAACGATTGTTTCTGTTTATTTTCCATATTGGGTGAAATCTTCATATTTTCAAACAGAAATGCAAAAATTGATTGTTTTTTTGGATAATTTTAACAACGTTTTTGTTCGGAAACACTGTTTAATTCGAAGTTATAAAATCATATACAACTCTTTTTGTTTTATGCTTCACATTCTATTCTTAGTTATATTACATTACCCTTTTTCTAACTTTTGGATGAATTACTTGTTTTTTAATAAATATACTTCCTGCGCAATATATGCCTTTTTATTAATATAAAGGGTTAACAGGTTATGAACCCAGCTGCTGTATAGTATAAAAATAGCAAGTAAAATGAGTGAGGAAACCATCCACATTATACATCGTTTAAACAACACCAATTATGGATTGTGGAAATTTAATGTAGATGCGGTTCTCAAAGGTCAAGGCTTATTGGATATTATCTTAGGACAAGATAATCTGACCGTGATGGAAAGGCCATGGGCATTTTAATATCGTCTATAGAAAAAAAGAAAGCAAACCATGTGCTGTCGTGTACGACATCTAATGCAATTTACACGAAATTACAAAGATTACACGAGGAACAAGGTGAGGTTAGAATCATGTGCTTATATGAAGAATATTTTTCATTAAAAATGAAAGAAGAAGAATTTGTTGCTGCGTATGTATCTAAAGTTTCACAATTAGCTGCTGAAATAGAAGCACAAGGTGAAAAATTGTCAGATAATATAAAAATGACTCGCATAATAAGTAGCTTAACATCAAAATTTCAAAATTATTAAACTGTTTGGTATAATCAGAGACTTCTAATCAGAGACGGAGTGTCACTCTCTTAAATACTTGACGGCAAAATCTCAAGAAAATCTCAAGGCCCATATCGTACGGTCAAAGTTATCGTAAAAAGCACAAATATCGTATTTACCGAATTCGTTCCACTGACTTGTTCTATCGAATGTGGCTGGTTTTTTTGATTTTATACAAATCTTAAGGACTCGCTCAATACGTTTCTGCAATAAAAAATTTTTGAAAAAAAAAAACTTTGCAAAACATCAAGCAAACATGTATAAAGGGTCGAAAAGTGGAAAAGTGGGACGAAGAACGTAATAGAAAGCAGCCTTATTTTCATTTATTAATTACATATTCATTCATTCATAATATATGAAATTACATGCGTATAAATGTTTGTGATCTATGGAATTCCCTTTAAAAAACAACCCAAGTCGTGTGCCACGATCACAAACATTTGTTTCCCTTGCATGTGAAAACTATGGTATTCCCTTTGCTTTGCTTATAAGCATAGAAAAAGCAACAAAAGTAACATGCGTAAAAAACCAAGAGCAAAAAAAACCAATTCTTCACTATTTTCGGTCCTCAAAAAACAACAACAGTACACATGCGTAAAAAACTAAGAAGAAAAAAACCAATGCTTTGCTATTTTCGGTCCGGAAGAAATTCAAAGTAAATCTGCAATGTATTAGAATATTTGCACACGGACACAAAACCTCTTGCTTATTTTCGGTCCGGAAAAAAGTCAGAGCAAATGACTCTGTGACGCGTGCGTCACAAAAACAAACGATTGAAAAGCCAACAGCTTTTGTGCTCTAGTTATTATTATTACGTGTAGTGGGTAAAGTCGATCTATTTGCGCACGTTCCTACAATTACACGTGGACGGCTCTTAGATAACATATATAAATGTTAAGGACTAATGATTTATTTGTCTATTCTATTATATATAGTGTGGTGGTGTATGAGTTGCATGCGCATATAACCATAAATCCACATATGCTAGGAGGAACTTAATATGCTTTTGTTTCGATAGCGCACATAGCAAAGCTGATTTGAGATTTGTTAAAATTTTGATTTTTCAACCATTTCAAGGCGACGTTGCGAGATTTCGCAAGTTCATCAGTAAAGAGATGCGGGAAGCAAGGGGTTTTGTGTCCGTGTGCAAATATTCTAATACATTGCAGATTTACTTTGAATTTCTTCCGGACCGAAAATAGCAAAGCATTGGTTTTTTTTCTTCTTAGTTTTTTACGCATGTGTACTGTTGTTGTTTTTTGAGGACCGAAAATAGTGAAGAATTGGTTTTTTTTGCTCTTGGTTTTTTACGCATGTTACTTTTGTTGCTTTTTCTATGCTTATAAGCAAAGCAAAGGGAATACCATGGTTTGCACATACAAGGCAAACAAGTGTTTGTGATTGTGGCACACGACTTGGGTTGTTTTTTAAAGGGAATTCCATAGATCACAAACATTTATACGCATGTAATTTCATATATTATGAATGAATGAATATGTAATTAATAAATGAAAATAAGGCTGCTTTCTATTACGTTCTTCGTCCCACTTTTCCACTTTTCGACCCTTTATACATGTTTGCTTGATGTTTTGCAAAGTTTTTTTTTTCAAAAATTTTTTATTGCAGAAACGTATTGAGCGAGTCCTTAAGATTTGTATAAAATCAAAAAAAACCAGCCACATTCGATAGAACAAGTCAGTGGAACGAATTCGGTAAATACGATATTTGTGCTTTTTACGATAACTTTGACCGTACGATATGGGCCTTGAGATTTTCTTGAGATTTTGCCGTCAAGTATTTAAGAGAGTGACACTCCGTCTCTGATTAGAAGTCTCTGATATGGGCCTTGAGATTTTCTTGAGATTTTGCCGTCAAGTATTTAAGAGAGTGACACTCCGTCTCTGATTAGAAGTCTCTGTTAGTATCAATATAAAAGACCAAATCTAAGAGCCTATTATTAGAATTCTGAATATGGTTGAGTTGAAAAAGACCAAGATCATATATGGAATCAAATAGATAGTGGAGGAATGACCAATGGATAATAAGCACCAATTTCTACATTGAGGGACCATGTGACACTAGAAAGGTTAAAGTCACCAAGTACAAGTAGCTTATATAAATAGTTTGGCAACTCTATTACCATTCGGTCGAGTGTTTTTTAGTGCTCCTAATTTCAATTGAATTTTCAAGTGATTAAAGTTAATATACAAAATTCGACACTATAAAATTTTTTCTAAAATTACAGTGTTATTGCTCGGTATATTATTTTCTTGATTAGCTGATCTAAGTGTTTGTAGGGTTCACTTATTATAGCGATGTCTACGTTTTCGTCCCTCACTGTTTGTTCCAGCAGGCTTTGTGCTGCCTCACAGTGGTTTAGATTGATCTGTAAGATTTTCATTTTTTGTTTGCTATTGCCTTCTTAAAGACGGGACAGCGTCCGCTACCCGCTATATGTTTTGCATCCACGTTTGATTGGTTTATGCAGAACATACATAGGGGGTCCTTATCGCACTGTTTTGCGATATGGCCTTCCTTACCGCATCTGCGGCATAGCTTAGAGCGGTCGATATTGCTTTCCAAACATTTGAAACACTTTTTTAGTGTTTTCTGCTCCCTTATACGGCAAATTACCCACCCAATCCTTACTTTGCCCAAGTCCAGCAGTGTTTTAGCCCTATCTGCTGGTACTCTGGCGGTGGCGGTTTGTGTGTTGCCGCATGCTTTGCGGAGGTTTACTACCTCACATGTATTCTTCAAAGCCTCACCGAAGTGCGACATTAGCGATTCGCATACGTCTTCAACCATAGTGATTTCATCAATATCTTTTATTTCTATAGTCAGCCTTTCCGTGAGTTTTTTTACAGCCGCTTGCTCTCCAAGCGAGTTGCTGGTTATATCCGTAAACTCTTTAGGTTTGTCTCCCGAGTCGTTTAGCTGGAGCAGTTGTGCCCTTCTTATCTTTGTGACCTAGTTCTGATCCATTTTTATTTTCCGCAGGATCTCGGCGTATAATAAGTGGCCTTTAGATTCGATTATAATCGCGTCTGGCCTAGGTTTGGCATGTTTTTGCTGCTTTTTCCCGTCCTTGGATGAAACTTTGACCAAGGTTCATTATCTTCTTTTTTGTTTTTTTCCACCACTATTTGGGTCTCCTTTTCTTTTTTAGGCGCCTCCTTTTTGCTCTTTTTCGCCGGGGTGCCTTCTGCAGAATTTTCGCCTCTCGATCGTTCTATAACATTGGCCTTCTGTTTTAGTACCGGAGACGTTTGTGTTGTCGTATTGTTGACTTGAACATTTGCCGAGATTTCCTTGGCGGCCTTTTCATGAAGGACCACCAAGTCTCGCATAGGTTGGTGGATGGAACGCCTGCCTCCATCTATCATTTCCACGAGTTTCCGTATTTTTTCGCCCAATAGCGAGAGCGCGTCTTCGTTCTGTGAATCCTTTTTGCCCTTTGATGCCTCGAGACAAGGTGGAGATGAATTAGGCCTTGCCTTGTCTCGATTTGCACCCAGCCTGGCAGGCGATCGCACCGTTTTCCCATTGGCTGGTTCCCTCTCCTTGGGAGTACCGTTTCCCGTCGACGTATTTAGCGAGTCGGACGCTTGTTTCGCCCCCGCTACACGAGGTGGCGTGCGCCCTAATCCCATCCCTAGTTTTCCTAGTAAAAGTTAGGGTATAGTAATAATAGAAATACCAAAATAATAGAAGTAATAAGTAGTAATAATAATAATAAAATATTAGTAATAGCAGAGACTTCTAATCAGAGACGGAGTGTCACTCTCTTAAATACTTGGCGGCAGAATCTCAAGAAAATCTCAAGGCCCATATCGTACGGTCAAAGTTATCGTAAAAAGCACAAATATCGTATTTACCGAATTCGTTCCACTGACTTGTTCTATCGAATGTGGCTGGTTTTTTTTGATTTTATACAAATCTTAAGGACTCGCTTGATACGTTTCTGCAATAAAAAATTTTTGAAGAAAAAAAAACTTTGCAAAACATCAAGCAAACATGTATCCGTGTGCAAATATGTGTCCGTGTGCAAATATTCTAATACATTGCAAATTTCCTCATAATTTCTTCCGGACCGAAAATAGCGAAGCATTGGTTTTTTTTCTTCTTAGTTTTTTACGCATGTGTACTGTTGTTGCTTTTTGAGGACCGAAAATAGTGAAGAATTGGTTTTTTTTGCTCTTGGTTTTTTACGCATGTTACTTTTGTTGCTTTTTCTATGCTTATACCATAGTTTTCACATGCAAGGGAAACAAATGTTTGTGATCGTGGCACACGACTTGGGTTGTTTTTTAAAGGGAATTCCATAGATCACAAACATTTATACGCATGTAATTTCATATATTATGAATGAATGAATATGTAATTAATAAATGAAAATAAGGCTGCTTTCTATTACGTTCTTCGTCCCACTTTTCCACTTTTCGACCCTTTATACATGTTTGCTTGATGTTTTGCAAAGTTTTTTTTTTCAAAAATTTTTTATTGCAGAAACGTATTGAGCGAGTCCTTAAGATTTGTATAAAATCAAAAAAAACCAGCCACATTCGATAGAACAAGTCAGTGGAACGAATTCGGTAAATACGATATTTGTGCTTTTTACGATAACTTTGACCGTACGATATGGGCCTTGAGATTTTCTTGAGATTTTGCCGTCAAGTATTTAAGAGAGTGACACTCCGTCTCTGATTAGAAGTCTCTGCTGCTACCAGATTGGGAAAATGTTAAAATTATTCACAAAGAAAATAACTATCAAAAAAGACTAACATTAGAAATGTTACACACAATGAAAGAGCCAGAAAAAACTAGAATGAACCATAAAACAGACATAGATGGTTGCGCATACATATACAAAACGATGTTGTACCAAATTTCAGCTCGACATCTCAAAAATTACGACCGAGAGAGTGTCAGGAACAGTCAAACACACGGATACGCGGACGGACATTGTTTATATCGATTCAGTTTTTGTTCTTGGGCAAGAATATATATAGTTTGTTGGGTTTCCGACCGTGAGTGTACCAGCAACAGACAGACACACAGCCACTCGGACACACGGACGGACATTGTTTAAATCGATTTAGTTTTTGATGCTGAGCAAAAATAAATACGCCCAAAATCAACAAAAATCTCTCACGGCCACAAAAACTAACGTACAAAGTTCAAATGTGGTATATTAGAGTATAATTGAGTACTAAATCAGTGCGCCAAAAATGGGTAGGATCAGATATGAGCAACGCTCACAATTAATAAAAAACTGTTTTCGACGTAAAATTTATGTCATACGTCATAGTATGATTTGGACAGCTTACTAAATTAGTGTTTTGCCACGCCCTATTGTTGAAGGTATTTAAAATTCGACCTAAGACGAATTTAGTTTTTTTACTTGTTCTGTAATATTTTTACCTCAAAGCTTCTCTGTACACTATGTTAGCAGTCGTATTTGTATATGGCAACAAAACATATTGATTTTCAGGAGATCCCACTCGAGAAAGAGCAACATACAATTGTCCATGAGAAAAGCACTCTTTCCTTAAGTCGATACCAACCACCGAGAAAGTTTGTCCCTGGGATTTACTTATTGTAAGAGCAAACGAAATCTTTACAGGAAACTGTAATCTTTTAAAAGATATATGTAAATCGGTTGGTATCATCGGGATCCGCGGAATATGAGCAAGCTGACCGGCCGCAGGGCCCGTAATGATTGTTTCTTAGTTCTTTTATCAAAAGTCTTGTACCATTACACATACTGGGAGGGCCTAAATTTCTTAATAGCATAATGGGAGTACATACTTTTAATTTTAGTTCATGGAGTGGCAAGCCGGCAGAATTAAGGGAATTTAAAAATTCTTAAATTGATAATTTTCCGTCTCCTAATTTAAGTATTTTTTGTGAGCAATTGCCACTGTGATTATTACTTAAATGTGCTCTCATATTCGTGCGCAAATTGAAAGTTTCAATTGATTGCCACAAAGGTGATGATTTGAGACACGCTTTAATAACGTCGGCACGTGTACCTTTTGTTATAACCGGTAGTGTTTGGCGAAAGTCTCCAGCGAAAACAAAAGTGACGCCCCCTATTATATTGCCTGAGTTTCTGATGTCTTTTAATGTACGGTCCACTGCTTCTACATGAGCTCTATGTCTCATGGTACACTCATCCCAAATAAACAGCGACGTTTCCTGTAAGAGATTTCCCAGCGGGCCATTTTTGCGGATTGACCATACAGACTGTTGTTCTAAAGACACAGCCAACGGTAATTTAAAAGTAGAGTGAGCTATTTTCTCACCATCTAATAGAGTTGCAGCAATTCCAGAAGACGCCACTGCCAGAGCTTTTCTTCCAGATTGTCGGACTTTTGCCAATACTAAATTCGCAAGAAAGGTTTTACCGGTGCCACCGTGCGCGTCCAAAAAAAATAGTCGACCACTGTTATTTTCCACTCTCTCAATTATAGCATCGAACGCTATTTTTTGATCTGTCACTAACTTAGCTACATTTGTGTTGACAAATACTGACAACTCGTTAACATCATATGTACGACACGTAATGGTATGAACTACATTTTGTGAGCGATTCGCAGAAGGTAATCCAAAGTCTCTTAAATTTTTATCGTTCAATTCTAAAAGTTTGTCTTCTATCTGTATCAAGCCTTCGTTATATACATCATAGTCCGGACCTCGTTGTCGGGCTACATGTCCGATGTCTTGACACAAATCGTCTTTAAAAGTGTCCCATAATTTGAAAGGTTCCGAGGGGAAACAAAATAATAATATCACTATAAACAACTCTCGCAACCTTAATGGACATTGGGAAATCGAAGCTTCTCTCAAAGTGATTTCCCATTGGCTATCATTTTCTAGCAAACCCCTATCTCGGCAAGCGGCTTGGTAAGAGTCTTTAATAATTCCGTCAACATTTTTTAAGTCTTGGAACGATGTTGGGCCATGTACATGATGAAGAAGTATCCTGAGATAAAAACACTCTGACTGGGAAGGATGAACGCTGTATACTCTTCCTAATGCCGCATCTTTTTTTATACCGGGATGTCCAACTACTTCTTGGCCAAGTTTCCTTCTTGAGAATTTATTGTTAGCCCATGTATAATAATGAGGGACTTCATGATAGAGTAATGTTTTAGCAAATTGAGTGAGTGTCATTTTTGGTGGATTTTGCGCTATATGATGCATATTTTCCGGTAAGAAGTATACTCTTTGGCCATTCTCTAAGTGTACCGCTAAGTGTACCACAGTAGGGTGGCTGTCATGTACAGAAAACTCTAACAACCTCCACACCGCTTCAGATGTACTGATGTATCGGCCGTTCAAATAATTTTCAACTTCGTCGGGAGCATTTTTGACACAAAGTCGCTTGATGCGATCCTTTGTTAATGTATTTACATATTATTTCATCAATTTCATCGGGCTGTATTTCGAGTCCAGCCAAAATAACATATGACAATGCGGCAATCCTCTTTGTTGCCACTCAACAGTAAGCATATAACATTTAATCGACCCAAAAATTTCGTCTTTTGTTAATATTTTTATCATTTTTTTCATATTTAAGTGAAAAAGTCGTGCGATGATGTCATGCCGGTCGAAAGACCGTTGACCGGGAAAAAGTTCTTGCTTTATTTCTTCCCATTCTGGATTACAGATGAAAGTAACGAAAAGATCTGGCCTCCCGTAATTGCGCACATATCTCATAGCGTCTTGGGTTTCTTCGTGGGGATACCTCGGAGAAGCATAAAAATATATCAATAGTGGGTATAAAAAGGGGTTATAGTGACATAAGTACAATAGTTGGACATATGGTCTCGGGAAGTTTTTGCAGATATTGATATGTTCTCTAATATTGTAGAACATTTTTTTGTTTTAACATCAATACTTTCCGCAGCGTATACGATGAAAGATATATTATGACTCATTTTTTTACACCTTGGGTTAGTAATAGTAGGAATGTCGGGATCCCCGATATTTTTTGGCAATGAATATAGCCTGTGTTACCCAGTGATAATGTAGGTTTCTAATAGCAAAAATATTTTTGAAATCGGTCCAGTACTTTTTGAGTTGACTCCTTACATACAAAAATACAAATCTTTCCTCTTTATAATATTAGTATAGAAGTATATATGAAGAAGGTCGAGATAACAAAAAGAATTGATAATAATAATAATAATAATAATAATAATAATAATAATAATAATAATAATAATAATAATAATAATAATAATAATAATAATAATAATAATAATAATAATAATAATAATAATAATAATAATAATAATAATAATAATAATAACCCGAGGGAGTACGTTGAGTCCCCTACCAGGCGCGTCTTTAGGTGGCGGATAGGAGGAAAACTCCAAAACTTAACAAAAGCAAATCCAAGAGCGTCCGACCCATAGTGGGTTGGTTGGTATCTGTCTCGAACCGAGCGACCACAATTTTCCGAGATACCCTGTAGAGATGGTACTCAAAGTGAGCGGCTCCCTGGCGGCGACGGATCTAAAAGAGGCGGCCGTACAACCCCGTTGCTCTGCAGGATCGTCGGCCTTCACCAGGGGTTAAAATGGCCCATTAATAGAATGTGATGAATAGTAACAATGAAGTCTCTTTCGAGCGCCGATGCGGCCGGGTTCGGCGCGGGACTCAACATCCCGACCATGATAATGATTTGGAAGCTAACCCAGGCCACGGCCAAGATACAATCAGCGACTTGACCGGGGAATGCAATCCGACTTACAGGTGATAAGAGAACGAAACAACATTGCACCCCCTGTTTCATCTGCTGACTATGTTGCTCTAGGGCCAACCTTAGAGCTCGCAGCAACAGAACTGCCACGAAGACGTATGAAATGGACTGTAACAATGAATGAAAATATGAATGAAAAATAGCTACTTTATAGCAACTGAATTAGGAACGTTGCGAGTAGGCTACAGGCAGAAAATGCGTACTGAATTTATCAAAAGCAGAAATTGAGCGAGAACTAATGAGACCACGCAAAATCGAACAAACAGTGGAGACCTCACAATATAACTTGGAACCATTTAACACGCAACTAGAAAATGTGAATGACACAGAAAACATAAATGTCGAGGAGCCTGAAATATGTGTACGCGGCCGCCTTAAAGAATTAATGGAAGCAACACAAGTTGAGTACGGTGGCTTAAGACCGGCCACTCGACTCTTCATACCTCGGATATATACGTCCAAAAAACTGCTGGAAACACTGCATATAATGAATGCAATTGTCCTGCCAACAAAAGTGCATAATGTTAACTCTCTAGTGGAACTACATTCCTTAATATACTGCGCAGCCATAACCATAGTAAAGTTTTTAGAAGTAAAGGTAAAAAATGCTGATAATAGGAGTAATAGAAAGCCGCAAGGGATACCAAAGTGGGAAAAGCGCCTAAAGAATAAAATAGAAGAGCTGAAAAAAGATATTGCCCAACTGACCGCCTGTATAAAAACTGCAAATAAGACTATAAAGCAGCAAACTCGCATAAATAACTTGATTAAAAAATACCGGATCCATAGCCCAAGAGTTGAGCGAAATGTGACACCGCAAATGTGCTTAGATACGATTAAACAGCGACTGGGAGTGATAGCGGCTCGGCTCCGAAGATACAAAAAGAGTAATTAAAGGAAAAGCGACAATAAATTATTTAGTACAAATGAAAGTAGATTATACGAAAAAATTAAAAAATCGAACACTAATGACGTTAAAAAATACCCCAATAAAGATGATGTATACAACTTTTGGAAGAACCAACTTTCACAGGAAAGTAAGTACTACAAGCAAGCTACATGGTTAACCGAAGCTCAAAGCGAGTGCTACAGAATATACCCAATACAAGGAATGAACGTACCAGTGACAACGAATGAATTGGCAAGTGTATTAAAAAAGCTAGCTAATTGGAAATCTACTGGACCGGAAAAAATACAGAACTTCTGGATAAAAAAGCTGGATAGCACCCATGACAAGCTGTTGCACTGTATAAACAAGGTTGTAAGAAATCCGGAAAAAATGCCAACTTTCCTTGCAGAGGGTATTACGTATCTAATACCAAAAGATACCCAAAATACTGAAGATCCTGCTAAGTATAGACCTTTAACGTGCTTACCGACAATTTACAAAATAATAACATCATGCATAGCGGGGAAAGTCCAAACACACTGCGAAAAGAACAACATAATTGCAGTGGAAAATAAGTAAGAAAACTAAATTTGGCTTAGACCAAATCTTAAATACCCTCCACCTCTACACGAAAGGGCGTGGCAAATATATATATATATATATATATTGCGACCTCTAATAGTGTATGTCTTAGCATGTAAGTCTACTTTTACGTTAAATATGTTTTTTTTAAATTGTGGGCGTGTATGTTATCCGACCGCGCCCATTTTTAGCACGTCAGTCAATGGGATAACCATGTATACGCGTACCAAATTTCAAGTTCCTAGGTCAATTTTTGTGGCAGATATAAAGATTTTTATTAATAGTCGGCGTGTCTGTAATCCGAATATGCCCATTTTTGGCATATCGATGAAGATAATATTCATAGATATACATACCAAATTTCAAGTTTGTAACTCATATTTTGTGGTAGATAAATAGATTTTTGTCGATTGTGGGCGTGGCTCTTGACTGATTTTGCTCATTTTAAATAGAACAGCTCATTGTTGACGCTATAATATGCAACCAAGCACGCCAAAAAAATCGTAACATCTTTATGGCATACATAGATTACGACTGGTTAATAAAGGTGCTGAACATATACAGAGTCCATCAAAGCTATTTAAAATTCCTAGAATGCAGCAATGCAACAATGCAGCAATGGAGCACACAAATGGTCATCAATATAGGGCGTAATACCACCAGTAGTATAAAGATTAGGAAGGGTATTTTTCAAGGGGGCTCATTGAGCCCTATCTGGTTTGTCCTAGCGATGAATCCTTTGTTAGCTATCCTAAATAATACCGGGTATGGCTATACAATAAAAGGCAAAAATGCGAATGCATACAAAATCAGCCATTTACTATACATGGACGATCTCAAATTGTACAGCAGCACTCAAACAGGTTTAGAGAATCTTCTACGAACTGTTAAGGTCTTTTCGTCAGATATTAAAATGAATTTCGGACTTGATAAGTGACGCACGGTCCAAATCCGCAAGGGAAAGTTAAGACCACAAGAAACTATATTGCAAGATGGAGAGATAATAAGCTCTATGCTGGAGACTGAGACGTATAAGTACCTGGGAATCAAACAAACGCGGAATATAAGCCATAGTGAAGTTAAAAAGAACCTCCAGACTGAATTTGCACGAAGAATACGCAAAATTTTTGAAACCGGCTTGTTAAAGCCATAAATTCTTATGCTGCGCCGGTCCTAGGATATTCCTTTGGAATAGTACGGTGGAGCGAAAAAGACCTAACATCTCTGGAAAGACAAATAAGGACACTGATGACAAAAGCGCGCAAGCACCACCCAAGAGCAGCGCTAGAAAGAATCACACTACCTAGTAAACTCGGAGGTAGAGGAGTTGTAGATATAATGAACCAGCAGAAAAACCAAATAAACTGACTGCGTTAATATTTTAGAACCGCAGCAGAAACTTCAGCCATATACAGGGTGTCCGCCGGGAAGGTATACTACTTTGTTTGCTTATAATTTTTGATTAAATGAAAGAGAATGGATCTTATATTGATAAATGTTTTATTTAATGTTGGCAATTATGTATGGAATACAATATCAGATAAATGTCCGCCTCTGTTAGCCTCATAAATGCGAGCCCTTTTGAGCACATTTTTCATTTCACGCGGTATTTCATTAATTTCATAACGAATATTTTGTTTGAGTTGCTCAAGCGTTTCTGGTTTGTTTGCATAAACCTTGCTTTTCAGATATCCCCACAAAAAGAAGTCCGGATCAGTCAAATCAGGCGACCGTGGAGGCCAATCAACATCACCATTTCTTGAAATAACTTGTTGTGGAAAGAGGTCTCGCAGTAATTCCATTGTAATCCTGGCTGTATGTGATGTGGCACCGTTTTGTTGATACCACATGTTAATCAAGCCCAAAGCATGCAGTTGTGGCATTAAAAAGTTTTCAATCATATCACGATATCGCTCCCCATTCACAATTACCGTTACGCCGTTTTCATTTTCAAAGAAGTAAGGTCCAATGATTCCTCCTGACCAAATTGCACACCAGACTGTCACTTTTAATGGATGAATAATTTGAAGGTTTCCCATTCCCCAAAACCGACTATTTTGTTTATTCACATATCCATTCAAATGAAAATCATTATGATTTTTTCATGAAAATCAGAGTTGTCATGGGCGAGCTGTAACATTCTATTGGCATACGTACGGCGGCGTAAATGGTCTTGTGGAAGAAGCTCTTGTGTCAACTGAACCTTATATGGAAACAAGTGCAAATCCTTGTGCAAAATTGTGGCCAAAGTTGTTCTTTGAAGACCAAGCTCCAGAGCACGGCGTCGGATTGAGGTTGATGGATTGTTTTGAACATTTTCTTGAGCAGCAGTAATGTTTTCAGCCGATCTTACAGTACGTTGTGGTTCATGCTTGGGCCCTCTTTCTGCGAAATCATTCACCACACGATAAATAGTGCGCTTTGTTTGCACGTTGTTTCTCTCAAAAATTTCACGTAACTTTCTCATTGTCATAGTAATCGATTATGATTTTGATAAAATGTTTTAACAATTAAAACACGTTGGTTTATCGAATATTTTTATACCCTCCACCTCAGTGATGAGGGTATACTAAGTTTGTTCTTCCGTTTGCAACACCCTGAAGGAGGCGTCAGAGACCCTACAAAGTATATATATTCTTGATCAGCGTCAAAAACTGAGTCGATTTAGACATGTATGTCTGTGTGTCCGTGTGTCCGTCTGTTGTTCATTTATTTTTATTTCCCTTTATCCACTTAGCCATAGTTGCAAACGCAGCAAAACACATTTCTTTAAAAGCATTGCTGATCGTTCACGCAATCACAATTGCTAGCACCCATTTCTTTAAAGTGTTAGGAAAAGCAAACTCAGCAAACCATAAATCAATCACAGAACATAGCTTGGCGGGTATTGCCGCCAATCATATTACACTTACACATGCTTATAGGAATAATATAAATAGATGTAAGTTAACTTTAAGATTCAGTCCACTTTTGTATTCAATAAAATGAAGGCGCTTTTCAGCGCAAAATCTTTTTTAAGAAACAACATTACTTTAAATTTGTTTAATTTACATTAGTTTTTAATGTCAATGTGTTTGTACAGTTTTTCTCATTCTGATTTTAACATTTCAATAAAACGTTTGTATGTTATAATAGGTTATGGGCCTCCTTTTTGCCTATTAACTGCGCATTTTAAATTTAAAAATATATGTATTGTATGGTGAATATTAAAATATTGGGAACTGCAATTCGTTTCGAACCGCTAAACGCGGATAATTATGATACATGGAAGTTACAGATGCGTGCCGTTTTAATTAAAAATGATTTATGGGGTTACGTAAATGGAAAAATTCCTTGTCCAGAAGATGGAGACGCAACCAAATGGCACGAGATGGATGATAAAGCATGTGCAGAAATGTGGATTAAATTACAAAATATGTTCTAATCCAAGGGTCCTGTAAGGAAGGCCACATTGTTAAAAAAAATTTCTTTAGGAAGATTAAATGAAAACGATAACGTAAGAGATTTTTTGAATGAATATTTTAATGCTTATGGTAAACTGAAAGAAATAAATGTTCCTGTTGGAGACTATCTACTCGCTATCTTATTGTTATATAGTTTACCAAATTCTTTTGCAACTTTTAGAAGTGCCATGGAGGCACGTGACGAATTGCCAACACCAGAAGTACTCATGGTAAAGATTTAAGAAGAAGTAGAATCCAGAAAATCGAAAGAAGACAACAGTGATAATAATGTTTTATTTACAAAGGCCAGTACATCTAAAAATATAAAGTACAAACAAAAAATGGCCGACACAGTCAAGATAATAAACCGAAAAGGGATACTAATCAAAAAGGTATATGCTACAAATGTGGTAAATTTGGACATATTGCCCGTAACTGCAAGTCGAAACAATCCAATCAAAATACTGCAAATAAGATAAATGATCAAATGCACAAATGTTTATTTTCACAATTTGAAGAAGCATACTATACCGTGAATAAAAACGATGTATGGTGAAATTAACCTAGAAAGAGAAGAAAATAGAATTAGATTAAAGGAAAAACAAACAGCTGACCTTAGAACAGAACAGTTTAAAACTTATGCTATAGGGGAAACCATTTTTGTGAAAATGAACAAAAGAATAGGTAATAAATTGTCCCCAAGATATAAAAAGGAAATAGTGAAGGAGGATAATAATAGCCATCTAATAACTGAATCAGGTAGGGTAGTCCATAAGGGACTTATAAGGAAATAATAACATCCACAATACTATCCGATCCCTGCTTCCTTCATCCATGTACTAACTAACAAACTATACGAAACACAAAATATATTAAAAGACAGAGATCATAAGATAAAAAAAATAATAATAATAAAATAAAGTAAAATAGGAAAAAAAAAAGAAATTAATTAAATTAATTAAAAAAAAAATTTTTATAAATAAATAAATAAAGAAAATATGATATACTGCCAAAATATATCTTTTCAGATAGGCAGATCGTAATAATAACTAAAATAATTTTAAAATATTAGAAAAACCCTTTAAAAAAAAAGGAAGAGAAAAAGGAAGAAAATTATTATATATCAGAACAATGAAAAAAAATTAACAATTTCTAATTAAAAATGTGAGAATAAAAATATGATCGTTCACGCAATCACAATTGCTAGCACCAGAGACTTCTAATCAGAGACGGAGTGTCACTCTCTTAAATACTTGACGGCAAAATCTCAAGAAAATCTCAAGGCCCATATCGTACGGTGAAAGTTATCGTAAAAAGCACAAATATCGTATTTACCGAATTCGTTCCACTGACTTGTTCTATCGAATGTGGCTGGTTTTTTTTGATTTTATACAAATCTTAAGGACTCGCTCAATACGTTTCTGCAATAAAAAATTTTTGAAAAAAAAAACTTTGCAAAACATCAAGCAAACATGTATAAAGGGTCGAAAAGTGGAAAAGTGGGACGAAGAACGTAATAGAAAGCAGCCTTATTTTCATTTATTAATTACATATTCATTCATTCATAATATATGAAATTACATGCGTATAAATGTTTGTGATCTATGGAATTCCCTTTAAAAAACAACCCAAGTCGTGTGCCACGATCACAAACATTTGTTTCCCTTGCATGTGAAAACTATGGTATTCCCTTTGCTTTGCTTATAAGCATAGAAAAAGCAACAAAAGTAACATGCGTAAAAAACCAAGAGCAAAAAAAACCAATTCTTCACTATTTTCGGTCCTCAAAAAACAACAACAGTACACATGCGTAAAAAACTAAGAAGAAAAAAAACCAATGCTTTGCTATTTTCGGTCCGGAAGAAATTCAAAGTAAATCTGCAATGTATTAGAATATTTGCACACGGACACAAAACCTCTTGCTTATTTTCGGTCCGGAAAAAAGTCAGAGCAAATGACTCTGTGACGCGTGCGTCACAAAAACAAACGATTGAAAAGCCAACAGCTTTTGTGCTCTAGTTATTATTATTACGTGTAGTGGGTAAAGTCGATCTATTTGCGCACGTTCCTACAATTACACGTGGACGGCTCTTAGATAACATATATAAATGTTAAGGACTAATGATTTATTTGTCTATTCTATTATATATAGTGTGGTGGTGTATGAGTTGCATGCGCATATAACCATAAATCCACATATGCTAGGAGGAACTTAATATGCTTTTGTTTCGATAGCGCACATAGCAAAGCTGATTTGAAGATTTGTTAAAATTTTGATTTTTCAACCATTTCAAGGCGATGTTGCGAGATTTCGCAAGTTCATCAGTAAAGAGATGCGGGAAGCAAGGGGTTTTGTGTCCGTGTGCAAATATTCTAATACATTGCAGATTTACTTTGAATTTCTTCCGGACCGAAAATAGCAAAGCATTGGTTTTTTTTCTTCTTAGTTTTTTACGCATGTGTACTGTTGTTGTTTTTTGAGGACCGAAAATAGTGAAGAATTGGTTTTTTTTGCTCTTGGTTTTTTACGCATGTTACTTTTGTTGCTTTTTCTATGCTTATAAGCAAAGCAAAGGGAATACCATGGTTTGCACATACAAGGCAAACAAGTGTTTGTGATTGTGGCACACGACTTGGGTTGTTTTTTAAAGGGAATTCCATAGATCACAAACATTTATACGCATGTAATTTCATATATTATGAATGAATGAATATGTAATTAATAAATGAAAATAAGGCTGCTTTCTATTACGTTCTTCGTCCCACTTTTCCACTTTTCGACCCTTTATACATGTTTGCTTGATGTTTTGCAAAGTTTTTTTTTTCAAAAATTTTTTATTGCAGAAACGTATTGAGCGAGTCCTTAAGATTTGTATAAAATCAAAAAAAACCAGCCACATTCGATAGAACAAGTCAGTGGAACGAATTCGGTAAATACGATATTTGTGCTTTTTACGATAACTTTCACCGTACGATATGGGCCTTGAGATTTTCTTGAGATTTTGCCGTCAAGTATTTAAGAGAGTGACACTCCGTCTCTGATTAGAAGTCTCTGGTAATACTAAAAAACACACCTTTTGGTGTTAACCAAAACATATTTTTGTGTAAAAAGAAATAAAACATTTTTGTTTAAAAAAAAAAAACGCGCACGTTTGTGCTAATAGTGCGGGCTCGAACCACAAAAAAGGACAACACATTTTTGTTACGTCCAAACTCGCGATTTAAACACGTGTCCGACCAGATCCTCGGTTTTGGCCTCCGGCGCGAGTTTTGCGTTTTAAAAGAAAAAATAAATAAAAATCATATTAATTAAATAATTTACAATAAGTCGAAGTCGATAAAATAAGAAAAAAGGAACTGTCAAAAACGTTTAGAAGAATAATAAAAAAATATATATATATCTAACAACAACATACAGATGACCTCACCACCCGGCCTAAGGGTAAAGATTAATAATATTAACAGCAACATCATCAAGAACAACATTACCAAAAACAACATCATCAAGAACAACATCATCAAGAACAATATCACCAAAAACAACATCATCAAGAACAACATCACCAAAAACAACATCATCAAGAACAACATCAGCAACAATAAGATTCAAACATAAGTTTTGTATTGCTGTAAGCCAATCTTAACCTGTTACTAGAAATATTTTTTTTTTTGTACCACATTAGACATTAAATTTTATATGAAATACTGCACAAATTGCGATTACAAATATTGAATCCAAATACAAATTATATAGATTTTGATTTATTATATTAATATATTAACGTATTGATTGCTAAATTTGTTAAATCAGAATGGCAAATCTAAATCCCACACCTCTCCTCAGACCGACCGTTTTAAATACTCAAAACAACCAAAATTCGAATCCGAATACTTCTAGATCGGAATTAACAACATTTATTACACAAATAGTAGAAACAACACTACCACAACAGCTGACACGACTAAATTTATTAAATAACCAACAAAATTAAAATTTTCTTGACCAACAAATTACCTCAGGAGAAATAAATGACTTAGAAAGAATACCGGACATAATAAAAAGCATCAGGGAATTTTCAGGAATTAACGAAGAGTTTTCCTCATGGAAGAAAAGTGTAGATAGAATTTTAAAGGTACATGAATCAATCATTGGTTCATCAAAGTATTTCGGGATACTTAGAAACAAAATAGAAGGGAACGCCGACATAATTCTGGAATCCTATAATACACCACTTAACTGGAATGCCATAGTAGAGGTACTAACAAACCATTTTGCAGATAAAAGAGATATAAGTACCTTAGAGTACCAAATGAGTGTTTGGTACAGGGTTGATTAACAATCCACGATTTTTATAAAAAGGTGTACTCACACCTATCATTAATATTAAATAGGTTATCTAATATGAACATACCCAAGGAAGCTTTAATAGCTTTGACTAAAACATATAGGGATAAAGCTTTAGACACGTTTGTCCGAGGTTTACGAGGAGACCTCCCTAGACTGCTGGGAATGAAAGAACCAGTACATCTTCCCCAGGCACTGCAATTGTGCAATAAATTAGAAAATAATAAGTATAGAACAAATCACGCTCGCGAATACGGTGGAGGTAAAAAGAATCATACCTTGACACAAAAAGGACCAAACACATATCACAGGGCATCACTTGCTCCTCAAAGGCACCCTCAACCAAAATTTCGTGATCAAATGTTTCCACTAATGTATAGAAATGAGCAATACTACAAGGCACCCTTACAACAGGTTAAACCAAACTTTTCCTATTATAGCACTAGACCAAATATACCACCACCAAGACCCCTTCAACCCAAACCACAACCAAAGCCAGAGCCAATGGAGGTTGATCAGTCCATACGGACACAAAGAATAAATTACATGAATAGACCAGCAAATAGTGATAGATTTAACGGACGTAGACCACCGCCAGCTTCTTTGGTGGTTCAACCTGATAAGAGACAGAGAAATTTTCACATAGAACCAATTAATTGCAGCGAGGAAGATTATCAGAAACAAATAGAGAGGTATGACACAACGCAGGAACAGCCACTAGCCGATTACATGAGCGACTAGGAAACAGACAAGGAACGAACGGACGAGTTCGTGGACGTCCATTTTTTAGAGTAAGGAACTCCTCATTGCCATATTTGGAATCCAAGTTAAGTAGTGGGGAGATAATTAGAATACTAGTAGATACAGGCTTAAATAAAAATTATATTCAACCACATTTAGTAAAACAATCAATCCCTAATGAAATACCATTCTGCGCTAATTCTATTGGTGGCGAAGTAAAAATTACCCATCATACATTGCTTAATCTTTTCGGTTTAAAGGATGTCGAATTGAAGTTCTTTATTCTGCCAACACTTTAATCATTCGATGCCATATTAGGTAACGACAGTTTCAGGGAGCTATCCGCTGTCATATATCTTGGAGAAGGTTGTATGACGGTAAAAGATAAAATGAAGGTTAGAATTAAACAATTATGGTCCGAAGACGTTAATACAATCAAAACACAATATAACCACATGACTTCAACTCAAAGACAGTTTATGTCCACTCTGACGAACTCATTTGGCAACTTTTTTGCTGAACCTGATGAAAGATTGTCCTACACCACAAAGGTAATAGCCGACATACGCACAAATACAGACGCTCCGATACACTCCAGAGCTTATCCATATCCGATGTCCTTGAAGAGTGAGGTAGAAAAACAAATTGATATTCTGTTGAGGGATGGTGTGATACGACCCTCAAGATCACCTTACAATTCACCTGTTTGGATTGTACCAAAGAAAATAGACCATTCTGGAGAAAGGAAATACAGACTTGTCATCGACTACAGAAAACTGAACTCCGTAACCATACCCGACCGTTACCCTATACCCGATATAGATGAGGTTTTGTCTCAATTAGGTAAGAATAAGTTCTTTTCCGTTCTTGACCTGAAGAGTGGTTTCCACCAGATCCCGCTTAAGGAATCTGACATAGAAAAGACAGCATATTCGGTGAATAACGGAAAGTATGAATTTACACGTTTACCGTTTGGTCTCAAGAACTCACCCTCCATATTTCAAAGAGCATTGGATGACATTCTGAGAGAACATATTGGCACGAGATGTTTCGTATATATCGACGACTTAATCATATTCAGTAAAAGCGAAGCAACCCACTAAGACGATCTGAAGAGAATATTTGACACACTAGAAAAAGCAAACATGAAATTACAAATAGACAAATGTGATTTCTTTAAGTCAGAGGTCGAATACCTTGGATTTGTCATATACGAGGGCGGAATTAAAACCAACCCTAAAAAAGTAGAAGCAATAAAGAATTTTCCAATGCCAAGGACTTTGAAAGATTTACGATCGTTTTTGGGTCTCACATGTTATTATAGGAGATTCATTAGGGACTACTCCAAATTAGCCAAACCTTTGAAAATTCTTTTAAGAGGAGAAAAGGGTAGAATTTCAAAGAATACCTCTTCCAAGATGACAATATCACTTAACGAACAAGCAAAAGAATCCTTTAATAAATTAAAAATACATTAGCGACAGAGGACGTTATGCTGGTTTATCCAGATTACAACAAAGAATTTCACCTCACAACAGATGCATCAAATCATGCAATAGGTGCAGTTCTGGCACAGGAAGATAGACCAATAACTTTCATTTCTAGAACCTTGAGGAAAAATGAAGAACACTTCGCTACTAATGAAAAGGAAATGTTAGCGATAATTTGGGCTTTGAACAAGCTCAGAAATTACCTTTTCGGCACCTCAAGAGTGAAAATATTTACTGACCACCAACCACTCACTTACGCACTTAGTAACAAAAACAATAACATGAAATTAAAAAGATGGAAAGCCATCTTGGAGGAATATAACTACGAATTGGTGTACAAACCAGGTAAATCTAATATTGTGGCTGACGCAACGTGTTCAAAAATCAGATTTTTCTCAAAGTGGGAGACATTCCTTCATACCAGTTCGAAGTAATTTTTCCGACATAACATAGACACACAATAGTAGAACCTTCGTATAGTCAAGAGAAATTAATCGATTTGTCGAGAAGATATTTGAATCCGTCCGTAACTAATGGCTTAAATACCGAAGAAAATGTTTTAGGAATTATACAAGAATTTTATGGAACGCATTTTGCTAACTATAGAGTGCGTTTTGCCAGAACATTACCGACGAAACAGAACAAGAAAATGTAATCATAACAGAACATAGGAGAGCTCATAGAAACAGTAGGGAAAACAAGAAACAGCTTTTGGAAAAAGTTTACTTTGCGAAGATGCAGGAAAAAATTGATAGAATAGTAAAGCAGTGTAAAATCTGTAAGGAGCAGAAGTATGAGAGGCATCCTGTGAAGCCTGTCATCCAGGAAACGCCAATTCCACAATATCCGGGACACATTGTCCACCTTGACCTGTATTATACTGACAATCATATTTTACTGACCGCAATAGACAAATTTTCCAAGTACGTTCAAGTGAAGATTTTAAAAAGTAGAGCTACTCAGGATATAAAAGGGCCACTTTCAGATATTCTAATGGCTTTCGGTGTGCCCGGAAAGATTATAATCGATAATGAAAAGTCTCTGAGTTCGACACCAATATTGCATTTGCTGGAAGATCAATTGGGCATTGAAATATTTAAAGCCCCACCTTACCCCAGTACCGTAAATGGACAGATAGAAAGATTCCACTCCACGCTATCAGAGATCATGCGTTGCGTCAAGGCAGAAAAAATACATACGTCATTTGAAGACTTACTAAATAAAACAATAATTAGATATAACTATAGCGTTCATTCAACTACAAATCGTAAACCGGTCGAAATATTTTTTGGACGTAAATTCGCGACAAACCCATACGAAATTAACCTAGAAAGAGAAGAAAATAGAATTAGATCAGAGACTTCTAATCAGAGACGGAGTGTCACTCTCTTAAATACTTGACGGCAAAATCTCAAGAAAATCTCAAGGCCCATATCGTACGGTCAAAGTTATCGTAAAAAGCACAAATATCGTATTTACCGAATTCGTTCCACTGACTTGTTCTATCGAATGTGGCTGGTTTTTTTTGATTTTATACAAATCTTAAGGACTCGCTCAATACGTTTCTGCAATAAAAAATTTTTGAAAAAAAAAACTTTGCAAAACATCAAGCAAACATGTATAAAGGGTCGAAAAGTGGAAAAGTGGGACGAAGAACGTAATAGAAAGCAGCCTTATTTTCATTTATTAATTACATATTCATTCATTCATAATATATGAAATTACATGCGTATAAATGTTTGTGATCTATGGAATTCCCTTTAAAAAACAACCCAAGTCGTGTGCCACGATCACAAACATTTGTTTCCCTTGCATGTGAAAACTATGGTATTCCCTTTGCTTTGCTTATAAGCATAGAAAAAGCAACAAAAGTAACATGCGTAAAAAACCTAGAGCAAAAAAAACCAATTCTTCACTATTTTCGGTCCTCAAAAAACAACAACAGTACACATGCGTAAAAAACTAAGAAGAAAAAAAACCAATGCTTTGCTATTTTCGGTCCGGAAGAAATTCAAAGTAAATCTGCAATGTATTAGAATATTTGCACACGGACACAAAACCTCTTGCTTATTTTCGGTCCGGAAAAAAGTCAGAGCAAATGACTCTGTGACGCGTGCGTCACAAAAACAAACGATTGAAAAGCCAACAGCTTTTGTGCTCTAGTTATTATTATTACGTGTAGTGGGTAAAGTCGATCTATTTGCGCACGTTCCTACAATTACACGTGGACGGCTCTTAGATAACATATATAAATGTTAAGGACTAATGATTTATTTGTCTATTCTATTATATATAGTGTGGTGGTGTATGAGTTGCATGCGCATATAACCATAAATCCACATATGCTAGGAGGAACTTAATATGCTTTTGTTTCGATAGCGCACATAGCAAAGCTGATTTGAAGATTTGTTAAAATTTTGATTTTTCAACCATTTCAAGGCGATGTTGCGAGATTTCGCAAGTTCATCAGTAAAGAGATGCGGGAAGCAAGGGGTTTTGTGTCCGTGTGCAAATATTCTAATACATTGCAGATTTACTTTGAATTTCTTCCGGACCGAAAATAGCAAAGCATTGGTTTTTTTTCTTCTTAGTTTTTTACGCATGTGTACTGTTGTTGTTTTTTGAGGACCGAAAATAGTGAAGAATTGGTTTTTTTTGCTCTTGGTTTTTTACGCATGTTACTTTTGTTGCTTTTTCTATGCTTATAAGCAAAGCAAAGGGAATACCATGGTTTGCACATACAAGGCAAACAAGTGTTTGTGATTGTGGCACACGACTTGGGTTGTTTTTTAAAGGGAATTCCATAGATCACAAACATTTATACGCATGTAATTTCATATATTATGAATGAATGAATATGTAATTAATAAATGAAAATAAGGCTGCTTTCTATTACGTTCTTCGTCCCACTTTTCCACTTTTCGACCCTTTATACATGTTTGCTTGATGTTTTGCAAAGTTTTTTTTTTCAAAAATTTTTTATTGCAGAAACGTATTGAGCGAGTCCTTAAGATTTGTATAAAATCAAAAAAAACCAGCCACATTCGATAGAACAAGTCAGTGGAACGAATTCGGTAAATACGATATTTGTGCTTTTTACGATAACTTTGACCGTACGATATGGGCCTTGAGATTTTCTTGAGATTTTGCCGTCAAGTATTTAAGAGAGTGACACTCCGTCTCTGATTAGAAGTCTCTGATTAGATTAAAGGAAAAACAAACAGCTGACCTTAGAACAGAACAGTTTAAAACTTATGCTATAGGGGAAACCATTTTTGTGAAAACGAACAAAAGAATAGGTAATAAATTGTCCCCAAGATATAAAAAGGAAATAGTGAAGGAGGATAATAATAGCACTCTAATAACTGAATCGGGTAGGGTAGTCCATAAGGGACTTATAAGGAAATAATAACATCCACAATACTATCCGATCCCTGCTTCCTTCATCCATGTACTAACTAACAAACTATACGAAACACAAAATATATTAAAAGACAGAGATCATAAGATAAAAAAAATAATAATAATAAAATAAAGTAAAATAGGAAAAAAAAAGAAATTAATAAGAATTATAAAAAAAAAATTTTTTTATAAATAAATAAATAAAGAAAATATGATATACTGCCAAAATATATCTTTTCAGATAGGCAGATCGTAATAATAACTAAAATAATTTTAAAATATTAGAAAAACCCTTTCAAAAAAAAGGAAGAGAAAAAGGAAGAAAATTATTATATATCAGAACAATGAAAAAAAATTAACAATTTCTAATTAAAAATGTGAGAATAAAAATATGAAATGATCTTAAATTGCCAACAAATTATTTTTTTCAGATAGGCAACATATAAAAGTAAATAACAATAGGTTATCAATATATTATCTTTTCAAATAGACAACCTATATTATAACTAAAATAAATATTACCACTGAAAACGAGATACACTGTCAAATTATATCTTTTTAGATAGGCAGATTGTAATAGCTACAAAAACTATTTTAAAATGCTAGGACATTTTGTATTTCAGAATAATAGTTGTCATGTGCGTAGCAGAAATTCAAATCCTAATAAATAAGATTAATAATGTATTAAAAAATAATAATGACCAATTTATAATAAATAAATTAACAGAGAATAAAATTAACGAGATAAGTAGAATTACTAATAATATGTTAAAAATATTTCTTAATAATCAAACTGTAAAGAATGAAGTAGCAATGACGCTGAAATTCAAACTGGAAGTTTTAAATAATAAGTTAAAAAATATTGAATACGCAGTACATTGGTCGAAAGCAAATATTGCTAATTCATTTCAGTTAAACCAAGAGGAAATGAAAACAATTGAAAAGTTACTAGATAAAGAAAATCTATCGTACTTAAATGTCGATGAAATGTTGAAATTTACCGAAATTAAAATCGCTTTCAATAACGATGTAATGATCTATATATTATCAATACCAACTATTAAAAATGAACCCTATACTAAACTTTTGATACTACCAATCAAAAATAAAAACAATGTCTATAAAATCGAATATAAAAAAATATTGAAAGGCAAAAAGAAAACATATGGAATAATAAATGAATGCGGGGAATGTAACAATTTTACGATATGTAAAGAAAATAATGTATTAGATATAAGTAACACAACATGTATCCCATTATTGTTAAGCAGTAAATCACACCTTTGTTAAAGCACTAATGCACAGAACGTGCCTAATATTGAAGAAATATATTCTGACACTGTATTTTTAAATAATTATAAAGGAAAAGTCTGCGTAAGTGTCGACTGCATCGACCTTGACGGTACATACCTGATAAAATATCAAAACATGTCAATTGACGTGGACGGAAGAATTTTTAAGTCCACACGCGTCACAAATAATCACCCGTTACCCTCAATTTTTCAGCGATTTTCTAATAAGACCGGAACCGAAGAGGTTTTGTCCTTGGAAATGATAAAAGAATTGCACACTGGAAACACCAGGAGAATCGAGTTGATTGAACACCGAAATACGGTGAATACATCCTCTGCAATAACGGTGCTTGTGTCCGTGATAATAATAGTGATATGTCTATGGCATTGTTGTACAAATAAATCCAAAAGTCCGACCACTCCCAGCATAACTATACAGAACCCATTAAGTGTCGCAGACGCTCAGAATATTCTAAATTGTTCAAACGAGGACGTTTGAAGTTTAAGGGGGGAGGAGTTAACACCACCTAAGTTGATACTCCAGAACAATGCTGGAACTGTCCGTTCACACAGTTATAATTGCTAATGCAGCAAAACTCACCCAATTGTTTACTTATTTTTTTGCTCTCCGCTCACTCGGTCATAATTACCCACTTAATTGTTCATTTATTTTTATTTCCCTTTATCCACTTAGCCATAGTTGCAAACGCAGCAAAACACATTTCTTTAAAAGCATTGCTGATCGTTCACGCAATCACAATTGCTAGCACCCATTTCTTTAAAGTGTTAGGAAAAGCAAACTCAGCAAACCATAAATTAATCACAGAACATAGCTTGACGGGTATTGCCGCCAATCATATTACACTTACGCATGCTTATAGGAATAATATAAATAGATGTAAGTTAACTTTAAGATTCAGTCCACTTTTGTATTCAATAAAATGAAGGCGCTTTTCAGCGCAAAATCTTTTTTAAGAAACAACATTACTTTAAATTTGTTTAATTTACATTAGTTTTTAATGTCAATGTGTTTTTACAGTTTTTCTCATTCTGATTTTAACATTTCAATAAAACGTTTGTATGTTATAATAGGTTATGGGCCTCCTTTTTGCCTATTAACTGCGCATTTTAAATTTAAAAATATATGTATTGTATGGTGAATATTAAAATATTGGGAACTGCAATTCGTTTCGAACCGCTAAACGCGGATAATTATGATACATGGAAGTTACAGATGCGTGCCGTTTTAATTAAAAATGATTTATGGGGTTACGTAAATGGAAAAATTCCTTGTCCAGAAGATGGAGACGCAACCAAATGGCACGAGATGGATGATAAAGCATGTGCAGAAATGTGGATTAAATTACAAAATATGTTCTAATCCAAGGGTCCTGTAAGGAAGGCCACATTGTTAAAAAAAATTTCTTTAGGAAGATTAAATGAAAACGATAACGTAAGAGATTTTTTGAATGAATATTTTAATGCTTATGGTAAACTGAAAGAAATAAATGTTCCTGTTGGAGACTATCTACTCGCTATCTTATTGTTATATAGTTTACCAAATTCTTTTGCAACTTTTAGAAGTGCCATGGAGGCACGTGACGAATTGCCAACACCAGAATTACTCATGGTAAAGATTTAAGAAGAAGTAGAATCCAGAAAATCGAAAGAAGACAACAGTGAAAATAATGTTTTATTTACAAAGGCCAGTACATCTAAATATAAAGTACAAACAAAAAATGGCCGACACAGTCAAGATAATAAACCGAAAAGGGATACTATTCAAAAAGGTGTATGCTACAAATGTGGTAAATTTGGACATATTGCCCGTAACGGCAAGTCGAAACAATCCAATCAAAATACTGCAAATAAGATTCATGTACCTGATCTTAGAACAAATTTGTTATCCGTTTCCAGAATAGCTGATAAAGGGTACAACATATTAATATTATTATTATTATTATTATTATTATTATTATTATTATTATTATTATTATTATTATTATTTTTAAAAGCAACCAAAGTATTGATTTTAAGAATGTTGATATATTGTTAAATGCCAAAAGAGAAGGAAATTTATATTACGTGAACACCGAATTAGAAGCTAATATAACGGAAAGAAAACCTAACGATATATATGTGGCACAGTAGAATGGGTCATCTAAATGAACGTGATATGAAACGAATGCTAAATTCTGCACATGGTTTAACTTTTTTACCAAATCAGAATCTTTCCCCATGTGCTATATGTACCAGTGAAAAATAAACGGTACAAACTTTTCCAAAAGGTAGTAAACAACGTACGAATGATTTATTAGAAATAATTCATAGTGACATATGCGGTCCTATGAGAGACGCTTCTAACTGTGGCAAATATTGCAATAGAAATTTTAATGATTTTTTAAATAAATGCGGTATAAAGCGACGTCTGAGTGCACCATACACGTCTCAACAGAATGGCGTGGCAGAACGCAAAAATCGCACTTTAACGGAGATGGCTCATTGGATGCTTAAAGAATCAGGTGCACCGTTATCTTTTTGGGCTGAAGCCATCAATACGGCTTGCTATATAAGAAATAGATGTCCAACCGAATCCTTAAATGGAGAAATTCTGTATAAACTTTGGACTGGTAAAACTCCTACGGTTGCATACATTAAAACTTTTGGTTTAAGTGCATATGTTTTAACCAAGAATAAATCCTTAGGCAAATTTGATTCTAGATCCAAAATTTATGTTTTAATGGGATATTCATGTGAAAGTAAAGCATACCGTTTATGGTCTCCTGAAACAAAGAAAATTATTTTTGGTCGTGACGTCAAATTTATGAATGACATGTACTTTAAAACGTATAATACTAACGATAAACCTGTTGAAATGATGACTGCTACATTGATTTGATTCGTTTTCAAAAAGATAAAGAAGTAAATAATGATAATGTAAATAGTCAAGAATCATATGAAAAGGAGATTGAAGATTTCTCTGAAAGCGAAGAGCTTAATTTAGAATTACATCATTCTACATCAAATCATCAACAGAAACACGGCAGAGGTCGTCCACGTAAAATAAAAACTGGCCAACCAGGCCGACCGAGAAAAGTTTATCAGCTATGTGATTATGAAGAAAATAAATTTTTTGAAGAATATTTAGAATGTGAAGTAGCCAATATATGTTTTGGTGATGATCCAAAAACAATTAAACAAGCCATGGAAAAAGAAATCCTAATAAAAGAAAAACAAATTGCTCTGGAGAAGTTAATACATACGCAAAAAACCCTGCAAGAACTTAGTGCACGAGAGAAACGCAGTTACATTTGTACACTACCAAATATGATGATTTTCAGAGTTCACTGATGCTGCGACTGCTGCAACCAACAATACCAGCTGACGTGTTGACCAAAGGCTTAACAACCGAAAAACATTTCAAAAGCATCAAGGCTTTGGGCATGTCAATATTATCAAACTTTAAAAAATAAACGTATGGATATTTCATCGAGGGGAGGTGTTAATACTTGTTAATGCAATAACGAAGAAATGTATATACATTAGTTTTTAATGTCAATATTTTTGTACATTTTTCTCATTCTCATTTTAACATTCCAACTGTACAACTGAATGCAAAATATCTGGCTTACTAGTTATAGCAAGATATGTACATAGGTGCTCCTATAAAGATTGGTATTTCTTAATATCGGCTTTTTTACAATTCGTGTTACATGATATTTGAAAGTTTGGTTCCAGAGGTGTCGCAGCCGGTTTACAATCTTTCATGCCATGTTGTTGTAACAAATTTTCAATATATTTAGAGTGACCAATATATATAGAATCTAAAGCACCATCTCTTTCAATCTCCATCCCAAGATTAGATTACAGTTTAAGTATGCACAAGTTACATCCACTTGGTGCAAATGCATTTTGTGATGAACGGCTAAAGCTAATAATGTACGTATAGTAGAATATCTCGCTACCGAAGAAAATGTTTCTTTGTAGTCTATACCGAATTTTTGATTGGAGCCTTTTGCCACAAGCCTCGCTTTATATCTTTCAATGTTACCTTTTTTATTGCATTTTAACGCAAAAACCCATTTATATCCTAAGGCTTTATGTCCCTGTGGCAAATCTACTAAAGACCACGTCTTATTCTTTAATAACGATTCATACTCGCTTTTCATAGCTTCTTTCCAATCTTCAGAATTTGGAAAAGATAGTGCATCACTGACAGTTTGTGGAACATACATGTTACCTAAAACATTGTACTGCTTTTTGGGCCTACCAGGTTTTCCCTCACGTATTATTTTAGGCCTTCCTGGTCCTCTACGTAAAGCACTGCATTATTACATATAATATTGTTTTCAGGTATATTATCATTTTTATGTATGACATCGTCTATTGCACCATTTTCAATGTTCTCCTTCTCAATGTCACTAGACACATTATAAAAATTATTTGAATCATCATTCTCCTCCTCAAGATAAGATTCATTTTCTGCTGTACTAAACGAATCTTCAGTATCATCTAATCTTGTACAATTATCAAATTTGTTAGTATTTGAATATCTTTCTTCAAATTGTACTACCAAATAGTCCTTTATTGTTTCATTGCTTCCAGAGCAAATTATGGGGTGTCCCATCAATTTCTTTTCATCAAAAATTACATTTCGTCTTTCAATCACTTTACGAGAATTTGGATCAAAAAGACGATGGGCTTTCGAAACCATAGAATAACCAACCATAATTAAACGTTCACCTCTAGGATCGAATTTGCCCTTTTGTTTCTTATTTAAAGCTATTGCAGAACATCCAAAAATTTTTAAGTGATTAATTTTTGGTTTTCTCCCGTACCATAATTCATAAAGAGTTTTCCCATTCAAAGTCGCGCTTACACAACGATTCCGCAAATACACTGCAGTTGCTATTGCCTCAACCCAAAACGATTGACCTAGACCACTATAAATTAACATGCAACGTGCCATCTCCACCAAAGTTCTGTTAGCACGCTCAGCAACGCCATTTTGTTGAAGCATTTTATATTTTAACGCAGATTTTATTAATATATTTTCAACAACAGATTTTTTATTACAATAAAGAAAAATAATTATTGAAGAATGACATAAAAATCAATTAACATATCTAAGTATTTCACAATATTTAAAGAGTAGGGAAATCTGACAACGGCATGTGTGGATACCACTCCAGACGCACCACCAGGTTTTGGAGAGGATTTTTGGTCAATACTGAATTTTTGGACCATTTTTTTAATGAATTTGGAATAAAAGAAACATTTATATGGAACTCTGAGAACATATGTTATAGGTCCCACTCTAGTAGCACCACCAGGTTCTGTAGAGGATTTTTGGCCAAACTGGATTTTCGGACCATTTTTTAATGAATCTATATTAATATTATAAAGAGGAAAGATTTGTATTTTTGTATTTTGTATTTTTGTATTTTTGTATTTTTGTATTTTTGTATTTTTGTTTTTTTTGTATTTTTGTATTTTTGTATTTTTGTATGTAACGAGTAAACTCAAAACGTACTGGACCGATTTCAAAAATATTTTTGCTATTAGAAAGCTACATTATCACTGAGTAACATAGGCTACATTTATTGTCAAAAAATGTCGGGGATCCCTGGACATTCCTACTATTACTAACCCAAAATGTAAAAAAATTAGTCATATTATATCTGTCATCGTATACGCTGCGGAACGTATTGATGGTAAAACAAAAAAATGTTTTACAATATTATAGAACATATCAATATCTACAAAAACTTCCCGAGACCATATGGCCAACTATTGTACTCATGTCACTATAACCCCTTTTTATACCCACTATTGATAGTAATATTGCCATACAAACATTGCACACACATGTATTCAGGCAATTAAGAAATTAAGAAATTATTAAGAAATTAAGTATTCATAATAAGTATATCACAATATTTAAAGAGTAGGGAAATCTGACAACGGCATGTGTAAATACCACCCCAGATGCACCACTAGGTTCTGGAGAGGATTTTTGGCTAATACTGGATTTTTGGACCATTTTTTAATTAATTTGGAATAAAAGCAACATTTATATGGAATTCTAAAAACATATGTTATTGGTCATACTATCAAAAGTGGGTATAAAAAGGGGTTATAGTGACATGAGTACAATAGTTGGACATATGGTCTCGGGCATTTTTTTGTAGATATTGATATGTTCTATAATATTGTAGATAATTTTTTTCTTTTAACATCAATACTTTCCGCAGCGTATACGATGAAAAATATATTATGACTAATTTTTTTACACCTTGGGTTAGTAATAGTAGGAATGTCCAAGGATACCCGACATTTTTTGACAATATATATAGCCTATGTTACTCAGTGATAATGTAGCTTTCTAATAGCGTAAATATTTTTGAAATCGGTCCAGTACTTTTTGAGTTTACTCGTTACATACAAAAATACAAAAATACAAATCTTTCCTCTTTATAATATTAGTATAAATGAAAAAATTTATTGTAATAAAAAAAAAAAACAACGTAAGTAGGCTATGGAATAAAAGCAACATTTATATGGAATTTTGAGAAAATTTTTTGTGGATTGCACTCCAAATGCACCACCAGGTTCTGGAGAGGATTTTTGGCCAAAACTGGATTTTTGGACCATTTTTTAATTAATTTGGAATAAAAGCAACATTTATATGGAATTCTAAAAACATATGTTATTGGTCATACTATCAAAAGTGGGTATAAAAAGGGGTTATAGTGACATGAGTACAATAGTTGGACATATGGTCTCGGGCATTTTTTTGTAGATATTGATATGTTCTATAATATTGTAGATAATTTTTTTCTTTTAACATCAATACTTTCCGCAGCGTATACGATGAAAAATATATTATGACTAATTTTTTTACACCTTGGGTTAGTAATAGTAGGAATGTCCAAGGATACCCGACATTTTTTGACAATATATATAGCCTATGTTACTCAGTGATAATGTAGCTTTCTAATAGCGTAAATATTTTTGAAATCGGTCCAGTACTTTTTGAGTTTACTCGTTACATACAAAAATACAAAAATACAAATCTTTCCTCTTTATAATATTAGTATAAATGAAAAAATTTATTGTAATAAAAAAAAAAAACAACGTAAGTAGGCTATGGAATAAAAGCAACATTTATATGGAATTTTGAGAAAATTTTTTGTGGATTGCACTCCAAATGCACCACCAGGTTCTGGAGAGGATTTTTGGCCAAAACTGGATTTTTGGACCATTTTTTAATTAATTTGGAATAAAAGCAACATGTATATGGAATTCTAAAAACATATGTTATTGGTCATACTATCAAAAGTGGGTATAAAAAGGGGTTATAGTGACATGAGTACAATAGTTGGACATATGGTCTCGGGCATTTTTTTGTAGATATTGATATGTTCTATAATATTGTAGATAATTTTTTTCTTTTAACATCAATACTTTCCGCAGCGTATACGATGAAAAATATATTATGACTAATTTTTTTACACCTTGGGTTAGTAATAGTAGGAATGTCCAAGGATACCCGACATTTTTTGACAATATATATAGCCTATGTTACTCAGTGATAATGTATCTTTCTAATAGCGAAAATATTTTTGAAATCGGTCCAGTACTTTTTGAGTTTACTCGTTACATACAAAAATACAAAAATACAAATCTTTCTTCTTTATAATATTAGTATAAATGAAAAAATTTATTGTAATAAAAAAAAAAACAACGTAAGTAGGCTATGGAATAAAAGCAACATTTATATGGAATTTTGAGAAAATTTTTTGTGGATTCCACTCCAAATGCACCACCAGGTTCTGGAGAGGATTTTTGGCCAAAACTGGATTTTTGGACCATTTTTTAATTATTTTGCAATTGTTATAAAGAGATGTGGGGGTGATACGAAGAGGAGTATAGTTAATAAACTCTTTTGTTATTTTATTATTTTTGTTATGATCAATAATTGTGGTCGTCGCGCAACGCGCAACTTCAGAATCCCGCGAATCGCAGGGTATTTCACAATTATTGATTTTATTGTTTTCAATAATATGTTATGAGACAAGTTGAGTTTTTAGTCTGTTTTTATTTGAAAATTTTGTCTTCTTATATATTAAAATTATTACAAAGAATTGATTAGTAAGCATAAACTTAAACTAGGTTATTTCAATCGGAAGTGAGTGTGAGTGTTATGTATGTGTGTCAGGTGTATTACAATTACAATTTTTATTAAAGTTAAGGTCAGTAAGAATACAGTTACAATTTCTATTAAAGTTAAGGTCAGTAAGAATATAATTACAATTTCTATTAAAGTTAAGGTCTGAATGAGAATACAATTACAATGAAATTAAATCGTACTTAAGAACAGGTGTGCATTATTTTATTTGCACACTACACAATAAAAGCAACATTTATATGGAATTCTAAAAACATATGTTATTGGTCATACTATCAATAGTGGGTATAAAGAGGGGTTATAGTGACATGAGTACAATAGTTGGACATATGGTCTCCGTAAGTTTTTTGTAGATATTGATATGTTCTATAATATTGTAGATCATTTTTTTGTTTTAACATCAATACTTTCCGCAGCGTATACGATGAAAAATATATTATGACTAATTTTTTTACACCTTGGGTTAGTAGTAGTAGGAATGTCCAGGGATACCCGACATTTTTTGACAATATATATAGCCTATGTTACTCAGTGATAATGTATCTTTCTAATAGCGTAAATATTTTTGAAATCGGTCCAGTACTTTTTGAGTTTACTCGTTACATACAAAAATACAAAAATACAAATCTTTCCTCTTTATAATATTAGTATAAATGAAAAAATTTATTGTAATAAAAAAAAAAACAACGTAAGTAGGCTATGGAATAAAAGCAACATTTATATGGAATTTTGAGAAAATTTTTTGTGGATTCCACTCCAAATGCACCACCAGGTTCTGGAGAGGATTTTTGGCCAAAACTGGATTTTTGGACCATTTTTTAATTATTTTGCAATTGTTATAAAGAGATGTGGGGGTGATACGAAGAGGAGTATAGTTAATAAACTCTTTTGTTATTTTATTATTTTTGTTATGATCAATAATTGTGGTCGTCGCGCAACGCGCAACTTCAGAATCCCGCGAATCGCAGAGTATTTCACAATTATTGATTTTATTGTTTTCAATAATATGTTATGAGACAAGTTGAGTTTTTAGTCTGTTTTTATTTGAAAAATTTGTCTTCTTATATATTAAAATTATTACAAAGAATTGATTAGTAAGCATAAACTTAAACTAGGTTATTTCAATCGGAAGTGAGTGTGAGTGTTATGTATGTGTGTCAGGTGTATTACAATTACAATTTTTATTAAAGTTAAGGTCAGTAAGAATACAGTTACAATTTCTATTAAAGTTAAGGTCAGTAAGAATATAATTACAATTTCTATTAAAGTTAAGGTCTGAATGAGAATACAATTACAATGAAATTAAATCGTACTTAAGAACAGGTGTGCATTATTTTATTTGCACACTACACAATAAAAGCAACATTTATATGGAATTCTAAAAACATATGTTATTGGTCATACTATCAAAAGTGGGTATAAAAAGGGGTTATAGTGACATGAGTACAATAGTTGGACATATGGTCTCGGGCATTTTTTTGTAGATATTGATATGTTCTATAATATTGTAGATAATTTTTTTCTTTTAACATCAATACTTTCCGCAGCGTATACGATGAAAAATATATTATGACTAATTTTTTTACACCTTGGGTTAGTAATAGTAGGAATGTCCAAGGATACCCGACATTTTTTGACAATATATATAGCCTATGTTACTCAGTGATAATGTAGCTTTCTAATAGCGTAAATATTTTTGAAATCGGTCCAGTACTTTTTGAGTTTACTCGTTACATACAAAAATACAAAAATACAAATCTTTCCTCTTTATAATATTAGTATAAATGAAAAAATTTATTGTAATAAAAAAAAAAAAACAACGTAAGTAGGCTATGGAATAAAAGCAACATTTATATGGAATTTTGAGAAAATTTTTTGTGGATTCCACTCCAAATGCACCACCAGGTTCTGGAGAGGATTTTTGGCCAAAACTGAATTTTTGGACCATTTTTTAATTCATTTGCAATAAAAGCAACATTTATACGGAATTCTAAGAACATATGTTATTGGTCATACTATCAATAGTGGGTATAAAGAGGGGTTATAGTGACATGAGTACAATAGTTGGACATATGGTCTCGGGCATTTTTTTGTAGATATTGATATGTTCTATAATATTGTAGATAATTTTTTTCTTTTAACATCAATACTTTCCGCAGCGTATACGATGAAAAATATATTATGACTAATTTTTTTACACCTTGGGTTAGTAATAGTAGGAATGTCCAAGGATACCCGACATTTTTTGACAATATATATAGCCTATGTTACTCAGTGATAATGTATCTTTCTAATAGCGAAAATATTTTTGAAATCGGTCCAGTACTTTTTGAGTTTACTCGTTACATACAAAAATACAAAAATACAAATCTTTCTTCTTTATAATATTAGTATAAATGAAAAAATTTATTGTAATAAAAAAAAAAACAACGTAAGTAGGCTATGGAATAAAAGCAACATTTATATGGAATTTTGAGAAAATTTTTTGTGGATTCCACTCCAAATGCACCACCAGGTTCTGGAGAGGATTTTTGGCCAAAACTGGATTTTTGGACCATTTTTTAATTATTTTGCAATTGTTATAAAGAGATGTGGGGGTGATACGAAGAGGAGTATAGTTAATAAACTCTTTTGTTATTTTATTATTTTTGTTATGATCAATAATTGTGGTCGTCGCGCAACGCGCAACTTCAGAATCCCGCGAATCGCAGGGTATTTCACAATTATTGATTTTATTGTTTTCAATAATATGTTATGAGACAAGTTGAGTTTTTAGTCTGTTTTTATTTGAAAATTTTGTCTTCTTATATATTAAAATTATTACAAAGAATTGATTAGTAAGCATAAACTTAAACTAGGTTATTTCAATCGGAAGTGAGTGTGAGTGTTATGTATGTGTGTCAGGTGTATTACAATTACAATTTTTATTAAAGTTAAGGTCAGTAAGAATACAGTTACAATTTCTATTAAAGTTAAGGTCAGTAAGAATATAATTACAATTTCTATTAAAGTTAAGGTCTGAATGAGAATACAATTACAATGAAATTAAATCGTACTTAAGAACAGGTGTGCATTATTTTATTTGCACACTACACAATAAAAGCAACATTTATACGGAATTCTAAGAACATATGTTATTGGTCATACTATCAATAGTGGGTATAAAAAGGGGTTATAGTGACATGAGTACAATAGTTGGACATATGGTCTCCGTAAGTTTTTTGTAGATATTGATATGTTCTATAATATTGTAGATCATTTTTTTGTTTTAACATCAATACTTTCCGCAGCGTATACGATGAAAAATATATTATGACTAATTTTTTTACACCTTGGGTTAGTAATAGTAGGAATGTCCAGGGATACCCGACATTTTTTGACAATATATATAGCCTATGTTACTCAGTGATAATGTATCTTTCTAATAGCGTAAATATTTTTGAAATCGGTCCAGTACTTTTTGAGTTTACTCGTTACATACAAAAATACAAAAATACAAATCTTTCCTCTTTATAATATTAGTATAAATGAAAAAATTTATTGTAATAAAAAAAAAAACAACGTAAGTAGGCTATGGAATAAAAGCAACATTTATATGGAATTTTGAGAAAATTTTTTGTGGATTGCACTCCAAATGCACCACCAGGTTCTGGAGAGGATTTTTGGCCAAAACTGGATTTTTGGACCATTTTTTAATTAATTTGGAATAAAAGCAACATTTATATGGAATTCTAAAAACATATGTTATTGGTCATACTATCAAAAGTGGGTATAAAAAGGGGTTATAGTGACATGAGTACAATAGTTGGACATATGGTCTCGGGCATTTTTTTGTAGATATTGATATGTTCTATAATATTGTAGATAATTTTTTTCTTTTAACATCAATACTTTCCGCAGCGTATACGATGAAAAATATATTATGACTAATTTTTTTACACCTTGGGTTAGTAATAGTAGGAATGTCCAAGGATACCCGACATTTTTTGACAATATATATAGCCTATGTTACTCAGTGATAATGTAGCTTTCTAATAGCGTAAATATTTTTGAAATCGGTCCAGTACTTTTTGAGTTTACTCGTTACATACAAAAATACAAAAATACAAATCTTTCCTCTTTATAATATTAGTATAAATGAAAAAATTTATTGTAATAAAAAAAAAAAACAACGTAAGTAGGCTATGGAATAAAAGCAACATTTATATGGAATTTTGAGAAAATTTTTTGTGGATTGCACTCCAAATGCACCACCAGGTTCTGGAGAGGATTTTTGGCCAAAACTGGATTTTTGGACCATTTTTTAATTAATTTGGAATAAAAGCAACATTTATATGGAATTCTAAAAACATATGTTATTGGTCATACTATCAAAAGTGGGTATAAAAAGGGGTTATAGTGACATGAGTACAATAGTTGGACATATGGTCTCGGGCATTTTTTTGTAGATATTGATATGTTCTATAATATTGTAGATAATTTTTTTCTTTTAACATCAATACTTTCCGCAGCGTATACGATGAAAAATATATTATGACTAATTTTTTTACACCTTGGGTTAGTAATAGTAGGAATGTCCAAGGATACCCGACATTTTTTGACAATATATATAGCCTATGTTACTCAGTGATAATGTATCTTTCTAATAGCGAAAATATTTTTGAAATCGGTCCAGTACTTTTTGAGTTTACTCGTTACATACAAAAATACAAAAATACAAATCTTTCTTCTTTATAATATTAGTATAAATGAAAAAATTTATTGTAATAAAAAAAAAAACAACGTAAGTAGGCTATGGAATAAAAGCAACATTTATATGGAATTTTGAGAAAATTTTTTGTGGATTCCACTCCAAATGCACCACCAGGTTCTGGAGAGGATTTTTGGCCAAAACTGGATTTTTGGACCATTTTTTAATTATTTTGCAATTGTTATAAAGAGATGTGGGGGTGATACGAAGAGGAGTATAGTTAATAAACTCTTTTGTTATTTTATTATTTTTGTTATGATCAATAATTGTGGTCGTCGCGCAACGCGCAACTTCAGAATCCCGCGAATCGCAGGGTATTTCACAATTATTGATTTTATTGTTTTCAATAATATGTTATGAGACAAGTTGAGTTTTTAGTCTGTTTTTATTTGAAAATTTTGTCTTCTTATATATTAAAATTATTACAAAGAATTGATTAGTAAGCATAAACTTAAACTAGGTTATTTCAATCGGAAGTGAGTGTGAGTGTTATGTATGTGTGTCAGGTGTATTACAATTACAATTTTTATTAAAGTTAAGGTCAGTAAGAATACAGTTACAATTTCTATTAAAGTTAAGGTCAGTAAGAATATAATTACAATTTCTATTAAAGTTAAGGTCTGAATGAGAATACAATTACAATGAAATTAAATCGTACTTAAGAACAGGTGTGCATTATTTTATTTGCACACTACACAATAAAAGCAACATTTATATGGAATTCTAAAAACATATGTTATTGGTCATACTATCAATAGTGGGTATAAAGAGGGGTTATAGTGACATGAGTACAATAGTTGGACATATGGTCTCCGTAAGTTTTTTGTAGATATTGATATGTTCTATAATATTGTAGATCATTTTTTTGTTTTAACATCAATACTTTCCGCAGCGTATACGATGAAAAATATATTATGACTAATTTTTTTACACCTTGGGTTAGTAGTAGTAGGAATGTCCAGGGATACCCGACATTTTTTGACAATATATATAGCCTATGTTACTCAGTGATAATGTATCTTTCTAATAGCGTAAATATTTTTGAAATCGGTCCAGTACTTTTTGAGTTTACTCGTTACATACAAAAATACAAAAATACAAATCTTTCCTCTTTATAATATTAGTATAAATGAAAAAATTTATTGTAATAAAAAAAAAAAACAACGTAAGTAGGCTATGGAATAAAAGCAACATTTATATGGAATTTTGAGAAAATTTTTTGTGGATTCCACTCCAAATGCACCACCAGGTTCTGGAGAGGATTTTTGGCCAAAACTGGATTTTTGGACCATTTTTTAATTATTTTGCAATTGTTATAAAGAGATGTGGGGGTGATACGAAGAGGAGTATAGTTAATAAACTCTTTTGTTATTTTATTATTTTTGTTATGATCAATAATTGTGGTCGTCGCGCAACGCGCAACTTCAGAATCCCGCGAATCGCAGAGTATTTCACAATTATTGATTTTATTGTTTTCAATAATATGTTATGAGACAAGTTGAGTTTTTAGTCTGTTTTTATTTGAAAAATTTGTCTTCTTATATATTAAAATTATTACAAAGAATTGATTAGTAAGCATAAACTTAAACTAGGTTATTTCAATCGGAAGTGAGTGTGAGTGTTATGTATGTGTGTCAGGTGTATTACAATTACAATTTTTATTAAAGTTAAGGTCAGTAAGAATACAGTTACAATTTCTATTAAAGTTAAGGTCAGTAAGAATATAATTACAATTTCTATTAAAGTTAAGGTCTGAATGAGAATACAATTACAATGAAATTAAATCGTACTTAAGAACAGGTGTGCATTATTTTATTTGCACACTACACAATAAAAGCAACATTTATATGGAATTCTAAAAACATATGTTATTGGTCATACTATCAAAAGTGGGTATAAAAAGGGGTTATAGTGACATGAGTACAATAGTTGGACATATGGTCTCGGGCATTTTTTTGTAGATATTGATATGTTCTATAATATTGTAGATAATTTTTTTCTTTTAACATCAATACTTTCCGCAGCGTATACGATGAAAAATATATTATGACTAATTTTTTTACACCTTGGGTTAGTAATAGTAGGAATGTCCAAGGATACCCGACATTTTTTGACAATATATATAGCCTATGTTACTCAGTGATAATGTAGCTTTCTAATAGCGTAAATATTTTTGAAATCGGTCCAGTACTTTTTGAGTTTACTCGTTACATACAAAAATACAAAAATACAAATCTTTCCTCTTTATAATATTAGTATAAATGAAAAAATTTATTGTAATAAAAAAAAAAAACAACGTAAGTAGGCTATGGAATAAGAGCAACATTTATATGGAATTTTGAGAAAATTTTTTGTGGATTCCACTCCAAATGCACCACCAGGTTCTGGAGAGGATTTTTGGCCAAAACTGAATTTTTGGACCATTTTTTAATTCATTTGCAATAAAAGCAACATTTATACGGAATTCTAAGAACATATGTTATTGGTCATACTATCAATAGTGGGTATAAAGAGGGGTTATAGTGACATGAGTACAATAGTTGGACATATGGTCTCCGTAAGTTTTTTGTAGATATTGATATGTTCTATAATATTGTAGATCATTTTTTTGTTTTAACATCAATACTTTCCGCAGCGTATACGATGAAAAATATATTATGACTAATTTTTTTACACCTTGGGTTAGTAGTAGTAGGAATGTCCAGGGATACCCGACATTTTTTGACAATATATATAGCCTATGTTACTCAGTGATAATGTATCTTTCTAATAGCGTAAATATTTTTGAAATCGGTCCAGTACTTTTTGAGTTTACTCGTTACATACAAAAATACAAAAATACAAATCTTTCCTCTTTATAATATTAGTATAAATGAAAAAATTTATTGTAATAAAAAAAAAAACAACGTAAGTAGGCTATGGAATAAAAGCAACATTTATATGGAATTTTGAGAAAATTTTTTGTGGATTGCACTCCAAATGCACCACCAGGATCTGAAGGTGATTTTTGGCCAAAACTGGATTTTTGGACCATTTTTTAATTAATTTGCAATAAAAGCAACATTTATACGGAATTCTAAGAACATATGTTATTGGTCATACTATCAATAGTGGGTATAAAAAGGGGTTATAGTGACATGAGTACAATAGTTGGACATATGGTCTCCGTAAGTTTTTTGTAGATATTGATATGTTCTATTATATTGTAGATCATTTTTTTGTTTTAACATCAATACTTTCCTCAGCGTATACGATGAAAAATATATTATGACTAATTTTTTTACACCTTGGGTTAGTAATAGTAGGAATGTCCAAGGATACCCGACATTTTTTGACAATATATATAGCCTATGTTACTCAGTGATAATGTATCTTTCTAATAGCGAAAATATTTTTGAAATCGGTCCAGTACTTTTTGAGTTTACTCGTTACATACAAAAATACAAAAATACAAATCTTTCTTCTTTATAATATTAGTATAAATGAAAAAATTTATTGTAATAAAAAAAAAAACAACGTAAGTAGGCTATGGAATAAAAGCAACATTTATATGGAATTTTGAGAAAATTTTTTGTGGATTCCACTCCAAATGCACCACCAGGTTCTGGAGAGGATTTTTGGCCAAAACTGGATTTTTGGACCATTTTTTAATTATTTTGCAATTGTTATAAAGAGATGTGGGGGTGATACGAAGAGGAGTATAGTTAATAAACTCTTTTGTTATTTTATTATTTTTGTTATGATCAATAATTGTGGTCGTCGCGCAACGCGCAACTTCAGAATCCCGCGAATCGCAGGGTATTTCACAATTATTGATTTTATTGTTTTCAATAATATGTTATGAGACAAGTTGAGTTTTTAGTCTGTTTTTATTTGAAAATTTTGTCTTCTTATATATTAAAATTATTACAAAGAATTGATTAGTAAGCATAAACTTAAACTAGGTTATTTCAATCGGAAGTGAGTGTGAGTGTTATGTATGTGTGTCAGGTGTATTACAATTACAATTTTTATTAAAGTTAAGGTCAGTAAGAATACAGTTACAATTTCTATTAAAGTTAAGGTCAGTAAGAATATAATTACAATTTCTATTAAAGTTAAGGTCTGAATGAGAATACAATTACAATGAAATTAAATCGTACTTAAGAACAGGTGTGCATTATTTTATTTGCACACTACACAATAAAAGCAACATTTATATGGAATTCTAAAAACATATGTTATTGGTCATACTATCAATAGTGGGTATAAAGAGGGGTTATAGTGACATGAGTACAATAGTTGGACATATGGTCTCCGTAAGTTTTTTGTAGATATTGATATGTTCTATAATATTGTAGATCATTTTTTTGTTTTAACATCAATACTTTCCGCAGCGTATACGATGAAAAATATATTATGACTAATTTTTTTACACCTTGGGTTAGTAGTAGTAGGAATGTCCAGGGATACCCGACATTTTTTGACAATATATATAGCCTATGTTACTCAGTGATAATGTATCTTTCTAATAGCGTAAATATTTTTGAAATCGGTCCAGTACTTTTTGAGTTTACTCGTTACATACAAAAATACAAAAATACAAATCTTTCCTCTTTATAATATTAGTATAAATGAAAAAATTTATTGTAATAAAAAAAAAAAACAACGTAAGTAGGCTATGGAATAAAAGCAACATTTATATGGAATTTTGAGAAAATTTTTTGTGGATTCCACTCCAAATGCACCACCAGGTTCTGGAGAGGATTTTTGGCCAAAACTGGATTTTTGGACCATTTTTTAATTATTTTGCAATTGTTATAAAGAGATGTGGGGGTGATACGAAGAGGAGTATAGTTAATAAACTCTTTTGTTATTTTATTATTTTTGTTATGATCAATAATTGTGGTCGTCGCGCAACGCGCAACTTCAGAATCCCGCGAATCGCAGAGTATTTCACAATTATTGATTTTATTGTTTTCAATAATATGTTATGAGACAAGTTGAGTTTTTAGTCTGTTTTTATTTGAAAATTTTGTCTTCTTATATATTAAAATTATTACAAAGAATTGATTAGTAAGCATAAACTTAAACTAGGTTATTTCAATCGGAAGTGAGTGTGAGTGTTATGTATGTGTGTCAGGTGTATTACAATTACAATTTTTATTAAAGTTAAGGTCAGTAAGAATACAGTTACAATTTCTATTAAAGTTAAGGTCAGTAAGAATATAATTACAATTTCTATTAAAGTTAAGGTCTGAATGAGAATACAATTACAATGAAATTAAATCGTACTTAAGAACAGGTGTGCATTATTTTATTTGCACACTACACAATAAAAGCAACATTTATACGGAATTCTAAGAACATATGTTATTGGTCATACTATCAATAGTGGGTATAAAAAGGGGTTATAGTGACATGAGTACAATAGTTGGACATATGGTCTCCGTAAGTTTTTTGTAGATATTGATATGTTCTATAATATTGTAGATCATTTTTTTGTTTTAACATCAATACTTTCCGCAGCGTATACGATGAAAAATATATTATGACTAATTTTTTTACACCTTGGGTTAGTAATAGTAGGAATGTCCAGGGATACCCGACATTTTTTGACAATATATATAGCCTATGTTACTCAGTGATAATGTATCTTTCTAATAGCGTAAATATTTTTGAAATCGGTCCAGTACTTTTTGAGTTTACTCGTTACATACAAAAATACAAAAATACAAATCTTTCCTCTTTATAATATTAGTATAAATGAAAAAATTTATTGTAATAAAAAAAAAAACAACGTAAGTAGGCTATGGAATAAAAGCAACATTTATATGGAATTTTGAGAAAATTTTTTGTGGATTGCACTCCAAATGCACCACCAGGTTCTGGAGAGGATTTTTGGCCAAAACTGGATTTTTGGACCATTTTTTAATTAATTTGGAATAAAAGCAACATTTATATGGAATTCTAAAAACATATGTTATTGGTCATACTATCAAAAGTGGGTATAAAAAGGGGTTATAGTGACATGAGTACAATAGTTGGACATATGGTCTCGGGCATTTTTTTGTAGATATTGATATGTTCTATAATATTGTAGATAATTTTTTTCTTTTAACATCAATACTTTCCGCAGCGTATACGATGAAAAATATATTATGACTAATTTTTTTACACCTTGGGTTAGTAATAGTAGGAATGTCCAAGGATACCCGACATTTTTTGACAATATATATAGCCTATGTTACTCAGTGATAATGTATCTTTCTAATAGCGTAAATATTTTTGAAATCGGTCCAGTACTTTTTGAGTTTACTCGTTACATACAAAAATACAAAAATACAAATCTTTCCTCTTTATAATATTAGTATAAATGAAAAAATTTATTGTAATAAAAAAAAAAAACAACGTAAGTAGGCTATGGAATAAAAGCAACATTTATATGGAATTTTGAGAAAATTTTTTGTGGATTCCACTCCAAATGCACCACCAGGTTCTGGAGAGGATTTTTGGCCAAAACTGGATTTTTGGACCATTTTTTAATTATTTTGCAATTGTTATAAAGAGATGTGGGGGTGATACGAAGAGGAGTATAGTTAATAAACTCTTTTGTTATTTTATTATTTTTGTTATGATCAATAATTGTGGTCGTCGCGCAACGCGCAACTTCAGAATCCCGCGAATCGCAGGGTATTTCACAATTATTGATTTTATTGTTTTCAATAATATGTTATGAGACAAGTTGAGTTTTTAGTCTGTTTTTATTTGAAAATTTTGTCTTCTTATATATTAAAATTATTACAAAGAATTGATTAGTAAGCATAAACTTAAACTAGGTTATTTCAATCGGAAGTGAGTGTGAGTGTTATGTATGTGTGTCAGGTGTATTACAATTACAATTTTTATTAAAGTTAAGGTCAGTAAGAATACAGTTACAATTTCTATTAAAGTTAAGGTCAGTAAGAATATAATTACAATTTCTATTAAAGTTAAGGTCTGAATGAGAATACAATTACAATGAAATTAAATCGTACTTAAGAACAGGTGTGCATTATTTTATTTGCACACTACACAATAAAAGCAACATTTATACGGAATTCTAAGAACATATGTTATTGGTCATACTATCAATAGTGGGTATAAAAAGGGGTTATAGTGACATGAGTACAATAGTTGGACATATGGTCTCCGTAAGTTTTTTGTAGATATTGATATGTTCTATAATATTGTAGATCATTTTTTTGTTTTAACATCAATACTTTCCGCAGCGTATACGATGAAAAATATATTATGACTAATTTTTTTACACCTTGGGTTAGTAATAGTAGGAATGTCCAGGGATACCCGACATTTTTTGACAATATATATAGCCTATGTTACTCAGTGATAATGTATCTTTCTAATAGCGTAAATATTTTTGAAATCGGTCCAGTACTTTTTGAGTTTACTCGTTACATACAAAAATACAAAAATACAAATCTTTCCTCTTTATAATATTAGTATAAATGAAAAAATTTATTGTAATAAAAAAAAAAACAACGTAAGTAGGCTATGGAATAAAAGCAACATTTATATGGAATTTTGAGAAAATTTTTTGTGGATTGCACTCCAAATGCACCACCAGGTTCTGGAGAGGATTTTTGGCCAAAACTGGATTTTTGGACCATTTTTTAATTAATTTGGAATAAAAGCAACATTTATATGGAATTCTAAAAACATATGTTATTGGTCATACTATCAAAAGTGGGTATAAAAAGGGGTTATAGTGACATGAGTACAATAGTTGGACATATGGTCTCGGGCATTTTTTTGTAGATATTGATATGTTCTATAATATTGTAGATAATTTTTTTCTTTTAACATCAATACTTTCCGCAGCGTATACGATGAAAAATATATTATGACTAATTTTTTTACACCTTGGGTTAGTAATAGTAGGAATGTCCAAGGATACCCGACATTTTTTGACAATATATATAGCCTATGTTACTCAGTGATAATGTAGCTTTCTAATAGCGTAAATATTTTTGAAATCGGTCCAGTACTTTTTGAGTTTACTCGTTACATACAAAAATACAAAAATACAAATCTTTCCTCTTTATAATATTAGTATAAATGAAAAAATTTATTGTAATAAAAAAAAAAAACAACGTAAGTAGGCTATGGAATAAAAGCAACATTTATATGGAATTTTGAGAAAATTTTTTGTGGATTGCACTCCAAATGCACCACCAGGTTCTGGAGAGGATTTTTGGCCAAAACTGGATTTTTGGACCATTTTTTAATTAATTTGGAATAAAAGCAACATTTATATGGAATTCTAAAAACATATGTTATTGGTCATACTATCAAAAGTGGGTATAAAAAGGGGTTATAGTGACATGAGTACAATAGTTGGACATATGGTCTCGGGCATTTTTTTGTAGATATTGATATGTTCTATAATATTGTAGATAATTTTTTTCTTTTAACATCAATACTTTCCGCAGCGTATACGATGAAAAATATATTATGACTAATTTTTTTACACCTTGGGTTAGTAATAGTAGGAATGTCCAAGGATACCCGACATTTTTTGACAATATATATAGCCTATGTTACTCAGTGATAATGTATCTTTCTAATAGCGAAAATATTTTTGAAATCGGTCCAGTACTTTTTGAGTTTACTCGTTACATACAAAAATACAAAAATACAAATCTTTCTTCTTTATAATATTAGTATAAATGAAAAAATTTATTGTAATAAAAAAAAAAACAACGTAAGTAGGCTATGGAATAAAAGCAACATTTATATGGAATTTTGAGAAAATTTTTTGTGGATTCCACTCCAAATGCACCACCAGGTTCTGGAGAGGATTTTTGGCCAAAACTGGATTTTTGGACCATTTTTTAATTATTTTGCAATTGTTATAAAGAGATGTGGGGGTGATACGAAGAGGAGTATAGTTAATAAACTCTTTTGTTATTTTATTATTTTTGTTATGATCAATAATTGTGGTCGTCGCGCAACGCGCAACTTCAGAATCCCGCGAATCGCAGGGTATTTCACAATTATTGATTTTATTGTTTTCAATAATATGTTATGAGACAAGTTGAGTTTTTAGTCTGTTTTTATTTGAAAATTTTGTCTTCTTATATATTAAAATTATTACAAAGAATTGATTAGTAAGCATAAACTTAAACTAGGTTATTTCAATCGGAAGTGAGTGTGAGTGTTATGTATGTGTGTCAGGTGTATTACAATTACAATTTTTATTAAAGTTAAGGTCAGTAAGAATACAGTTACAATTTCTATTAAAGTTAAGGTCAGTAAGAATATAATTACAATTTCTATTAAAGTTAAGGTCTGAATGAGAATACAATTACAATGAAATTAAATCGTACTTAAGAACAGGTGTGCATTATTTTATTTGCACACTACACAATAAAAGCAACATTTATATGGAATTCTAAAAACATATGTTATTGGTCATACTATCAATAGTGGGTATAAAGAGGGGTTATAGTGACATGAGTACAATAGTTGGACATATGGTCTCCGTAAGTTTTTTGTAGATATTGATATGTTCTATAATATTGTAGATCATTTTTTTGTTTTAACATCAATACTTTCCGCAGCGTATACGATGAAAAATATATTATGACTAATTTTTTTACACCTTGGGTTAGTAGTAGTAGGAATGTCCAGGGATACCCGACATTTTTTGACAATATATATAGCCTATGTTACTCAGTGATAATGTATCTTTCTAATAGCGTAAATATTTTTGAAATCGGTCCAGTACTTTTTGAGTTTACTCGTTACATACAAAAATACAAAAATACAAATCTTTCCTCTTTATAATATTAGTATAAATGAAAAAATTTATTGTAATAAAAAAAAAAAACAACGTAAGTAGGCTATGGAATAAAAGCAACATTTATATGGAATTTTGAGAAAATTTTTTGTGGATTCCACTCCAAATGCACCACCAGGTTCTGGAGAGGATTTTTGGCCAAAACTGGATTTTTGGACCATTTTTTAATTATTTTGCAATTGTTATAAAGAGATGTGGGGGTGATACGAAGAGGAGTATAGTTAATAAACTCTTTTGTTATTTTATTATTTTTGTTATGATCAATAATTGTGGTCGTCGCGCAACGCGCAACTTCAGAATCCCGCGAATCGCAGAGTATTTCACAATTATTGATTTTATTGTTTTCAATAATATGTTATGAGACAAGTTGAGTTTTTAGTCTGTTTTTATTTGAAAAATTTGTCTTCTTATATATTAAAATTATTACAAAGAATTGATTAGTAAGCATAAACTTAAACTAGGTTATTTCAATCGGAAGTGAGTGTGAGTGTTATGTATGTGTGTCAGGTGTATTACAATTACAATTTTTATTAAAGTTAAGGTCAGTAAGAATACAGTTACAATTTCTATTAAAGTTAAGGTCAGTAAGAATATAATTACAATTTCTATTAAAGTTAAGGTCTGAATGAGAATACAATTACAATGAAATTAAATCGTACTTAAGAACAGGTGTGCATTATTTTATTTGCACACTACACAATAAAAGCAACATTTATATGGAATTCTAAAAACATATGTTATTGGTCATACTATCAAAAGTGGGTATAAAAAGGGGTTATAGTGACATGAGTACAATAGTTGGACATATGGTCTCGGGCATTTTTTTGTAGATATTGATATGTTCTATAATATTGTAGATAATTTTTTTCTTTTAACATCAATACTTTCCGCAGCGTATACGATGAAAAATATATTATGACTAATTTTTTTACACCTTGGGTTAGTAATAGTAGGAATGTCCAAGGATACCCGACATTTTTTGACAATATATATAGCCTATGTTACTCAGTGATAATGTAGCTTTCTAATAGCGTAAATATTTTTGAAATCGGTCCAGTACTTTTTGAGTTTACTCGTTACATACAAAAATACAAAAATACAAATCTTTCCTCTTTATAATATTAGTATAAATGAAAAAATTTATTGTAATAAAAAAAAAAAACAACGTAAGTAGGCTATGGAATAAGAGCAACATTTATATGGAATTTTGAGAAAATTTTTTGTGGATTCCACTCCAAATGCACCACCAGGTTCTGGAGAGGATTTTTGGCCAAAACTGAATTTTTGGACCATTTTTTAATTCATTTGCAATAAAAGCAACATTTATACGGAATTCTAAGAACATATGTTATTGGTCATACTATCAATAGTGGGTATAAAGAGGGGTTATAGTGACATGAGTACAATAGTTGGACATATGGTCTCCGTAAGTTTTTTGTAGATATTGATATGTTCTATAATATTGTAGATCATTTTTTTGTTTTAACATCAATACTTTCCGCAGCGTATACGATGAAAAATATATTATGACTAATTTTTTTACACCTTGGGTTAGTAGTAGTAGGAATGTCCAGGGATACCCGACATTTTTTGACAATATATATAGCCTATGTTACTCAGTGATAATGTATCTTTCTAATAGCGTAAATATTTTTGAAATCGGTCCAGTACTTTTTGAGTTTACTCGTTACATACAAAAATACAAAAATACAAATCTTTCCTCTTTATAATATTAGTATAAATGAAAAAATTTATTGTAATAAAAAAAAAAACAACGTAAGTAGGCTATGGAATAAAAGCAACATTTATATGGAATTTTGAGAAAATTTTTTGTGGATTGCACTCCAAATGCACCACCAGGATCTGAAGGTGATTTTTGGCCAAAACTGGATTTTTGGACCATTTTTTAATTAATTTGCAATAAAAGCAACATTTATACGGAATTCTAAGAACATATGTTATTGGTCATACTATCAATAGTGGGTATAAAAAGGGGTTATAGTGACATGAGTACAATAGTTGGACATATGGTCTCCGTAAGTTTTTTGTAGATATTGATATGTTCTATTATATTGTAGATCATTTTTTTGTTTTAACATCAATACTTTCCTCAGCGTATACGATGAAAAATATATTATGACTAATTTTTTTACACCTTGGGTTAGTAATAGTAGGAATGTCCAGGGATACCCGACATTTTTTGACAATATATATCGCCTATGTTACTCAGTGATAATGTAGCTTTCTAATAGCGAAAATATTTTTGAAATCGGTCCAATACTTTTTGAGTTTACTCGTTATATACAAAAATACAAATCTTTCCTCGTTATAATATTAGTATAAATGAAAAAATTTATTGTAATAAAAAAAAAAACAACGTAAGTAGGCTATGGAATAAAAGCAACATTTATATGGAATTTTGAGAAAATTTTTTGTGGATTCCACTCCAAATGCACCACCAGGTTCTGGAGAGGATTTTTGGCCAAAACTGAATTTTTGGACCATTTTTTAATTCATTTGCAATAAAAGCAACATTTATACGGAATTCTAAGAACATATGTTATTGGTCATACTATCAATAGTGGGTATAAAAAGGGTTTATAGTGACATGAGTACAATAGTTGGACATATGGTCTCCGTAAGTTTTTTGTAGATATTGATATGTTCTATAATATTGTAGATCATTTTTTTGTTTTAACATCAATACTTTCCTCAGCGTATACGATGAAAAATATATTATGACTAATTTTTTTACACCTTGGGTTAGTAATAGTAGGAATGTCCAGGGATACCCGACATTTTTTGACAATATATATCGCCTATGTTACTCAGTGATAATGTAGCTTTCTAATAGCGAAAATATTTTTGAAATCGGTCCAATACTTTTTGAGTTTACTCGTTATATACAAAAATACAAATCTTTCTTCTTTATAATATTATATATAATTAAATAATCGAACTCAACACATCGGACAGTTTAAAATTAATTATATACTTCGATCGCACACCTCAGACAGAGCACAGGGGAAGATATAAGGCTCCTTCTATAAATGGAGTGGCCATTCTCTTGGTCGATGAAGATAAAGGACCCAGAGATATAGTACTGCACGGTAGAGACGGACAGCTGAAACGAGTGTCGGAATTACACCGCGCATATGATCCGCTACAATATCCGCTTATGTGTGTATCAGGAGACGATGGATATTATTTAACTATCCCTCAACAGAATTCCTTAAGAAATAAGACTGTCTCATGTATGCAATATTAAGCATTCCGTTTAATGATTAGAGCCAACTGTTTTAATACACTGCATTATTACAAAGATTTGTTTAATCAATATTGTGTGGATATGAAGGCGAAGATGATTTCCGAAAGGTTAAATTTTATTTCCCGAAATCAACAAAAACTTAGAGCTGACGACTATATTCATTTGAGGGATACTTTGAACCAAGACGCAAGCGTAAATGCGTCCAATATCGGACAGCATGTCATCTTGCCGTCATCATTTACTGGTTCTCCGAGGTATCTCTACGAAAAATTCCAAGACGCTATGAGATATGTGCGCAATTACGCGAGGCCAGATCTTTTCGTTACTTTCACCTGTAATCCAGAATGGAAAGAAATAAAGCAGGAACTTTTTCCCGGTCAACGGTCTTTCGACCGGCATGACATCATCGCACGAGTTTTTCACTTAAAAATGAAAAAAATTATAAAAATATTCACAAAAGACGAAATTTTTGGGTCGATTAAATGTTATATGCTTACTGTTAAGTGGCAACAAAGAGAATTGCCGCATTGTCATATGTTATTTTGGCTGGACTCGAAAATACAGCCCGATGAAATTGATGAAATAATAGTTGCTGAATTGCCTAACAAGGAGGAAGACCCAGTATTGTTTGAAATAGTCACAAAGAATATGGTACATGGGCCATGTGGGGAAGAATATTTGACTTCATCGTGCATGAAAAATGGCATATGTTCGAAAAAATGTCCACGACATTTCGTAACTGAAACCCAGACCTGTTAGGATGGGTATCCCGTTTATCGACGGCGCGACATCAACAACGGAGGGCAGATCTCTACATTAAATGTCCGAGGCCGAACAATTAACGTAGACAACAGATGGATCGTTTCATATTCCCCAATACTGTGTCGATCTTTCAACGCTCACATAAACGTTGAATATTGTCATTCTGTACAAGCCATAAAATACATATGTAAATACATTAACAAAGGATCGGATCAAGCAACTTTCAGTGTCAAAAATTCTCACGACGAAGTTGAAAATTATTTGAACGGCCATACATCAGTACATCTGAAGCGGTGTGGAGGTTGTTAGAGTTTTCTGTACATGACAGACACCCTACTGTAGTACACTTAACGGTACACTTAGAGAATGGCTAAAGAGTATACTTCTCAGCGGAAAATATGCATCATATAGCGCAAAATCCACCAAAAATGACACTCACTCAATTTGCTAAAACATTACTCTATCATGAAGTCCCTCATTATTATACAAGGGCTAACAATAAATTCTCAAGAAGGAAACTTGGCCAAGAAGTAGTTGGGCATCCCGATATAAAAAAAGATGCGGCATTAGGAAGAGTATACAGCGTTCATCCTTCCCAGTCAGAGTGTTTTTATCTCAGGATACTTCTTCATCATGTACGTGGCCCAACATCGTTCCAAGACTTAAAAAATGTTGACGAAATTATTAAAGAAGCTTACCAAGCCGCTTGCCGAGATAGAGGTTTGCTAGAAAATGATAGCCAATGGGAAATCACTTTGAGAGAAGCTTCGATTTCCAAATGTCCGTTAAGGTTGCGAGAGTTGTTTTTATTATTTTGTTTCCCTTCGAAACCTGTCAAATCATGGGACACTTTTAAAGACGATTTGTGTCAAGACATCAGACAACGAGGTCCGGACTATGATGTATATAACGAAGGCTTGTGTAGGGTATCTACATTTTTGATTTTTATGTCAGAAACTTGTTGGGACACCTTGTGTACAAAGTTGCAAAAAGAGAAAAAAGAGTTGTTTATCTGAGTAGTAGACAAGAAAGGAAGGAGGAGAGAACGCAATAAAACTAGAGAGGGAGTAGTCGAATTTTGTTAAATGAATTGTATGTGTTAAATATTAAATTAAATAAAAGAAAATCAAAAACAAACGAAAGCAGTTCCTCCATAATTTTGATCCTTTGAGCCGGATTGGTCTACTACCGGTAGAATCTGCGCCTACCTTAAAACATATCTAACTCAAAAAGTTACGCGTGTCGAACCGCCATATTGTTCGAAATCACTGCATCAAATTACAGTCAAGCATTAGATGCGTTAAGAACGAAATATGATAACAAAAGGTTCATATTTAAATCACACATCAAACATTTATTTGATATCACAAAAATCAACAAACCAAATGAAACGACTTTGGGAGAATTGATTGATACCGTAAATTCGAATATAAGAGCGCTGAAATCTTTCGCATTGGATGTAGAAATAGCAGATGGAATTATATTACATTTGGTCTGCTCCAAGTTAGATACAGCCACATTAACTAAATGGGAAGAAAACTTATCTTTAATTGAAGAAGGCGGCGTTGCCCAAAGTTCCAAGCTACCATCTTGAAACGAATTAGCAGAATTCCTAGAAAAACGTTGTAAAACATTGCATATTATCAATGACAATCAAGCAACAAAACAATCATTTCAACAATTACCATCATCAAAACAATCAGCATCACACGTAACGTCTACGCAATACACCAAATGTATATTTTGTAAAATCTCGCCATATCACACTCCATTTCTATGTAAACAATTTACTAAACAAAGCACAAAGGAAAGGTTTCGCACTGCAAAACAATTAAAATTATTACAGGTAAACCAATCATGTACTGATGTCATTTTGGGAACAGCTAAGGTTGAATTGTGTACTCCACATGGCACATCTATTGTAATTCGTGCTCTGTTGGACTCAGGATCGCAATTGCATTTCATCACTGAACGCATAGCTCAACATTTAAAGGTTCCTAGACACACAAATAATATAAATATCACAGGCCTTGGTTTAAATGGCACAAATGTATACCAAACGTGTGTTTGCACAGTAAAATCTACAAGAACCGGTTTTTCCACACAAATAATATCAGCAATAATTCCACAAATTACGTCTTTTCAACCATTAGATTCAATTGATCGTTCTCAGTTGAACATACCCGAAAATATATCGAAGGGACTAGCTGATGATTCATTTGATATACCTGGCCCAATAGATTTATTAATTGGTGCAGAATTATTTTACGATTTATTAATGATTGGGCAAGTAAAAACAAACTCATTGAGCATTTTACAAAAAAAAACTTGACTGGATTGTGTCTGGCTCAGCAGTTCGCAGCATCATTAAATCAAATAACAATCGTGTGGCAACACTTGCATCTGCTCATAAATTAGAAAATGAATCGCTTTCCAACGCTGAAATGTCATTAAATCAAAGTGTAAACAAATTTTGGCAAATAGAAGAATTACAAACAAATGATCGTCGAGAATTTACATCAGAAGAGCATGAATGTGAAAAATATTTTAAGGAAACTACAAAAAGATGTTCTAAAACTAACAAATTCATTGTAAGACTGCCGTTCAAAATTCATCCGATTGAACTAGGTGCATCAAAGCAAACAGCCGAAAAGAGATACTTCAATTTAGAAAAAAGAATGAACAACAACAAAACAATGAAAATTGAATATATGAAATTCATGCAAGAATATGCAAATATGAAACACATGCTTCCAATAAAAAATGCAGAAAATGTTAATTACATCCCGTACCAATGTATATTGCAGCCAGATAGTTCAAGCACAAAACTTCGCGTCGTATTTGATGCTTCGTGTCCTACTGCAAGTGGAAAATCTCTTAACGATATTTTGAAAGTAGGTCCTACATTACAACAAGGTATATTTAACATATTGGTTAGGTTTAGAACACATAAATTTGCATTAGTAGCAGACATTGTTAAAATGTATAGACAAGTCTTAGTAGATGAACGTGATGCCATGTGGCAGTGCATATTGTGGAGAAAATGTCTCAATGACGAGTTACTTACGTATTCTCTTAGAACAGTAACATATGGAACAAGTTGTGCACCTTATTTGGCTGTAAAATGTTTAATGCAATTAGCTGAAGAAGAAATTTCACATTATCCAATCGGTTCAGCCACAATTAAAAATGATTTTTACGTTGATAATTTAATGACTGGAGCATCTTTAGTTGAAGATTTAACGGAAATCAAACGTCAAACAACAGAGCTTTTGTTAAAGGGTGGATTTCCACTTAAAAAATTCGCTTCAAATAGCAAAACAGTGATGGATTATATACCTCCATCTGATAGAGAGCAGATCGTATACTTCGATAATATAGATTACATCAAGACATTGGGTCTTAGATGGTCACCAAGTAAAGATTGTTTTGGCTATAACTACAAAGAAGAGCACAACATAGATTCATCAGAAATCACGAAACGAATCATTTTGGCGGAAATAGCGAGACTGTTTGACCCTCTTGGCTTGATTAGTCCAATCATTTTGAGATGCAAACTTTTGCTACAAACGCTCTGGTGTCTCAAACTTCATTGGGATGAAGGTTTACCTCTGTCTACTCTAGAAGAATGGAAGCAATTAAGACATGATCTCTCATTGATAGCACATATGAAATTGCCAAGGTACGCACCGTTAAATTCAATTACTAACATTCATGCCTTTGCAGACGCCAATGGCAAAGCATACGGTGCTTGCATTTATGTCGTTACATACAACGGTGAAAGGTTTGTACCATCATTAATGTGTGCAAAATCCAAAATAGCTCCTTTAAAAAAGCTCAGCCTGCCAAGACTAGAATTATGTGCGGCTTTACTCTTAGCAGAACTCTTAAAATCAGCTTTAAAAAGCATTTCAATTTCGCCTAATCAAATTTACTGTTGGTTAGATTCAATGGTTGCACTGTGTTGGATCAAAGGTGATGCTTCACGTTGGAAGCCCTTTGTAGCTAACAGAGTTACAAGAATAAACGATCTTACAAATGGTGCGATATGGTCACACGTACCTTCTGAACTTAATGCAGCCGATATACTTTCTCGTGGTACGACTTACAATTCATTAGTTAAAAACACATTATGGTTTTATGGTCCGCCGTTTATTGTACAATCAAAGAAAAATTGGACACCAAATGTTTTGTTACACGATTTAGAAGACGTTCTGGAAACGCGTAAATCAAAATTATTAGTTGCAGTTCAAACCGTTGAAACAGACATGTTATTGGAACATAAATTCATTAACAGTTACAACAAACTTTTATATATGTTCGCATACATAAATCGATTCATTAATAATACTCGTCAACGTCATAAACACACTGGCCAAATCAATGTATTTGAGCTCAACAATGCACTTTTAACCATTTGTAAAATTGTGCAAACATCATCATTTTCTTTGAAATTAAAACGTTTACAATCAAACAAACAAGTACATCATTCTTCAAAACTACGACAACTGTCTCCATTCATTCACGAAGGTTTAATCAGAGTTGGTGGTAGACTTTCGCATTCAAATTTACCGTTTACAACGAAACATCCAATCGTTTTGCCAGGTTCTCATGCATTTGTCAAAACCTTAATTGATAACCTTCATCGTAAGCACATGCATGCAGGTATACTGATAACATAATTAGAGATCAATTTTGGATCATTAATGCTAAAAATACAATAAAACAAGTAATTCATCGCTGTATTCTATGTTACCGTATGCGACCAATCACTGCGCAACAAATTATGAGTTCGCTACCTATTGAAAGAGTTACACAAACATATCCATTTCAAGTATGTGGTGTTGATTATTGCGGTCCCTTTTTAGTCACCAGTCAAATTCGTGGAAGATCGCCAACCAAGATTTACATAGCAATATTTATTTGTTTTGTCGTTAAAGCTGTTCATTTGGAACTGGTCCCAGATCTTACAACAGCAGCATTCATTTCTGCACTAAAACGATTCATTTCACATCGAGGACGATGTACGAAAATTTCCGATAATGCTACAAATTTCGTTGGAGCCAATAATGAACTACGTGAATTATTGAATTCATTTTGTTCAGAAAATCATAAAAAACAGGTAGTAGAAACTTGTTGCCAACAAGGTATATCGTGGAGTTATATTCCTCCTAGATCTCCGCACTTTGGAGGATTGTGGGAAAGTGCGGTGAAACAAGCCAAATATTATCTTCGTCGTACAGTTCAAAATTACGTTCTTAACTTTGATGCTTTGCATACGTTATGTTGTCAAGCTGAAGGCATGATCAATAGCCGCCCTATAACTCCTCTGTCAAGTGATCCGAACGATTTTGACGCGCTCACGCCAGCGCATTTTTTCATTGGACGAACGTTAACAGCTCTGCCTGAACCATCTGCCAAAGAAATAAATATGAACTCTTTAAAGCATTATCATAAATCAAAATGGATTCAACAACAATTTTGGAATCGATGGAGAAATGAATATTTGAAAACTTTGCAACAAACAACAAAATGGCCTATTGCTCAAAACAACATAATATCAGAGACTTCAATACAGAGACGGAGTGTCACTCTTATAAAATCTTGTCGGCAGAATCTCAAGACAAATTGTAGGTCACTATCGTACGGTCAAAGTTATCGTAAAAGGCACAAATATCGTATTTACCGAATTCGTTGCACTGACGTGTTCTATCATATGAGGCTGCTTTTTTTTGATTTTATACAAATCTTAAGGACTCGCTCGATACAATAAAAAATTTTTGAAAAAAAAAACTTTGCAAAACATCAAGCAAACATGTATAAAGGGTCGAAAAGTGGAAAAGTGGGACGAAGAACGTAATAGAAAGCAGCCTTATTTTCATTTATTAATTACATATTCATTCATTCATAATATATGTAATTACATGCGTATAAATGTTTGTGATCTATGGAATTCCCTTTAAAAACAACCATAATCGCGTACCACAATCACTTGTTTTCCTTGTATGTGCAAACTGTGGTATTCCCTTTGCTTTGCTTATAAGCATAGAAAAAGCAACAACGGTATACATTCGTAAAAAACTAAGAACAAAAAAACCAATGCTTCGCTATTTTCGGTCCGGAAGAAATTCAAAGTAAATCTGCAATGTATTAGTATATTCACACGGACACACGGTTGCAGCCGATTTAAAATACAATATTTTTTTGGTTTTTGTCGCCAGCTTGAGGGGGCGTGTTGGAATATAACCTGGCGCATTGCACATTTTTATACAACCTTGTATATAATTGCATTTATTCTTTATACTTATATACTTATGTTATTCTATTGTCTTATTTTATCTCACTCTTGAAATTGAATTCAACAAATAAAGTTCCAATAGTATTTTTGTATTTTTGTATTTTTGTATTTTTGTATTTTTGTATTTTTATATTTTTATATTTTTGTATTTTTGTATTTTTGTATTTTTGTATTTTTGTATTTTTGTATTTTTGTATTTTTGTATTTTTGTATTTTTGTATTTTTGTATTTTTGTATGTTTGAATTTTTGTATTTTTGTATTTTTGTATTTTTGTATATGTTAATCATATATACCTATATATGTATCAAACAAAGCATTCAATAATTATTATGTCAATGTTCAATGTATCATAAGTTAGTTTAATAAAAACTCCAATAGGTTATGGCACCAGCTCTCTGATATTACTGCCAAATAAAGAAAAAGAAAAATTTTCCTTAACAAGAAATTTTCTTCATATAAAAAAAAATTTTTCTCTAACAAGAAAAATTAAATTTTCTATGAAATAAAAATGAGCTTTTCGATTAAAATCGAACCGCTGAAGAAAGAAAATTTTGACACCTGGAAAATACAGGTAAAGGCATTGCTTACGAAACACGAAACGTGGAAGTATGTTTCTGCCAACATAGAAAAACCAACCGAATCAGCAACTGCAATTGCCGAATGGGAAGATAATGATGAAAAGGCGAAAGCTGATTTAATATTGTCCATCAGCCCATCCGAATTACCACAAATAAAAAATTGTGTCACATCCAAGAATATATGGGATAAATTACATGCGATATACCAGTCGAGAGGTCCTGCTAGACAAGCCATGCTGTTGAAATCACTTATCTTAATAAAAATGAAAGCAGGTGACGATATGCGCGACCATGTTCAAAAATTTTTTTGAAATCGTGGACAAATTAAACGAACTACAATTAATCATACTTGATCAGTTGTTAGCAGTCATTTTACTATACAGCATACCAGACGATTACGAAACCTTCAGAATAGCAATTGAATCACAAGAAAAACTACCATCGCTTGACATACTCAAAGTAAAACTCCTTGAAGAATTTGAAGCAAGAAAACGAAATATAAATCGTGAAGTTGAAGGTGCTATGTATACAAATAAAAACAACAAAAACAGTAAAAATACAAATGAGAAAAAATCAAAATTCAAATTTACATGCCATTCTTGCGGTAAGGTAGGACATATGGCAAAAGATTGCAAATCAAAATTCTTTGCCAAAAAGCATGACAAGAAAGAAGATGTATCCTGCAATGCAAATGAAGTGCTGTTTACTATGGGTCATGATAGTGACAAAAACGAATGGTGCCTCGATTCAGGTGCTTCATCGCATATGTGTGCCAGTAAATACCTGTTCAACGAAATCAATGCTACAAAAAATAAGAAGTTAACTTTAGCGAACGAGAACTTCACCGACATAAACGGCTGCGGTACAGTAACTTTTACTTCGAATACCGGAAGAAATGTTACATTAAACGAAACGTTATACGTACCAGATTTACGAACAAACCTTGTTTCTGTTTCTAAAATTACAGATCACGGGTATGAAATAATCTTCAAAAAGAATGTAGCAATCATTTTAAACTCAAACACAAAAGATATTGTATTTTCTGCAAAAAGGAAGGGTAATTTATATTACATAAATAAAAAAGAAGACGTCACATCTGTAGTATCTCAGAAAAGAACTCTACAAGCTTGGCATGAAATACTTGGCCATGTAAACGAAAAGGATTTAAAAAGCATAATCAAGAATTTTAACGTAGATGTAGACACAAAGAGTACACTTCAACAGTGTGAAGTGTGTATTCAAGGTAAACAGTCGCAAAAACCGTTTAGTTTATCCGAACATCGAAGCACAGAACTGTTGAACATAGTACATACCGATGTTTGTGGACCTATGCGTACCCGATCCCTTGCCGAATCAAAGTACTTTATCACGTTTATCGATGACAAAAGCAGATGGTGCGAGGTTTACTTCCTAAAAAGCAAAAATGAAGCATTTAGCAAATTTGTTGAATACAAAAACATGGTAGAACGCAAAACAGGTTTCAAAATAAAATGCTTAAGAAGTGATAATGGCACAGAATATGTTAACAACGAAATGCAACAATTATTAAAATCCGAAGGAATAAAACATGAATTATCCATTGAATATACCCCACAACAAAACGGAGTAAGTGAACGAAAAAATAGAACTCTTTTCGATATGGCTAGGTGTATGATGATAACTTCAGGACTCCCTCCTAGTTTTTGGGCCGAAGCGATAAATACGGCAAATTACATTCGAAACCGTTGTCCATAACAAAGTTTGAAAGGTAAAACACCATACGAAATATGGAACGGACGAAAACCAGTTTTTACTTATGTGCATAAATTTGGATGCCATGCATACAAGTTAGACAAAAAAAATAATAAAGGTAAATTTGAACCACGATCGAAAAAATGCGTATTTGTTGGATACTCTAATGTATCAAAAGGCTATCGTCTATAGAACCCCGAATCTAATAAAGTAGAACGCAGTCGTGATGTCATATTCACAGAAAATTTTAACAAGAATCAGTATATCGATTTTATGCCTGAAACTGTAGAATTACAGGTAAACCGTAAACATCAACAACAACAACAACAAAAATTAACATTAGAAAAGCAAACATCAACTGAAAATTTAAACCAAAATCATCATGAAAATAAATTAACTAATATTAGTAGAGGCAAAGGTCGACCTAAAAAACTCTTAACCGGAAAAAGAGGCAGACCACGTAAAATATACAAAATTGTTAATAAACCAGAAACAAGATCTTTCGATTCAGACGTAAGTGGTGAAGAATATCAATCTCCCAACTATACTGAACAAGGAGATCCAAAAACAAGTAGAGAAGCTCTATCAGGTGACGAAGCTACAGAATGGAAAGAAGCAATGGTAACTGAATACGAAATTCAGTGGAAAACGGCGAAGTAGACATATTATACATGAAAACGGAAGATATGCCTGCAGACTTTTTAACCAAAGGGTTAAACGCTCCAAAACATTTCAACTGCATGAAAAATCTTGGAGTTCAAATCGTGATTAACAACCAGTAATGCAGCGACAAACACCCGAAATTTTATTTTATTTTACTGTTGTACCAATGCCTTGTTTGAGGGGAGGTGTTAATCATATATACCTATATATGTATCAAACAAAGCATTCAATAATTATTATGTCAATGTTCAATGTATCATAAGTTAGTTTAATAAAAACTCCACTAAATACAAAAATACAAAAATACAAAAATACAAAAATACAAAAATACAAAAATACAAATCTTTCCTCTTTATAATATTACTATAGATTTATTAAAAAATGGTCCGAAAATCCAGTTTGGCCAAAAATCCTCTCCTGCCTCTCCTCTCCTCAATGTTTGTATGGCAATAATACTATCAATAGTGGGTTTAAAAAGGGTTTATAGTGACAAGAGTACAATAGTTGGACATATAGTCTCGTAAAGTTTTTTGTAGATAATGATGTGTTCTATAATATTGTAAAACTTTTTTTGTTTTAACATCAATACTTTCCGCAGCGTATACGATGATGAGAGATATATTATAACTAATTTTTTTACACCTTGGGTTAGTAATAGTAGGAATGTCCAGGGATCCCCGACATTTTTTGACAATAAATATAGCCTATGTTACTCAGTGATAATGTAGCTCTCTAATAGCGAAAATATTTTTAAAATCGGTCCAGTACTTTTTGAGTTTACTCGTTACATACAAAAATACAAAAATACAACAATACAAAAATACAAAAATACAAATCTTTCCTCTTTATAATATTAGTATAGATCCATTAAAAAATGGTCCGAAAATCCAGTTTGGCCAAAAATCCTCTCCTGCCTCTCCTCTCTGTGTACATGTGTGTGCAATATTTGTATGGCAATATTACTATCAATAGTGGGTTTAAAAAGTGGTTATAGTGACATGAGTACTGTTGGGTATATATAAATATATACATACTTATATATACTTAGCTTTTATTACAAATGAATCAATTCGTTTTAGACTTTTAAGGCTTTATGTTTTTTATTAATCAAAATTTTTTTAATAAAAATGTTCACTTCGAATTCATCATTCAACAAAGAAAGAAGCCGTTTTTATTTAATCATAAAAACACATACATACTTCAGGTTATGGGCCTGCTCACTTATAAAGGATTAAGAGGATAATTAAATAAAATATTAGTGAAAAAAAATGAGTATTTCTGGAATAAGAATTGAGCCATTGAACAAAGAAAATTTTGATACATGGAAGATTCAAGTCGAAGCTTTGTTAATAAAGAATGATACATGGAAATATGTTAATGGAAGTTGCGAAAAACCAACTATACCAGAAAACAAAGCCCTTGAGTGGGAATTGGAAGATTCCAAGGTGAAATCAGATTTGATTTTAACGATATCTCCATCGGAATTAAAACAAATCAAAAATTGCAAAACATCAAGATGCGTATGGACAAAACTACACGAAATATATCAATCCAAAGGCCCTGCTCGCCAAGCAATGCTGCTTAAATCTTTAATACTCTTAAAAATGAAACCAGGCGAGGATATAAGGGAGCATATCAAGAAATTTTTTGATATCGTTGATAAATTAAATGAGTTACAACTAGAAATAATAAATGAATTATTAACGATACTACTTCTTTACAGCATCCCTGAAGAATACGAGTCATTTAGAGTAGCCATTGAAACGCAGGACAAGTTACCAAGTCCAGAAATATTGAAAATCAAATTATTAGATGAATATGAATCCAGAAAAAGAAACATAAACGAAGTTTTCGATCAAGATGCACTACTGGCAAATAAGAACATATACACATTCAAAAATCAAAAGAAGCAGAAACAATATGAAAAGCCAAAATTCAAATGTTTCAAATGTGACAAGGTAGGACACAAAGCAGCAGAATGTAGATCAAGACATTACGAAAAGGTGAACTACAAAGAAATGCCAACAAGTAAAGAAACTGTAAGTACTGCTGAAATAAATCTAAAAATAAGTAGTCAATGGTGTCTAGATTCAGGAGCCACGTCTCATATGTGCTCAAATAAAGAGAAATTTCTTAAGTTGAGCAAATGTAACGCAAAAACATTGAACTTAGCAAATAAACTTACTACAAATATAGAAGGTAGTGGAATTGTCAGATTTAAGACATCACATAACTCATCTTTAAAACTATTAAATACTTTATATGTACCAGACCTGAGAAACAACTTAATTTCTGTATCTAAATTATCTCAATATGGTCATATCGTTCGTAATAAGGAAGCATTTGTAAAAAATAGCAAAACAGGTGAAACAGTATTAAAAGCATATAAAAGAGATAATTTGTATATTATACCGGAATTTATTGAAGCAGGAAATTTAGTTGAAACCCAAAATTCTATTAAAGAATGGCATGATAAGCTTGGACATATCAATGAAAAAGATTTGAAAATAATGATTCAAAAAGAAAAAGTTCGGGGCATTAAAGCAAATCTAAACGATAAATTATCAAATTGCGAAATATGCATTCAAGGCAAACAAAGCCAAAGCCCATTTCCAAAATCTGAAACTATTTCAAGTGAACTACTAGAATTGGTACACAGTGATGTATGTGGACCAATATCTGACACGTCTTTAGGAGGGGGCCGGTATTTTGTAAGTTTTATAGATGACCATAGCAGATGGTGTGAAGTTTATATAATCAAAAATAAAAGCGAAGTTTTTAACAAATTTGAAGATTACAAATGTATGGTCGAAAAACAAGCTGGAAAGAAAATTAAAGTCCTAAGGTCAGATAATGGGACAGAATATACAAATTTTAAATTCAAGGAATTTCTTAGAAAGGAGGGAATTAGGCATCAATATACTGTTACGCAAACGCCCCAACAAAACGGTATTGCAGAAAGGAAAAACCATACATTAGTAGAAATGGCACGGTGCATGCTAATACAATCAGGACTTAAAACAAATTTTTGGGCAGAAGCCATATGTACTGCAAATTATATCAGAAACAGGTGTTTTCCTTTTAAAATTTGGAGAGGTTATAGTCCTAACGTTAATTATTTTAAAAAGTTTGGTCAAGTAGCTTATGTATTGAATAAAAAACCAGCAAGAGGTAAATTTAAACCTAAATCGAAAAGATGCATACTTTAATATATCCAAAGCATATCGCTTATGGGACCCAATTAAAAAGGAAGCTCTGAGAAGTCGTGACGTTAAATTTACTGATAATTTTGATACTTGGAATGTAAATAAAGAAAACGAAAGTACAAATTGTGAGACAGATGTATCTATATACTATAATTTATTTAATAATAACTCATGTAACAAGAAGTTAGAACAACAAGACCAACATATATATCAAGATTCAGAACAACCATTAGTTCAAGAAAATTATTATGAAATCAATAGCGAAAATATACAGAAATGAGGTCCTGGACGACCTAGATTCATAAGAAATGGAAAACCAGGTAGACCGAAAAAGTTGTATAACTTACAACAAAGTGACGAATCTGACAAAGAAAATGAAACGTTTTATGAAACTTCAGGAATTGTTGAATTTCAGATCCTACAACCGTTTCTGAAGCGCTAAATAGTGCAGATTCAAATGAAAAAAAAAAAGGCAATGAAAAAAGAATACGAAGCACTGCAAAAGAATAGAACATGGACCATTGTTGCCAAACCCAAAAATAAAACGATAATAAAATGTAAATGGGTTTTAAAAACAAAATATGATGCGAATAGAAATATAGAAAAACGCAAGGCTAGATTAGTAGCAAAAGGTTTCACAAAGAAAGAAGGTATAGATTATACAGAAACTTTTGCCCCTGTGGTACGGATGTCGTCGATACGTTTACTAATGGCACTTGCAGTGGAACTTAACCTGATAGTTCATCAATTAGATTTTATCAGTGCATATTTAAACGGAGATATAAACGAAGAAATTTATATGGAGGTTCCGGAGAAACTTGAAGAAATAATAGAAGAACGACAAGCAGTGAAATATAAAGACAACAAAGTTTGTAAAATTCAAAAAGCTTTATATGGATTAAAGCAAAGCGGAAGACAATGGTACAAAAAGCTCCACGATCATTTATAGAAAATGGGACTAAAACCATTAGAATCAGACCCTTGCATATATATAGAGAAAAACAAAAACGAAATTTTAATTGTAACTATATATGTAGATGATCTTGTAGTTGCAAGTAATAATGTAATTAAACTAAAGAATTTCAAGGAAAGTTTAGCAAAGACTTTCGAAATGAAGGACTTAGGTCCAATAAATTACTGTCTTGGGATAAAATTTGAGCAAAATTTAACAAAAAATACAATAACCATGACGCAGACAAAGTACATTGATAACATCCTTGAAAAATTTGGCATGAGTGAATGCAAAGGACGTACAACTCCTACAAATGTTAATGAAAAATTGTCAAAGGAAATGTGTGCAACTGAAGAAGAAATAGAAGAAGTTTCAAAATTACCCTATCAAAATCTTATCGGTTCATTGACGTATTTGGCTGTTTCTACTCGGCCTGATATCGCATATATTGCCAGTTCACTAAGTCAATATAATTCTAATTTTGGTAAAATGCACTGGATTGCAGCAAAACGAGTCCTGAGTTATTTAAAACAAACTAAAAACTATAAATTGACCTTCGAGAAAACTGGAAAAGACATTGTTGGATATGCAGATGCTGATTGGGCTTCATGCATCGACGATAGACGTTCTTACACAGGTTACGCTTTCATATTAGGAAACGCTGCAGTTAGTTGGGAGTCAAGAAAACAACAAACAGTTGCCACGTCCAGCACAGAAGCCGAATATATGGCGATTTCTGAATGTAGCAAAGAGGCTATATACTTGAGAAGAATACTGAATGAAATTATTGATATTCAAAAATGTGTTACCATTTTTAATGATAATCAAAGTGCTGGGAAATTATGTAAAAACCCAATATTCCACAAGCGCACCAAACATATGGACATTAGATACCATTTCATTAGAGAAAAACTGGATGCAGGGGAGATCAATGTGGAATACATGTCAACAGATGAAATGCCTGCTGATATTCTCACAAAAGGATTATCAAGTACAAAACACAACAATTGCATTATAAAACTTGGTTTACAAAATAACGAATTTTCATTTGAGGGGTAGTGTAGGGTATATATAAATATATACATACTTATATATACTTAGCTTTTATTACAAATGAATCAATTCGTTTTAGACTTTTAAGTCTTTATGTTTTTTATTAATCAAAAGTTTTTTAATAAAAATGTTCACTTCGAATTCATCATTCAACAAAGAAAGACGCCGTTTTTATTTAATCATAAAAACACATACATACTTCAAGTACAATAGTTGGACATATGGTCTCGGGAAGTTTTTTGTAGATATTGATATGTTCTATAATATTGTAAAACAGTTTTTTGTTTTAACATCAATACTTTCCGCAGAGTATACGATGAAAGATATATTATGACTAATTTTTTTACACCTTGGGTTAGGAATAGTCCAGGGATCGTTTTTTGACAATAAATAAAGCCTAAGTTACTCAGTGATAATGTAGCTTTCTAATAGCGAAAATATTTTTGAAATCGGTCCAGTACGTTTTGAGTTTAGTCGTTACATACAATAATACAATAATACAAAAATACAAAAATACAAAAATACAAAAATACAAAAATACAAAAATACAAAAATACAAAAATACAAAAATACAAAAATACAAAAATACAAAAATACAAAAATACAAAAATACAAAAATACAAAAATACAAAAATACAAAAATACAAAAATACAAAAATACAAAAATACAAAAATACAAAAATACAAAAATACAAAAATACAAAAATACAAAAATACAAAAATACAAAATTACAAAAATACAAAAATACAAAAATACAAAAATACTATTGGAGTTTTTATTAAACTAACTTATGATACATTGAACATTGACATAATAATTATTGAATGCTTTGTTTGATACATATATAGGTATATATGATTAACACCTCCCCTCAAACAAGGCATTGGTACAACAGTAAAATAAAATAAAATTTCGGGTGTTTGTCGCTGCATTACTGGTTGTTAATCACGATTTGAACTCCAAGATTTTTCATGCAGTTGAAATGTTTTGGAGCGTTTAACCCTTTGGTTAAAAAGTCTGCAGGCATATCTTCCGTTTTCATGTATAATATGTCTACTTCGCCGTTTTCCACTGAATTTCGTATGAAGTGATACCTGATATCGACATGTTTCGTCCTATTGTGGAAAACTGGATTTTTGCAAAGTTTCTCTGAACTTTGATTATCATTATATATATTGATTTTCTCTTCTTTTCCGATTAGTTCTTTTAGAAGTCTTCGGAGATATATGGCTTCTTTTGCTGAATCGGATAATGCCATATATTCGGCTTCGGTGGTTGACAGTGCCACTGTTTTTTGCTTCCTGGACTCCCAGTTGATAGCGGCACCTGCATATTTAAAAACATAACCTGTGTAGGATTTTCGGTCGTCTATATTTGTTCCCCAATCGGCATCTGCAAAACCTACTATAGGTTTATTTGATTTTGTAAACACGAGTCCCACGTTGTGTGTTTCTTTAAGATACCTTAAGACTCGCTTTGCTGCTATCCAATGTTGTTGACCATAGCACGTATTAAAGTGGCTTAATACACTTACGGCGTGTGCTATATCAGGTCTTGTTGATACTGCTAGGTACATTAAAGAACCAATTAGACTTTGATATGGTACCTGTAGTGACTGTTCATCTTGTTGTTCTGCTACTTTGCTTAACTTTTGTGCAGTGTTAATAGGGGTACTTACTGGTTTACAATTAGCCATATTAAATTTCGTCAAAATCTCTTGTATATATTTTGATTGCCACATACTGATAGTGCCTGCTTCGATATCTTGATTAAATTGGATTCCGAGACAGTGTTTCAAAGGGCCTAGATCCTTCATTTCGAAACTTTTTGCCAATTCGGATTTCATTTGCTTCGTTAAAATTTTATTATTAGATGCTAGGATAAGATCGTCCACATAAATTGAAATAATTACTATATCGTTGTTGTGTTTGTAAATGTATAGACACGGATCACATTCAGATGGTTTCATATTAATACTTCGTAACTTTTCGTCTAATTTTTTATACCATAACCTTCCTGATTGTTTCAGACCATTTAGTGCTTTTTTCAAGAGACATACCTTTCCGTTATATTTTGCTGCTTCGGATGGTGTTAGGATTTGTTTTAGATCTGGTGGCATTTCCATGTATATTTCTTTATCTGCTTCACCATTTAAGTATGCACCAACAAAATCAAGTTGATGGAGTTCTAGTTCCATTTCTGTAGATATTGCCAATAATAAACGTATAGTGCTCATTCTTGCCACTGGTAAGAATGTTTCGTCATAGTCTATACCTACTGTTTGTGTGAAACCTTTCGCAACAAGACGCGCTTTTCTACGTTCAATTGATCCGTCTGCGTTAAATTTTGTTCTTAGAGTCCATTTCGATTGTATGACCTTTTTATTATGGGGACGGTCTACTATAACCCAAGTACCATTTTTCATGAGAATTTCGTATTCAGCTACCATTGCTTCTTTCCATTCTGTAGCTTCATCACCTGATAGAGCTTCTCTACTTGTTTTTGGATCTCCTTGTTCAGTAAAGTTGGCAGATTGATATTCTTCACCACTTACGTCTGAATCGAAAGATCTTGTTTCTGGTTTATTAACGGTTTTGTATATTTTACGTGGTCTGCCTCTTTTTCCGGTTAAGAGTTTTTTAGGTCGACCTTTGCCTCTACTAATGTTAGTTAATTTATTTTCATGATGATTTTGGTTTAAATTTTCAGTTGATGTTTGCTTTTCTAATGTTAATTTTAGTTGTTGTTGTTGTTGATGTTGACGGTTTACCTGTAATTCTACAGTTTCAGGCATAAAATCGATATACTGATTCTTGTTAAAATTTTCTGTGAATATGACATCACGACTGCGTTCTACTTCATTAGATTCGGGGTTCCATAGACGATAGCCTTTTGATACATTAGAGTATCCAACAAATACGCATTTTTTCGATCGTGGTTCAAATTTACCTTTATTATTTTTTTTGTCTAACTTGTATGCATGGCATCCAAATTTATGCACATAAGTAAAAACTGGTTTTCGTCCGTTCCATATTTCGTATGGTGTTTTACCTTTCAAACTTTGTGATGGACAACGGTTTCGAATGTAATTTGCCATATTTATCGCTTCGGCCCAAAAACTAGGAGGGAGTCCTGAAGTTATCATCATACACCTAGCCATATCCAAAAGAGTTCTATTTTTTCGTTCACTTACTCCGTTTTGCTGTGGGGTATATTCAATGGATAATTCATGTTTTATTCCTTCGGATTTTAATAATTGTTGCATTTCGTTGTTAACATATTCTGTGCCATTATCACTTCTTAAGCATTTTATTTTGAAACCTGTTTTGCGTTCTACCATGTTTTTGTATTCAACAAATTTGCTAAATGCTTCATTTTTGCTTTTTAGGAAGTAAACCTCGCACCATCTGCTTTTGTCATCGATAAACGTGATGAAGTACTTTGATTCGGCAAGGGATCGGGTACGCATAGGTCCACAAACATCGGTATGTACTATGTTCAACAGTTCTGTGCTTCGATGTTCGGATAAACTAAACGGTTTTTGCGACTGTTTACCTTGAATACACACTTCACACTGTTGAAGTGTACTCTTTGTGTCTACATCTACGTTAAAATTCTTGATTATGCTTTTTAAATCCTTTTCGTTTACATGGCCAAGTATTTCATGCCAAGCTTGTAGAGTTCTTTTCTGAGATACTACAGATGTGACGTCTTCTTTTTTATTTATGTAATATAAATTACCCTTCCTTTTTGCAGAAAATACAATATCTTTTGTGTTTGAGTTTAAAATGATTGCTACATTCTTTTTGAAGATTATTTCATACCCGTGATCTGTAATTTTAGAAACAGAAACAAGGTTTGTTCGTAAATCTGGTACGTATAACGTTTCGTTTAATGTAACATTTCTTCCGGTATTCGAAGTAAAAGTTACTGTACCGCAGCCGTTTATGTCGGTGAAGTTCTCGTTCGCTAAAGTTAACTTCTTATTTTTTGTAGCATTGATTTCGTTGAACAGGTATTTACTGGCACACATATGCGATGAAGCACCTGAATCGAGGCACCATTCGTTTTTGTCACTATCATGACCCATAGTAAACAGCACTTCATTTGCATTGCAGGATACATCTTCTTTCTTGTCATGCTTTTTGGCAAAGAATTTTGATTTGCAATCTTTTGCCATATGTCCTACCTTACCGCAAGAATGGCATGTAAATTTGAATTTTGATTTTTTCTCATTTGTATTTTTACTGTTTTTGTTGTTTTTATTTGTATACATAGCACCTTCAACTTCACGATTTATATTTCGTTTTCTTGCTTCAAATTCTTCAAGGAGTTTTACTTTGAGTATGTCAAGCGATGGTAGTTTTTCTTGTGATTCAATTGCTATTCTGAAGGTTTCGTAATCGTCTGGTATGCTGTATAGTAAAATGACTGCTAACAACTGATCAAGTATGATTAATTGTAGTTCGTTTAATTTGTCCACGATTTCAAAAAAATTTTTGAACATGGTCGCGCATATCGTCACCTGCTTTCATTTTTATTAAGATAAGTGATTTCAACAGCATGGCTTGTCTAGCAGGACCTCTCGACTAGTATATCGCATGTAATTTATCCCATATATCTTTGGATGTGACACAATTTTTTATTTGTGGTAATTCGGATGGGCTGATGGACAATATTAAATCAGCTTTCGCCTTTTCATCATTATCTTCCCATTCGGCAATTGCAGTTGCTGATTCGGTTGGTTTTTCTATGTTGGCAGAAACATACTTCCACGTTTCGTGTTTCGTAAGCAATGCCTTTACCTGTATTTTCCAGGTGTCAAAATTTTCTTTCTTCAGCGGTTCGATTTTAATCGAAAAGCTCATTTTTATTTCATAGAAAATTTAATTTTTCTTGTTAGAGAAAAATTTTTTTTTATATGAAGAAAATTTCTTGTTAAGGAAAATTTTTCTTTTTCTTTATTTGGCAGTAATATCAGAGAGCTGGTGCCATAACCTATTGGAGTTTTTATTAAACTAACTTATGATACATTGAACATTGACATAATAATTATTGAATGCTTTGTTTGATACATATATAGGTATATATGATTAACATATACAAAAATACAAAAATACAAAAATTCAAACATACAAAAATACAAAAATACAAAAATACAAAAATACAAAAATACAAAAATACAAAAATACAAAAATACAAAAATACAAAAATACAAAAATACAAAAATACTATTGGAACTTTATTTGTTGAATTCAATTTCAAGAGTGAGATAAAATAAGACAATAGAATAACATAAGTATATAAGTATAAAGAATAAATGCAATTATATACAAGGTTGTATAAAAATGTGCAATGCGCCAGGTTATATTCCAACACGCCCCCTCAAGCTGGCGACAAAAACCAAAAAAATATTGTATTTTAAATCGGCTGCAACCGTGTGTCCGTGTGAATATACTAATACATTGCAGATTTACTTTGAATTTCTTCCGGACCGAAAATAGCGAAGCATTGGTTTTTTTGTTCTTAGTTTTTTACGAATGTATACCGTTGTTGCTTTTTCTATGCTTATAAGCAAAGCAAAGGGAATACCACAGTTTGCACATACAAGGAAAACAAGTGATTGTGGTACGCGATTATGGTTGTTTTTAAAGGGAATTCCATAGATCACAAACATTTATACGCATGTAATTACATATATTATGAATGAATGAATATGTAATTAATAAATGAAAATAAGGCTGCTTTCTATTACGTTCTTCGTCCCACTTTTCCACTTTTCGACCCTTTATACATGTTTGCTTGATGTTTTGCAAAGTTTTTTTTTTCAAAAATTTTTTATTGTATCGAGCGAGTCCTTAAGATTTGTATAAAATCAAAAAAAAGCAGCCTCATATGATAGAACACGTCAGTGCAACGAATTCGGTAAATACGATATTTGTGCCTTTTACGATAACTTTGACCGTACGATAGTGACCTACAATTTGTCTTGAGATTCTGCCGACAAGATTTTATAAGAGTGACACTCCGTCTCTGTATTGAAGTCTCTGATATTATGTTGTTTTGAGCAATAGGCCATTTTGTTGTTTGTTGCAAAGTTTTCAAATATTCATTTCTCCATCGATTCCAAAATTGTTGTTGAATCCATTTTGATTTATGATAATGCTTTAAAGAGTTCATATTTATTTCTTTGGCAGATGGTTCAGGCAGAGCTGTTAACGTTCGTCCAATGAAAAAATGCGCTGGCGTGAGCGCGTCAAAATCGTTCGGATCACTTGACAGAGGAGTTATAGGACGGCTATTGATCATGCCTTCAGCTTGACAACATAACGTATGCAAAGCATCAAAGTTAAGAACGTAATTTTGAACTGTACGACGAAGATAATATTTGGCTTGTTTCACCGCACTTTCCCACAATCCTCCAAAGTGCGGAGATCTAGGAGGAATATAACTCCACGATATACCTTGTTGGCAACAAGTTTCTACTACCTGTTTTTTATGATTTTCTGAACAAAATGAATTCAATAATTCACGTAGTTCATTATTGGCTCCAACGAAATTTGTAGCATTATCGGAAATTTTCGTACATCGTCCTCGATGTGAAATGAATCGTTTTAGTGCAGAAATGAATGCTGCTGTTGTAAGATCTGGGACCAGTTCCAAATGAACAGCTTTAACGACAAAACAAATAAATATTGCTATGTAAATCTTGGTTGGCGATCTTCCACGAATTTGACTGGTGACTAAAAAGGGACCGCAATAATCAACACCACATACTTGAAATGGATATGTTTGTGTAACTCTTTCAATAGGTAGCGAACTCATAATTTGTTGCGCAGTGATTGGTCGCATACGGTAACATAGAATACAGCGATGAATTACTTGTTTTATTGTATTTTTAGCATTAATGATCCAAAATTGATCTCTAATTATGTTATCAGTATACCTGCATGCATGTGCTTACGATGAAGGTTATCAATTAAGGTTTTGACAAATGCATGAGAACCTGGCAAAACGATTGGATGTTTCATTGTAAACGGTAAATTTGAATGTGAAAGTCTACCACCAACTCTGATTAAACCTTCGTGAATGAATGGAGACAGTTGTCGTAGTTTTGAAGAATGATGTACTTGTTTGTTTGATTGTAAACGTTTTAATTTCAAAGAAAATGATGATGTTTGCACAATTTTACAAATGGTTAAAAGTGCATTGTTGAGCTCAAATACATTGATTTGGCCAGTGTGTTTATGACGTTGACGAGTATTATTAATGAATCGATTTATGTATGCGAACATATATAAAAGTTTGTTGTAACTGTTAATGAATTTATGTTCCAATAACATGTCTGTTTCAACGGTTTGAACTGCAACTAATAATTTTGATTTACGCGTTTCCAGAACGTCTTCTAAATCGTGTAACAAAACATTTGGTGTCCAATTTTTCTTTGATTGTACAATAAACGGCGGACCATAAAACCATAATGTGTTTTTAACTAATGAATTGTAAGTCGTACCACGAGAAAGTATATCGGCTGCATTAAGTTCAGAAGGTACGTGTGACCATATCGCACCATTTGTAAGATCGTTTATTCTTGTAACTCTGTTAGCTACAAAGGGCTTCCAACGTGAAGCATCACCTTTGATCCAACACAGTGCAACCATTGAATCTAACCAACAGTAAATTTGATTAGGCGAAATTGAAATGCTTTTTAAAGCTGATTTTAAGAGTTCTGCTAAGAGTAAAGCCGCACATAATTCTAGTCTTGGCAGACTGAGCTTTTTTAAAGGAGCTATTTTGGATTTTGCACACATTAATGATGGTACAAACCTTTCACCGTTGTATGTAACGACATAAATGCAAGCACCGTATGCTTTGCCATTGGCGTCTGCAAAGGCATGAATGTTAGTAATTGAATTTAACGGTGCGTACCTTGGCAATTTCATATGTGCTATCAATGAGAGATCATGTCTTAATTGCTTCCATTCTTCTAGAGTAGACAGAGGTAAACCTTCATCCCAATGAAGTTTGAGACACCAGAGCGTTTGTAGCAAAAGTTTGCATCTCAAAATGATTGGACTAATCAAGCCAAGAGGGTCAAACAGTCTCGCTATTTCCGCCAAAATGATTCGTTTCGTGATTTCTGATGAATCTATGTTGTGCTCTTCTTTGTAGTTATAGCCAAAACAATCTTTACTTGGTGACCATCTAAGACCCAATGTCTTGATGTAATCTATATTATCGAAGTATACGATCTGCTCTCTATCAGATGGAGGTATATAATCCATCACTGTTTTGCTATTTGAAGCGAATTTTTTAAGTGGAAATCCACCCTTTAACAAAAGCTCTGTTGTTTGACGTTTGATTTCCGTTAAATCTTCAACTAAAGATGCTCCAGTCATTAAATTATCAACGTAAAAATCATTTTTAATTGTGGCTGAACCGATTGGATAATGTGAAATTTCTTCTTCAGTTAATTGCATTAAACATTTTACAGCCAAATAAGGTGCACAACTTGTTCCATATGTTACTGTTCTAAGAGAATACGTAAGTAACTCGTCATTGAGACATTTTCTCCACAATATGCACTGCCACATGGCATCACGTTCATCTACTAAGACTTGTCTATACATTTTAACAATGTCTGCTACTAATGCAAGTTTATGTGTTCTAAACCTAACCAATATGTTAAATATACCTTGTTGTAATGTAGGACCTACTTTCAAAATATCGTTAAGAGATTTTCCACTTGCAGTAGGACACGAAGCATCAAATACGACGCGAAGTTTTGTGCTTGAACTATCTGGCTGCAATATACATTGGTACGGGATGTAATTAACATTTTCTGCATTTTTTATTGGAAGCATGTGTTTCATATTTGCATATTCTTGCATGAATTTCATATATTCAATTTTCATTGTTTTGTTGTTCATTCTTTTTTCTAAATTGAAGTATCTCTTTTCGGCTGTTTGCTTTGATGCACCTAGTTCAATCGGATGAATTTTGAACGGCAGTCTTACAATGAATCTGTTAGTTTTAGAACATCTTTTTGTAGTTTCCTTAAAATATTTTTCACATTCATGCTCTTCTGATGTAAATTCTCGACGATCATTTGTTTGTAATTCTTCTATTTGCCAAAATTTGTTTACACTTTGATTTAATGACATTTCAGCGTTGGAAAGCGATTCATTTTCTAATTTATGAGCAGATGCAAGTGTTGCCACACGATTGTTATTTGATTTAATGATGCTGCGAACTGCTGAGCCAGACACAATCCAGTCAAGTTTTTTTTTGTAAAATGCTCAATGAGTTTGTTTTTACTTGCCCAATCATTAATAAATCGTAAAATAATTCTGCACCAATTAATAAATCTATTGGGCCAGGTATATCAAATGAATCATCAGCTAGTCCCTTCGATATATTTTCGGGTATGTTCAACAGAGAACGATCAATTGAATCTAATGGTTGAAAAGACGTAATTTGTGGAATTATTGCTGATATTATTTGTGTGGAAAAACCGGTTCTTGTAGATTTTACTGTGCAAACACACGTTTGGTATACATTTGTGCCATTTAAACCAAGGCCTGTGATATTTATATTATTTGTGTGTCTAGGAACCTTTAAATGTTGAGCTATGCGTTCAGTGATGAAATGCAATTGCGATCCTGAGTCCAACAGAGCACGAATTACAATAGATGTGCCATGTGGAGTACACAATTCAACCTTAGCTGTTCCCAAAATGACATCAGTACATGATTGGTTTACCTGTAATAATTTTAATTGTTTTGCAGTGCGAAACCTTTCCTTTGTGCTTTGTTTAGTAAATTGTTTACATAGAAATGGAGTGTGATATGGCGAGATTTTACAAAATATACATTTAGTGTATTGCGTAGACGTTACGTGTGATGCTGATTGTTTTGATGATGGTAATTGTTGAAATGATTGTTTTGTTGCTTGATTGTCATTGATAATATGCAATGTTTTACAACGTTTTTCTAGGAATTCTGCTAATTCGTTTCAAGATGGTAGCTTGGAACTTTGGGCAACGCCGCCTTCTTCAATTAAAGATAAGTTTTCTTCCCATTTAGTTAATGTGGCTGTATCTAACTTGGAGCAGACCAAATGTAATATAATTCCATCTGCTATTTCTACATCCAATGCGAAAGATTTCAGCGCTCTTATATTCGAATTTACGGTATCAATCAATTCTCCCAAAGTCGTTTCATTTGGTTTGTTGATTTTTGTGATATCAAATAAATGTTTGATGTGTGATTTAAATATGAACCTTTTGTTATCATATTTCGTTCTTAACGCATCTAATGCTTGACTGTAATTTGATGCAGTGATTTCGAACAATATGGCGGTTCGACACGCGTAACTTTTTGAGTTAGATATGTTTTAAGGTAGGCGCAGATTCTACCGGTAGTAGACCAATCCGGCTCAAAGGATCAAAATTATGGAGGAACTGCTTTCGTTTGTTTTTGATTTTCTTTTATTTAATTTAATATTTAACACATACAATTCATTTAACAAAATTCGACTACTCCCTCTCTAGTTTTATTGCGTTCTCTCCTCCTTCCTTTCTTGTCTACTACTCAGATAAACAACTCTTTTTTCTCTTTTTGCAACTTTGTACACAAGGTGTCCCAACAAGTTTCTGACATAAAAATCAAAAATGTAGATACCCTACACAAGCCTTCGTTATATACATCATAGTCCGGACCTCGTTGTCTGATGTCTTGACACAAATCGTCTTTAAAAGTGTCCCATGATTTGACAGGTTTCGAAGGGAAACAAAATAATAAAAACAACTCTCGCAACCTTAACGGACATTTGGAAATCGAAGCTTCTCTCAAAGTGATTTCCCATTGGCTATCATTTTCTAGCAAACCTCTATCTCGGCAAGCGGCTTGGTAAGCTTCTTTAATAATTTCGTCAACATTTTTTAAGTCTTGGAACGATGTTGGGCCACGTACATGATGAAGAAGTATCCTGAGATAAAAACACTCTGACTGGGAAGGATGAACGCTGTATACTCTTCCTAATGCCGCATCTTTTTTTATATCGGGATGCCCAACTACTTCTTGGCCAAGTTTCCTTCTTGAGAATTTATTGTTAGCCCTTGTATAATAATGAGGGACTTCATGATAGAGTAATGTTTTAGCAAATTGAGTGAGTGTCATTTTTGGTGGATTTTGCGCTATATGATGCATATTTTCCGCTGAGAAGTATACTCTTTAGCCATTCTCTAAGTGTACCGTTAAGTGTACTACAGTAGGGTGTCTGTCATGTACAGAAAACTCTAACAACCTCCACACCGCTTCAGATGTACTGATGTATGGCCGTTCAAATAATTTTCAACTTCGTCGTGAGAATTTTTGACACTGAAAGTTGCTTGATCCGATCCTTTGTTAATGTATTTACATATGTATTTTATGGCTTGTACAGAATGACAATATTCAACGTTTATGTGAGCGTTGAAAGATCGACACAGTATTGGGGAATATGAAACGATCCATCTGTTGTCTACGTTAATTGTTCGGCCTCGGACATTTAATGTAGAGATCTGCCCTCCGTTGTTGATGTCGCGCCGTCGATAAACGGGATACCCATCCTAACAGGTCTGGGTTTCAGTTACGAAATGTCGTGGACATTTTTTCGAACATATGCCATTTTTCATGCACGATGAAGTCAAATATTCTTCCCCACATGGCCCATGTACCATATTCTTTGTGACTATTTCAAACAATACTGGGTCTTCCTCCTTGTTAGGCAATTCAGCAACTATTATTTCATCAATTTCATCGGGCTGTATTTTCGAGTCCAGCCAAAATAACATATGACAATGCGGCAATCCTCTTTGTTGCCACTTAACAGTAAGCATATAACATTTAATCGACCCAAAAATTTCGTCTTTTGTGAATATTTTTATAATTTTTTTCATTTTTAAGTGAAAAACTCGTGCGATGATGTCATGCCGGTCGAAAGACCGTTGACCGGGAAAAAGTTCCTGCTTTATTTCTTTCCATTCTGGATTACAGGTGAAAGTAACGAAAAGATCTGGCCTCGCGTAATTGCGCACATATCTCATAGCGTCTTGGAATTTTTCGTAGAGATACCTCGGAGAACCAGTAAATGATGACGGCAAGATGACATGCTGTCCGATATTGGACGCATTTACGCTTGCGTCTTGGTTCAAAGTATCCCTCAAATGAATATAGTCGTCAGCTCTAAGTTTTTGTTGATTTCGGGAAATAAAATTTAACCTTTCGGAAATCATCTTCGCCTTCATATCCACACAATATTGATTAAACAAATCTTTGTAATAATGCAGTGTATTAAAACAGTTGGCTCTAATCATTAAACGGAATGCTTAATATTGCATACATGAGACAGTCTTATTTCTTAAGGAATTCTGTTGAGGGATAGTTAAATAATATCCATCGTCTCCTGATACACACATAAGCGGATATTGTAGCGGATCATATGCGCGGTGTAATTCCGACACTCGTTTCAGCTGTCCGTCTCTACCGTGCAGTACTATATCTCTGGGTCCTATATCTTCATCGACCAAGAGAATGGCCACTCCATTTATAGAAGGAGCCTTATATCTTCCCCTGTGCTCTGTCTGAGGTGTGCGATCGAAGTATATAATTAATTTTAAACTGTCCGATGTGTTGAGTTCGATTATTTAATTATATATAATATTATAAAGAAGAAAGATTTGTATTTTTGTATATAACGAGTAAACTCAAAAAGTATTGGACCGATTTCAAAAATATTTTCGCTATTAGAAAGCTACATTATCACTGAGTAACATAGGCGATATATATTGTCAAAAAATGTCGGGTATCCCTGGACATTCCTACTATTACTAACCCAAGGTGTAAAAAAATTAGTCATAATATATTTTTCATCGTATACGCTGAGGAAAGTATTGATGTTAAAACAAAAAAATGATCTACAATATTATAGAACATATCAATATCTACAAAAAACTTACGGAGACCATATGTCCAACTATTGTACTCATGTCACTATAAACCCTTTTTATACCCACTATTGATAGTATGACCAATAACATATGTTCTTAGAATTCCGTATAAATGTTGCTTTTATTGCAAATGAATTAAAAAATGGTCCAAAAATTCAGTTTTGGCCAAAAATCCTCTCCAGAACCTGGTGGTGCATTTGGAGTGGAATCCACAAAAAATTTTCTCAAAATTCCATATAAATGTTGCTTTTATTCCATAGCCTACTTACGTTGTTTTTTTTTTTATTACAATAAATTTTTTCATTTATACTAATATTATAACGAGGAAAGATTTGTATTTTTGTATATAACGAGTAAACTCAAAAAGTATTGGACCGATTTCAAAAATATTTTCGCTATTAGAAAGCTACATTATCACTGAGTAACATAGGCGATATATATTGTCAAAAAATGTCGGGTATCCCTGGACATTCCTACTATTACTAACCCAAGGTGTAAAAAAATTAGTCATAATATATTTTTCATCGTATACGCTGAGGAAAGTATTGATGTTAAAACAAAAAAATGATCTACAATATAATAGAACATATCAATATCTACAAAAAACTTACGGAGACCATATGTCCAACTATTGTACTCATGTCACTATAACCCCTTTTTATACCCACTATTGATAGTATGACCAATAACATATGTTCTTAGAATTCCGTATAAATGTTGCTTTTATTGCAAATTAATTAAAAAATGGTCCAAAAATCCAGTTTTGGCCAAAAATCACCTTCAGATCCTGGTGGTGCATTTGGAGTGCAATCCACAAAAAATTTTCTCAAAATTCCATATAAATGTTGCTTTTATTCCATAGCCTACTTACGTTGTTTTTTTTTTTATTACAATAAATTTTTTCATTTATACTAATATTATAAAGAGGAAAGATTTGTATTTTTGTATTTTTGTATGTAACGAGTAAACTCAAAAAGTACTGGACCGATTTCAAAAATATTTACGCTATTAGAAAGATACATTATCACTGAGTAACATAGGCTATATATATTGTCAAAAAATGTCGGGTATCCCTGGACATTCCTACTACTACTAACCCAAGGTGTAAAAAAATTAGTCATAATATATTTTTCATCGTATACGCTGCGGAAAGTATTGATGTTAAAACAAAAAAATGATCTACAATATTATAGAACATATCAATATCTACAAAAAACTTACGGAGACCATATGTCCAACTATTGTACTCATGTCACTATAACCCCTCTTTATACCCACTATTGATAGTATGACCAATAACATATGTTCTTAGAATTCCGTATAAATGTTGCTTTTATTGCAAATGAATTAAAAAATGGTCCAAAAATTCAGTTTTGGCCAAAAATCCTCTCCAGAACCTGGTGGTGCATTTGGAGTGGAATCCACAAAAAATTTTCTCAAAATTCCATATAAATGTTGCTTTCATTCCATAGCCTACTTACGTTGTTTTTTTTTTTTATTACAATAAATTTTTTCATTTATACTAATATTATAAAGAGGAAAGATTTGTATTTTTGTATTTTTGTATGTAACGAGTAAACTCAAAAAGTACTGGACCGATTTCAAAAATATTTACGCTATTAGAAAGCTACATTATCACTGAGTAACATAGGCTATATATATTGTCAAAAAATGTCGGGTATCCTTGGACATTCCTACTATTACTAACCCAAGGTGTAAAAAAATTAGTCATAATATATTTTTCATCGTATACGCTGCGGAAAGTATTGATGTTAAAAGAAAAAAATTATCTACAATATTATAGAACATATCAATATCTACAAAAAAATGCCCGAGACCATATGTCCAACTATTGTACTCATGTCACTATAACCCCTTTTTATACCCACTTTTGATAGTATGACCAATAACATATGTTTTTAGAATTCCATATAAATGTTGCTTTTATTGTGTAGTGTGCAAATAAAATAATGCACACCTGTTCTTAAGTACGATTTAATTTCATTGTAATTGTATTCTCATTCAGACCTTAACTTTAATAGAAATTGTAATTATATTCTTACTGACCTTAACTTTAATAGAAATTGTAACTGTATTCTTACTGACCTTAACTTTAATAAAAATTGTAATTGTAATACACCTGACACACATACATAACACTCACACTCACTTCCGATTGAAATAACCTAGTTTAAGTTTATGCTTACTAATCAATTCTTTGTAATAATTTTAATATATAAGAAGACAAATTTTTCAAATAAAAACAGACTAAAAACTCAACTTGTCTCATAACATATTATTGAAAACAATAAAATCAATAATTGTGAAATACTCTGCGATTCGCGGGATTCTGAAGTTGCGCGTTGCGCGACGACCACAATTATTGATCATAACAAAAATAATAAAATAACAAAAGAGTTTATTAACTATACTCCTCTTCGTATCACCCCCACATCTCTTTATAACAATTGCAAAATAATTAAAAAATGGTCCAAAAATCCAGTTTTGGCCAAAAATCCTCTCCAGAACCTGGTGGTGCATTTGGAGTGGAATCCACAAAAAATTTTCTCAAAATTCCATATAAATGTTGCTTTTATTCCATAGCCTACTTACGTTGTTTTTTTTTTTTATTACAATAAATTTTTTCATTTATACTAATATTATAAAGAGGAAAGATTTGTATTTTTGTATTTTTGTATGTAACGAGTAAACTCAAAAAGTACTGGACCGATTTCAAAAATATTTACGCTATTAGAAAGATACATTATCACTGAGTAACATAGGCTATATATATTGTCAAAAAATGTCGGGTATCCCTGGACATTCCTACTACTACTAACCCAAGGTGTAAAAAAATTAGTCATAATATATTTTTCATCGTATACGCTGCGGAAAGTATTGATGTTAAAACAAAAAAATGATCTACAATATTATAGAACATATCAATATCTACAAAAAACTTACGGAGACCATATGTCCAACTATTGTACTCATGTCACTATAACCCCTCTTTATACCCACTATTGATAGTATGACCAATAACATATGTTTTTAGAATTCCATATAAATGTTGCTTTTATTGTGTAGTGTGCAAATAAAATAATGCACACCTGTTCTTAAGTACGATTTAATTTCATTGTAATTGTATTCTCATTCAGACCTTAACTTTAATAGAAATTGTAATTATATTCTTACTGACCTTAACTTTAATAGAAATTGTAACTGTATTCTTACTGACCTTAACTTTAATAAAAATTGTAATTGTAATACACCTGACACACATACATAACACTCACACTCACTTCCGATTGAAATAACCTAGTTTAAGTTTATGCTTACTAATCAATTCTTTGTAATAATTTTAATATATAAGAAGACAAAATTTTCAAATAAAAACAGACTAAAAACTCAACTTGTCTCATAACATATTATTGAAAACAATAAAATCAATAATTGTGAAATACCCTGCGATTCGCGGGATTCTGAAGTTGCGCGTTGCGCGACGACCACAATTATTGATCATAACAAAAATAATAAAATAACAAAAGAGTTTATTAACTATACTCCTCTTCGTATCACCCCCACATCTCTTTATAACAATTGCAAAATAATTAAAAAATGGTCCAAAAATCCAGTTTTGGCCAAAAATCCTCTCCAGAACCTGGTGGTGCATTTGGAGTGGAATCCACAAAAAATTTTCTCAAAATTCCATATAAATGTTGCTTTTATTCCATAGCCTACTTACGTTGTTTTTTTTTTTATTACAATAAATTTTTTCATTTATACTAATATTATAAAGAAGAAAGATTTGTATTTTTGTATTTTTGTATGTAACGAGTAAACTCAAAAAGTACTGGACCGATTTCAAAAATATTTTCGCTATTAGAAAGATACATTATCACTGAGTAACATAGGCTATATATATTGTCAAAAAATGTCGGGTATCCTTGGACATTCCTACTATTACTAACCCAAGGTGTAAAAAAATTAGTCATAATATATTTTTCATCGTATACGCTGCGGAAAGTATTGATGTTAAAAGAAAAAAATTATCTACAATATTATAGAACATATCAATATCTACAAAAAAATGCCCGAGACCATATGTCCAACTATTGTACTCATGTCACTATAACCCCTTTTTATACCCACTTTTGATAGTATGACCAATAACATATGTTTTTAGAATTCCATATAAATGTTGCTTTTATTCCAAATTAATTAAAAAATGGTCCAAAAATCCAGTTTTGGCCAAAAATCCTCTCCAGAACCTGGTGGTGCATTTGGAGTGCAATCCACAAAAAATTTTCTCAAAATTCCATATAAATGTTGCTTTTATTCCATAGCCTACTTACGTTGTTTTTTTTTTTTATTACAATAAATTTTTTCATTTATACTAATATTATAAAGAGGAAAGATTTGTATTTTTGTATTTTTGTATGTAACGAGTAAACTCAAAAAGTACTGGACCGATTTCAAAAATATTTACGCTATTAGAAAGCTACATTATCACTGAGTAACATAGGCTATATATATTGTCAAAAAATGTCGGGTATCCTTGGACATTCCTACTATTACTAACCCAAGGTGTAAAAAAATTAGTCATAATATATTTTTCATCGTATACGCTGCGGAAAGTATTGATGTTAAAAGAAAAAAATTATCTACAATATTATAGAACATATCAATATCTACAAAAAAATGCCCGAGACCATATGTCCAACTATTGTACTCATGTCACTATAACCCCTTTTTATACCCACTTTTGATAGTATGACCAATAACATATGTTTTTAGAATTCCATATAAATGTTGCTTTTATTCCAAATTAATTAAAAAATGGTCCAAAAATCCAGTTTTGGCCAAAAATCCTCTCCAGAACCTGGTGGTGCATTTGGAGTGCAATCCACAAAAAATTTTCTCAAAATTCCATATAAATGTTGCTTTTATTCCATAGCCTACTTACGTTGTTTTTTTTTTTATTACAATAAATTTTTTCATTTATACTAATATTATAAAGAGGAAAGATTTGTATTTTTGTATTTTTGTATGTAACGAGTAAACTCAAAAAGTACTGGACCGATTTCAAAAATATTTACGCTATTAGAAAGATACATTATCACTGAGTAACATAGGCTATATATATTGTCAAAAAATGTCGGGTATCCTTGGACATTCCTACTATTACTAACCCAAGGTGTAAAAAAATTAGTCATAATATATTTTTCATCGTATACGCTGCGGAAAGTATTGATGTTAAAAGAAAAAAATTATCTACAATATTATAGAACATATCAATATCTACAAAAAAATGCCCGAGACCATATGTCCAACTATTGTACTCATGTCACTATAACCCCTTTTTATACCCACTTTTGATAGTATGACCAATAACATATGTTTTTAGAATTCCATATAAATGTTGCTTTTATTGTGTAGTGTGCAAATAAAATAATGCACACCTGTTCTTAAGTACGATTTAATTTCATTGTAATTGTATTCTCATTCAGACCTTAACTTTAATAGAAATTGTAATTATATTCTTACTGACCTTAACTTTAATAGAAATTGTAACTGTATTCTTACTGACCTTAACTTTAATAAAAATTGTAATTGTAATACACCTGACACACATACATAACACTCACACTCACTTCCGATTGAAATAACCTAGTTTAAGTTTATGCTTACTAATCAATTCTTTGTAATAATTTTAATATATAAGAAGACAAAATTTTCAAATAAAAACAGACTAAAAACTCAACTTGTCTCATAACATATTATTGAAAACAATAAAATCAATAATTGTGAAATACCCTGCGATTCGCGGGATTCTGAAGTTGCGCGTTGCGCGACGACCACAATTATTGATCATAACAAAAATAATAAAATAACAAAAGAGTTTATTAACTATACTCCTCTTCGTATCACCCCCACATCTCTTTATAACAATTGCAAAATAATTAAAAAATGGTCCAAAAATCCAGTTTTGGCCAAAAATCCTCTCCAGAACCTGGTGGTGCATTTGGAGTGGAATCCACAAAAAATTTTCTCAAAATTCCATATAAATGTTGCTTTTATTCCATAGCCTACTTACGTTGTTTTTTTTTTTATTACAATAAATTTTTTCATTTATACTAATATTATAAAGAAGAAAGATTTGTATTTTTGTATTTTTGTATGTAACGAGTAAACTCAAAAAGTACTGGACCGATTTCAAAAATATTTTCGCTATTAGAAAGATACATTATCACTGAGTAACATAGGCTATATATATTGTCAAAAAATGTCGGGTATCCTTGGACATTCCTACTATTACTAACCCAAGGTGTAAAAAAATTAGTCATAATATATTTTTCATCGTATACGCTGCGGAAAGTATTGATGTTAAAAGAAAAAAATTATCTACAATATTATAGAACATATCAATATCTACAAAAAAATGCCCGAGACCATATGTCCAACTATTGTACTCATGTCACTATAACCCCTCTTTATACCCACTATTGATAGTATGACCAATAACATATGTTCTTAGAATTCCGTATAAATGTTGCTTTTATTGCAAATGAATTAAAAAATGGTCCAAAAATTCAGTTTTGGCCAAAAATCCTCTCCAGAACCTGGTGGTGCATTTGGAGTGGAATCCACAAAAAATTTTCTCAAAATTCCATATAAATGTTGCTTTTATTCCATAGCCTACTTACGTTGTTTTTTTTTTTTATTACAATAAATTTTTTCATTTATACTAATATTATAAAGAGGAAAGATTTGTATTTTTGTATTTTTGTATGTAACGAGTAAACTCGAAAAGTACTGGACCGATTTCAAAAATATTTACGCTATTAGAAAGCTACATTATCACTGAGTAACATAGGCTATATATATTGTCAAAAAATGTCGGGTATCCTTGGACATTCCTACTATTACTAACCCAAGGTGTAAAAAAATTAGTCATAATATATTTTTCATCGTATACGCTGCGGAAAGTATTGATGTTAAAAGAAAAAAATTATCTACAATATTATAGAACATATCAATATCTACAAAAAAATGCCCGAGACCATATGTCCAACTATTGTACTCATGTCACTATAACCCCTTTTTATACCCACTTTTGATAGTATGACCAATAACATATGTTTTTAGAATTCCATATAAATGTTGCTTTTATTGTGTAGTGTGCAAATAAAATAATGCACACCTGTTCTTAAGTACGATTTAATTTCATTGTAATTGTATTCTCATTCAGACCTTAACTTTAATAGAAATTGTAATTATATTCTTACTGACCTTAACTTTAATAGAAATTGTAACTGTATTCTTACTGACCTTAACTTTAATAAAAATTGTAATTGTAATACACCTGACGCACATACATAACACTCACACTCACTTCCGATTGAAATAACCTAGTTTAAGTTTATGCTTACTAATCAATTCTTTGTAATAATTTTAATATATAAGAAGACAAATTTTTCAAATAAAAACAGACTAAAAACTCAACTTGTCTCATAACATATTATTGAAAACAATAAAATCAATAATTGTGAAATACTCTGCGATTCGCGGGATTCTGAAGTTGCGCGTTGCGCGACGACCACAATTATTGATCATAACAAAAATAATAAAATAACAAAAGAGTTTATTAACTATACTCCTCTTCGTATCACCCCCACATCTCTTTATAACAATTGCAAAATAATTAAAAAATGGTCCAAAAATCCAGTTTTGGCCAAAAATCCTCTCCAGAACCTGGTGGTGCATTTGGAGTGGAATCCACAAAAAATTTTCTCAAAATTCCATATAAATGTTGCTTTTATTCCATAGCCTACTTACGTTGTTTTTTTTTTTTATTACAATAAATTTTTTCATTTATACTAATATTATAAAGAGGAAAGATTTGTATTTTTGTATTTTTGTATGTAACGAGTAAACTCAAAAAGTACTGGACCGATTTCAAAAATATTTACGCTATTAGAAAGATACATTATCACTGAGTAACATAGGCTATATATATTGTCAAAAAATGTCGGGTATCCCTGGACATTCCTACTACTACTAACCCAAGGTGTAAAAAAATTAGTCATAATATATTTTTCATCGTATACGCTGCGGAAAGTATTGATGTTAAAACAAAAAAATGATCTACAATATTATAGAACATATCAATATCTACAAAAAACTTACGGAGACCATATGTCCAACTATTGTACTCATGTCACTATAACCCCTCTTTATACCCACTATTGATAGTATGACCAATAACATATGTTTTTAGAATTCCATATAAATGTTGCTTTTATTGTGTAGTGTGCAAATAAAATAATGCACACCTGTTCTTAAGTACGATTTAATTTCATTGTAATTGTATTCTCATTCAGACCTTAACTTTAATAGAAATTGTAATTATATTCTTACTGACCTTAACTTTAATAGAAATTGTAACTGTATTCTTACTGACCTTAACTTTAATAAAAATTGTAATTGTAATACACCTGACACACATACATAACACTCACACTCACTTCCGATTGAAATAACCTAGTTTAAGTTTATGCTTACTAATCAATTCTTTGTAATAATTTTAATATATAAGAAGACAAAATTTTCAAATAAAAACAGACTAAAAACTCAACTTGTCTCATAACATATTATTGAAAACAATAAAATCAATAATTGTGAAATACCCTGCGATTCGCGGGATTCTGAAGTTGCGCGTTGCGCGACGACCACAATTATTGATCATAACAAAAATAATAAAATAACAAAAGAGTTTATTAACTATACTCCTCTTCGTATCACCCCCACATCTCTTTATAACAATTGCAAAATAATTAAAAAATGGTCCAAAAATCCAGTTTTGGCCAAAAATCCTCTCCAGAACCTGGTGGTGCATTTGGAGTGGAATCCACAAAAAATTTTCTCAAAATTCCATATAAATGTTGCTTTTATTCCATAGCCTACTTACGTTGTTTTTTTTTTTATTACAATAAATTTTTTCATTTATACTAATATTATAAAGAAGAAAGATTTGTATTTTTGTATTTTTGTATGTAACGAGTAAACTCAAAAAGTACTGGACCGATTTCAAAAATATTTTCGCTATTAGAAAGATACATTATCACTGAGTAACATAGGCTATATATATTGTCAAAAAATGTCGGGTATCCTTGGACATTCCTACTATTACTAACCCAAGGTGTAAAAAAATTAGTCATAATATATTTTTCATCGTATACGCTGCGGAAAGTATTGATGTTAAAAGAAAAAAATTATCTACAATATTATAGAACATATCAATATCTACAAAAAAATGCCCGAGACCATATGTCCAACTATTGTACTCATGTCACTATAACCCCTTTTTATACCCACTTTTGATAGTATGACCAATAACATATGTTTTTAGAATTCCATATAAATGTTGCTTTTATTCCAAATTAATTAAAAAATGGTCCAAAAATCCAGTTTTGGCCAAAAATCCTCTCCAGAACCTGGTGGTGCATTTGGAGTGCAATCCACAAAAAATTTTCTCAAAATTCCATATAAATGTTGCTTTTATTCCATAGCCTACTTACGTTGTTTTTTTTTTTTATTACAATAAATTTTTTCATTTATACTAATATTATAAAGAGGAAAGATTTGTATTTTTGTATTTTTGTATGTAACGAGTAAACTCAAAAAGTACTGGACCGATTTCAAAAATATTTACGCTATTAGAAAGCTACATTATCACTGAGTAACATAGGCTATATATATTGTCAAAAAATATCGGGTATCCTTGGACATTCCTACTATTACTAACCCAAGGTGTAAAAAAATTAGTCATAATATATTTTTCATCGTATACGCTGCGGAAAGTATTGATGTTAAAAGAAAAAAATTATCTACAATATTATAGAACATATCAATATCTACAAAAAAATGCCCGAGACCATATGTCCAACTATTGTACTCATATCACTATAACCCCTTTTTATACCCACTTTTGATAGTATGACCAATAACATATGTTTTTAGAATTCCATATAAATGTTGCTTTTATTCCAAATTAATTAAAAAATGGTCCAAAAATCCAGTTTTGGCCAAAAATCCTCTCCAGAACCTGGTGGTGCATTTGGAGTGCAATCCACAAAAAATTTTCTCAAAATTCCATATAAATGTTGCTTTTATTCCATAGCCTACTTACGTTGTTTTTTTTTTTTATTACAATAAATTTTTTCATTTATACTAATATTATAAAGAGGAAAGATTTGTATTTTTGTATTTTTGTATGTAACGAGTAAACTCAAAAAGTACTGGACCGATTTCAAAAATATTTACGCTATTAGAAAGCTACATTATCACTGAGTAACATAGGCTATATATATTGTCAAAAAATGTCGGGTATCCTTGGACATTCCTACTATTACTAACCCAAGGTGTAAAAAAATTAGTCATAATATATTTTTCATCGTATACGCTGCGGAAAGTATTGATGTTAAAAGAAAAAAATTATCTACAATATTATAGAACATATCAATATCTACAAAAAAATGCCCGAGACCATATGTCCAACTATTGTACTCATGTCACTATAACCCCTTTTTATACCCACTTTTGATAGTATGACCAATAACATATGTTTTTAGAATTCCATATAAATGTTGCTTTTATTCCAAATTAATTAAAAAATGGTCCAAAAATCCAGTTTTGGCCAAAAATCCTCTCCAGAACCTGGTGGTGCATTTGGAGTGCAATCCACAAAAAATTTTCTCAAAATTCCATATAAATGTTGCTTTTATTCCATAGCCTACTTACGTTGTTTTTTTTTTTTATTACAATAAATTTTTTCATTTATACTAATATTATAAAGAGGAAAGATTTGTATTTTTGTATTTTTGTATGTAACGAGTAAACTCAAAAAGTACTGGACCGATTTCAAAAATATTTACGCTATTAGAAAGCTACATTATCACTGAGTAACATAGGCTATATATATTGTCACAAAATGTCGGGTATCCCTGGACATTCCTACTATTACTAACCCAAGGTGTAAAAAAATTAGTCATAATATATTTTTCATCGTATACGCTGCGGAAAGTATTGATGTTAAAACAAAAAAATGATCTACAATATTATAGAACATATCAATATCTACAAAAAACTTACGGAGACCATATGTCCAACTATTGTACTCATGTCACTATAACCCCTTTTTATACCCACTATTGATAGTATGACCAATAACATATGTTCTTAGAATTCCGTATAAATGTTGCTTTTATTGTGTAGTGTGCAAATAAAATAATGCACACCTGTTCTTAAGTACGATTTAATTTCATTGTAATTGTATTCTCATTCAGACCTTAACTTTAATAGAAATTGTAATTATATTCTTACTGACCTTAACTTTAATAGAAATTGTAACTGTATTCTTACTGACCTTAACTTTAATAAAAATTGTAATTGTAATACACCTGACACACATACATAACACTCACACTCACTTCCGATTGAAATAACCTAGTTTAAGTTTATGCTTACTAATCAATTCTTTGTAATAATTTTAATATATAAGAAGACAAAATTTTCAAATAAAAACAGACTAAAAACTCAACTTGTCTCATAACATATTATTGAAAACAATAAAATCAATAATTGTGAAATACCCTGCGATTCGCGGGATTCTGAAGTTGCGCGTTGCGCGACGACCACAATTATTGATCATAACAAAAATAATAAAATAACAAAAGAGTTTATTAACTATACTCCTCTTCGTATCACCCCCACATCTCTTTATAACAATTGCAAAATAATTAAAAAATGGTCCAAAAATCCAGTTTTGGCCAAAAATCCTCTCCAGAACCTGGTGGTGCATTTGGAGTGGAATCCACAAAAAATTTTCTCAAAATTCCATATAAATGTTGCTTTTATTCCATAGCCTACTTACGTTGTTTTTTTTTTTTATTACAATAAATTTTTTCATTTATACTAATATTATAAAGAAGAAAGATTTGTATTTTTGTATTTTTGTATGTAACGAGTAAACTCAAAAAGTACTGGACCGATTTCAAAAATATTTTCGCTATTAGAAAGATACATTATCACTGAGTAACATAGGCTATATATATTGTCAAAAAATGTCGGGTATCCTTGGACATTCCTACTATTACTAACCCAAGGTGTAAAAAAATTAGTCATAATATATTTTTCATCGTATACGCTGCGGAAAGTATTGATGTTAAAAGAAAAAAATTATCTACAATATTATAGAACATATCAATATCTACAAAAAAATGCCCGAGACCATATGTCCAACTATTGTACTCATGTCACTATAACCCCTTTTTATACCCACTTTTGATAGTATGACCAATAACATATGTTTTTAGAATTCCATATAAATGTTGCTTTTATTCCAAATTAATTAAAAAATGGTCCAAAAATCCAGTTTTGGCCAAAAATCCTCTCCAGAACCTGGTGGTGCATTTGGAGTGCAATCCACAAAAAATTTTCTCAAAATTCCATATAAATGTTGCTTTTATTCCATAGCCTACTTACGTTGTTTTTTTTTTTTATTACAATAAATTTTTTCATTTATACTAATATTATAAAGAGGAAAGATTTGTATTTTTGTATTTTTGTATGTAACGAGTAAACTCAAAAAGTACTGGACCGATTTCAAAAATATTTACGCTATTAGAAAGCTACATTATCACTGAGTAACATAGGCTATATATATTGTCAAAAAATGTCGGGTATCCTTGGACATTCCTACTATTACTAACCCAAGGTGTAAAAAAATTAGTCATAATATATTTTTCATCGTATACGCTGCGGAAAGTATTGATGTTAAAAGAAAAAAATTATCTACAATATTATAGAACATATCAATATCTACAAAAAAATGCCCGAGACCATATGTCCAACTATTGTACTCATGTCACTATAACCCCTTTTTATACCCACTTTTGATAGTATGACCAATAACATATGTTTTTAGAATTCCATATAAATGTTGCTTTTATTCCAAATTAATTAAAAAATGGTCCAAAAATCCAGTTTTGGCCAAAAATCCTCTCCAGAACCTGGTGGTGCATTTGGAGTGCAATCCACAAAAAATTTTCTCAAAATTCCATATAAATGTTGCTTTTATTCCATAGCCTACTTACGTTGTTTTTTTTTTATTACAATAAATTTTTTCATTTATACTAATATTATAAAGAGGAAAGATTTGTATTTTTGTATTTTTGTATGTAACGAGTAAACTCAAAAAGTACTGGACCGATTTCAAAAATATTTACGCTATTAGAAAGCTACATTATCACTGAGTAACATAGGCTATATATATTGTCAAAAAATGTCGGGTATCCCTGGACATTCCTACTATTACTAACCCAAGGTGTAAAAAAATTAGTCATAATATATTTTTCATCGTATACGCTGCGGAAAGTGTTGATGTTAAAAGAAAAAAATGATCTACAATATTATAGAACATATCAATATCTACAAAAAACTTACGGAGACCATATGTCCAACTATTGTACTCATATCACTATAACCCCTTTTTATACCCACTATTGATAGTATGACCAATAACATATGTTCTTAGAATTCCGTATAAATGTTGCTTTTATTGTGTAGTGTGCAAATAAAATAATGCACACCTGTTCTTAAGTACGATTTAATTTCATTGTAATTGTATTCTCATTCAGACCTTAACTTTAATAGAAATTGTAATTATATTCTTACTGACCTTAACTTTAATAGAAATTGTAACTGTATTCTTACTGACCTTAACTTTAATAAAAATTGTAATTGTAATACACCTGACACACATACATAACACTCACACTCACTTCCGATTGAAATAACCTAGTTTAAGTTTATGCTTACTAATCAATTCTTTGTAATAATTTTAATATATAAGAAGACAAATTTTTCAAATAAAAACAGACTAAAAACTCAACTTGTCTCATAACATATTATTGAAAACAATAAAATCAATAATTGTGAAATACCCTGCGATTCGCGGGATTCTGAAGTTGCGCGTTGCGCGACGACCACAATTATTGATCATAACAAAAATAATAAAGTAACAAAAGAGTTTATTAACTATACTCCTCTTCGTATCACCCCCACATCTCTTTATAACAATTGCAAAATAATTAAAAAATGGTCCAAAATCCAGTTTTGGCCAAAAATCCTCTCCAGAACCTGGTGGTGCATTTGGAGTGGAATCCACAAAAAATTTTCTCAAAATTCCATATAAATGTTGCTTTTATTCCATAGCCTACTTACGTTGTTTTTTTTTTTATTACAATAAATTTTTTCATTTATACTAATATTATAAAGAGGAAGGATTTGTATTTTTGTATTTTTGTATGTAACGAGTAAACTCAAAAAGTACTGGACCGATTTCAAAAATATTTTCGCTATTAGAAAGCTACATTATTACTGAGTAACATAGGCTATATATATTGTCAAAAAATGTCGGGTATCCTTGGACATTCCTACTATTACTAACCCAAGGTGTAAAAAAATTAGTCATAATATATTTTTCATCGTATACGCTGCGGAAAGTATTGATGTTAAAACAAAAAAATGATCTACAATATTATAGAACATATCAATATCTACAAAAAACTTACGGAGACCATATGTCCAACTATTGTACTCATATCACTATAACCCCTTTTTATACCCACTTTTGATAGTATGACCAATAACATATGTTTTTAGAATTCCATATAAATGTTGCTTTTATTCCAAATTAATTAAAAAATGGTCCAAAAATCCAGTTTTGGCCAAAAATCCTCTCCAGAACCTGGTGGTGCATTTGGAGTGCAATCCACAAAAAATTTTCTCAAAATTCCATATAAATGTTGCTTTTATTCCATAGCCTACTTACGTTGTTTTTTTTTTTTATTACAATAAATTTTTTCATTTATACTAATATTATAAAGAGGAAAGATTTGTATTTTTGTATTTTTGTATGTAACGAGTAAACTCAAAAAGTACTGGACCGATTTCAAAAATATTTACGCTATTAGAAAGCTACATTATCACTGAGTAACATAGGCTATATATATTGTCAAAAAATGTCGGGTATCCTTGGACATTCCTACTATTACTAACCCAAGGTGTAAAAAAATTAGTCATAATATATTTTTCATCGTATACGCTGCGGAAAGTATTGATGTTAAAAGAAAAAAATTATCTACAATATTATAGAACATATCAATATCTACAAAAAAATGCCCGAGACCATATGTCCAACTATTGTACTCATGTCACTATAACCCCTTTTTATACCCACTTTTGATAGTATGACCAATAACATACGTTTTTAGAATTCCATATAAATGTTGCTTTTATTCCAAATTAATTAAAAAATGGTCCAAAAATCCAGTTTTGGCCAAAAATCCTCTCCAGAACCTGGTGGTGCATTTGGAGTGCAATCCACAAAAAATTTTCTCAAAATTCCATATAAATGTTGCTTTTATTCCATAGCCTACTTACGTTGTTTTTTTTTTTATTACAATAAATTTTTTCATTTATACTAATATTATAAAGAGGAAAGATTTGTATTTTTGTATTTTTGTATGTAACGAGTAAACTCAAAAAGTACTGGACCGATTTCAAAAATATTTACGCTATTAGAAAGCTACATTATCACTGAGTAACATAGGCTATATATATTGTCAAAAAATGTCGGGTATCCCTGGACATTCCTACTATTACTAACCCAAGGTGTAAAAAAATTAGTCATAATATATTTTTCATCGTATACGCTGCGGAAAGTATTGATGTTAAAAGAAAAAAATTATCTACAATATTATAGAACATATCAATATCTACAAAAAAATGCCCGAGACCATATGTCCAACTATTGTACTCATGTCACTATAACCCCTTTTTATACCCACTTTTGATAGTATGACCAATAACATATGTTTTTAGAATTCCATATAAATGTTGCTTTTATTCCAAATTAATTAAAAAATGGTCCAAAAATCCAGTTTTGGCCAAAAATCCTCTCCAGAACCTGGTGGTGCATTTGGAGTGCAATCCACAAAAAATTTTCTCAAAATTCCATATAAATGTTGCTTTTATTCCATAGCCTACTTACGTTGTTTTTTTTTTTATTACAATAAATTTTTTCATTTATACTAATATTATAAAGAGGAAAGATTTGTATTTTTGTATTTTTGTATGTAACGAGTAAACTCAAAAAGTACTGGACCGATTTCAAAAATATTTACGCTATTAGAAAGCTACATTATCACTGAGTAACATAGGCTATATATATTGTCAAAAAATGTCGGGTATCCCTGGACATTCCTACTATTACTAACCCAAGGTGTAAAAAAATTAGTCATAATATATTTTTCATCGTATACGCTGCGGAAAGTGTTGATGTTAAAAGAAAAAAATGATCTACAATATTATAGAACATATCAATATCTACAAAAAACTTACGGAGACCATATGTCCAACTATTGTACTCATATCACTATAACCCCTTTTTATACCCACTATTGATAGTATGACCAATAACATATGTTCTTAGAATTCCGTATAAATGTTGCTTTTATTGTGTAGTGTGCAAATAAAATAATGCACACCTGTTCTTAAGTACGATTTAATTTCATTGTAATTGTATTCTCATTCAGACCTTAACTTTAATAGAAATTGTAATTATATTCTTACTGACCTTAACTTTAATAGAAATTGTAACTGTATTCTTACTGACCTTAACTTTAATAAAAATTGTAATTGTAATACACCTGACACACATACATAACACTCACACTCACTTCCGATTGAAATAACCTAGTTTAAGTTTATGCTTACTAATCAATTCTTTGTAATAATTTTAATATATAAGAAGACAAATTTTTCAAATAAAAACAGACTAAAAACTCAACTTGTCTCATAACATATTATTGAAAACAATAAAATCAATAATTGTGAAATACCCTGCGATTCGCGGGATTCTGAAGTTGCGCGTTGCGCGACGACCACAATTATTGATCATAACAAAAATAATAAAGTAACAAAAGAGTTTATTAACTATACTCCTCTTCGTATCACCCCCACATCTCTTTATAACAATTGCAAAATAATTAAAAAATGGTCCAAAATCCAGTTTTGGCCAAAAATCCTCTCCAGAACCTGGTGGTGCATTTGGAGTGGAATCCACAAAAAATTTTCTCAAAATTCCATATAAATGTTGCTTTTATTCCATAGCCTACTTACGTTGTTTTTTTTTTTATTACAATAAATTTTTTCATTTATACTAATATTATAAAGAGGAAGGATTTGTATTTTTGTATTTTTGTATGTAACGAGTAAACTCAAAAAGTACTGGACCGATTTCAAAAATATTTTCGCTATTAGAAAGCTACATTATTACTGAGTAACATAGGCTATATATATTGTCAAAAAATGTCGGGTATCCTTGGACATTCCTACTATTACTAACCCAAGGTGTAAAAAAATTAGTCATAATATATTTTTCATCGTATACGCTGCGGAAAGTATTGATGTTAAAACAAAAAAATGATCTACAATATTATAGAACATATCAATATCTACAAAAAACTTACGGAGACCATATGTCCAACTATTGTACTCATATCACTATAACCCCTTTTTATACCCACTATTGATAGTATGACCAATAACATATGTTCTTAGAATTCCGTATAAATGTTGCTTTTATTGCAAATGAATTAAAAAATGGTCCAAAAATTCAGTTTTGGCCAAAAATCCTCTCCAGAACCTGGTGGTGCATTTGGAGTGGAATCCACAAAAAATTTTCTTAAAATTCCATATAAATGTTGCTTTTATTCCATAGCCTACTTACGTTGTTTTTTTTTTTATTACAATAAATTTTTTCATTTATACTAATATTATAAAGAGGAAAGATTTGTATTTTTGTATTTTTGTATGTAACGAGTAAACTCAAAAAGTACTGGACCGATTTCAAAAATATTTACGCTATTAGAAAGCTACATTATCACTGAGTAACATAGGCTATATATATTGTCAAAAAATGTCGGGTATCCCTGGACATTCCTACTATTACTAACCCAAGGTGTAAAAAAATTAGTCATAATATATTTTTCATCGTATACGCTGCGGAAAGTATTGATGTTAAAAGAAAAAAATGATCTACAATATTATAGAACATATCAATATCTACAAAAAACTTACGGAGACCATATGTCCAACTATTGTACTCATATCACTATAACCCCTTTTTATACCCACTATTGATAGTATGACCAATAACATATGTTCTTAGAATTCCGTATAAATGTTGCTTTTATTGTGTAGTGTGCAAATAAAATAATGCACACCTGTTCTTAAGTACGATTTAATTTCATTGTAATTGTATTCTCATTCAGAGCTTAACTTTAATAGAAATTGTAATTATATTCTTACTGACCTTAACTTTAATAGAAATTGTAACTGTATTCTTACTGACCTTAACTTTAATAAAAATTGTAATTGTAATACACCTGACACACATACATAACACTCACACTCACTTCCGATTGAAATAACCTAGTTTAAGTTTATGCTTACTAATCAATTCTTTGTAATAATTTTAATATATAAGAAGACAAATTTTTCAAATAAAAACAGACTAAAAACTCAACTTGTCTCATAACATATTATTGAAAACAATAAAATCAATAATTGTGAAATACCCTGCGATTCGCGGGATTCTGAAGTTGCGCGTTGCGCGACGACCACAATTATTGATCATAACAAAAATAATAAAGTAACAAAAGAGTTTATTAACTATACTCCTCTTCGTATCACCCCCACATCTCTTTATAACAATTGCAAAATAATTAAAAAATGGTCCAAAAATCCAGTTTTGGCCAAAAATCCTCTCCAGAACCTGGTGGTGCATTTGGAGTGGAATCCACAAAAAATTTTCTCAAAATTCCATATAAATGTTGCTTTTATTCCATAGCCTACTTACGTTGTTTTTTTTTTTATTACAATAAATTTTTTCATTTATACTAATATTATAAAGAGGAAGGATTTGTATTTTTGTATTTTTGTATGTAACGAGTAAACTCAAAAAGTACTGGACCGATTTCAAAAATATTTTCGCTATTAGAAAGATACATTATCACTGAGTAACATAGGCTATATATATTGTCAAAAAATGTCGGGTATCCTTGGACATTCCTACTATTACTAACCCAAGGTGTAAAAAAATTTGTCATAATATATTTTTCATCGTATACGCTGCGGAAAGTATTGATGTTAAAAGAAAAAAATTATCTACAATATTATAGAACATATCAATATCTACAAAAAAATGCCCGAGACCATATGTCCAACTATTGTACTCATGTCACTATAACCCCTTTTTATACCCACTTTTGATAGTATGACCAATAACATATGTTTTTAGAATTCCATATAAATGTTGCTTTTATTCCAAATTAATTAAAAAATGGTCCAAAAATCTAGTTTTGGCCAAAAATCCTCTCCAGAACCTGGTGGTGCATTTGGAGTGCAATCCACAAAAAATTTTCTCAAAATTCCATATAAATGTTGCTTTTATTCCATAGCCTACTTACGTTGTTTTTTTTTTTTATTACAATAAATTTTTTCATTTATACTAATATTATAAAGAGGAAAGATTTGTATTTTTGTATTTTTGTATGTAACGAGTAAACTCAAAAAGTACTGGACCGATTTCAAAAATATTTACGCTATTAGAAAGATACATTATCACTGAGTAACATAGGCTATATATATTGTCAAAAAATGTCGGGTATCCCTGGACATTCCTACTATTACTAACCCAAGGTGTAAAAAAATTAGTCATAATATATTTTTCATCGTATACGCTGCGGAAAGTATTGATGTTAAAACAAAAAAATGATCTACAATATTATAGAACATATCAATATCTACAAAAAACTTACGGAGACCATATGTCCAACTATTGTACTCATGTCACTATAACCCCTTTTTATACCCACTATTGATAGTATGACCAATAACATATGTTCTTAGAATTCCGTATAAATGTTGCTTTTATTGCAAATGAATTAAAAAATGGCCCAAAAATTCAGTTTTGGCCAAAAATCCTCTCCAGAACCTGGTGGTGCATTTGGAGTGGAATCCACAAAAAATTTTCTCAAAATTCCATATAAATGTTGCTTTTATTCCATAGCCTACTTACGTTGTTTTTTTTTTTATTACAATAAATTTTTTCATTTATACTAATATTATAAAGAGGAAAGATTTGTATTTTTGTATTTTTGTATGTAACGAGTAAACTCAAAAAGTACTGGACCGATTTCAAAAATATTTACGCTATTAGAAAGCTACATTATCACTGAGTAACATAGGCTATATATATTGTCAAAAAATGTCGGGTATCCCTGGACATTCCTACTATTACTAACCCAAGGTGTAAAAAAATTAGTTATAATATATTTTTCATCGTATACGCTGCGGAAAGTATTGATGTTAAAAGAAAAAAATGATCTACAATATTATAGAACATATCAATATCTACAAAAAACTTACGGAGACCATATGTCCAACTATTGTACTCATATCACTATAACCCCTTTTTATACCCACTATTGATAGTATGACCAATAACATATGTTCTTAGAATTCCGTATAAATGTTGCTTTTATTGTGTAGTGTGCAAATAAAATAATGCACACCTGTTCTTAAGTACGATTTAATTTCATTGTAATTGTATTCTCATTCAGAGCTTAACTTTAATAGAAATTGTAATTATATTCTTACTGACCTTAACTTTAATAGAAATTGTAACTGTATTCTTACTGACCTTAACTTTAATAAAAATTGTAATTGTAATACACCTGACACACATACATAACACTCACACTCACTTCCGATTGAAATAACCTAGTTTAAGTTTATGCTTGCTAATCAATTCTTTGTAATAATTTTAATATATAAGAAGACAAATTTTTCAAATAAAAACAGACTAAAAACTCAACTTGTCTCATAACATATTATTGAAAACAATAAAATCAATAATTGTGAAATACCCTGCGATTCGCGGGATTCTGAAGTTGCGCGTTGCGCGACGACCACAATTATTGATCATAACAAAAATAATAAAGTAACAAAAGAGTTTATTAACTATACTCCTCTTCGTATCACCCCCACATCTCTTTATAACAATTGCAAAATAATTAAAAAATGGTCCAAAATCCAGTTTTGGCCAAAAATCCTCTCCAGAACCTGGTGGTGCATTTGGAGTGGAATCCACAAAAAATTTTCTCAAAATTCCATATAAATGTTGCTTTTATTCCATAGCCTACTTACGTTGTTTTTTTTTTTATTACAATAAATTTTTTCATTTATACTAATATTATAAAGAGGAAGGATTTGTATTTTTGTATTTTTGTATGTAACGAGTAAACTCAAAAAGTACTGGACCGATTTCAAAAATATTTTCGCTATTAGAAAGCTACATTATTACTGAGTAACATAGGCTATATATATTGTCAAAAAATGTCGGGTATCCTTGGACATTCCTACTATTACTAACCCAAGGTGTAAAAAAATTAGTCATAATATATTTTTCATCGTATACGCTGCGGAAAGTATTGATGTTAAAACAAAAAAATGATCTACAATATTATAGAACATATCAATATCTACAAAAAAATGCCCGAGACCATATGTCCAACTATTGTACTCATGTCACTATAACCCCTTTTTATACCCACTATTGATAGTATGACCAATAACATATGTTCTTAGAATTCCGTATAAATGTTGCTTTTATTGCAAATGAATTAAAAAATGGTCCAAAAATTCAGTTTTGGCCAAAAATCCTCTCCAGAACCTGGTGGTGCATTTGGAGTGGAATCCACAAAAAATTTTCTTAAAATTCCATATAAATGTTGCTTTTATTCCATAGCCTACTTACGTTGTTTTTTTTTTTATTACAATAAATTTTTTCATTTATACTAATATTATAAAGAGGAAAGATTTGTATTTTTGTATTTTTGTATGTAACGAGTAAACTCAAAAAGTACTGGACCGATTTCAAAAATATTTACGCTATTAGAAAGCTACATTATCACTGAGTAACATAGGCTATATATATTGTCAAAAAATGTCGGGTATCCCTGGACATTCCTACTATTACTAACCCAAGGTGTAAAAAAATTAGTCATAATATATTTTTCATCGTATACGCTGCGGAAAGTATTGATGTTAAAAGAAAAAAATGATCTACAATATTATAGAACATATCAATATCTACAAAAAACTTACGGAGACCATATGTCCAACTATTGTACTCATATCACTATAACCCCTTTTTATACCCACTATTGATAGTATGACCAATAACATATGTTCTTAGAATTCCGTATAAATGTTGCTTTTATTGTGTAGTGTGCAAATAAAATAATGCACACCTGTTCTTAAGTACGATTTAATTTCATTGTAATTGTATTCTCATTCAGAGCTTAACTTTAATAGAAATTGTAATTATATTCTTACTGACCTTAACTTTAATAGAAATTGTAACTGTATTCTTACTGACCTTAACTTTAATAAAAATTGTAATTGTAATACACCTGACACACATACATAACACTCACACTCACTTCCGATTGAAATAACCTAGTTTAAGTTTATGCTTACTAATCAATTCTTTGTAATAATTTTAATATATAAGAAGACAAATTTTTCAAATAAAAACAGACTAAAAACTCAACTTGTCTCATAACATATTATTGAAAACAATAAAATCAATAATTGTGAAATACCCTGCGATTCGCGGGATTCTGAAGTTGCGCGTTGCGCGACGACCACAATTATTGATCATAACAAAAATAATAAAGTAACAAAAGAGTTTATTAACTATACTCCTCTTCGTATCACCCCCACATCTCTTTATAACAATTGCAAAATAATTAAAAAATGGTCCAAAAATCCAGTTTTGGCCAAAAATCCTCTCCAGAACCTGGTGGTGCATTTGGAGTGGAATCCACAAAAAATTTTCTCAAAATTCCATATAAATGTTGCTTTTATTCCATAGCCTACTTACGTTGTTTTTTTTTTTATTACAATAAATTTTTTCATTTATACTAATATTATAAAGAGGAAGGATTTGTATTTTTGTATTTTTGTATGTAACGAGTAAACTCAAAAAGTACTGGACCGATTTCAAAAATATTTTCGCTATTAGAAAGCTACATTATTACTGAGTAACATAGGCTATATATATTGTCAAAAAATGTCGGGTATCCTTGGACATTCCTACTATTACTAACCCAAGGTGTAAAAAAATTTGTCATAATATATTTTTCATCGTATACGCTGCGGAAAGTATTGATGTTAAAAGAAAAAAATTATCTACAATATTATAGAACATATCAATATCTACAAAAAAATGCCCGAGACCATATGTCCAACTATTGTACTCATGTCACTATAACCCCTTTTTATACCCACTTTTGATAGTATGACCAATAACATATGTTTTTAGAATTCCATATAAATGTTGCTTTTATTCCAAATTAATTAAAAAATGGTCCAAAAATCTAGTTTTGGCCAAAAATCCTCTCCAGAACCTGGTGGTGCATTTGGAGTGCAATCCACAAAAAATTTTCTCAAAATTCCATATAAATGTTGCTTTTATTCCATAGCCTACTTACGTTGTTTTTTTTTTTTATTACAATAAATTTTTTCATTTATACTAATATTATAAAGAGGAAAGATTTGTATTTTTGTATTTTTGTATGTAACGAGTAAACTCAAAAAGTACTGGACCGATTTCAAAAATATTTACGCTATTAGAAAGATACATTATCACTGAGTAACATAGGCTATATATATTGTCAAAAAATGTCGGGTATCCCTGGACATTCCTACTATTACTAACCCAAGGTGTAAAAAAATTAGTCATAATATATTTTTCATCGTATACGCTGCGGAAAGTATTGATGTTAAAACAAAAAAATGATCTACAATATTATAGAACATATCAATATCTACAAAAAACTTACGGAGACCATATGTCCAACTATTGTACTCATGTCACTATAACCCCTTTTTATACCCACTATTGATAGTATGACCAATAACATATGTTCTTAGAATTCCGTATAAATGTTGCTTTTATTGCAAATGAATTAAAAAATGGTCCAAAAATTCAGTTTTGGCCAAAAATCCTCTCCAGAACCTGGTGGTGCATTTGGAGTGGAATCCACAAAAAATTTTCTCAAAATTCCATATAAATGTTGCTTTTATTCCATAGCCTACTTACGTTGTTTTTTTTTTTTATTACAATAAATTTTTTCATTTATACTAATATTATAAAGAGGAAAGATTTGTATTTTTGTATTTTTGTATGTAACGAGTAAACTCAAAAAGTACTGGACCGATTTCAAAAATATTTACGCTATTAGAAAGCTACATTATTACTGAGTAACATAGGCTATATATATTGTCAAAAAATGTCGGGTATCCTTGGACATTCCTACTATTACTAACCCAAGGTGTAAAAAAATTAGTCATAATATATTTTTCATCGTATACGCTGCGGAAAGTATTGATGTTAAAACAAAAAAATGATCTACAATATTATAGAACATATCAATATCTACAAAAAAATGCCCGAGACCATATGTCCAACTATTGTACTCATGTCACTATAACCCCTTTTTATACCCACTATTGATAGTATGACCAATAACATATGTTCTTAGAATTCCGTATAAATGTTGCTTTTATTGCAAATGAATTAAAAAATGGTCCAAAAATTCAGTTTTGGCCAAAAATCCTCTCCAGAACCTGGTGGTGCATTTGGAGTGGAATCCACAAAAAATTTTCTTAAAATTCCATATAAATGTTGCTTTTATTCCATAGCCTACTTACGTTGTTTTTTTTTTTATTACAATAAATTTTTTCATTTATACTAATATTATAAAGAGGAAAGATTTGTATTTTTGTATTTTTGTATGTAACGAGTAAACTCAAAAAGTACTGGACCGATTTCAAAAATATTTACGCTATTAGAAAGCTACATTATCACTGAGTAACATAGGCTATATATATTGTCAAAAAATGTCGGGTATCCCTGGACATTCCTACTATTACTAACCCAAGGTGTAAAAAAATTAGTCATAATATATTTTTCATCGTATACGCTGCGGAAAGTATTGATGTTAAAAGAAAAAAATGATCTACAATATTATAGAACATATCAATATCTACAAAAAAATGCCCGAGACCATATGTCCAACTATTGTACTCATGTCACTATAACCCCTTTTTATACCCACTTTTGATAGTATGACCAATAACATATGTTTTTAGAATTCCATATAAATGTTGCTTTTATTCCAAATTAATTAAAAAATGGTCCAAAAATCTAGTTTTGGTCAAAAATCCTCTCCAGAACCTGGTGGTGCATTTGGAGTGCAATCCACAAAAAATTTTCTCAAAATTCCATATAAATGTTGCTTTTATTCCATAGCCTACTTACGTTGTTTTTTTTTTTATTACAATAAATTTTTTCATTTATACTAATATTATAAAGAGGAAAGATTTGTATTTTTGTATTTTTGTATGTAACGAGTAAACTCAAAAAGTACTGGACCGATTTCAAAAATATTTACGCTATTAGAAAGATACATTATCACTGAGTAACATAGGCTATATATATTGTCAAAAAATGTCGGGTATCCCTGGACATTCCTACTATTACTAACCCAAGGTGTAAAAAAATTAGTCATAATATATTTTTCATCGTATACGCTGCGGAAAGTATTGATGTTAAAACAAAAAAATGATCTACAATATAATAGAACATATCAATATCTACAAAAAACTTACGGAGACCATATGTCCAACTATTGTACTCATATCACTATAACCCCTTTTTATACCCACTATTGATAGTATGACCAATAACATATGTTCTTAGAATTCCGTATAAATGTTGCTTTTATTGTGTAGTGTGCAAATAAAATAATGCACACCTGTTCTTAAGTACGATTTAATTTCATTGTAATTGTATTCTCATTCAGACCTTAACTTTAATAGAAATTGTAATTATATTCTTACTGACCTTAACTTTAATAGAAATTGTAACTGTATTCTTACTGACCTTAACTTTAATAAAAATTGTAATTGTAATACACCTGACACACATACATAACACTCACACTCACTTCCGATTGAAATAACCTAGTTTAAGTTTATGCTTACTAATCAATTCTTTGTAATAATTTTAATATATAAGAAGACAAATTTTTCAAATAAAAACAGACTAAAAACTCAACTTGTTTCATAACATATTATTGAAAACAATAAAATCAATAATTGTGAAATACCCTGCGATTCGCGGGATTCTGAAGTTGCGCGTTGCGCGACGACCACAATTATTGATCATAACAAAAATAATAAAATAACAAAAGAGTTTATTAACTATACTCCTCTTCGTATCACCCCCACATCTCTTTATAACAATTGCAAAATAATTAAAAAATGGTCCAAAAATCCAGTTTTGGCCAAAAATCCTCTCCAGAACCTGGTGGTGCATTTGGAGTGGAATCCACAAAAAATTTTCTCAAAATTCCATATAAATGTTGCTTTTATTCCATAGCCTACTTACGTTGTTTTTTTTTTTATTACAATAAATTTTTTCATTTATACTAATATTATAAAGAGGAAGGATTTGTATTTTTGTATTTTTGTATGTAACGAGTAAACTCAAAAAGTACTGGACCGATTTCAAAAATATTTTCGCTATTAGAAAGCTACATTATTACTGAGTAACATAGGCTATATATATTGTCAAAAAATGTCGGGCATCCTTGGACATTCCTACTATTACTAACCCAAGGTGTAAAAAAATTAGTCATAATATATTTTTCATCGTATACGCTGCGGAAAGTATTGATGTTAAAAGAAAAAAATTATCTACAATATTATAGAACATATCAATATCTACAAAAAAATGCCCGAGACCATATGTCCAACTATTGTACTCATGTCACTATAACCCCTTTTTATACCCACTATTGATAGTATGACCAATAACATATGTTTTTAGAATTCCATATAAATGTTGCTTTTATTCCAAATTAATTAAAAAATGGTCCAAAAATCCAGTTTTGGCCAAAAATCCTCTCCAGAACCTGGTGGTGCATTTGGAGTGCAATTCACAAAAAATTTTCTCAAAATTCCATATAAATGTTGCTTTTATTCCATAGCCTACTTACGTTGTTTTTTTTTTTATTACAATAAATTTTTTCATTTATACTAATATTATAAAGAAGAAAGATTTGTATTTTTGTATTTTTGTATGTAACGAGTAAACTCAAAAAGTACAGGACCGATTTCAAAAATATTTACGCTATTAGAAAGCTACATTATCACTGAGTAACATAGGCTATATATATTGTCAAAAAATGTCGGGTATCCCTGGACATTCCTACTATTACTAACCCAAGGTGTAAAAAAATTAGTCATAATATATTTTTCATCGTATACGCTGCGGAAAGTATTGATGTTAAAAGAAAAAAATGATCTACAATATTATAGAACATATCAATATCTACAAAAAACTTACGGAGACCATATGTCCAACTATTGTACTCATATCACTATAACCCCTTTTTATACCCACTATTGATAGTATGACCAATAACATATGTTCTTAGAATTCCGTATAAATGTTGCTTTTATTGTGTAGTGTGCAAATAAAATAATGCACACCTGTTCTTAAGTACGATTTAATTTCATTGTAATTGTATTCTCATTCAGACCTTAACTTTAATAGAAATTGTAATTATATTCTTACTGACCTTAACTTTAATAGAAATTGTAACTGTATTCTTACTGACCTTAACTTTAATAAAAATTGTAATTGTAATACACCTGACACACATACATAACACTCACACTCACTTCCGATTGAAATAACCTAGTTTAAGTTTATGCTTACTAATCAATTCTTTGTAATAATTTTAATATATAAGAAGACAAATTTTTCAAATAAAAACAGACTAAAAACTCAACTTGTCTCATAACATATTATTGAAAACAATAAAATCAATAATTGTGAAATACCCTGCGATTCGCGGGATTCTGAAGTTGCGCGTTGCGCGACGACCACAATTATTGATCATAACAAAAATAATAAAGTAACAAAAGAGTTTATTAACTATACTCCTCTTCGTATCACCCCCACATCTCTTTATAACAATTGCAAAATAATTAAAAAATGGTCCAAAAATCCAGTTTTGGCCAAAAATCCTCTCCAGAACCTGGTGGTGCATTTGGAGTGGAATCCACAAAAAATTTTCTCAAAATTCCATATAAATGTTGCTTTTATTCCATAGCCTACTTACGTTGTTTTTTTTTTTATTACAATAAATTTTTTCATTTATACTAATATTATAAAGAAGAAAGATTTGTATTTTTGTATTTTTGTATGTAACGAGTAAACTCAAAAAGTACTGGACCGATTTCAAAAATATTTACGCTATTAGAAAGATACATTATCACTGAGTAACATAGGCTATATATATTGTCAAAAAATGTCGGGTATCCTTGGACATTCCTACTATTACTAACCCAAGGTGTAAAAAAATTAGTCATAATATATTTTTCATCGTATACGCTGCGGAAAGTATTGATGTTAAAAGAAAAAAATGATCTACAATATTATAGAACATATCAATATCTACAAAAAACTTACGGAGACCATATGTCCAACTATTGTACTCATATCACTATAACCCCTTTTTATACCCACTATTGATAGTATGACCAATAACATATGTTCTTAGAATTCCATATAAATGTTGCTTTTATTCCAAATGAATTAAAAAATGGTCCAAAAATCCAGTTTTGGCCAAAAATCCTCTCCAGAACCTGGTGGTGCATTTGGAGTGCAATCCACAAAAAATTTTCTCAAAATTCCATATAAATGTTGCTTTTATTCCATAGCCTACTTACGTTGTTTATTTTTTTATTACAATAAATTTTTTCATTTATACTAATATTATAAAGAAGAAAGATTTGTATTTTTGTATTTTTGTATGTAACGAGTAAACTCAAAAAGTACTGGACCGATTTCAAAAATATTTACGCTATTAGAAAGATACATTATCACTGAGTAACATAGGCTATATATATTGTCAAAAAATGTCGGGTATCCCTGGACATTCCTACTATTACTAACCCAAGGTGTAAAAAAATTAGTCATAATATATTTTTCATCGTATACGCTGCGGAAAGTATTGATGTTAAAAGAAAAAAATTATCTACAATATTATAGAACATATCAATATCTACAAAAAAATGCCCGAGACCATATGTCCAACTATTGTACTCATGTCACTATAACCCCTTTTTATACCCACTTTTGATAGTATGACCAATAACATATGTTTTTAGAATTCCATATAAATGTTGCTTTTATTCCAAATTAATTAAAAAATGGTCCAAAAATCCAGTTATGGCCAAAAATCCTCTCCAGAACCTGGTGGTGCATTTGGAGTGGAATCCACAAAAAATTTTCTCAAAATTCCATATAAATGTTGCTTTTATTCCATAGCCTACTTACGTTGTTTTTTTTTTTTATTACAATAAATTTTTTCATTTATACTAATATTATAAAGAGGAAAGATTTGTATTTTTGTATTTTTGTATGTAACGAGTAAACTCAAAAAGTACTGGACCGATTTCAAAAATATTTACGCTATTAGAAAGATACATTATCACTGAGTAACATAGGCTATATATATTGTCAAAAAATGTCGGGTATCCTTGGACATTCCTACTATTACTAACCCAAGGTGTAAAAAAATTAGTCATAATATATTTTTCATCGTATACGCTGCGGAAAGTATTGATGTTAAAACAAAAAAATGATCTACAATATTATAGAACATATCAATATCTACAAAAAAATGCCCGAGACCATATGTCCAACTATTGTACTCATGTCACTATAACCCCTTTTTATACCCACTTTTGATAGTATGACCAATAACATATGTTTTTAGAATTCCATATAAATGTTGCTTTTATTCCAAATTAATTAAAAAATGGTCCAAAAATCCAGTTTTGGCCAAAAATCCTCTCCAGAACCTGGTGGTGCATTTGGAGTGGAATCCACAAAAAATTTTCTCAAAATTCCATATAAATGTTGCTTTTATTCCATAGCCTACTTACGTTGTTTTTTTTTTTATTACAATAAATTTTTTCATTTATACTAATATTATAAAGAGGAAAGATTTGTATTTTTGTATTTTTGTATGTAACGAGTAAACTCAAAAAGTACTGGACCGATTTCAAAAATATTTACGCTATTAGAAAGATACATTATCACTGAGTAACATAGGCTATATATATTGTCAAAAAATGTCGGGTATCCCTGGACATTCCTACTATTACTAACCCAAGGTGTAAAAAATTAGTCATAATATATTTTTCATCGTATACGCTGCGGAAAGTATTGATGTTAAAACAAAAAAATTAACTACAATATTATAGAACATATCAATATCTACAAAAAACTTACGGAGACCATATGTCCAACTATTGTACTCATGTCACTATAACCCCTTTTTATACCCACTATTGATAGTATGACCAATAACATATGTTCTTAGAATTCCGTATAAATGTTGCTTTTATTGCAAATGAATTAAAAAATGGTCCAAAAATTCAGTTTTGGCCAAAAATCCTCTCCAGAACCTGGTGGTGCATTTGGAGTGGAATCCACAAAAAATTTTCTCAAAATTCCATATAAATGTTGCTTTTATTCCATAGCCTACTTACGTTGTTTTTTTTTTTATTACAATAAATTTTTTCATTTATACTAATATTATAAAGAGGAAAGATTTGTATTTTTGTATTTTTGTATGTAACGAGTAAACTCAAAAAGTACTGGACCGATTTCAAAAATATTTACGCTATTAGAAAGCTACATTATCACTGAGTAACATAGGCTATATATATTGTCAAAAAATGTCGGGTATCCCTGGACATTCCTACTATTACTAACCCAAGGTGTAAAAAAATTAGTCATAATATATTTTTCATCGTATACGCTGCGGAAAGTATTGATGTTAAAAGAAAAAAATGATCTACAATATTATAGAACATATCAATATCTACAAAAAACTTACGGAGACCATATGTCCAACTATTGTACTCATATCACTATAACCCCTTTTTATACCCACTATTGATAGTATGACCAATAACATATGTTCTTAGAATTCCGTATAAATGTTGCTTTTATTGTGTAGTGTGCAAATAAAATAATGCACACCTGTTCTTAAGTACGATTTAATTTCATTGTAATTGTATTCTCATTCAGACCTTAACTTTAATAGAAATTGTAATTATATTCTTACTGACCTTAACTTTAATAGAAATTGTAACTGTATTCTTACTGACCTTAACTTTAATAAAAATTGTAATTGTAATACACCTGACACACATACATAACACTCACACTCACTTCCGATTGAAATAACCTAGTTTAAGTTTATGCTTACTAATCAATTCTTTGTAATAATTTTAATATATAAGAAGACAAATTTTTCAAATAAAAACAGACTAAAAACTCAACTTGTCTCATAACATATTATTGAAAACAATAAAATCAATAATTGTGAAATACCCTGCGATTCGCGGGATTCTGAAGTTGCGCGTTGCGCGACGACCACAATTATTGATCATAACAAAAATAATAAAATAACAAAAGAGTTTATTAACTATACTCCTCTTCGTATCACCCCCACATCTCTTTATAACAATTGCAAAATAATTAAAAAATGGTCCAAAAATCCAGTTTTGGCCAAAAATCCTCTCCAGAACCTGGTGGTGCATTTGGAGTGGAATCCACAAAAAATTTTCTCAAAATTCCATATAAATGTTGCTTTTATTCCATAGCCTACTTACGTTGTTTTTTTTTTTATTACAATAAATTTTTTCATTTATACTAATATTATAAAGAGGAAGGATTTGTATTTTTGTATTTTTGTATGTAACGAGTAAACTCAAAAAGTACTGGACCGATTTCAAAAATATTTACGCTATTAGAAAGATACATTATCACTGAGTAACATAGGCTATATATATTGTCAAAAAATGTCGGGTATCCTTGGACATTCCTACTATTACTAACCCAAGGTGTAAAAAAATTAGTCATAATATATTTTTCATCGTATACGCTGCGGAAAGTATTGATGTTAAAAGAAAAAAATTATCTACAATATTATAGAACATATCAATATCTACAAAAAAATGCCCGAGACCATATGTCCAACTATTGTACTCATGTCACTATAACCCCTTTTTATACCCACTTTTGATAGTATGACCAATAACATATGTTTTTAGAATTCCATATAAATGTTGCTTTTATTCCAAATTAATTAAAAAATGGTCCAAAAATCCAGTTTTGGCCAAAAATCCTCTCCAGAACCTGGTGGTGCATTTGGAGTGCAATCCACAAAAAATTTTCTCAAAATTCCATATAAATGTTGCTTTTATTCCATAGCCTACTTACGTTGTTTTTTTTTTTATTACAATAAATTTTTTCATTTATACTAATATTATAAAGAGGAAAGATTTGTATTTTTGTATTTTTGTATGTAACGAGTAAACTCAAAAAGTACTGGACCGATTTCAAAAATATTTACGCTATTAGAAAGCTACATTATTACTGAGTAACATAGGCTATATATATTGTCAAAAAATGTCGGGTATCCCTGGACATTCCTACTATTACTAACCCAAGGTGTAAAAAAATTAGTCATAATATATTTTTCATCGTATACGCTGCGGAAAGTATTGATGTTAAAACAAAAAAATGATCTACAATATTATAGAACATATCAATATCTACAAAAAACTTACGGAGACCATATGTCCAACTATTGTACTCATGTCACTATAAACCCTTTTTATACCCACTATTGATAGTATGACCAATAACATATGTTTTTAGAATTCCATATAAATGTTGCTTTTATTCCAAATTAATTAAAAAATGGTCCAAAAATCCAGTTATGGCCAAAAATCCTCTCCAGAACCTGGTGGTGCATTTGGAGTGCAATCCACAAAAAATTTTCTCAAAATTCCATATAAATGTTGCTTTTATTCCATAGCCTACTTACGTTGTTTTTTTTTTTATTACAATAAATTTTTTAATTTATACTAATATTATAAAGAGGAAAGATTTGTATTTTTGTATTTTTGTATGTAACGAGTAAACTCAAAAAGTACTGGACCGATTTCAAAAATATTTACGCTATTAGAAAGCTACATTATTACTGAGTAACATAGGCTATATATATTGTCAAAAAATGTCGGGTATCCCTGGACATTCCTACTATTACTAACCCAAGGTGTAAAAAAATTAGTCATAATATATTTTTCATCGTATACGCTGCGGAAAGTATTGATGTTAAAACAAAAAAATTAACTACAATATTATAGAACATATCAATATCTACAAAAAACTTACGGAGACCATATGTCCAACTATTGTACTCATGTCACTATAACCCCTTTTTATACCCACTATTGATAGTATGACCAATAACATATGTTCTGAGAATTCCGTATAAATGTTGCTTTTATTGCAAATGAATTAAAAAATGGTCCAAAAATTCAGTTTTGGCCAAAAATCCTCTCCAGAACCTGGTGGTGCATTTGGAGTGGAATCCACAAAAAATTTTCTCAAAATTCCATATAAATGTTGCTTTTATTCCATAGCCTACTTACGTTGTTTTTTTTTTTATTACAATAAATTTTTTCATTTATACTAATATTATAAAGAGGAAGGATTTGTATTTTTGTATTTTTGTATGTAACGAGTAAACTCAAAAAGTACTGGACCGATTTCAAAAATATTTTCGCTATTAGAAAGCTACATTATTACTGAGTAACATAGGCTATATATATTGTCAAAAAATGTCGGGTATCCTTGGACATTCCTACTATTACTAACCCAAGGTGTAAAAAAATTAGTCATAATATATTTTTCATCGTATACGCTGCGGAAAGTATTGATGTTAAAACAAAAAAATGATCTACAATATTATAGAACATATCAATATCTACAAAAAAATGCCCGAGACCATATGTCCAACTATTGTACTCATGTCACTATAACCCCTTTTTATACCCACTATTGATAGTATGACCAATAACATATGTTCTTAGAATTCCGTATAAATGTTGCTTTTATTGCAAATGAATTAAAAAATGGTCCAAAAATTCAGTTTTGGCCAAAAATCCTCTCCAGAACCTGGTGGTGCATTTGGAGTGGAATCCACAAAAAATTTTCTTAAAATTCCATATAAATGTTGCTTTTATTCCATAGCCTACTTACGTTGTTTTTTTTTTTATTACAATAAATTTTTTAATTTATACTAATATTATAAAGAGGAAAGATTTGTATTTTTGTATTTTTGTATGTAACGAGTAAACTCAAAAAGTACTGGACCGATTTCAAAAATATTTACGCTATTAGAAAGCTACATTATTACTGAGTAACATAGGCTATATATATTGTCAAAAAATGTCGGGTATCCCTGGACATTCCTACTATTACTAACCCAAGGTGTAAAAAAATTAGTCATAATATATTTTTCATCGTATACGCTGCGGAAAGTATTGATGTTAAAACAAAAAAATTAACTACAATATTATAGAACATATCAATATCTACAAAAAAATGCCCGAGACCATATGTCCAACTATTGTACTCATGTCACTATAACCCCTTTTTATACCCACTTTTGATAGTATGACCAATAACATATGTTTTTAGAATTCCATATAAATGTTGCTTTTATTCCAAATTAATTAAAAAATGGTCCAAAAATCCAGTTTTGGCCAAAAATCCTCTCCAGAACCTGGTGGTGCATTTGGAGTGCAATTCACAAAAAATTTTCTCAAAATTCCATATAAATGTTGCTTTTATTCCATAGCCTACTTACGTTGTTTTTTTTTTTATTACAATAAATTTTTTCATTTATACTAATATTATAAAGAAGAAGGATTTGTATTTTTGTATTTTTGTATGTAACGAGTAAACTCAAAAAGTACTGGACCGATTTCAAAAATATTTTCGCTATTAGAAAGCTACATTATTACTGAGTAACATAGGCTATATATATTGTCAAAAAATGTCGGGTATCCTTGGACATTCCTACTATTACTAACCCAAGGTGTAAAAAAATTAGTCATAATATATTTTTCATCGTATACGCTGCGGAAAGTATTGATGTTAAAACAAAAAAATGATCTACAATATTATAGAACATATCAATATCTACAAAAAAATGCCCGAGACCATATGTCCAACTATTGTACTCATGTCACTATAACCCCTTTTTATACCCACTATTGATAGTATGACCAATAACATATGTTCTTAGAATTCCGTATAAATGTTGCTTTTATTGCAAATGAATTAAAAAATGGTCCAAAAATTCAGTTTTGGCCAAAAATCCTCTCCAGAACCTGGTGGTGCATTTGGAGTGGAATCCACAAAAAATTTTCTTAAAATTCCATATAAATGTTGCTTTTATTCCATAGCCTACTTACGTTGTTTTTTTTTTTATTACAATAAATTTTTTAATTTATACTAATATTATAAAGAGGAAGGATTTGTATTTTTGTATTTTTGTATGTAACGAGTAAACTCAAAAAGTACTGGACCGATTTCAAAAATATTTTCGCTATTAGAAAGCTACATTATTACTGAGTAACATAGGCTATATATATTGTCAAAAAATGTCGGGTATCCTTGGACATTCCTACTATTACTAACCCAAGGTGTAAAAAAATTAGTCATAATATATTTTTCATCGTATACGCTGCGGAAAGTATTGATGTTAAAACAAAAAAATGATCTACAATATTATAGAACATATCAATATCTACAAAAAAATGCCCGAGACCATATGTCCAACTATTGTACTCATGTCACTATAACCCCTTTTTATACCCACTATTGATAGTATGACCAATAACATATGTTTTTAGAATTCCATATAAATGTTGCTTTTATTCCAAATTAATTAAAAAATGGTCCAAAAATCCAGTTATGGCCAAAAATCCTCTCCAGAACCTGGTGGTGCATTTGGAGTGCAATCCACAAAAAATTTTCTCAAAATTCCATATAAATGTTGCTTTTATTCCATAGCCTACTTACGTTGTTTTTTTTTTTATTACAATAAATTTTTTAATTTATACTAATATTATAAAGAGGAAAGATTTGTATTTTTGTATTTTTGTATGTAACGAGTAAACTCAAAAAGTACTGGACCGATTTCAAAAATATTTACGCTATTAGAAAGCTACATTATTACTGAGTAACATAGGCTATATATATTGTCAAAAAATGTCGGGTATCCCTGGACATTCCTACTATTACTAACCCAAGGTGTAAAAAAATTAGTCATAATATATTTTTCATCGTATACGCTGCGGAAAGTATTGATGTTAAAACAAAAAAATTAACTACAATATTATAGAACATATCAATATCTACAAAAAACTTACGGAGACCATATGTCCAACTATTGTACTCATGTCACTATAACCCCTTTTTATACCCACTATTGATAGTATGACCAATAACATATGTTCTGAGAATTCCGTATAAATGTTGCTTTTATTGCAAATGAATTAAAAAATGGTCCAAAAATTCAGTTTTGGCCAAAAATCCTCTCCAGAACCTGGTGGTGCATTTGGAGTGGAATCCACAAAAAATTTTCTCAAAATTCCATATAAATGTTGCTTTTATTCCATAGCCTACTTACGTTGTTTTTTTTTTTATTACAATAAATTTTTTCATTTATACTAATATTATAAAGAGGAAGGATTTGTATTTTTGTATTTTTGTATGTAACGAGTAAACTCAAAAAGTACTGGACCGATTTCAAAAATATTTACGCTATTAGAAAGATACATTATCACTGAGTAACATAGGCTATATATATTGTCAAAAAATGTCGGGTATCCTTGGACATTCCTACTATTACTAACCCAAGGTGTAAAAAAATTAGTCATAATATATTTTTCATCGTATACGCTGCGGAAAGTATTGATGTTAAAAGAAAAAAATTATCTACAATATTATAGAACATATCAATATCTACAAAAAAATGCCCGAGACCATATGTCCAACTATTGTACTCATGTCACTATAACCCCTTTTTATACCCACTTTTGATAGTATGACCAATAACATATGTTTTTAGAATTCCATATAAATGTTGCTTTTATTCCAAATTAATTAAAAAATGGTCCAAAAATCCAGTTTTGGCCAAAAATCCTCTCCAGAACCTGGTGGTGCATTTGGAGTGCAATTCACAAAAAATTTTCTCAAAATTCCATATAAATGTTGCTTTTATTCCATAGCCTACTTACGTTGTTTTTTTTTTTATTACAATAAATTTTTTCATTTATACTAATATTATAAAGAAGAAAGATTTGTATTTTTGTATTTTTGTATGTAACGAGTAAACTCAAAAAGTACTGGACCGATTTCAAAAATATTTACGCTATTAGAAAGCTACATTATCACTGAGTAACATAGGCTATATATATTGTCAAAAAATGTCGGGTATCCCTGGACATTCCTACTATTACTAACCCAAGGTGTAAAAAAATTAGTCATAATATATTTTTCATCGTATACGCTGCGGAAAGTATTGATGTTAAAAGAAAAAAATGATCTACAATATTATAGAACATATCAATATCTACAAAAAACTTACGGAGACCATATGTCCAACTATTGTACTCATATCACTATAACCCCTTTTTATACCCACTATTGATAGTATGACCAATAACATATGTTCTTAGAATTCCGTATAAATGTTGCTTTTATTGTGTAGTGTGCAAATAAAATAATGCACACCTGTTCTTAAGTACGATTTAATTTCATTGTAATTGTATTCTCATTCAGACCTTAACTTTAATAGAAATTGTAATTATATTCTTACTGACCTTAACTTTAATAGAAATTGTAACTGTATTCTTACTGACCTTAACTTTAATAAAAATTGTAATTGTAATACACCTGACACACATACATAACCCTCACACTCACTTCCGATTGAAATAACCTAGTTTAAGTTTATGCTTACTAATCAATTCTTTGTAATAATTTTAATATATAAGAAGACAAATTTTTCAAATAAAAACAGACTAAAAACTCAACTTGTCTCATAACATATTATTGAAAACAATAAAATCAATAATTGTGAAATACCCTGCGATTCGCGGGATTCTGAAGTTGCGCGTTGCGCGACGACCACAATTATTGATCATAACAAAAATAATAAAGTAACAAAAGAGTTTATTAACTATACTCCTCTTCGTATCACCCCCACATCTCTTTATAACAATTGCAAAATAATTAAAAAATGGTCCAAAAATCCAGTTTTGGCCAAAAATCCTCTCCAGAACCTGGTGGTGCATTTGGAGTGGAATCCACAAAAAATTTTCTCAAAATTCCATATAAATGTTGCTTTTATTCCATAGCCTACTTACGTTGTTTTTTTTTTTATTACAATAAATTTTTTCATTTATACTAATATTATAAAGAAGAAAGATTTGTATTTTTGTATTTTTGTATGTAACGAGTAAACTCAAAAAGTACTGGACCGATTTCAAAAATATTTACGCTATTAGAAAGATACATTATCACTGAGTAACATAGGCTATATATATTGTCAAAAAATGTCGGGTATCCTTGGACATTCCTACTATTACTAACCCAAGGTGTAAAAAAATTAGTCATAATATATTTTTCATCGTATACGCTGCGGAAAGTATTGATGTTAAAACAAAAAAATTAACTACAATATTATAGAACATATCAATATCTACAAAAAACTTACGGAGACCATATGTCCAACTATTGTACTCATGTCACTATAACCCCTTTTTATACCCACTATTGATAGTATGACCAATAACATATGTTCTGAGAATTCCGTATAAATGTTGCTTTTATTGCAAATGAATTAAAAAATGGTCCAAAAATTCAGTTTTGGCCAAAAATCCTCTCCAGAACCTGGTGGTGCATTTGGAGTGCAATCCACAAAAAATTTTCTCAAAATTCCATATAAATGTTGCTTTTATTCCATAGCCTACTTACGTTGTTTTTTTTTTTATTACAATAAATTTTTTAATTTATACTAATATTATAAAGAGGAAAGATTTGTATTTTTGTATTTTTGTATGTAACGAGTAAACTCAAAAAGTACTGGACCGATTTCAAAAATATTTACGCTATTAGAAAGCTACATTATTACTGAGTAACATAGGCTATATATATTGTCAAAAAATGTCGGGTATCCCTGGACATTCCTACTATTACTAACCCAAGGTGTAAAAAAATTAGTCATAATATATTTTTCATCGTATACGCTGCGGAAAGTATTGATGTTAAAACAAAAAAATTAACTACAATATTATAGAACATATCAATATCTACAAAAAACTTACGGAGACCATATGTCCAACTATTGTACTCATGTCACTATAACCCCTTTTTATACCCACTATTGATAGTATGACCAATAACATATGTTTTTAGAATTCCATATAAATGTTGCTTTTATTCCAAATTAATTAAAAAATGGTCCAAAAATCCAGTTATGGCCAAAAATCCTCTCCAGAACCTGGTGGTGCATTTGGAGTGCAATCCACAAAAAATTTTCTCAAAATTCCATATAAATGTTGCTTTTATTCCATAGCCTACTTACGTTGTTTTTTTTTTTATTACAATAAATTTTTTAATTTATACTAATATTATAAAGAGGAAAGATTTGTATTTTTGTATTTTTGTATGTAACGAGTAAACTCAAAAAGTACTGGACCGATTTCAAAAATATTTACGCTATTAGAAAGCTACATTATTACTGAGTAACATAGGCTATATATATTGTCAAAAAATGTCGGGTATCCCTGGACATTCCTACTATTACTAACCCAAGGTGTAAAAAAATTAGTCATAATATATTTTTCATCGTATACGCTGCGGAAAGTATTGATGTTAAAAGAAAAAAATGATCTACAATATTATAGAACATATCAATATCTACAAAAAAATGCCCGAGACCATATGTCCAACTATTGTACTCATGTCACTATAACCCCTTTTTATACCCACTATTGATAGTATGACCAATAACATATGTTCTGAGAATTCCGTATAAATGTTGCTTTTATTGCAAATGAATTAAAAAATGGTCCAAAAATTCAGTTTTGGCCAAAAATCCTCTCCAGAACCTGGTGGTGCATTTGGAGTGCAATCCACAAAAAATTTTCTCAAAATTCCATATAAATGTTGCTTTTATTCCATAGCCTACTTACGTTGTTTTTTTTTTTATTACAATAAATTTTTTAATTTATACTAATATTATAAAGAGGAAAGATTTGTATTTTTGTATTTTTGTATGTAACGAGTAAACTCAAAAAGTACTGGACCGATTTCAAAAATATTTACGCTATTAGAAAGCTACATTATTACTGAGTAACATAGGCTATATATATTGTCAAAAAATGTCGGGTATCCCTGGACATTCCTACTATTACTAACCCAAGGTGTAAAAAAATTAGTCATAATATATTTTTCATCGTATACGCTGCGGAAAGTATTGATGTTAAAACAAAAAAATTAACTACAATATTATAGAACATATCAATATCTACAAAAAACTTACGGAGACCATATGTCCAACTATTGTACTCATGTCACTATAACCCCTTTTTATACCCACTATTGATAGTATGACCAATAACATATGTTTTTAGAATTCCATATAAATGTTGCTTTTATTCCAAATTAATTAAAAAATGGTCCAAAAATCCAGTTATGGCCAAAAATCCTCTCCAGAACCTGGTGGTGCATTTGGAGTGCAATCCACAAAAAATTTTCTCAAAATTCCATATAAATGTTGCTTTTATTCCATAGCCTACTTACGTTGTTTTTTTTTTTATTACAATAAATTTTTTAATTTATACTAATATTATAAAGAGGAAAGATTTGTATTTTTGTATTTTTGTATGTAACGAGTAAACTCAAAAAGTACTGGACCGATTTCAAAAATATTTTCGCTATTAGAAAGCTACATTATTACTGAGTAACATAGGCTATATATATTGTCAAAAAATGTCGGGTATCCTTGGACATTCCTACTATTACTAACCCAAGGTGTAAAAAAATTAGTCATAATATATTTTTCATCGTATACGCTGCGGAAAGTATTGATGTTAAAACAAAAAAATGATCTACAATATTATAGAACATATCAATATCTACAAAAAAATGCCCGAGACCATATGTCCAACTATTGTACTCATGTCACTATAACCCCTTTTTATACCCACTATTGATAGTATGACCAATAACATATGTTCTTAGAATTCCGTATAAATGTTGCTTTTATTGCAAATGAATTAAAAAATGGTCCAAAAATTCAGTTTTGGCCAAAAATCCTCTCCAGAACCTGGTGGTGCATTTGGAGTGGAATCCACAAAAAATTTTCTTAAAATTCCATATAAATGTTGCTTTTATTCCATAGCCTACTTACGTTGTTTTTTTTTTTATTACAATAAATTTTTTAATTTATACTAATATTATAAAGAGGAAAGATTTGTATTTTTGTATTTTTGTATGTAACGAGTAAACTCAAAAAGTACTGGACCGATTTCAAAAATATTTACGCTATTAGAAAGCTACATTATTACTGAGTAACATAGGCTATATATATTGTCAAAAAATGTCGGGTATCCCTGGACATTCCTACTATTACTAACCCAAGGTGTAAAAAAATTAGTCATAATATATTTTTCATCGTATACGCTGCGGAAAGTATTGATGTTAAAACAAAAAAATTAACTACAATATTATAGAACATATCAATATCTACAAAAAAATGCCCGAGACCATATGTCCAACTATTGTACTCATGTCACTATAACCCCTTTTTATACCCACTTTTGATAGTATGACCAATAACATATGTTTTTAGAATTCCATATAAATGTTGCTTTTATTCCAAATTAATTAAAAAATGGTCCAAAAATCCAGTTTTGGCCAAAAATCCTCTCCAGAACCTGGTGGTGCATTTGGAGTGCAATTCACAAAAAATTTTCTCAAAATTCCATATAAATGTTGCTTTTATTCCATAGCCTACTTACGTTGTTTTTTTTTTTATTACAATAAATTTTTTCATTTATACTAATATTATAAAGAAGAAGGATTTGTATTTTTGTATTTTTGTATGTAACGAGTAAACTCAAAAAGTACTGGACCGATTTCAAAAATATTTTCGCTATTAGAAAGCTACATTATTACTGAGTAACATAGGCTATATATATTGTCAAAAAATGTCGGGTATCCTTGGACATTCCTACTATTACTAACCCAAGGTGTAAAAAAATTAGTCATAATATATTTTTCATCGTATACGCTGCGGAAAGTATTGATGTTAAAACAAAAAAATGATCTACAATATTATAGAACATATCAATATCTACAAAAAAATGCCCGAGACCATATGTCCAACTATTGTACTCATGTCACTATAACCCCTTTTTATACCCACTATTGATAGTATGACCAATAACATATGTTCTTAGAATTCCGTATAAATGTTGCTTTTATTGCAAATGAATTAAAAAATGGTCCAAAAATTCAGTTTTGGCCAAAAATCCTCTCCAGAACCTGGTGGTGCATTTGGAGTGGAATCCACAAAAAATTTTCTTAAAATTCCATATAAATGTTGCTTTTATTCCATAGCCTACTTACGTTGTTTTTTTTTTTATTACAATAAATTTTTTAATTTATACTAATATTATAAAGAGGAAGGATTTGTATTTTTGTATTTTTGTATGTAACGAGTAAACTCAAAAAGTACTGGACCGATTTCAAAAATATTTTCGCTATTAGAAAGCTACATTATTACTGAGTAACATAGGCTATATATATTGTCAAAAAATGTCGGGTATCCTTGGACATTCCTACTATTACTAACCCAAGGTGTAAAAAAATTAGTCATAATATATTTTTCATCGTATACGCTGCGGAAAGTATTGATGTTAAAAGAAAAAAATTATCTACAATATTATAGAACATATCAATATCTACAAAAAAATGCCCGAGACCATATGTCCAACTATTGTACTCATGTCACTATAACCCCTTTTTATACCCACTATTGATAGTATGACCAATAACATATGTTTTTAGAATTCCATATAAATGTTGCTTTTATTCCAAATTAATTAAAAAATGGTCCAAAAATCCAGTTATGGCCAAAAATCCTCTCCAGAACCTGGTGGTGCATTTGGAGTGCAATCCACAAAAAATTTTCTCAAAATTCCATATAAATGTTGCTTTTATTCCATAGCCTACTTACGTTGTTTTTTTTTTTATTACAATAAATTTTTTAATTTATACTAATATTATAAAGAGGAAAGATTTGTATTTTTGTATTTTTGTATGTAACGAGTAAACTCAAAAAGTACTGGACCGATTTCAAAAATATTTACGCTATTAGAAAGCTACATTATTACTGAGTAACATAGGCTATATATATTGTCAAAAAATGTCGGGTATCCCTGGACATTCCTACTATTACTAACCCAAGGTGTAAAAAAATTAGTCATAATATATTTTTCATCGTATACGCTGCGGAAAGTATTGATGTTAAAACAAAAAAATTAACTACAATATTATAGAACATATCAATATCTACAAAAAACTTACGGAGACCATATGTCCAACTATTGTACTCATGTCACTATAACCCCTTTTTATACCCACTATTGATAGTATGACCAATAACATATGTTCTGAGAATTCCGTATAAATGTTGCTTTTATTGCAAATGAATTAAAAAATGGTCCAAAAATTCAGTTTTGGCCAAAAATCCTCTCCAGAACCTGGTGGTGCATTTGGAGTGGAATCCACAAAAAATTTTCTCAAAATTCCATATAAATGTTGCTTTTATTCCATAGCCTACTTACGTTGTTTTTTTTTTTATTACAATAAATTTTTTCATTTATACTAATATTATAAAGAGGAAGGATTTGTATTTTTGTATTTTTGTATGTAACGAGTAAACTCAAAAAGTACTGGACCGATTTCAAAAATATTTACGCTATTAGAAAGATACATTATCACTGAGTAACATAGGCTATATATATTGTCAAAAAATGTCGGGTATCCTTGGACATTCCTACTATTACTAACCCAAGGTGTAAAAAAATTAGTCATAATATATTTTTCATCGTATACGCTGCGGAAAGTATTGATGTTAAAAGAAAAAAATTATCTACAATATTATAGAACATATCAATATCTACAAAAAAATGCCCGAGACCATATGTCCAACTATTGTACTCATGTCACTATAACCCCTTTTTATACCCACTTTTGATAGTATGACCAATAACATATGTTTTTAGAATTCCATATAAATGTTGCTTTTATTCCAAATTAATTAAAAAATGGTCCAAAAATCCAGTTTTGGCCAAAAATCCTCTCCAGAACCTGGTGGTGCATTTGGAGTGCAATTCACAAAAAATTTTCTCAAAATTCCATATAAATGTTGCTTTTATTCCATAGCCTACTTACGTTGTTTTTTTTTTTATTACAATAAATTTTTTCATTTATACTAATATTATAAAGAAGAAAGATTTGTATTTTTGTATTTTTGTATGTAACGAGTAAACTCAAAAAGTACTGGACCGATTTCAAAAATATTTACGCTATTAGAAAGCTACATTATCACTGAGTAACATAGGCTATATATATTGTCAAAAAATGTCGGGTATCCCTGGACATTCCTACTATTACTAACCCAAGGTGTAAAAAAATTAGTCATAATATATTTTTCATCGTATACGCTGCGGAAAGTATTGATGTTAAAAGAAAAAAATGATCTACAATATTATAGAACATATCAATATCTACAAAAAACTTACGGAGACCATATGTCCAACTATTGTACTCATATCACTATAACCCCTTTTTATACCCACTATTGATAGTATGACCAATAACATATGTTCTTAGAATTCCGTATAAATGTTGCTTTTATTGTGTAGTGTGCAAATAAAATAATGCACACCTGTTCTTAAGTACGATTTAATTTCATTGTAATTGTATTCTCATTCAGACCTTAACTTTAATAGAAATTGTAATTATATTCTTACTGACCTTAACTTTAATAGAAATTGTAACTGTATTCTTACTGACCTTAACTTTAATAAAAATTGTAATTGTAATACACCTGACACACATACATAACCCTCACACTCACTTCCGATTGAAATAACCTAGTTTAAGTTTATGCTTACTAATCAATTCTTTGTAATAATTTTAATATATAAGAAGACAAATTTTTCAAATAAAAACAGACTAAAAACTCAACTTGTCTCATAACATATTATTGAAAACAATAAAATCAATAATTGTGAAATACCCTGCGATTCGCGGGATTCTGAAGTTGCGCGTTGCGCGACGACCACAATTATTGATCATAACAAAAATAATAAAGTAACAAAAGAGTTTATTAACTATACTCCTCTTCGTATCACCCCCACATCTCTTTATAACAATTGCAAAATAATTAAAAAATGGTCCAAAAATCCAGTTTTGGCCAAAAATCCTCTCCAGAACCTGGTGGTGCATTTGGAGTGGAATCCACAAAAAATTTTCTCAAAATTCCATATAAATGTTGCTTTTATTCCATAGCCTACTTACGTTGTTTTTTTTTTTATTACAATAAATTTTTTCATTTATACTAATATTATAAAGAAGAAAGATTTGTATTTTTGTATTTTTGTATGTAACGAGTAAACTCAAAAAGTACTGGACCGATTTCAAAAATATTTACGCTATTAGAAAGATACATTATCACTGAGTAACATAGGCTATATATATTGTCAAAAAATGTCGGGTATCCTTGGACATTCCTACTATTACTAACCCAAGGTGTAAAAAAATTAGTCATAATATATTTTTCATCGTATACGCTGCGGAAAGTATTGATGTTAAAAGAAAAAAATGATCTACAATATTATAGAACATATCAATATCTACAAAAAACTTACGGAGACCATATGTCCAACTATTGTACTCATATCACTATAACCCCTTTTTATACCCACTATTGATAGTATGACCAATAACATATGTTCTTAGAATTCCATATAAATGTTGCTTTTATTCCAAATGAATTAAAAAATGGTCCAAAAATCCAGTTTTGGCCAAAAATCCTCTCCAGAACCTGGTGGTGCATTTGGAGTGCAATCCACAAAAAATTTTCTCAAAATTCCATATAAATGTTGCTTTTATTCCATAGCCTACTTACGTTGTTTATTTTTTATTACAATAAATTTTTTCATTTATACTAATATTATAAAGAAGAAAGATTTGTATTTTTGTATTTTTGTATGTAACGAGTAAACTCAAAAAGTACTGGACCGATTTCAAAAATATTTACGCTATTAGAAAGATACATTATCACTGAGTAACATAGGCTATATATATTGTCAAAAAATGTCGGGTATCCCTGGACATTCCTACTATTACTAACCCAAGGTGTAAAAAAATTAGTCATAATATATTTTTCATCGTATACGCTGCGGAAAGTATTGATGTTAAAAGAAAAAAATTATCTACAATATTATAGAACATATCAATATCTACAAAAAAATGCCCGAGACCATATGTCCAACTATTGTACTCATGTCACTATAACCCCTTTTTATACCCACTTTTGATAGTATGACCAATAACATATGTTTTTAGAATTCCATATAAATGTTGCTTTTATTCCAAATTAATTAAAAAATGGTCCAAAAATCCAGTTATGGCCAAAAATCCTCTCCAGAACCTGGTGGTGCATTTGGAGTGGAATCCACAAAAAATTTTCTCAAAATTCCATATAAATGTTGCTTTTATTCCATAGCCTACTTACGTTGTTTTTTTTTTTATTACAATAAATTTTTTCATTTATACTAATATTATAAAGAGGAAAGATTTGTATTTTTGTATTTTTGTATGTAACGAGTAAACTCAAAAAGTACTGGACCGATTTCAAAAATATTTACGCTATTAGAAAGATACATTATCACTGAGTAACATAGGCTATATATATTGTCAAAAAATGTCGGGTATCCTTGGACATTCCTACTATTACTAACCCAAGGTGTAAAAAAATTAGTCATAATATATTTTTCATCGTATACGCTGCGGAAAGTATTGATGTTAAAAGAAAAAAATTATCTACAATATTATAGAACATATCAATATCTACAAAAAAATGCCCGAGACCATATGTCCAACTATTGTACTCATGTCACTATAACCCCTTTTTATACCCACTTTTGATAGTATGACCAATAACATATGTTTTTAGAATTCCATATAAATGTTGCTTTTATTCCAAATTAATTAAAAAATGGTCCAAAAATCCAGTTTTGGCCAAAAATCCTCTCCAGAACCTGGTGGTGCATTTGGAGTGGAATCCACAAAAAATTTTCTCAAAATTCCATATAAATGTTGCTTTTATTCCATAGCCTACTTACGTTGTTTTTTTTTTATTACAATAAATTTTTTCATTTATACTAATATTATAAAGAGGAAAGATTTGTATTTTTGTATTTTTGTATGTAACGAGTAAACTCAAAAAGTACTGGACCGATTTCAAAAATATTTACGCTATTAGAAAGATACATTATCACTGAGTAACATAGGCTATATATATTGTCAAAAAATGTCGGGTATCCCTGGACATTCCTACTATTACTAACCCAAGGTGTAAAAAAATTAGTCATAATATATTTTTCATCGTATACGCTGCGGAAAGTATTGATGTTAAAACAAAAAAATTAACTACAATATTATAGAACATATCAATATCTACAAAAAACTTACGGAGACCATATGTCCAACTATTGTACTCATGTCACTATAACCCCTTTTTATACCCACTATTGATAGTATGACCAATAACATATGTTCTTAGAATTCCGTATAAATGTTGCTTTTATTGCAAATGAATTAAAAAATGGTCCAAAAATTCAGTTTTGGCCAAAAATCCTCTCCAGAACCTGGTGGTGCATTTGGAGTGGAATCCACAAAAAATTTTCTCAAAATTCCATATAAATGTTGCTTTTATTCCATAGCCTACTTACGTTGTTTTTTTTTTTATTACAATAAATTTTTTCATTTATACTAATATTATAAAGAGGAAAGATTTGTATTTTTGTATTTTTGTATGTAACGAGTAAACTCAAAAAGTACTGGACCGATTTCAAAAATATTTACGCTATTAGAAAGATACATTATCACTGAGTAACATAGGCTATATATATTGTCAAAAAATGTCGGGTATCCCTGGACATTCCTACTATTACTAACCCAAGGTGTAAAAAAATTAGTCATAATATATTTTTCATCGTATACGCTGCGGAAAGTATTGATGTTAAAAGAAAAAAATGATCTACAATATTATAGAACATATCAATATCTACAAAAAACTTACGGAGACCATATGTCCAACTATTGTACTCATATCACTATAACCCCTTTTTATACCCACTATTGATAGTATGACCAATAACATATGTTCTTAGAATTCCGTATAAATGTTGCTTTTATTGTGTAGTGTGCAAATAAAATAATGCACACCTGTTCTTAAGTACGATTTAATTTCATTGTAATTGTATTCTCATTCAGACCTTAACTTTAATAGAAATTGTAATTATATTCTTACTGACCTTAACTTTAATAGAAATTGTAACTGTATTCTTACTGACCTTAACTTTAATAAAAATTGTAATTGTAATACACCTGACACACATACATAACACTCACACTCACTTCCGATTGAAATAACCTAGTTTAAGTTTATGCTTACTAATCAATTCTTTGTAATAATTTTAATATATAAGAAGACAAATTTTTCAAATAAAAACAGACTAAAAACTCAACTTGTCTCATAACATATTATTGAAAACAATAAAATCAATAATTGTGAAATACCCTGCGATTCGCGGGATTCTGAAGTTGCGCGTTGCGCGACGACCACAATTATTGATCATAACAAAAATAATAAAATAACAAAAGAGTTTATTAACTATACTCCTCTTCGTATCACCCCCACATCTCTTTATAACAATTGCAAAATAATTAAAAAATGGTCCAAAAATCCAGTTTTGGCCAAAAATCCTCTCCAGAACCTGGTGGTGCATAATATTTACAAAAAACTTACGGAGACCATATGTCCAACTATTGTACTCATGTCACTATAACCCCTTTTTATACCCACTATTGATAGTATGACCAATAACATATGTTCTTAGAATTCCGTATAAATGTTGCTTTTATTGCAAATGAATTAAAAAATGGTCCAAAAATTCAGTTTTGGCCAAAAATCCTCTCCAGAACCTGGTGGTGCATTTGGAGTGCAATCCACAAAAAATTTTCTCAAAATTCCATATAAATGTTGCTTTTATTCCATAGCCTACTTACGTTGTTTTTTTTTTTATTACAATAAATTTTTTCATTTATACTAATATTATAAAGAGGAAAGATTTGTATTTTTGTATTTTTGTATGTAACGAGTAAACTCAAAAAGTACTGGACCGATTTCAAAAATATTTTCGCTATTAGAAAGCTACATTATCACTGAGTAACATAGGCTATATATATTGTCAAAAAATGTCGGGTATCCTTGGACATTCCTACTATTACTAACCCAAGGTGTAAAAAAATTAGTCATAATATATTTTTCATCGTATACGCTGCGGAAAGTATTGATGTTAAAAGAAAAAAATTATCTACAATATTATAGAACATATCAATATCTACAAAAAAATGCCCGAGACCATATGTCCAACTATTGTACTCATGTCACTATAACCCCTTTTTATACCCACTTTTGATAGTATGACCAATAACATATGTTTTTAGAATTCCATATAAATGTTGCTTTTATTCCAAATTAATTAAAAAATGGTCCAAAAATCCAGTTTTGGCCAAAAATCCTCTCCAGAACCTGGTGGTGCATTTGGAGTGCAATCCACAAAAAATTTTCTCAAAATTCCATATAAATGTTGCTTTTATTCCATAGCCTACTTACGTTGTTTTTTTTTTTATTACAATAAATTTTTTCATTTATACTAATATTATAAAGAGGAAAGATTTGTATTTTTGTATTTTTGTATGTAACGAGTAAACTCAAAAAGTACTGGACCGATTTCAAAAATATTTACGCTATTAGAAAGATACATTATCACTGAGTAACATAGGCTATATATATTGTCAAAAAATGTCGGGTATCCCTGGACATTCCTACTATTACTAACCCAAGGTGTAAAAAAATTAGTCATAATATATTTTTCATCGTATACGCTGCGGAAAGTATTGATGTTAAAACAAAAAAATGATCTACAATATTATAGAACATATCAATATCTACAAAAAACTTACGGAGACCATATGTCCAACTATTGTACTCATGTCACTATAACCCCTTTTTATACCCACTATTGATAGTATGACCAATAACATATGTTCTTAGAATTCCGTATAAATGTTGCTTTTATTGCAAATGAATTAAAAAATGGTCCAAAAATTCAGTTTTGGCCAAAAATCCTCTCCAGAACCTGGTGGTGCATTTGGAGTGGAATCCACAAAAAATTTTCTCAAAATTCCATATAAATGTTGCTTTTATTCCATAGCCTACTTACGTTGTTTTTTTTTTTATTACAATAAATTTTTTCATTTATACTAATATTATAAAGAGGAAAGATTTGTATTTTTGTATTTTTGTATGTAACGAGTAAACTCAAAAAGTACTGGACCGATTTCAAAAATATTTACGCTATTAGAAAGATACATTATCACTGAGTAACATAGGCTATATATATTGTCAAAAAATGTCGGGTATCCTTGGACATTCCTACTATTACTAACCCAAGGTGTAAAAAAATTAGTCATAATATATTTTTCATCGTATACGCTGCGGAAAGTATTGATGTTAAAAGAAAAAAATTATCTACAATATTATAGAACATATCAATATCTACAAAAAAATGCCCGAGACCATATGTCCAACTATTGTACTCATGTCACTATAACCCCTTTTTATACCCACTTTTGATAGTATGACCAATAACATATGTTCTTAGAATTCCATATAAATGTTGCTTTTATTCCAAATTAATTAAAAAATGGTCCAAAAATCCAGTTTTGGCCAAAAATCCTCTCCAGAACCTGGTGGTGCATTTGGAGTGCAATCCACAAAAAATTTTCTCAAAATTCCATATAAATGTTGCTTTTATTCCATAGCCTACTTACGTTGTTTTTTTTTTTATTACAATAAATTTTTTCATTTATACTAATATTATAAAGAGGAAAGATTTGTATTTTTGTATTTTTGTATGTAACGAGTAAACTCAAAAAGTACTGGACCGATTTCAAAAATATTTACGCTATTAGAAAGATACATTATCACTGAGTAACATAGGCTATATATATTGTCAAAAAATGTCGGGTATCCCTGGACATTCCTACTATTACTAACCCAAGGTGTAAAAAAATTAGTCATAATATATTTTTCATCGTATACGCTGCGGAAAGTATTGATGTTAAAACAAAAAAATGATCTACAATATTATAGAACATATCAATATCTACAAAAAACTTACGGAGACCATATGTCCAACTATTGTACTCATGTCACTATAACCCCTTTTTATACCCACTATTGATAGTATGACCAATAACATATGTTCTTAGAATTCCGTATAAATGTTGCTTTTATTGCAAATGAATTAAAAAATGGTCCAAAAATTCAGTTTTGGCCAAAAATCCTCTCCAGAACCTGGTGGTGCATTTGGAGTGGAATCCACAAAAAATTTTCTCAAAATTCCATATAAATGTTGCTTTTATTCCATAGCCTACTTACGTTGTTTTTTTTTTTATTACAATAAATTTTTTCATTTATACTAATATTATAAAGAGGAAAGATTTGTATTTTTGTATTTTTGTATGTAACGAGTAAACTCAAAAAGTACTGGACCGATTTCAAAAATATTTTCGCTATTAGAAAGCTACATTATCACTGAGTAACATAGGCTATATATATTGTCAAAAAATGTCGGGTATCCTTGGACATTCCTACTATTACTAACCCAAGGTGTAAAAAAATTAGTCATAATATATTTTTCATCGTATACGCTGCGGAAAGTATTGATGTTAAAAGAAAAAAATTATCTACAATATTATAGAACATATCAATATCTACAAAAAAATGCCCGAGACCATATGTCCAACTATTGTACTCATGTCACTATAACCCCTTTTTATACCCACTTTTGATAGTATGACCAATAACATATGTTTTTAGAATTCCATATAAATGTTGCTTTTATTCCAAATTAATTAAAAAATGGTCCAAAAATCCAGTTTTGGCCAAAAATCCTCTCCAGAACCTGGTGGTGCATTTGGAGTGCAATCCACAAAAAATTTTCTCAAAATTCCATATAAATGTTGCTTTTATTCCATAGCCTACTTACGTTGTTTATTTTTTTATTACAATAAATTTTTTCATTTATACTAATATTATAAAGAAGAAAGATTTGTATTTTTGTATTTTTGTATGTAACGAGTAAACTCAAAAAGTACTGGACCGATTTCAAAAATATTTACGCTATTAGAAAGCTACATTATCACTGAGTAACATAAGCTATATATATTGTCAAAAAATGTCGGGTATCCCTGGACATTCCTACTATTACTAACCCAAGGTGTAAAAAAATTAGTCATAATATATTTTTCATCGTATACGCTGCGGAAAGTATTGATGTTAAAACAAAAAAATGATCTACAATATTATAGAACATATCAATATCTACAAAAAACTTACGGAGACCATATGTCCAACTATTGTACTCATGTCACTATAACCCCTTTTTATACCCACTATTGATAGTATGACCAATAACATATGTTCTTAGAATTCCGTATAAATGTTGCTTTTATTGCAAATGAATTAAAAAATGGTCCAAAAATTCAGTTTTGGCCAAAAATCCTCTCCAGAACCTGGTGGTGCATTTGGAGTGGAATCCACAAAAAATTTTCTCAAAATTCCATATAAATGTTGCTTTTATTCCATAGCCTACTTACGTTGTTTTTTTTTTTATTACAATAAATTTTTTCATTTATACTAATATTATAAAGAAGAAAGATTTGTATTTTTGTATTTTTGTATGTAACGAGTAAACTCAAAAAGTACTGGACCGATTTCAAAAATATTTACGCTATTAGAAAGATACATTATCACTGAGTAACATAGGCTATATATATTGTCAAAAAATGTCGGGTATCCTTGGACATTCCTACTATTACTAACCCAAGGTGTAAAAAAATTAGTCATAATATATTTTTCATCGTATACGCTGCGGAAAGTATTGATGTTAAAAGAAAAAAATTATCTACAATATTATAGAACATATCAATATCTACAAAAAAATGCCCGAGACCATATGTCCAACTATTGTACTCATGTCACTATAACCCCTTTTTATACCCACTTTTGATAGTATGACCAATAACATATGTTTTTAGAATTCCATATAAATGTTGCTTTTATTCCAAATTAATTAAAAAATGGTCCAAAAATCCAGTTTTGGCCAAAAATCCTCTCCAGAACCTGGTGGTGCATTTGGAGTGGAATCCACAAAAAATTTTCTCAAAATTCCATATAAATGTTGCTTTTATTCCATAGCCTACTTACGTTGTTTTTTTTTTTATTACAATAAATTTTTTCATTTATACTAATATTATAAAGAGGAAAGATTTGTATTTTTGTATTTTTGTATGTAACGAGTAAACTCAAAAAGTACTGGACCGATTTCAAAAATATTTACGCTATTAGAAAGATACATTATCACTGAGTAACATAGGCTATATATATTGTCAAAAAATGTCGGGTATCCCTGGACATTCCTACTATTACTAACCCAAGGTGTAAAAAAATTAGTCATAATATATTTTTCATCGTATACGCTGCGGAAAGTATTGATGTTAAAAGAAAAAAATGATCTACAATATTATAGAACATATCAATATCTACAAAAAACTTACGGAGACCATATGTCCAACTATTGTACTCATATCACTATAACCCCTTTTTATACCCACTATTGATAGTATGACCAATAACATATGTTCTTAGAATTCCATATAAATGTTGCTTTTATTCCAAATTAATTAAAAAATGGTCCAAAAATCCAGTTTTGGCCAAAAATCCTCTCCAGAACCTGGTGGTGCATTTGGAGTGGAATCCACAAAAATTTTTCTCAAAATTCCATATAAATGTTGCTTTTATTCCATAGCCTACTTACGTTGTTTTTTTTTTTTTATTACAATAAATTTTTTCATTTATACTAATATTATAAAGAGGAAAGATTTGTATTTTTGTATTTTTGTATGTAACGAGTAAACTCAAAAAATTACTGGACCGATTTCAAAAATATTTTCGCTATTAGAAAGCTACATTATCACTGAGTAACATAAGCTATATATATTGTCAAAAAATGTCGGGTATCCCTGGACATTCCTACTATTACTAACCCAAGGTGTAAAAAAATTAGTCATAATATATTTTTCATCGTATACGCTGCGGAAAGTATTGATGTTAAAACAAAAAAATGATCTACAATATAATAGAACATATCAATATCTACAAAAAAAATCCCGAGACCATATGTCCAACTATTGTACTCATGTCACTATAAACCCTTTTTATACCCACTATTGATAGTATGACCAATAACATATGTTTTTAGAATTCCATATAAATGTTGCTTTTATTCCAAATTAATTAAAAAATGGTCCAAAAATCCAGTTTTGGCCAAAAATCCTCTCCAGAACCTGGTGGTGCATTTGGAGTGGAATCCACAAAAAATTTTCTCAAAATTCCATATAAATGTTGCTTTTATTCCATAGCCTACTTACGTTGTTTTTTTTTTATTACAATAAATTTTTTCATTTATACTAATATTATAAAGAAGAAAGATTTGTATTTTTGTATTTTTGTATGTAACGAGTAAACTCAAAAAGTACTGGACCGATTTCAAAAATATTTACGCTATTAGAAAGATACATTATCACTGAGTAACATAGGCTATATATATTGTCAAAAAATGTCGGGTATCCTTGGACATTCCTACTATTACTAACCCAAGGTGTAAAAAAATTAGTCATAATATATTTTTCATCGTATACGCTGCGGAAAGTATTGATGTTAAAAGAAAAAAATGATCTACAATATTATAGAACATATCAATATCTACAAAAAAATGCCCGAGACCATATGTCCAACTATTGTACTCATGTCACTATAAACCCTTTTTATACCCACTTTTGATAGTATGACCAATAACATATGTTTTTAGAATTCCATATAAATGTTGCTTTTATTCCAAATTAATTAAAAAATGGTCCAAAAATCCAGTTTTGGCCAAAAATCCTCTCCAGAACCTGGTGGTGCATTTGGAGTGCAATCCACAAAAAATTTTCTCAAAATTCCATATAAATGTTGCTTTTATTCCATAGCCTACTTACGTTGTTTATTTTTTTATTACAATAAATTTTTTCATTTATACTAATATTATAAAGAGGAAAGATTTGTATTTTTGTATTTTTGTATGTAACGAGTAAACTCAAAAAGTACTGGACCGATTTCAAAAATATTTACGCTATTAGAAAGCTACATTATTACTGAGTAACATAGGCTATATATATTGTCAAAAAATGTCGGGTATCCCTGGACATTCCTACTATTACTAACCCAAGGTGTAAAAAAATTAGTCATAATATATTTTTCATCGTATACGCTGCGGAAAGTATTGATGTTAAAAGAAAAAAATGATCTACAATATTATAGAACATATCAATATCTACAAAAAACTTACGGAGACCATATGTCCAACTATTGTACTCATGTCACTATAACCCCTTTTTATACCCACTATTGATAGTATGACCAATAACATATGTTCTTAGAATTCCGTATAAATGTTGCTTTTATTGCAAATGAATTAAAAAATGGTCCAAAAATTCAGTTTTGGCCAAAAATCCTCTCCAGAACCTGGTGGTGCATTTGGAGTGGAATCCACAAAAAATTTTCTCAAAATTCCATATAAATGTTGCTTTTATTCCATAGCCTACTTACGTTGTTTTTTTTTTTATTACAATAAATTTTTTCATTTATACTAATATTATAAAGAGGAAGGATTTGTATTTTTGTATTTTTGTATGTAACGAGTAAACTCAAAAAGTACTGGACCGATTTCAAAAATATTTTCGCTATTAGAAAGCTACATTATTACTGAGTAACATAGGCTATATATATTGTCAAAAAATGTCGGGTATCCTTGGACATTCCTACTATTACTAACCCAAGGTGTAAAAAAATTAGTCATAATATATTTTTCATCGTATACGCTGCGGAAAGTATTGATGTTAAAAGAAAAAAATTATCTACAATATTATAGAACATATCAATATCTACAAAAAAATGCCCGAGACCATATGTCCAACTATTGTACTCATGTCACTATAACCCCTTTTTATACCCACTTTTGATAGTATGACCAATAACATATGTTTTTAGAATTCCATATAAATGTTGCTTTTATTCCAAATTAATTAAAAAATGGTCCAAAAATCCAGTTTTGGCCAAAAATCCTCTCCAGAACCTGGTGGTGCATTTGGAGTGGAATCCACAAAAAATTTTCTCAAAATTCCATATAAATGTTGCTTTTATTCCATAGCCTACTTACGTTGTTTTTTTTTTTATTACAATAAATTTTTTCATTTATACTAATATTATAAAGAGGAAAGATTTGTATTTTTGTATTTTTGTATGTAACGAGTAAACTCAAAAAGTACTGGACCGATTTCAAAAATATTTACGCTATTAGAAAGATACATTATCACTGAGTAACATAGGCATAAAATCTGGCATCTCTGTTTTGAAGCTGTAATATTATTCTCGCTCGTGCAAAAAATTGCGATATCAAGTGAATAAATTAAATTTATATTAAATTTTTTTATTTAATTTTGTGTTAATAATTACAAATTGATAATTTCTTTTGTTTTCACTTAGTGAATAACTGGTTATTTGTCTCGTATTTGGTGTACATTTTGGTGCAGTTATTTCTAGGTAATTGTTGTTGCCGTGACGGTGGTTTTTCTTTTATAGTAAGTGGTCTTTTATTCTTTTGTACTTTTCTCTATTTGTGTATAATTTGCCAAGATGGAATGCTGTTATTCCAAATGTAAAAGAATGAATAGTCCAAAGGAGAAAAATATTAATTCCTCCCCGGAACGATTTCTTTTCTGTTGGCTATGTGAATCAGCTGCTCACTTAAAGTGTGCTGGGTTCACAGGTAGACAATTTGATCACATTATCAATCGCGCGAAAGGGTTGCGTTGGTCTTGTCCGAGTTGCCGGCAGAAGGATGTCGACTTTTACAAATTGTTTAATCAGACTCAAGCTGGCTTTAGGGAGTTATGTAGCGATTTAGCTAAGCTAACTGCTAAGTTTGACTTCTATCAAGATCTGTTTGCGTCTTGTAAATATTTGGATGGTTCTTTTCAGGATCGTGGTAAATTTGTGAAACAAGTGGATATGCATAAGGATTCATTAGCCCCAAACATATGTGATGTACCGTATCGTACGACATCTATGTCGTCTTTAAATTCGGATACCACGTCTGGTCCTCTTGCGATTCCAACTATTGTTATTGATGACAACTTACCCTCTACTTCTAATGCTTTGTCTATGGCTGTTAAGGATTTTCCCCAAATTAACGTTGATGTAGATTCCAACGGTAATTCTATGGATGCTGTATACAATGCGGAGGTATCGAATGTTGGCAATTTACAGAATGTTCCTTTAATGGAACCACGTTGTACGCCCGCTACTCCAGCTAGTACATTTGATTGCAACAATGTGTGTGAGTCAGTGAAGTCTGTTCCTCCTAAAAATGTTTTAACTGTTGTACCTGCCCGCAAGGCAATTTTTATCTCTCGTCTTGCTGCTGATACAACGGTTGACATGATTATGGAGTACATCAAGTCTAAAATTTCTAATGTGGATACAGCTAATATTGGCATCTTTAAATTTAGTGTCCCCCAACAGCGTGACATTTCGTCTTTCAAAATGCTATTACCGGCTAATCTTTATAATTTGGTTTCGAATAAAGTTTTTTGGCCTGAAGGGATTTTCATTAAGGACTTTGTTCCACGTAAAAGAGCTGCGGTGTCACTTATTTCCAATCCGGTTGATAATGTTCCAAAAAACTGAACAGTGTCCTGTCTTTTCTGTACCAAAACGTGCGTGGGTTGAATACTAAATTGTCAACTTTACTCCTTAACACTCTTAACTGTGACTACCACATTGTTGCCTTCACTGAAACCTGGCTTAAGCCAGGGATCCATGATTCTGAAATCTTTTGCACTAGATATCAGGTTTACAGGGAGGATAGGATTGGAAAAGTGGGCGGTGGTGTACTCATTGCTATTTCTAATTCCTTCTCTTCTCGTAAACTTGATTTTTCTATTCCTCTTGATATTGAATTTATTTGTGTTCAATTACGAGTCGGTAGTATTTTTGTTTATATTACTTGCTCATACGTTCCACCGTCATCTAATATCGATATCTATTTAAAGCACTTTACCTTCATCTCTGACGTGTGTTCTAGGTTAAGACCGAATGATTTAATCCTTGTATTGGGTGATTTCAACTTACCTGATGTAACGTGGACTTTTGATATGGAGTGTGGGTATTTTTCACCCATTAGCTATCCCTCATATTATGATGATATCTTTGAGTCAATTTTTGATCTCAGCTTAATGCAATTAAATCAGGTATCAAATGTTAATGGTCGGCTATTAGACTTGGTCTTTTCTAATACAAATAATCTAACTATTTTACGGGCATCTCCTCTTGTTACACCTGAAGATACCCATCATCCTTCTATTTCTATTTTGCTAAATGTATCTATTGGTGAGATTAATAACAATAATAGTTCAACCAATACTCGTTACCTCTTTCATAAAACTGATTACAAAGCGTTATCTGACTGTTTGTCTAATGTGGTCTGGGATTTGAGTTATAAGAACATTGATAATTGTCTGTCCGTTATATATGAAAAACTTTTTTTTGCTATTTCCCTAAGTGTACCAGTAGGATTAAGTCATGGGGCACAAGGTTGCCCTGCCTGGTTTTCGGATGATTTGAAATCCATCAGAAATAGAAGGAATAAGTTTTTTAAGCGTTATAAGAGAACTGGTCTCTCTGCGGATTATATCATTTATATCAAAGAAATGCGTAAATTTAATACTGTTAACAAGAAATGTTATGACGATTATGTTCTGAAAATGAAAAACAGAATATTAAGTGATCCGAGAAAGTTTTATGATTTTGTTAACTCCAAAAGAAGGGTTAAAGAATTTCCATCATATATGTACTACAATAATATTGAATCTTCCAACCCCTTTGAAATATGCAATTTCTTTGCAGATTTTTTTGCAAACTGTTATAGTGATAAAATTATCGCTTCGGATGCTTATCCTTATTATATTGAATCGTTCAATATCTTTCCCCAAGTACGTTTTTCGGAATCAGAAGTACTTAACGCTCTGAGGTCCATAAAAAGATCTTATTACCCTGGACCCGATGGTATACCGTCATGTATTATCATCTATTGTGCCGATATTTTAAGTGCACCATTAACAGCCATTTTTAACAATTGTCTCAACAATGGGTACTTTCCTAATATTTGGAAGGAGTCATACATAATACCACTTTTTAAAACAGGTTCGCGAAATTTGATCAGTAATTATAGGGGTATATCTAAACTTAGCGTTATCCCTAAACTATTTGAACGCCTATTAGTGAATAGACTTCAACCATACATCTTTTCAATCTTATCGCCCGCTCAGCATGGTTTCATTAAAGGTAAATCTACAACAACTAACCTTCTTGAACTAGCATGTTGTATATTTCGTTCATTTTCTGAGAAAACTCAAACTGATGTGTTATACACTGATTTGTCTAAAGCTTTTGACAAAGTTTCGCATTCCCTTCTATTATATAAGTTGAATCGTATAGGTCTCCCGCTTAATCTGGTGCAATGGGTTAGGTCTTATATCTCTGGGCGAACCCAACGTGTTCTTTATCAGGGTTACGTATCTTCTATTATTAATGTGTCATCTGGTGTACCGCAAGGCAGCCATCTGGGGCCTTTGTTGTTTATCCTATTTATTAACGATCTTCCGTCATGCATTAGGCATTCTAATATTTTAATGTTTGCCGATGATGTTAAAATTTTTCACTCATATCATTCCCTTGGTGGTAGTGCGTTGTTACAGTCAGATCTGGTGGAATTGGTTAAGTGGTCTAAGTTTAATGGTATGATATTAAACTTAGACAAGTGTAAAAAAATTACATTTTCAAGGTATGCTCCAATAAATGTGGATTACTTTATTGGCAATCATAGGTTGGAACATGTTTCATTTTTTAAAGATCTTGGTGTTATCCTGGATCCGAAACTTAACTTTAATCTCCAAATCCGCTCCGTCGTTAATAAGTCTAAATGTCTTTTAGGATTTGTAAAGCGTTGGTCTAAAGAATTTTTGGATCCATACATGACCAAATCTCTTTATGTTGCATTAGTACGTCCGGTTCTTGAATATGCAGTTGTTGTGTGGTCGCCTAACTATAATTTATATAAGGATAGTATTGAATCCGTGCAGAAGTCCTTTTTACGATTTGCTTTACGCGGTTTAGGTTGGGACCCCCAAATACCTTTACCACCCTATGAAAGTCGCTTAAAACTTATTAATATGACTTCGCTGTCAAATAGACGTATTTGGTTAGGTGTCTCTTTTTTCATTAAACTTTTGAACGGTGAAGTTAACTGTCCTGCTTTGTTGAACGAAGTATATATTAATGTGCCCAAAAGATGTAGTAGGCATTTTGTTTTAATTAAACTGTCACAGTGTCGCACCAATTACGAGATGTTTCACCCATTGAGGGTTATATCCAGTTGTTTTAATGAGTACTATTATTTATACGATGGATCACACAGATCCATCGAGAATATTAAAAGTTTAATATTAAATTAATAAGATGCCGGATTGCTTTCTCCCCTTTTTTTTTTTTTTTTTTTTTTTTTTTTTTTTTTATTATTTACATGATTTGTATTATTGTTGGTTACTTTCTAGTTCTTAAACATGCTAGTTCTTAAGTATTATAGTTTATTATTAATTAGATTCTAATCTGTTGCAGCTGCGGATGTTGTTGTTGTTGTTGTTGTTTCGGCGGTTTGCTGTTTTGCTGACTTTAGTTTTAAGTATATATAAAATAAAAAATTATTCTATTTGTTTTTTTTTTAATGAATTGGCTGTATATTTAGCTAAGTTTCGATAAATAAATAAATAAATAAATATATTGTCAAAAAATGTCGGGTATCCCTGGACATTCCTACTATTACTAACCCAAGGTGTAAAAAAATTAGTCATAATATATTTTTCATCGTATACGCTGCGGAAAGTATTGATGTTAAAACAAAAAAATGATCTACAATATTATAGAACATATCAATATCTACAAAAAACTTACGGAGACCATATGTCCAACTATTGTACTCATGTCACTATAACCCCTTTTTATACCCACTTTTGATAGTATGACCAATAACATATGTTTTTAGAATTCCATATAAATGTTGCTTTTATTCCAAATTAATTAAAAAATGGTCCAAAAATCCAGTTTTGGCCAAAAATCCTCTCCAGAACCTGGTGGTGCATTTGGAGTGGAATCCACAAAAAATTTTCTCAAAATTCCATATAAATGTTGCTTTTATTCCATAGCCTACTTACGTTGTTTTTTTTTTTATTACAATAAATTTTTTCATTTATACTAATATTATAAAGAAGAAAGATTTGTATTTTTGTATTTTTGTATGTAACGAGTAAACTCAAAAAGTACTGGACCGATTTCAAAAATATTTACGCTATTAGAAAGCTACATTATCACTGAGTAACATAGGCTATATATATTGTCAAAAAATGTCGGGTATCCTTGGACATTCCTACTATTACTAACCCAAGGTGTAAAAAAATTAGTCATAATATATTTTTCATCGTATACGCTGCGGAAAGTATTGATGTTAAAAGAAAAAAATTATCTACAATATTATAGAACATATCAATATCTACAAAAAAATGCCCGAGACCATATGTCCAACTATTGTACTCATGTCACTATAAACCCTTTTTATACCCACTTTTGATAGTATGACCAATAACATATGTTTTTAGAATTCCATATAAATGTTGCTTTTATTCCAAATTAATTAAAAAATGGTCCAAAAATCCAGTTTTGGCCAAAAATCCTCTCCAGAACCTGGTGGTGCATTTGGAGTGCAATCCACAAAAAATTTTCTCAAAATTCCATATAAATGTTGCTTTTATTCCATAGCCTACTTACGTTGTTTTTTTTTTTATTACAATAAATTTTTTCATTTATACTAATATTATAAAGAAGAAAGATTTGTATTTTTGTATTTTTGTATGTAACGAGTAAACTCAAAAAGTACTGGACCGATTTCAAAAATATTTACGCTATTAGAAAGCTACATTATCACTGAGTAACATAGGCTATATATATTGTCAAAAAATGTCGGGTATCCCTGGACATTCCTACTATTACTAACCCAAGGTGTAAAAAAATTAGTCATAATATATTTTTCATCGTATACGCTGCGGAAAGTATTGATGTTAAAACAAAAAAATGATCTACAATATTATAGAACATATCAATATCTACAAAAAAAATCCCGAGACCATATGTCCAACTATTGTACTCATGTCACTATAAACCCTTTTTATACCCACTTTTGATAGTATGACCAATATCATATGTTTTTAGAATTCCATATAAATGTTGCTTTTATTCCAAATTAATTAAAAAATGGTCCAAAAATCCAGTTTTGGCCAAAAATCCTCTCCAGAACCTGGTGGTGCATTTGGAGTGGAATCCACAAAAATTTTTCTCAAAATTCCATATAAATGTTGCTTTTATTCCATAGCCTACTTACGTTGTTTTTTTTTTTTTATTACAATAAATTTTTTCATTTATACTAATATTATAAAGAGGAAAGATTTGTATTTTTGTATTTTTGTATGTAACGAGTAAACTCAAAAAGTACTGGACCGATTTCAAAAATATTTTCGCTATTAGAAAGATACATTATCACTGAGTTATATATATTGTCAAAAAATGTCGGGTATCCCTGGACATTCCTACTATTACTAACCCAAGGTGTAAAAAAATTAGTCATAATATATTTTTCATCGTATACGCTGCGGAAAGTATTGATGTTAAAACAAAAAAATGATCTACAATATAATAGAACATATCAATATCTACAAAAAAAATCCCGAGACCATATGTCCAACTATTGTACTCATGTCACTATAAACCCTTTTTACACCCACTATTGATGGTATGACCAATAACATATGTTTTTAGAATTCCATATAAATGTTGCTTTTATTCCAAATTAATTAAAAAATGGTCCAAAAATCCAGTTTTGGCCAAAAATCCTCTCCAGAACCTGGTGGTGCATTTGGAGTGGAATCCACAAAAAATTTTCTCAAAATTCCATATAAATGTTGCTTTTATTCCATAGCCTACTTACGTTGTTTTTTTTTTTTATTACAATAAATTTTTTCATTTATACTAATATTATAAAGAAGAAAGATTTGTATTTTTGTATTTTTGTATGTAACGAGTAAACTCAAAAAGTACTGGACCGATTTCAAAAATATTTACGCTATTAGAAAGATACATTATCACTGAGTAACATAGGCTATATATATTGTCAAAAAATGTCGGGTATCCTTGGACATTCCTACTATTACTAACCCAAGGTGTAAAAAAATTAGTCATAATATATTTTTCATCGTATACGCTGCGGAAAGTATTGATGTTAAAAGAAAAAAATGATCTACAATATTATAGAACATATCAATATCTACAAAAAAATGCCCGAGACCATATGTCCAACTATTGTACTCATGTCACTATAAACCCTTTTTATACCCACTTTTGATAGTATGACCAATAACATATGTTGTTAGAATTCCATATAAATGTTGCTTTTATTCCAAATTAATTAAAAAATGGTCCAAAAATCCAGTTTTGGCCAAAAATCCTCTCCAGAACCTGGTGGTGCATTTGGAGTGCAATCCACAAAAAATTTTCTCAAAATTCCATATAAATGTTGCTTTTATTCCATAGCCTACTTACGTTGTTTATTTTTTTATTACAATAAATTTTTTCATTTATACTAATATTATAAAGAGGAAAGATTTGTATTTTTGTATTTTTGTATGTAACGAGTAAACTCAAAAAGTACTGGACCGATTTCAAAAATATTTACGCTATTAGAAAGATACATTATCACTGAGTAACATAGGCTATATATATTGTCAAAAAATGTCGGGTATCCCTGGACATTCCTACTATTACTAACCCAAGGTGTAAAAAAATTAGTCATAATATATTTTTCATCGTATACGCTGCGGAAAGTATTGATGTTAAAACAAAAAAATGATCTACAATATTATAGAACATATCAATATCTACAAAAAAAATCCCGAGACCATATGTCCAACTATTGTACTCATGTCACTATAAACCCTTTTTATACCCACTATTGATAGTATGACCAATAACATATGTTTTTAGAATTCCATATAAATGTTGCTTTTATTCCAAATTAATTAAAAAATGGTCCAAAAATCCAGTTTTGGCCAAAAATCCTCTCCAGAACCTGGTGGTGCATTTGGAGTGGAATCCACAAAAAATTTTCTCAAAATTCCATATAAATGTTGCTTTTATTCCATAGCCTACTTACGTTGTTTTTTTTTTTTATTACAATAAATTTTTTCATTTATACTAATATTATAAAGAAGAAAGATTTGTATTTTTGTATTTTTGTATGTAACGAGTAAACTCAAAAAGTACTGGACCGATTTCAAAAATATTTACGCTATTAGAAAGATACATTATCACTGAGTAACATAGGCTATATATATTGTCAAAAAATGTCGGGTATCCTTGGACATTCCTACTATTACTAACCCAAGGTGTAAAAAAATTAGTCATAATATATTTTTCATCGTATACGCTGCGGAAAGTATTGATGTTAAAAGAAAAAAATGATCTACAATATTATAGAACATATCAATATCTACAAAAAAATGCCCGAGACCATATGTCCAACTATTGTACTCATGTCACTATAAACCCTTTTTATACCCACTTTTGATAGTATGACCAATAACATATGTTGTTAGAATTCCATATAAATGTTGCTTTTATTCCAAATTAATTAAAAAATGGTCCAAAAATCCAGTTTTGGCCAAAAATCCTCTCCAGAACCTGGTGGTGCATTTGGAGTGCAATCCACAAAAAATTTTCTCAAAATTCCATATAAATGTTGCTTTTATTCCATAGCCTACTTACGTTGTTTATTTTTTTATTACAATAAATTTTTTCATTTATACTAATATTATAAAGAGGAAAGATTTGTATTTTTGTATTTTTGTATGTAACGAGTAAACTCAAAAAGTACTGGACCGATTTCAAAAATATTTACGCTATTAGAAAGATACATTATCACTGAGTAACATAGGCTATATATATTGTCAAAAAATGTCGGGTATCCCTGGACATTCCTACTATTACTAACCCAAGGTGTAAAAAAATTAGTCATAATATATTTTTCATCGTATACGCTGCGGAAAGTATTGATGTTAAAACAAAAAAATGATCTACAATATTATAGAACATATCAATATCTACAAAAAAAATCCCGAGACCATATGTCCAACTATTGTACTCATGTCACTATAAACCCTTTTTATACCCACTATTGATAGTATGACCAATAACATATGTTTTTAGAATTCCATATAAATGTTGCTTTTATTCCAAATTAATTAAAAAATGGTCCAAAAATCCAGTTTTGGCCAAAAATCCTCTCCAGAACCTGGTGGTGCATTTGGAGTGGAATCCACAAAAAATTATCTCAAAATTCCATATAAATGTTGCTTTTATTCCATAGCCTACTTACGTTGTTTTTTTTTTTATTACAATAAATTTTTTCATTTATACTAATATTATAAAGAAGAAAGATTTGTATTTTTGTATTTTTGTATGTAACGAGTAAACTCAAAAAGTACTGGACCGATTTCAAAAATATTTTCGCTATTAGAAAGATACATTATCACTGAGTTATATATATTGTCAAAAAATGTCGGGTATCCTTGGACATTCCTACTATTACTAACCCAAGGTGTAAAAAAATTAGTCGTAATATATTTTTCATCGTATACGCTGCGGAAAGTATTGATGTTAAAAGAAAAAAATTATCTACAATATTATAGAACATATCAATATCTACAAAAAAATGCCCGAGACCATATGTCCAACTATTGTACTCATGTCACTATAAACCCTTTTTATACCCACTTTTGATAGTATGACCAATAACATATGTTTTTAGAATTCCATATAAATGTTGCTTTTATTCCAAATTAATTAAAAAATGGTCCAAAAATCCAGTTTTGGCCAAAAATCCTCTCCAGAACCTGGTGGTGCATTTGGAGTGGAATCCACAAAAAATTTTCTCAAAATTCCATATAAATGTTGCTTTTATTCCATAGCCTACTTACGTTGTTTTTTTTTTTATTACAATAAATTTTTTCATTTATACTAATATTATAAAGAAGAAAGATTTGTATTTTTGTATTTTTGTATGTAACGAGTAAACTCAAAAAGTACTGGACCGATTTCAAAAATATTTTCGCTATTAGAAAGATACATTATCACTGAGTAACATAGGCTATATATATTGTCAAAAAATGTCGGGTATCCTTGGACATTCCTACTATTACTAACCCAAGGTGTAAAAAAATTAGTCATAATATATTTTTCATCGTATACGCTGCGGAAAGTATTGATGTTAAAAGAAAAAAATTATCTACAATATTATAGAACATATCAATATCTACAAAAAAATGCCCGAGACCATATGTCCAACTATTGTACTCATGTCACTATAACCCCTTTTTATACCCACTTTTGATAGTATGACCAATATCATATGTTTTTAGAATTCCATATAAATGTTGCTTTTATTCCAAATTAATTAAAAAATGGTCCAAAAATCCAGTTTTGGCCAAAAATCCTCTCCAGAACCTGGTGGTGCATTTGGAGTGCAATCCACAAAAAATTTTCTCAAAATTCCATATAAATGTTGCTTTTATTCCATAGCCTACTTACGTTGTTTATTTTTTTATTACAATAAATTTTTTCATTTATACTAATATTATAAAGAGGAAAGATTTGTATTTTTGTATTTTTGTATGTAACGAGTAAACTCAAAAAGTACTGGACCGATTTCAAAAATATTTACGCTATTAGAAAGATACATTATCACTGAGTAACATAGGCTATATATATTGTCAAAAAATGTCGGGTATCCCTGGACATTCCTACTATTACTAACCCAAGGTGTAAAAAAATTAGTCATAATATATTTTTCATCGTATACGCTGCGGAAAGTATTGATGTTAAAAGAAAAAAATGATCTACAATATTATAGAACATATCAATATCTACAAAAAACTTACGGAGACCATATGTCCAACTATTGTACTCATGTCACTATAACCCCTTTTTATACCCACTATTGATAGAATGACCAATAACATATTTTCTTAGAATTCCGTATAAATGTTGCTTTTATTCCAAATTAATTAAAAAATGGTCCAAAAATCCTCTCCAGAACCTGGTGGTGCATTTGGAGTGGAATCCACAAAAATTTTTTTCAAAATTCCATATAAATGTTGCTTTTATTCCATAGCCTACTTACGTTGTTTTTTTTTTTTATTACAATAAATTTTTTCATTTATACTAATATTATAAAGAGGAAAGATTTGTATTTTTGTATTTTTGTATATATCGAGTAAACTCAAAAAGTACTGGACCGATTTCAAAAATATTTACGCTATTAGAAAGCTACATTATCGCTCAGTAACATAGGCTATATATATTGTCAAAAAATGTCGGGTATCCCTGGACATTCCTACTATTACTAACCCAAGGTGTAAAAAAATTAGTCATAATATATTTTTCATCGTATACGCTGCGGAAAGTATTGATGTTAAAACAAAAAAATGATCTACAATATTATAGAACATATCAATATCTACAAAAAACTTACGGAGACCATATGTCCAACTATTGTACTCATGTCACTATAACCCCTTTTTATACCCACTATTGATAGTATGACCAATAACATATGTTCTTAGAATTCCGTATAAATGTTGCTTTTATTGCAAATTAATTAAAAAATGGTCCAAAAATTCAGTTTTGGCCAAAAATCACCTTCAGATCCTGGTGGTGCATTTGGAGTGGAATCCACAAAAAATTTTCTCAAAATTCCATATAAATGTTGCTTTTATTCCATAGCCTACTTACGTTGTTTTTTTTTTTATTACAATAAATTTTTTCATTTATACTAATATTATAAAGAAGAAAGATTTGTATTTTTGTATTTTTGTATGTAACGAGTAAACTCAAAAAGTACTGGACCGATTTCAAAAATATTTTCGCTATTAGAAAGCTACATTATCACTGAGTAACATAGGCTATATATATTGTCAAAAAATGTCGGGTATCCTTGGACATTCCTACTATTACTAACCCAAGGTGTAAAAAAATTAGTCATAATATATTTTTCATCGTATACGCTGCGGAAAGTATTGATGTTAAAAGAAAAAAATTATCTACAATATTATAGAACATATCAATATCTACAAAAAAATGCCCGAGACCATATGTCCAACTATTGTACTCATGTCACTATAAACCCTTTTTATACCCACTATTGATAGTATGACCAATAACATATGTTTTTAGAATTCCATATAAATGTTGCTTTTATTCCAAATTAATTAAAAAATGGTCCAAAAATCCAGTTTTGGCCAAAAATCCTCTCCAGAACCTGGTGGTGCATTTGGAGTGCAATCCACAAAAAATTTTCTCAAAATTCCATATAAATGTTGCTTTTATTCCATAGCCTACTTACGTTGTTTTTTTTTTTATTACAATAAATTTTTTAATTTATACTAATATTATAAAGAGGAAAGATTTGTATTTTTGTATTTTTGTATGTAACGAGTAAACTCAAAAAGTACTGGACCGATTTCAAAAATATTTACGCTATTAGAAAGCTACATTATTACTGAGTAACATAGGCTATATATATTGTCAAAAAATGTCGGGTATCCCTGGACATTCCTACTATTACTAACCCAAGGTGTAAAAAAATTAGTCATAATATATTTTTCATCGTATACGCTGCGGAAAGTATTGATGTTAAAACAAAAAAATTAACTACAATATTATAGAACATATCAATATCTACAAAAAACTTACGGAGACCATATGTCCAACTATTGTACTCATGTCACTATAACCCCTTTTTATACCCACTATTGATAGTATGACCAATAACATATGTTCTGAGAATTCCGTATAAATGTTGCTTTTATTGCAAATGAATTAAAAAATGGTCCAAAAATTCAGTTTTGGCCAAAAATCCTCTCCAGAACCTGGTGGTGCATTTGGAGTGGAATCCACAAAAAATTTTCTCAAAATTCCATATAAATGTTGCTTTTATTCCATAGCCTACTTACGTTGTTTTTTTTTTATTACAATAAATTTTTATCATTTATACTAATATTATAAAGAGGAAAGATTTGTATTTTTGTATTTTTGTATGTAACGAGTAAACTCAAAAAGTACTGGACCGATTTCAAAAATATTTACGCTATTAGAAAGCTACATTATCACTGAGTAACATAGGCTATATATATTGTCAAAAAATGTCGGGTATCCCTGGACATTCCTACTATTACTAACCCAAGGTGTAAAAAAATTAGTCATAATATATTTTTCATCGTATACGCTGCGGAAAGTATTGATGTTAAAAGAAAAAAATGATCTACAATATTATAGAACATATCAATATCTACAAAAAACTTACGGAGACCATATGTCCAACTATTGTACTCATGTCACTATAACCCCTTTTTATACCCACTATTGATAGAATGACCAATAACATATTTTCTTAGAATTCCGTATAAATGTTGCTTTTATTCCAAATTAATTAAAAAATGGTCCAAAAATCCTCTCCAGAACCTGGTGGTGCATTTGGAGTGGAATCCACAAAAAATTTTCTCAAAATTCCATATAAATGTTGCTTTTATTCCATAGCCTACTTACGTTGTTTTTTTTTTTATTACAATAAATTTTTTCATTTATACTAATATTATAAAGAAGAAAGATTTGTATTTTTGTATTTTTGTATGTAACGAGTAAACTCAAAAAGTACTGGACCGATTTCAAAAATATTTTCGCTATTAGAAAGATACATTATCACTGAGTAACATAGGCTATATATATTGTCAAAAAATGTCGGGTATCCTTGGACATTCCTACTATTACTAACCCAAGGTGTAAAAAAATTAGTCATAATATATTTTTCATCGTATACGCTGCGGAAAGTATTGATGTTAAAAGAAAAAAATGATCTACAATATTATAGAACATATCAATATCTACAAAAAAATGCCCGAGACCATATGTCCAACTATTGTACTCATGTCACTATAACCCCTTTTTATACCCACTTTTGATAGTATGACCAATATCATATGTTTTTAGAATTCCATATAAATGTTGCTTTTATTCCAAATTAATTAAAAAATGGTCCAAAAATCCAGTTTTGGCCAAAAATCCTCTCCAGAACCTGGTGGTGCATTTGGAGTGCAATCCACAAAAAATTTTCTCAAAATTCCATATAAATGTTGCTTTTATTCCATAGCCTACTTACGTTGTTTTTTTTTTTATTACAATAAATTTTTTAATTTATACTAATATTATAAAGAGGAAAGATTTGTATTTTTGTATTTTTGTATGTAACGAGTAAACTCAAAAAGTACTGGACCGATTTCAAAAATATTTACGCTATTAGAAAGCTACATTATTACTGAGTAACATAGGCTATATATATTGTCAAAAAATGTCGGGTATCCCTGGACATTCCTACTATTACTAACCCAAGGTGTAAAAAAATTAGTCATAATATATTTTTCATCGTATACGCTGCGGAAAGTATTGATGTTAAAAGAAAAAAATGATCTACAATATTATAGAACATATCAATATCTACAAAAAACTTACGGAGACCATATGTCCAACTATTGTACTCATGTCACTATAACCCCTTTTTATACCCACTATTGATAGAATGACCAATAACATATTTTCTTAGAATTCCGTATAAATGTTGCTTTTATTCCAAATTAATTAAAAAATGGTCCAAAAATCCTCTCCAGAACCTGGTGGTGCATTTGGAGTGGAATCCACAAAAAATTTTCTCAAAATTCCATATAAATGTTGCTTTTATTCCATAGCCTACTTACGTTGTTTTTTTTTTTATTACAATAAATTTTTTCATTTATACTAATATTATAAAGAAGAAAGATTTGTATTTTTGTATTTTTGTATGTAACGAGTAAACTCAAAAAGTACTGGACCGATTTCAAAAATATTTACGCTATTAGAAAGCTACATTATCACTGAGTAACATAGGCTATATATATTGTCAAAAAATGTCGGGTATCCCTGGACATTCCTACTATTACTAACCCAAGGTGTAAAAAAATTAGTCATAATATATTTTTCATCGTATACGCTGCGGAAAGTATTGATGTTAAAAGAAAAAAATGATCTACAATATTATAGAACATATCAATATCTACAAAAAACTTACGGAGACCATATGTCCAACTATTGTACTCATGTCACTATAACCCCTTTTTATACCCACTATTGATAGAATGACCAATAACATATTTTCTTAGAATTCCGTATAAATGTTGCTTTTATTCCAAATTAATTAAAAAATGGTCCAAAAATCCTCTCCAGAACCTGGTGGTGCATTTGGAGTGGAATCCACAAAAAATTTTCTCAAAATTCCATATAAATGTTGCTTTTATTCCATAGCCTACTTACGTTGTTTTTTTTTTTATTACAATAAATTTTTTCATTTATACTAATATTATAAAGAAGAAAGATTTGTATTTTTGTATTTTTGTATGTAACGAGTAAACTCAAAAAGTACTGGACCGATTTCAAAAATATTTACGCTATTAGAAAGCTACATTATCACTGAGTAACATAGGCTATATATATTGTCAAAAAATGTCGGGTATCCCTGGACATTCCTACTATTACTAACCCAAGGTGTAAAAAAATTAGTCATAATATATTTTTCATCGTATACGCTGCGGAAAGTATTGATGTTAAAACAAAAAAATGATCTACAATATTATAGAACATATCAATATCTACAAAAAAAATCCCGAGACCATATGTCCAACTATTGTACTCATGTCACTATAAACCCTTTTTATACCCACTTTTGATAGTATGACCAATATCATATGTTTTTAGAATTCCATATAAATGTTGCTTTTATTCCAAATTTATTAAAAAATGGTCCAAAAATCCAGTTTTGGCCAAAAATCCTCTCCAGAACCTGGTGGTGCATTTGGAGTGGAATCCACAAAAATTTTTCTCAAAATTCCATATAAATGTTGCTTTTATTCCATAGCCTACTTACGTTGTTTTTTTTTTTTTATTACAATAAATTTTTTCATTTATACTAATATTATAAAGAGGAAAGATTTGTATTTTTGTATTTTTGTATGTAACGAGTAAACTCAAAAAATTACTGGACCGATTTCAAAAATATTTTCGCTATTAGAAAGCTACATTATCACTGAGTAACATAAGCTATATATATTGTCAAAAAATGTCGGGTATCCCTGGACATTCCTACTATTACTAACCCAAGGTGTAAAAAAATTAGTCATAATATATTTTTCATCGTATACGCTGCGGAAAGTATTGATGTTAAAACAAAAAAATGATCTACAATATAATAGAACATATCAATATCTACAAAAAAAATCCCGAGACCATATGTCCAACTATTGTACTCATGTCACTATAAACCCTTTTTATACCCACTATTGATAGTATGACCAATAACATATGTTTTTAGAATTCCATATAAATGTTGCTTTTATTCCAAATTAATTAAAAAATGGTCCAAAAATCCAGTTTTGGCCAAAAATCCTCTCCAGAACCTGGTGGTGCATTTGGAGTGGAATCCACAAAAAATTTTCTCAAAATTCCATATAAATGTTGCTTTTATTCCATAGCCTACTTACGTTGTTTTTTTTTTTTATTACAATAAATTTTTTCATTTATACTAATATTATAAAGAAGAAAGATTTGTATTTTTGTATTTTTGTATGTAACGAGTAAACTCAAAAAGTACTGGACCGATTTCAAAAATATTTACGCTATTAGAAAGATACATTATCACTGAGTAACATAGGCTATATATATTGTCAAAAAATGTCGGGTATCCTTGGACATTCCTACTATTACTAACCCAAGGTGTAAAAAAATTAGTCATAATATATTTTTCATCGTATACGCTGCGGAAAGTATTGATGTTAAAAGAAAAAAATGATCTACAATATTATAGAACATATCAATATCTACAAAAAAATGCCCGAGACCATATGTCCAACTATTGTACTCATGTCACTATAAACCCTTTTTATACCCACTTTTGATAGTATGACCAATAACATATGTTGTTAGAATTCCATATAAATGTTGCTTTTATTCCAAATTAATTAAAAAATGGTCCAAAAATCCAGTTTTGGCCAAAAATCCTCTCCAGAACCTGGTGGTGCATTTGGAGTGCAATCCACAAAAAATTTTCTCAAAATTCCATATAAATGTTGCTTTTATTCCATAGCCTACTTACGTTGTTTATTTTTTTATTACAATAAATTTTTTCATTTATACTAATATTATAAAGAGGAAAGATTTGTATTTTTGTATTTTTGTATGTAACGAGTAAACTCAAAAAGTACTGGACCGATTTCAAAAATATTTACGCTATTAGAAAGATACATTATCACTGAGTAACATAGGCTATATATATTGTCAAAAAATGTCGGGTATCCCTGGACATTCCTACTATTACTAACCCAAGGTGTAAAAAAATTAGTCATAATATATTTTTCATCGTATACGCTGCGGAAAGTATTGATGTTAAAACAAAAAAATGATCTACAATATTATAGAACATATCAATTTCTACAAAAAAAATCCCGAGACCATATGTCCAACTATTGTACTCATGTCACTATAAACCCTTTTTATACCCACTATTGATAGTATGACCAATAACATATGTTTTTAGAATTCCATATAAATGTTGCTTTTATTCCAAATTAATTAAAAAATGGTCCAAAAATCCAGTTTTGGCCAAAAATCCTCTCCAGAACCTGGTGGTGCATTTGGAGTGGAATCCACAAAAAATTATCTCAAAATTCCATATAAATGTTGCTTTTATTCCATAGCCTACTTACGTTGTTTTTTTTTTTATTACAATAAATTTTTTCATTTATACTAATATTATAAAGAAGAAAGATTTGTATTTTTGTATTTTTGTATGTAACGAGTAAACTCAAAAAGTACTGGACCGATTTCAAAAATATTTTCGCTATTAGAAAGATACATTATCACTGAGTAACTTAGGCTATATATATTGTCAAAAAATGTCGGGTATCCTTGGACATTCCTACTATTACTAACCCAAGGTGTAAAAAAATTAGTCGTAATATATTTTTCATCGTATACGCTGCGGAAAGTATTGATGTTAAAAGAAAAAAATTATCTACAATATTATAGAACATATCAATATCTACAAAAAAATGCCCGAGACCATATGTCCAACTATTGTACTCATGTCACTATAAACCCTTTTTATACCCACTTTTGATAGTATGACCAATAACATATGTTTTTAGAATTCCATATAAATGTTGCTTTTATTCCAAATTAATTAAAAAATGGTCCAAAAATCCAGTTTTGGCCAAAAATCCTCTCCAGAACCTGGTGGTGCATTTGGAGTGCAATCCACAAAAAATTTTCTCAAAATTCCATATAAATGTTGCTTTTATTCCATAGCCTACTTACGTTGTTTTTTTTTTTATTACAATAAATTTTTTCATTTATACTAATATTATAAAGAAGAAAGATTTGTATTTTTGTATTTTTGTATGTAACGAGTAAACTCAAAAAGTACTGGACCGATTTCAAAAATATTTTCGCTATTAGAAAGATACATTATCACTGAGTAACATAGGCTATATATATTGTCAAAAAATGTCGGGTATCCTTGGACATTCCTACTATTACTAACCCAAGGTGTAAAAAAATTAGTCATAATATATTTTTCATCGTATACGCTGCGGAAAGTATTGATGTTAAAAGAAAAAAATGATCTACAATATTATAGAACATATCAATATCTACAAAAAAATGCCCGAGACCATATGTCCAACTATTGTACTCATGTCACTATAACCCCTTTTTATACCCACTTTTGATAGTATGACCAATATCATATGTTTTTAGAATTCCATATAAATGTTGCTTTTATTCCAAATTAATTAAAAAATGGTCCAAAAATCCAGTTTTGGCCAAAAATCCTCTCCAGAACCTGGTGGTGCATTTGGAGTGCAATCCACAAAAAATTTTCTCAAAATTCCATATAAATGTTGCTTTTATTCCATAGCCTACTTACGTTGTTTATTTTTTTATTACAATAAATTTTTTCATTTATACTAATATTATAAAGAGGAAAGATTTGTATTTTTGTATTTTTGTATGTAACGAGTAAACTCAAAAAGTACTGGACCGATTTCAAAAATATTTTCGCTATTAGAAAGATACATTATCACTGAGTAACATAGGCTATATATATTGTCAAAAAATGTCGGGTATCCTTGGACATTCCTACTATTACTAACCCAAGGTGTAAAAAAATTAGTCATAATATATTTTTCATCGTATACGCTGAGGAAAGTATTGATGTTAAAACAAAAAAATGATCTACAATATTATAGAACATATCAATATCTACAAAAAACTTACGGAGACCATATGTCCAACTATTGTACTCATGTCACTATAACCCCTTTTTATACCCACTATTGATAGTATGACCAATAACATATGTTCTTAGAATTCCGTATAAATGTTGCTTTTATTGCAAATGAATTAAAAAATGGTCCAAAAATTCAGTTTTGGCCAAAAATCCTCTCCAGAACCTGGTGGTGCATTTGGAGTGGAATCCACAAAAAATTTTCTCAAAATTCCATATAAATGTTGCTTTTATTCCATAGCCTACTTACGTTGTTTTTTTTTTTATTACAATAAATTTTTTCATTTATACTAATATTATAAAGAAGAAAGATTTGTATTTTTGTATTTTTGTATGTAACGAGTAAACTCAAAAAGTACTGGACCGATTTCAAAAATATTTTCGCTATTAGAAAGATACATTATCACTGAGTAACATAGGCTATATATATTTCAAAAAATGTCGGGTATCCTTGGACATTCCTACTATTACTAACCCAAGGTGTAAAAAAATTAGTCATAATATATTTTTCATCGTATACGCTGCGGAAAGTATTGATGTTAAAAGAAAAAAATTATCTACAATATTATAGAACATATCAATATCTACAAAAAAATGCCCGAGACCATATGTCCAACTATTGTACTCATGTCACTATAAACCCTTTTTATACCCACTTTTGATAGTATGACCAATAACATATGTTTTTAGAATTCCATATAAATGTTGCTTTTATTCCAAATTAATTAAAAAATGGTCCAAAAATCCAGTTTTGGCCAAAAATCCTCTCCAGAACCTGGTGGTGCATTTGGAGTGCAATCCACAAAAAATTTTCTCAAAATTCCATATAAATGTTGCTTTTATTCCATAGCCTACTTACGTTGTTTTTTTTTTATTACAATAAATTTTTTCATTTATACTAATATTATAAAGAGGAAAGATTTGTATTTTTGTATTTTTGTATGTAACGAGTAAACTCAAAAAGTACTGGACCGATTTCAAAAATATTTACGCTATTAGAAAGATACATTATCACTGAGTAACATAGGCTATATATATTGTCAAAAAATGTCGGGTATCCCTGGACATTCCTACTATTACTAACCCAAGGTGTAAAAAAATTAGTCATAATATATTTTTCATCGTATACGCTGCGGAAAGTATTGATGTTAAAACAAAAAAATGATCTACAATATTATAGAACATATCAATATCTACAAAAAACTTACGGAGACCATATGTCCAACTATTGTACTCATGTCACTATAACCCCTTTTTATACCCACTATTGATAGTATGACCAATAACATATGTTCTTAGAATTCCGTATAAATGTTGCTTTTATTGCAAATGAATTAAAAAATGGTCCAAAAATTCAGTTTTGGCCAAAAATCCTCTCCAGAACCTGGTGGTGCATTTGGAGTGGAATCCACAAAAAATTTTCTCAAAATTCCATATAAATGTTGCTTTTATTCCATAGCCTACTTACGTTGTTTTTTTTTTATTACAATAAATTTTTTCATTTATACTAATATTATAAAGAGGAAAGATTTGTATTTTTGTATTTTTGTATGTAACGAGTAAACTCAAAAAGTACTGGACCGATTTCAAAAATATTTACGCTATTAGAAAGCTACATTATCACTGAGTAACATAGGCTACATATATTGTCAAAAAATGTCGGGTATCCCTGGACATTCCTACTATTACTAACCCAAGGTGTAAAAAAATTAGTTATAATATATTTTTCATCGTATACGCTGCGGAAAGTATTGATGTTAAAAGAAAAAAATGATCTACAATATTATAGAACATATCAATATCTACAAAAAACTTACGGAGACCATATGTCCAACTATTGTACTCATATCACTATAACCCCTTTTTATACCCACTATTGATAGTATGACCAATAACATATGTTCTTAGAATTCCGTATAAATGTTGCTTTTATTGTGTAGTGTGCAAATAAAATAATGCACACCTGTTCTTAAGTACGATTTAATTTCATTGTAATTGTATTCTCATTCAGACCTTAACTTTAATAGAAATTGTAATTATATTCTTACTGACCTTAACTTTAATAGAAATTGTAACTGTATTCTTACTGACCTTAACTTTAATAAAAATTGTAATTGTAATACACCTGACACACATACATAACACTCACACTCACTTCCGATTGAAATAACCTAGTTTAAGTTTATGCTTACTAATCAATTCTTTGTAATAATTTTAATATATAAGAAGACAAATTTTTCAAATAAAAACAGACTAAAAACTCAACTTGTCTCATAACATATTATTGAAAACAATAAAATCAATAATTGTGAAATACCCTGCGATTCGCGGGATTCTGAAGTTGCGCGTTGCGCGACGACCACAATTATTGATCATAACAAAAATAATAAAGTAACAAAAGAGTTTATTAACTATACTCCTCTTCGTATCACCCCCACATCTCTTTATAACAATTGCAAAATAATTAAAAAATGGTCCAAAATCCAGTTTTGGCCAAAAATCCTCTCCAGAACCTGGTGGTGCATTTGGAGTGGAATCCACAAAAAATTTTCTCAAAATTCCATATAAATGTTGCTTTTATTCCATAGCCTACTTACGTTGTTTTTTTTTTTATTACAATAAATTTTTTCATTTATACTAATATTATAAAGAGGAAGGATTTGTATTTTTGTATTTTTGTATGTAACGAGTAAACTCAAAAAGTACTGGACCGATTTCAAAAATATTTTCGCTATTAGAAAGCTACATTATTACTGAGTAACATAGGCTATATATATTGTCAAAAAATGTCGGGTATCCTTGGACATTCCTACTATTACTAACCCAAGGTGTAAAAAAATTAGTCATAATATATTTTTCATCGTATACGCTGCGGAAAGTATTGATGTTAAAACAAAAAAATGATCTACAATATTATAGAACATATCAATATCTACAAAAAACTTACGGAGACCATATGTCCAACTATTGTACTCATGTCACTATAACCCCTTTTTATACCCACTATTGATAGTATGACCAATAACATATGTTCTTAGAATTCCGTATAAATGTTGCTTTTATTGCAAATGAATTAAAAAATGGTCCAAAAATTCAGTTTTGGCCAAAAATCCTCTCCAGAACCTGGTGGTGCATTTGGAGTGGAATCCACAAAAAATTTTCTTAAAATTCCATATAAATGTTGCTTTTATTCCATAGCCTACTTACGTTGTTTTTTTTTTTATTACAATAAATTTTTTCATTTATACTAATATTATAAAGAGGAAAGATTTGTATTTTTGTATTTTTGTATGTAACGAGTAAACTCAAAAAGTACTGGACCGATTTCAAAAATATTTACGCTATTAGAAAGCTACATTATCACTGAGTAACATAGGCTATATATATTGTCAAAAAATGTCGGGTATCCCTGGACATTCCTACTATTACTAACCCAAGGTGTAAAAAAATTAGTCATAATATATTTTTCATCGTATACGCTGCGGAAAGTATTGATGTTAAAAGAAAAAAATGATCTACAATATTATAGAACATATCAATATCTACAAAAAACTTACGGAGACCATATGTCCAACTATTGTACTCATATCACTATAACCCCTTTTTATACCCACTATTGATAGTATGACCAATAACATATGTTCTTAGAATTCCGTATAAATGTTGCTTTTATTGTGTAGTGTGCAAATAAAATAATGCACACCTGTTCTTAAGTACGACTTAATTTCATTGTAATTGTATTCTCATTCAGACCTTAACTTTAATAGAAATTGTAATTATATTCTTACTGACCTTAACTTTAATAGAAATTGTAACTGTATTCTTACTGACCTTAACTTCAATAAAAATTGTAATTGTAATACACCTGACACACATACATAACACTCACACTCACTTCCGATTGAAATAACCTGAAGTTGCTCGTTGCGCGACGACCACAATTATTGATCATAACAAAAATAATAAAGTAACAAAAGAGTTTATTAACTATACTCCTCTTCGTATCACCCCCACATCTCTTTATAACAATTGCAAAATAATTAAAAAATGGTCCAAAAATCCAGTTTTGGCCAAAAATCCTCTCCAGAACCTGGTGGTGCATTTGGAGTGGAATCCACAAAAAATTTTCTCAAAATTCCATATAAATGTTGCTTTTATTCCATAGCCTACTTACGTTGTTTTTTTTTTTTATTACAATAAATTTTTTCATTTATACTAATATTATAAAGAGGAAGGATTTGTATTTTTGTATTTTTGTATGTAACGAGTAAACTCAAAAAGTACTGGACCGATTTCAAAAATATTTTCGCTATTAGAAAGCTACATTATTACTGAGTAACATAGGCTATATATATTGTCAAAAAATGTCGGGTATCCTTGGACATTCCTACTATTACTAACCCAAGGTGTAAAAAAATTAGTCATAATATATTTTTCATCGTATACGCTGCGGAAAGTATTGATGTTAAAAGAAAAAAATTATCTACAATATTATAGAACATATCAATATCTACAAAAAAATGCCCGAGACCATATGTCCAACTATTGTACTCATGTCACTATAACCCCTTTTTATACCCACTTTTGATAGTATGACCAATAACATATGTTTTTAGAATTCCATATAAATGTTGCTTTTATTCCAAATTAATTAAAAAATGGTCCAAAAATCTAGTTTTGGCCAAAAATCCTCTCCAGAACCTGGTGGTGCATTTGGAGTGGAATCCACAAAAAATTTTCTCAAAATTCCATATAAATGTTGCTTTTATTCCATAGCCTACTTACGTTGTTTTTTTTTTATTACAATAAATTTTTTCATTTATACTAATATTATAAAGAGGAAAGATTTGTATTTTTGTATTTTTGTATGTAACGAGTAAACTCAAAAAGTACTGGACCGATTTCAAAAATATTTACGCTATTAGAAAGATACATTATCACTGAGTAACATAGGCTATATATATTGTCAAAAAATGTCGGGTATCCCTGGACATTCCTACTATTACTAACCCAAGGTGTAAAAAAATTAGTCATAATATATTTTTCATCGTATACGCTGCGGAAAGTATTGATGTTAAAACAAAAAAATGATCTACAATATTATAGAACATATCAATATCTACAAAAAACTTACGGAGACCATATGTCCAACTATTGTACTCATGTCACTATAACCCCTTTTTATACCCACTATTGATAGTATGACCAATAACATATGTTCTTAGAATTCCGTATAAATGTTGCTTTTATTGCAAATGAATTAAAAAATGGTCCAAAAATCTAGTTTTGGCCAAAAATCCTCTCCAGAACCTGGTGGTGCATTTGGAGTGCAATCCACAAAAAATTTTCTCAAAATTCCATATAAATGTTGCTTTTGTTCCATAGCCTACTTACGTTGTTTATTTTTTTATTACAATAAATTTTTTCATTTATACTAATATTATAAAGAGGAAAGATTTGTATTTTTGTATTTTTGTATGTAACGAGTAAACTCAAAAAGTACTGGACCGATTTCAAAAATATTTACGCTATTAGAAAGCTACATTATCACTGAGTAACATAGGCTATATATATTGTCAAAAAATGTCGGGTATCCCTGGACATTCCTACTATTACTAACCCAAGGTGTAAAAAAATTAGTCATAATATATTTTTCATCGTATACGCTGCGGAAAGTATTGATGTTAAAAGAAAAAAATGATCTACAATATTATAGAACATATCAATATCTACAAAAAACTTACGGAGACCATATGTCCAACTATTGTACTCATATCACTATAACCCCTTTTTATACCCACTTTTGATAGTATGACCAATAACATATGTTTTTAGAATTCCATATAAATGTTGCTTTTATTCCAAATTAATTAAAAAATGGTCCAAAAATCTAGTTTTGGCCAAAAATCCTCTCCAGAACCTGGTGGTGCATTTGGAGTGCAATCCACAAAAAATTTTCTCAAAATTCCATATAAATGTTGCTTTTATTCCATAGCCTACTTACGTTGTTTTTTTTTTTATTACAATAAATTTTTTCATTTATACTAATATTATTAAGAGGAAAGATTTGTATTTTTGTATTTTTGTATGTAACGAGTAAACTCAAAAAGTACTGGACCGATTTCAAAAATATTTACGCTATTAGAAAGATACATTATCACTGAGTAACATAGGCTATATATATTGTCAAAAAATGTCGGGTATCCCTGGACATTCCTACTATTACTAACCCAAGGTGTAAAAAAATTAGTCATAATATATTTTTCATCGTATACGCTGCGGAAAGTATTGATGTTAAAACAAAAAAATGATCTACAATATTATAGAACATATCAATATCTACAAAAAACTTACGGAGACCATATGTCCAACTATTGTACTCATGTCACTATAACCCCTTTTTATACCCACTATTGATAGTATGACCAATAACATATGTTTTTAGAATTCCGTATAAATGTTGCTTTTATTGCAAATGAATTAAAAAATGGTCCAAAAATTCAGTTTTGGCCAAAAATCCTCTCCAGAACCTGGTGGTGCATTTGGAGTGGAATCCACAAAAAATTTTCTCAAAATTCCATATAAATGTTGCTTTTATTCCATAGCCTACTTACGTTGTTTTTTTTTTTATTACAATAAATTTTTTCATTTATACTAATATTATAAAGAGGAAAGATTTGTATTTTTGTATTTTTGTATGTAACGAGTAAACTCAAAAAGTACTGGACCGATTTCAAAAATATTTACGCTATTAGAAAGATACATTATCACTGAGTAACATAGGCTATATATATTGTCAAAAAATGTCGGGTATCCCTGGACATTCCTACTATTACTAACCCAAGGTGTAAAAAAATTAGTCATAATATATTTTTCATCGTATACGCTGCGGAAAGTATTGATGTTAAAACAAAAAAATGATCTACAATATTATAGAACATATCAATATCTACAAAAAACTTACGGAGACCATATGTCCAACTATTGTACTCATGTCACTATAACCCCTTTTTATACCCACTATTGATAGTATGACCAATAACATATGTTCTTAGAATTCCGTATAAATGTTGCTTTTATTGTGTAGTGTGCAAATAAAATAATGCACACCTGTTCTTAAGTACGATTTAATTTCATTGTAATTGTATTCTCATTCAGACCTTAACTTTAATAGAAATTGTAATTATATTCTTACTGACCTTAACTTTAATAGAAATTGTAACTGTATTCTTACTGACCTTAACTTTAATAAAAATTGTAATTGTAATACACCTGACACACATACATAACACTCACACTCACTTCCGATTGAAATAACCTAGTTTAAGTTTATGCTTACTAATCAATTCTTTGTAATAATTTTAATATATAAGAAGACAAATTTTTCAAATAAAAACAGACTAAAAACTCAACTTGTCTCATAACATATTATTGAAAACAATAAAATCAATAATTGTGAAATACCCTGCGATTCGCGGGATTCTGAAGTTGCGCGTTGCGCGACGACCACAATTATTGATCATAACAAAAATAATAAAGTAACAAAAGAGTTTATTAACTATACTCCTCTTCGTATCACCCCCACATCTCTTTATAACAATTGCAAAATAATTAAAAAATGGTCCAAAAATCCAGTTTTGGCCAAAAATCCTCTCCAGAACCTGGTGGTGCATTTGGAGTGGAATCCACAAAAAATTTTCTCAAAATTCCATATAAATGTTGCTTTTATTCCATAGCCTACTTACGTTGTTTTTTTTTTTATTACAATAAATTTTTTCATTTATACTAATATTATAAAGAGGAAGGATTTGTATTTTTGTATTTTTGTATGTAACGAGTAAACTCAAAAAGTACTGGACCGATTTCAAAAATATTTACGCTATTAGAAAGCTACATTATTACTGAGTAACATAGGCTATATATATTGTCAAAAAATGTCGGGTATCCCTGGACATTCCTACTATTACTAACCCAAGGTGTAAAAAAATTAGTCATAATATATTTTTCATCGTATACGCTGCGGAAAGTATTGATGTTAAAAGAAAAAAATTATCTACAATATTATAGAACATATCAATATCTACAAAAAAATGCCCGAGACCATATGTCCAACTATTGTACTCATGTCACTATAACCCCTTTTTATACCCACTATTGATAGTATGACCAATAACATATGTTTTTAGAATTCCGTATAAATGTTGCTTTTATTGCAAATGAATTAAAAAATGGTCCAAAAATCCAGTTTTGGCCAAAAATCCTCTCCAGAACCTGGTGGTGCATTTGGAGTGGAATCCACAAAAAATTTTCTCAAAATTCCATACATATGTTGCTTTTATTCCATAGCCTACTTACGTTGTTTTTTTTTTTATTACAATAAATTTTTTCATTTATATTAATATTATAAAGAGGAAAGATTTGTATTTTTGTATTTTTGTATGTAACGAGTAAACTCAAAAAGTACTGGACCGATTTCAAAAATATTTACGCTATTAGAAAGATACATTATCACTGAGTAACATAGGCTATATATATTGTCAAAAAATGTCGGGTATCCCTGGACATTCCTACTATTACTAACCCAAGGTGTAAAAAAATTAGTCATAATATATTTTTCATCGTATACGCTGCGGAAAGTATTGATGTTAAAACAAAAAAATGATCTACAATATTATAGAACATATCAATATCTACAAAAAACTTACGGAGACCATATGTCCAACTATTGTACTCATGTCACTATAACCCCTTTTTATACCCACTTTTGATAGTATGACCAATAACATATGTTCTTAGAATTCCGTATAAATGTTGCTTTTATTGCAAATGAATTAAAAAATGGTCCAAAAATTCAGTTTTGGCCAAAAATCCTCTCCAGAACCTGGTGGTGCATTTGGAGTGGAATCCACAAAAAATTTTCTCAAAATTCCATATAAATGTTGCTTTTATTCCATAGCCTACTTACGTTGTTTTTTTTTTTATTACAATAAATTTTTTCATTTATACTAATATTATAAAGAGGAAAGATTTGTATTTTTGTATTTTTGTATATATCGAGTAAACTCAAAAAGTACTGGACCGATTTCAAAAATATTTACGCTATTAGAAAGCTACATTATCACTGAGTAACATAGGCTATATATATTGCCAAAAAATGTCGGGTATCCATGGACATTCCTACTATTACTAACCCAAGGTGTAAAAAAATTAGTCATAATATATTTTTCATCGTATACGCTGCGGAAAGTATTGATGTTAAAACAAAAAAATGATCTACAATATTATAGAACATATCAATATCTACAAAAAACTTCCCGAGACCATATGTCCAACTATTGTACTCATGTCACTATAAACCCTTTTTATACCCACTATTGATAGTATGACCAATAACATATGTTCTTAGAATTCCGTATAAATGTTGCTTTTATTGCAAATTAATTAAAAAATGGTCCAAAAATCCAGTTTTGGCCAAAAATCCTCTCCAGAACCTGGTGGTGCATTTGGAGTGGAATCCACAAAAAATTTTCTCAAAATTCCATATAAATGTTGCTTTTATTCCATAGCCTACTTACGTTGTTTTTTTTTTTATTACAATAAATTTTTTCATTTATACTAATATTATAAAGAGGAAGGATTTGTATTTTTGTATTTTTGTATGTAACGAGTAAACTCAAAAAGTACTGGACCGATTTCAAAAATATTTTCGCTATTAGAAAGCTACATTATTACTGAGTAACATAGGCTATATATATTGTCAAAAAATGTCGGGTATCCTTGGACATTCCTACTATTACTAACCCAAGGTGTAAAAAAATTAGTCATAATATATTTTTCATCGTATACGCTGCGGAAAGTATTGATGTTAAAACAAAAAAATGATCTACAATATTATAGAACATATCAATATCTACAAAAAACTTACGGAGACCATATGTCCAACTATTGTACTCATATCACTATAACCCCTTTTTATACCCACTATTGATAGTATGACCAATAACATATGTTCTTAGAATTCCGTATAAATGTTGCTTTTATTGTGTAGTGTGCAAATAAAATAATGCACACCTGTTCTTAAGTACGACTTAATTTCATTGTAATTGTATTCTCATTCAGACCTTAACTTTAATAGAAATTGTAATTATATTCTTACTGACCTTAACTTTAATAGAAATTGTAACTGTATTCTTACTGACCTTAACTTTAATAAAAATTGTAATTGTAATACACCTGACACACATACATAACACTCACACTCACTTCCGATTGAAATAACCTAGTTTAAGTTTATGCTTACTAATCAATTCTTTGTAATAATTTTAATATATAAGAAGACAAATTTTTCAAATAAAAACAGACTAAAAACTCAACTTGTCTCATAACATATTATTGAAAACAATAAAATCAATAATTGTGAAATACCCTGCGATTCGCGGGATTCTGAAGTTGCGCGTTGCGCGACGACCACAATTATTGATCATACCAAAAATAATAAAGTAACAAAAGAGTTTATTAACTATACTCCTTTTCGTATCACCCCCACATCTCTTTATAACAATTGCAAATTAATTAAAAAATGGTCCAAAAATCCAGTTTTGGCCAAAAATCCTCTCCAGAACCTGGTGGTGCATTTGGAGTGGAATCCACAAAAAATTTTCTCAAAATTCCATATAAATGTTGCTTTTATTCCATAGCCTACTTACGTTGTTTTTTTTTTTATTACAATAAATTTTTTCATTTATACTAATATTATAAAGAGGAAGGATTTGTATTTTTGTATTTTTGTATGTAACGAGTAAACTCAAAAAGTACTGGACCGATTTCAAAAATATTTTCGCTATTAGAAAGCTACATTATTACTGAGTAACATAGGCTATATATATTGTCAAAAAATGTCGGGTATCCTTGGACATTCCTACTATTACTAACCCAAGGTGTAAAAAAATTAGTCATAATATATTTTTCATCGTATACGCTGCGGAAAGTATTGATGTTAAAACAAAAAAATGATCTACAATATAATAGAACATATCAATATCTACAAAAAAAAATCCCGAGACCATATGTCCAACTATTGTACTCATGTCACTATAAACCCTTTTTATACCCACTATTGATAGTATGACCAATAACATATGTTCTTAGAATTCCGTATAAATGTTGCTTTTATTGCAAATTAATTAAAAAATGGTCCAAAAATCCAGTTTTGGCCAAAAATCCTCTCCAGAACCTGGTGGTGCATTTGGAGTGGAATCCACAAAAAATTTTCTCAAAATTCCATACATATGTTGCTTTTATTCCATAGCCTACTTACGTTGTTTTTTTTTTTTATTACAATAAATTTTTTCATTTATATTAATATTATAAAGAGGAAAGATTTGTATTTTTGTATTTTTGTATGTAACGAGTAAACTCAAAAAGTACTGGACCGATTTCAAAAATATTTTCGCTATTAGAAAGCTACATTATCACTGAGTAACATAGGCTATATATATTGTCAAAAAATGTCGGGTATCCCTGGACATTCCTACTATTACTAACCCAAGGTGTAAAAAAATTAGTTATAATATATTTTTCATCGTATACGCTGCGGAAAGTATTGATGTTAAAAGAAAAAAATGATCTACAATATTATAGAACATATCAATATCTACAAAAAACTTACGGAGACCATATGTCCAACTATTGTACTCATATCACTATAACCCCTTTTTATACCCACTATTGATAGTATGACCAATAACATATGTTCTTAGAATTCCGTATAAATGTTGCTTTTATTGTGTAGTGTGCAAATAAAATAATGCACACCTGTTCTTAAGTACGATTTAATTTCATTGTAATTGTATTCTCATTCAGACCTTAACTTTAATAGAAATTGTAATTATATTCTTACTGACCTTAACTTTAATAGAAATTGTAACTGTATTCTTACTGACCTTAACTTTAATAAAAATTGTAATTGTAATACACCTGACACACATACATAACACTCACACTCACTTCCGATTGAAATAACCTAGTTTAAGTTTATGCTTACTAATCAATTCTTTGTAATAATTTTAATATATAAGAAGACAAATTTTTCAAATAAAAACAGACTAAAAACTCAACTTGTCTCATAACATATTATTGAAAACAATAAAATCAATAATTGTGAAATACCCTGCGATTCGCGGGATTCTGAAGTTGCGCGTTGCGCGACGACCACAATTATTGATCATAACAAAAATAATAAAGTAACAAAAGAGTTTATTAACTATACTCCTTTTCGTATCACCCCCACATCTCTTTATAACAATTGCAAATTAATTAAAAAATGGTCCAAAAATCCAGTTTTGGCCAAAAATCCTCTCCAGAACCTGGTGGTGCATTTGGAGTGGAATCCACAAAAAATTTTCTCAAAATTCCATATAAATGTTGCTTTTATTCCATAGCCTACTTACGTTGTTTTTTTTTTTTATTACAATAAATTTTTTCATTTATACTAATATTATAAAGAGGAAGGATTTGTATTTTTGTATTTTTGTATGTAACGAGTAAACTCAAAAAGTACTGGACCGATTTCAAAAATATTTTCGCTATTAGAAAGCTACATTATTACTGAGTAACATAGGCTATATATATTGTCAAAAAATGTCGGGTATCCCTGGACATTCCTACTATTACTAACCCAAGGTGTAAAAAAATTAGTCATAATATATTTTTCATCGTATACGCTGCGGAAAGTATTGATGTTAAAAGAAAAAAATGATCTACAATATTATAGAACATATCAATATCTACAAAAAAAATCCCGAGACCATATGTCCAACTATTGTACTCATGTCACTATAAACCCTTTTTATACCCACTATTGATAGTATGACCAATAACATATGTTCTTAGAATTCCGTATAAATGTTGCTTTTATTCCAAATTAATTAAAAAATGGTCCAAAAATCCAGTTTTGGCCAAAAATCCTCTCCAGAACCTGGTGGTGCATTTGGAGTGGAATCCACAAAAAATTTTCTCAAAATTCCATACATATGTTGCTTTTATTCCATAGCCTACTTACGTTGTTTTTTTTTTTATTACAATAAATTTTTTCATTTATATTAATATTATAAAGAGGAAAGATTTGTATTTTTGTATTTTTGTATGTAACGAGTAAACTCAAAAAGTACTGGACCGATTTCAAAAATATTTTCGCTATTAGAAAGCTACATTATCACTGAGTAACATAGGCTATATATATTGTCAAAAAATGTCGGGTATCCCTGGACATTCCTACTATTACTAACCCAAGGTGTAAAAAAATTAGTCATAATATATTTTTCATCGTATACGCTGCGGAAAGTATTGATGTTAAAACAAAAAAATGATCTACAATATTATAGAACATATCAATATCTACAAAAAACATCCCGAGACCATATGTCCAACTATTGTACTCATGTCACTATAAACCCTTTTTATACCCACTATTGATAGTATGACCAATAACATATGTTCTTAGAATTCCATATAAATGTTGCTTTTATTCCAAATTAATTAAAAAATGGTCCGTAAACCCAATTTTGGCCAAAAATCACCTTCAGATCCTGGTGGTGCATTTGGAGTGGAATCCACAAAAAATTTTCTCAAAATTCCATATAAATGTTGCTTTTATTCCATAGTTGTTTTTTTTTTTTATTACAATAAATTTTTTCATTTATACTAATATTATAAAGAAGAAAGATTTGTATTTTTGTATTTTTGTATGTAACGAGTAAACTCAAAAAGTACTGGACCGATTTCAGAAATATTTACGCTATTAGAAAGATACATTATCACTGAGTAACATAGGCTATATATATTGTCAAAAAATGTCGGGTATCCCTGGACATTCCTACTATTACTAACCCAAGGTGTAAAAAAATTAGTCATAATATATTTTTCATCGTATACGCTGCGGAAAGTATTGATGTTAAAAGAAAAAAATTATCTACAATATTATAGAACATATCAATATCTACAAAAAAATGCCCGAGACCATATGTCCAACTATTGTACTCATGTCACTATAACCACTTTTTATACCCACTATTTATAGTATGACCAATAACATATGTTTTTAGAATTCCATATAAATGTTGCTTTTATTCCAAATTAATTAAAAAATGGTCCAAAAATCCAGTTTTGGCCAAAAATCCTCTCCAGAACCTGGTGGTGCATTTGGAGTGGAATCCACAAAAAATTTTCTCAAAATTCCATATAAATGTTGCTTTTATTCCATAGCCTACTTACGTTGTTTTTTTTTTTATTACAATAAATTTTTTCATTTATACTAATATTATAAAGAGGAAAGATTTGTATTTTTGTATTTTTGTATGTAACGAGTAAACTCAAAAAGTACTGGACCGATTTCAAAAATATTTACGCTATTAGAAAGCTACATTATCACTGAGTAACATAGGCTATATATATTGTCAAAAAATGTCGGGTATCCTTGGACATTCCTACTATTACTAACCCAAGGTGTAAAAAAATTAGTCATAATATATTTTTCATCGTATACGCTGCGGAAAGTATTGATGTTAAAAGAAAAAAATTATCTACAATATTATAGAACATATCAATATCTACAAAAAAATGCCCGAGACCATATGTCCAACTATTGTACTCATGTCACTATAACCCCTTTTTATACCCACTTTTGATAGTATGACCAATAACATATGTTTTTAGAATTCCATATAAATGTTGCTTTTATTCCAAATTAATTAAAAAATGGTCCAAAAATCCAGTTTTGGCCAAAAATCCTCTCCAGAACCTGGTGGTGCATTTGGAGTGGAATCCACAAAAAATTTTCTCAAAATTCCATATAAATGTTGCTTTTATTCCATAGCCTACTTACGTTGTTTTTTTTTTTATTACAATAAATTTTTTCATTTATACTAATATTATAAAGAGGAAAGATTTGTATTTTTGTATTTTTGTATGTAACGAGTAAACTCAAAAAGTACTGGACCGATTTCAAAAATATTTACGCTATTAGAAAGCTACATTATCACTGAGTAACATAGGCTATATATATTGTCAAAAAATGTCGGGTAACCCTGGACATTCCTACTATTACTAACCCAAGGTGTAAAAAAATTAGTCATAATATATTTTTCATCGTATACCCTGCGAAAAGTATTGATGTTAAAACAAAAAAATGATCTACAATATTATAGAACATATCAATATCTACAAAAAACTTACGGAGACCATATGTCCAACTATTGTACTCATGTCACTATAACCCCTTTTTATACCCACTATTGATAGTATGACCAATAACATATGTTCTTAGAATTCCATATAAATGTTGCTTTTATTCCAAATTAATTAAAAAATGGTCCAAAAGTCCTCTCCAGAACCTGGTGGTGCATTTGGAGTGGAATCCACAAAAAATTTTCTCAAAATTCCATATAAATGTTGCTTTTATTCCATAGCCTACTTACGTTGTTTTTTTTTTATTACAATAAATTTTTTCATTTATACTAATATTATAAAGAGGAAAGATTTGTATTTTTGTATTTTTGTATGTAACGAGTAAACTCAAAAAGTACTGGACCGATTTCAAAAATATTTACGCTATTAGAAAGATACATTATCACTGAGTAACATAGGCTATATATATTGTCAAAAAATGTCGGGTATCCCTGGACATTCCTACTATTACTAACCCAAGGTGTAAAAAAATTAGTCATAATATATTTTTCATCGTATACGCTGCGGAAAGTATTGATGTTAAAACAAAAAAATGATCTACAATATTATAGAACATATCAATATCTACAAAAAACTTACGGAGACCATATGTCCAACTATTGTACTCATGTCACTATAACCCCTTTTTATACCCACTATTGATAGTATGACCAATAACATATGTTTTTAGAATTCCATATAAATGTTGCTTTTATTCCAAATGAATTAAAAAATGGTCCAAAAATCCAGTTTTGGCCAAAAATCCTCTCCAGAACCTGGTGGTGCATTTGGAGTGGAATCCACAAAAAATTTTCTCAAAATTTCATATAAATGTTGCTTTTATTCCATAGCCTACTTACGTTGTTTTTTTTTTTTATTACAATAAATTTTTTCATTTATACTAATATTATAAAGAGGAAAGATTTGTATTTTTGTATTTTTGTATGTAACGAGTAAACTCAAAAAGTACTGGACCGATTTCAAAAATATTTACGCTATTAGAAAGATACATTATCACTGAGTAACATAGGCTATATATATTGTCAAAAAATGTCGGGTATCCTTGGACATTCCTACTATTACTAACCCAAGGTGTAAAAATATTAGTCATAATATATTTTTCATCGTATACGCTGCGGAAAGTATTGATGTTAAAAGAAAAAAATGATCTACAATATTATAGAACATATCAATATCTACAAAAAAATGCCCGAGACCATATGTCCAACTATTGTACTCATGTCACTATAAACCCTTTTTATACCCACTTTTGATAGTATGACCAATAACATATGTTTTTAGAATTCCATATAAATGTTGCTTTTATTCCAAATTAATTAAAAAATGGTCCAAAAATCCAGTTTTGGCCAAAAATCCTCTCCAGAACCTGGTGGTGCATTTGGAGTGGAATCCACAAAAAATTTTCTCAAAATTTCATATAAATGTTGCTTTTATTCCATAGCCTACTTACGTTGTTTTTTTTTTTTATTACAATAAATTTTTTCATTTATACTAATATTATAAAGAGGAAAGATTTGTATTTTTGTATTTTTGTATGTAACGAGTAAACTCAAAAAGTACTGGACCGATTTCAAAAATATTTACGCTATTAGAAAGATACATTATCACTGAGTAACATAGGCTATATATATTGTCAAAAAATGTCGGGTATCCTTGGACATTCCTACTATTACTAACCCAAGGTGTAAAAATATTAGTCATAATATATTTTTCATCGTATACGCTGCGGAAAGTATTGATGTTAAAAGAAAAAAATGATCTACAATATTATAGAACATATCAATATCTACAAAAAAATGCCCGAGACCATATGTCCAACTATTGTACTCATGTCACTATAACCCCTTTTTATACCCACTTTTGATAGTATGACCAATAACATATGTTTTTAGAATTCCATATAAATGTTGCTTTTATTCCAAATTAATTAAAAAATGGTCCAAAAATCCAGTTTTGGCCAAAAATCCTCTCCAGAACCTGGTGGTGCATTTGGAGTGGAATCCACAAAAAATTTTCTCAAAATTCCATATAAATGTTGCTTTTATTCCATAGCCTACTTACGTTGTTTTTTTTTTTATTACAATAAATTTTTTCATTTATACTAATATTATAAAGAGGAAAGATTTGTATTTTTGTATTTTTGTATGTAACGAGTAAACTCAAAAAGTACTGGACCGATTTCAAAAATATTTACGCTATTAGAAAGCTACATTATCACTGAGTAACATAGGCTATATATATTGTCAAAAAATGTCGGGTAACCCTGGACATTCCTACTATTACTAACCCAAGGTGTAAAAAAATTAGTCATAATATATTTTTCATCGTATACCCTGCGAAAAGTATTGATGTTAAAACAAAAAAATGATCTACAATATTATAGAACATATCAATATCTACAAAAAACTTACGGAGACCATATGTCCAACTATTGTACTCATGTCACTATAACCCCTTTTTATACCCACTATTGATAGTATGACCAATAACATATGTTTTTAGAATTCCATATAAATGTTGCTTTTATTCCAAATTAATTAAAAAATGGTCCAAAAATCCAGTTTTGGCCAAAAATCCTCTCCAGAACCTGGTGGTGCATTTGGAGTGCAATCCACAAAAAATTTTCTCAAAATTCCATATAAATGTTGCTTTTATTCCATAGCCTACTTACGTTGTTTTTTTTTTTTATTACAATAAATTTTTTCATTTATACTAATATTATAAAGAGGAAAGATTTGTATTTTTGTATTTTTGTATGTAACGAGTAAACTCAAAAAGTACTGGACCGATTTCAAAAATATTTACGCTATTAGAAAGATACATTATCACTGAGTAACATAGGCTATATATATTGTCAAAAAATGTCGGGTATCCTTGGACATTCCTACTATTACTAACCCAAGGTGTAAAAATATTAGTCATAATATATTTTTCATCGTATACGCTGCGGAAAGTATTGATGTTAAAAGAAAAAAATGATCTACAATATTATAGAACATATCAATATCTACAAAAAAATGCCCGAGACCATATGTCCAACTATTGTACTCATGTCACTATAAACCCTTTTTATACCCACTTTTGATAGTATGACCAATAACATATGTTTTTAGAATTCCATATAAATGTTGCTTTTATTCCAAATTAATTAAAAAATGGTCCAAAAATCCAGTTTTGGCCAAAAATCCTCTCCAGAACCTGGTGGTGCATTTGGAGTGCAATCCACAAAAAATTTTCTCAAAATTCCATATAAATGTTGCTTTTATTCCATAGCCTACTTACGTTGTTTTTTTTTTTATTACAATAAATTTTTTCATTTATACTAATATTATAAAGAGGAAAGATTTGTATTTTTGTATTTTTGTATGTAACGAGTAAACTCAAAAAGTATTGAACCGATTTCAAAAATATTTACGCTATTAGAAAGCTACATTATCACTGAGTAACATAGGCTATATATATTGTCAAAAAATGTCGGGTATCCCTGGACATTCCTACTATTACTAACCCAAGGTGTAAAAAAATTAGTCATAATATATTTTTCATCGTATACGCTGCGGAAAGTATTGATGTTAAAACAAAAAAATGATCTACAATATTATAGAACATACCAATATCTACAAAAAACTTACGGAGACCATATGTCCAACTATTGTACTCATGTCACTATAAACCCTTTTTATACCCACTATTGATAGTATGACCAATAACATATGTTCTTAGAATTCCATATAAATGTTGCTTTTATTCCAAATTAATTAAAAAATGGTCCAAAATTCCAGTTTTGGCCAAAAATCCTCTCCAGAACCTGGTGGTGCATTTGAAGTGCAATCCACAAAAAATTTTCTCAAAATTCCATATAAATGTTGCTTTTATTCCATAGCCTACTTACGTTGTTTTTTTTTTTATTACAATAAATTTTTTCATTTATACTAATATTATAAAGAGGAAAGATTTGTATTTTTGTATTTTTGTATATATCGAGTAAACTCAAAAAGTACTGGACCGATTTCAAAAATATTTACGCTATTAGAAAGCTACATTATCACTGAGTAACATAGGCTATATATATTGCCAAAAAATGTCGGGTATCCATGGACATTCCTACTATTACTAACCCAAGGTGTAAAAAAATTAGTCATAATATATTTTTCATCGTATACGCTGCGGAAAGTATTGATGTTAAAACAAAAAAATGATCTACAATATTATAGAACATATCAATATCTACAAAAAACTTCCCGAGACCATATGTCCAACTATTGTACTCATGTCACTATAAACCCTTTTTATACCCACTATTGATAGTATGACCAATAACATATGTTCTTAGAATTCCGTATAAATGTTGCTTTTATTGCAAATTAATTAAAAAATGGTCCAAAAATCCAGTTTTGGCCAAAAATCCTCTCCAGAACCTGGTGGTGCATTTGGAGTGGAATCCACAAAAAATTTTCTCAAAATTCCATATAAATGTTGCTTTTATTCCATAGCCTACTTACGTTGTTTTTTTTTTTATTACAATAAATTTTTTCATTTGTACTAATATTATAAAGAGGAAGGATTTGTATTTTTGTATTTTTGTATGTAACGAGTAAACTCAAAAAGTACTGGACCGATTTCAAAAATATTTTCGCTATTAGAAAGCTACATTATTACTGAGTAACATAGGCTATATATATTGTCAAAAAATGTCGGGTATCCTTGGACATTCCTACTATTACTAACCCAAGGTGTAAAAAAATTAGTCATAATATATTTTTCATCGTATACGCTGCGGAAAGTATTGATGTTAAAACAAAAAAATGATCTACAATATTATAGAACATATCAATATCTACAAAAAACTTACGGAGACCATATGTCCAACTATTGTACTCATGTCACTATAACCCCTTTTTATACCCACTATTGATAGTATGACCAATAACATATGTTCTTAGAATTCCGTATAAATGTTGCTTTTATTGCAAATTAATTAAAAAATGGTCCAAAAATCCAGTTTTGGCCAAAAATCCTCTCCAGAACCTGGTGGTGCATTTGGAGTGGAATCCACAAAAAATTTTCTCAAAATTCCATATAAATGTTGCTTTTATTCCATAGCCTACTTACGTTGTTTTTTTTTTTATTACAATAAATTTTTTCATTTATACTAATATTATAAAGAGGAAGGATTTGTATTTTTGTATTTTTGTATATATCGAGTAAACTTAAAAAGTACTGGACCGATTTCAAAAATATTTTCGCTATTAGAAAGCTACATTATCACTGAGTAACATAGGCTATATATATTGTCAAAAAATGTCGGGTATCCTTGGACATTCCTACTATTACTAACCCAAGGTGTAAAAAAATTAGTCATAATATATTTTTCATCGTATACGCTGCGGAAAGTATTGATGTTAAAACAAAAAAATGATCTACAATATTATAGAACATACCAATATCTACAAAAAACTTACGGAGACCATATGTCCAACTATTGTACTCATGTCACTATAAACCCTTTTTATACCCACTATTGATAGTATGACCAATAACATATGTTCTTAGAATTCCGTATAAATGTTGCTTTTATTCCAAATTAATTAAAAAATGGTCCGTAAACCCAGTTTTGGCCAAAAATCACCTTCAGATCCTGGTGGTGCATTTGGAGTGGAATCCACAAAAAATTTTCTCAAAATTCCATATAAATGTTGCTTTTATTCCATAGCCTACTTACGTTGTTTTTTTTTTTATTACAATAAATTTTTTCATTTATATTAATATTATAAAGAGGAAAGATTTGTATTTTTGTATTTTTGTATATATCGAGTAAACTCAAAAAGTACTGGACCGATTTCAAAAATATTTACGCTATTAGAAAGCTACATTATCACTGAGTAACATAGGCTATATATATTGTCAAAAAATGTCGGGTATCCCTGGACATTCCTACTATTACTAACCCAAGGTGTAAAAAAATTAGTCATAATATATTTTTCATCGTATACGCTGCGGAAAGTATTGATGTTAAAACAAAAAAATGATCTACAATATTATAGAACATACCAATATCTACAAAAAACTTACGGAGACCATATGTCCAACTATTGTACTCATGTCACTATAAACCCTTTTTATACCCACTATTGATAGTATGACCAATAACATATGTTCTTAGAATTCCGTATAAATGTTGCTTTTATTCCAAATTAATTAAAAAATGGTCCGTAAACCCAGTTTTGGCCAAAAATCACCTTCAGATCCTGGTGGTGCATTTGGAGTGGAATCCACAAAAAATTTTCTCAAAATTCCATATAAATGTTGCTTTTATTCCATAGCCTACTTACGTTGTTTTTTTTTTTATTACAATAAATTTTTTCATTTATACTAATATTATAAAGAAGAAAGATTTGTATTTTTGTATTTTTGTATGTAACGAGTAAACTCAAAAAGTACTGGACCGATTTCAAAAATATTTTCGCTATTAGAAAGCTACATTATCACTGAGTAACATAGGCTATATATATTGTCAAAAAATGTCGGGTATCCCTGGACATTCCTACTATTACTAACCCAAGGTGTAAAAAAATTAGTCATAATATATTTTTCATCGTATACCCTGCGAAAAGTATTGATGTTAAAACAAAAAATGATCTACAATATTATAGAACATATCAATATCTACAAAAAACTTACGGAGACCATATGTCCAACTATTGTACTCATGTCACTATAATCCCTTTTTATACCCACTTTTGATAGTATGACCAATAACATATGTTTTTAGAATTCCATATAAATGTTGCTTTTATTCCAAATTAATTAAAAAATGGTCCAAAAATCCAGTTTTGGCCAAAAATCCTCTCCAGAACCAGGTGGTGCATTTGGAGTGGAATCCACAAAAAATTTTTCTCAAAATTCCATATAAATGTTGCTTTTATTCCATAGCCTACTTACGTTGTTTTTTTTTTTATTACAATAAATTTTTTCATTTATACTAATATTATAAAGAGGAAAGATTTGTATTTTTGTATTTTTGTATATATCGAGTAAACTCAAAAAGTACTGGACCGATTTCAAAAATATTTACGCTATTAGAAAGCTACATTATCACTGAGTAACATAGGCTATATATATTGTCAAAAATGTCGGGTATCCCTGGACATTCCTACTATTACTAACCCAAGGTGTAAAAAAATTAGTCATAATTTTTTTTTCATCGTATACGCTGCGGAAAGTATTGATGTTAAAAGAAAAAAATTATCTACAATATTATAGAACATATCAATATCTACAAAAAAATGCCCGAGACCATATGTCCAACTATTGTACTCATGTCACTATAACCACTTTTTATACCCACTATTGATAGTATGACCAATAACATATGTTCTTAGAATTCCGTATAAATGTTGCTTTTATTGCAAATTAATTAAAAAATGGTCCAAAAATCCAGTTTTGGCCAAAAATCACCTTCAGATCCTGGTGGTGCATTTGGAGTGGAATCCACAAAAAATTTTCTCAAAATTCCATATAAATGTTGCTTTTATTCCATAGCCTACTTACGTTGTTTTTTTTTTTATTACAATAAATTTTTTCATTTATACTAATATTATAAAGAGGAAAGATTTGTATTTTTGTATTTTTGTATATATCGAGTAAACTCAAAAAGTACTGGACCGATTTCAAAAATATTTACGCTATTAGAAAGCTACATTATCACTGAGTAACATAGGCTATATATATTGTCAAAAATGTCGGGTATCCCTGGACATTCCTACTATTACTAACCCAAGGTGTAAAAAAATTAGTCATAATATATTTTTCATCGTATACCCTGCGAAAAGTATTGATGTTAAAACAAAAAAATGATCTACAATATTATAGAACATATCAATATCTACAAAAAACTTACGGAGACCATATGTCCAACTATTGTACTCATGTCACTATAATCCCTTTTTATACCCACTTTTGATAGTATGACCAATAACATATGTTTTTAGAATTCCATATAAATGTTGCTTTTATTCCAAATTAATTAAAAAATGGTCCAAAAATCCAGTTTTGGCCAAAAATCCTCTCCAGAACCTGGTGGTGCATTTGGAGTGGAATCCACAAAAAATTTTCTCAAAATTTCATATAAATGTTGCTTTTATTCCATAGCCTACTTACGTTGTTTTTTTTTTTTATTACAATAAATTTTTTCATTTATACTAATATTATAAAGAGGAAAGATTTGTATTTTTGTATTTTTGTATGTAACGAGTAAACTCAAAAAGTACTGGACCGATTTCAAAAATATTTACGCTATTAGAAAGATACATTATCACTGAGTAACATAGGCTATATATATTGTCAAAAAATGTCGGGTATCCTTGGACATTCCTACTATTACTAACCCAAGGTGTAAAAAAATTAGTCATAATATATTTTTCATCGTATACGCTGCGGAAAGTATTGATGTTAAAAGAAAAAAATGATCTACAATATTATAGAACATATCAATATCTACAAAAAAATGCCCGAGACCATATGTCCAACTATTGTACTCATGTCACTATAAACCCTTTTTATACCCACTTTTGATAGTATGACCAATAACATATGTTTTTAGAATTCCATATAAATGTTGCTTTTATTCCAAATTAATTAAAAAATGGTCCAAAAATCCAGTTTTGGCCAAAAATCCTCTCCAGAACCTGGTGGTGCATTTGGAGTGGAATCCACAAAAAATTTTCTCAAAATTTCATATAAATGTTGCTTTTATTCCATAGCCTACTTACGTTGTTTTTTTTTTTTATTACAATAAATTTTTTCATTTATACTAATATTATAAAGAGGAAAGATTTGTATTTTTGTATTTTTGTATGTAACGAGTAAACTCAAAAAGTACTGGACCGATTTCAAAAATATTTACGCTATTAGAAAGATACATTATCACTGAGTAACATAGGCTATATATATTGTCAAAAAATGGCTGGTATCCTTGGACATTCCTACTATTACTAACCCAAGGTGTAAAAAAATTAGTCATAATATATTTTTCATCGTATACGCTGCGGAAAGTATTGATGTTAAAAGAAAAAAATGATCTACAATATTATAGAACATATCAATATCTACAAAAAAATGCCCGAGACCATATGTCCAACTATTGTACTCATGTCACTATAAACCCTTTTTATACCCACTTTTGATAGTATGACCAATAACATATGTTTTTAGAATTCCATATAAATGTTGCTTTTATTCCAAATTAATTAAAAAATGGTCCAAAAATCCAGTTTTGGCCAAAAATCCTCTCCAGAACCTGGTGGTGCATTTGGAGTGCAATCCACAAAAAATTTTCTCAAAATTCCATATAAATGTTGCTTTTATTCCATAGCCTACTTACGTTGTTTTTTTTTTTATTACAATAAATTTTTTCATTTATACTAATATTATAAAGAGGAAAGATTTGTATTTTTGTATTTTTGTATATATCGAGTAAACTCAAAAAGTACTGGACCGATTTCAAAAATATTTACGCTATTAGAAAGCTACATTATCACTGAGTAACATAGGCTATATATATTGCCAAAAAATGTCGGGTATCCATGGACATTCCTACTATTACTAACCCAAGGTGTAAAAAAATTAGTCATAATATATTTTTCATCGTATACGCTGCGGAAAGTATTGATGTTAAAACAAAAAAATGATCTACAATATTATAGAACATATCAATATCTACAAAAAACTTCCCGAGACCATATGTCCAACTATTGTACTCATGTCACTATAAACCCTTTTTATACCCACTATTGATAGTATAACCAATAACATATGTTCTTAGAATTCCGTATAAATGTTGCTTTTATTGCAAATTAATTAAAAAATGGTCCAAAAATCCAGTTTTGGCCAAAAATCCTCTCCAGAACCTGGTGGTGCATTTGGAGTGGAATCCACAAAAAATTTTCTCAAAATTCCATATAAATGTTGCTTTTATTCCATAGCCTACTTACGTTGTTTTTTTTTTTATTACAATAAATTTTTTCATTTATACTAATATTATAAAGAGGAAAGATTTGTATTTTTGTATTTTTGTATGTAACGAGTAAACTCAAAAAGTATTGAACCGATTTCAAAAATATTTACGCTATTAGAAAGCTACATTATCACTGAGTAACATAGGCTATATATATTGTCAAAAAATGTCGGGTATCCCTGGACATTCCTACTATTACTAACCCAAGGTGTAAAAAAATTAGTCATAATATATTTTTCATCGTATACGCTGCGGAAAGTATTGATGTTAAAACAAAAAAATGATCTACAATATTATAGAACATATCAATATCTACAAAAAACTTCCCGAGACCATATGTCCAACTATTGTACTCATGTCACTATAAACCCTTTTTATACCCACTATTGATAGTATGACCAATAACATATGTTCTTAGAATTCCATATAAATGTTGCTTTTATTCCAAATTAATTATAAAATGGTCCAAAATTCCAGTTTTGGCCAAAAATCCTCTCCAGAACCTGGTGGTGCATTTGAAGTGCAATCCACAAAAAATTTTCTCAAAATTCCATATAAATGTTGCTTTTATTCCATAGCCTACTTACGTTGTTTTTTTTTTTATTACAATAAATTTTTTCATTTATACTAATATTATAAAGAGGAAAGATTTGTATTTTTGTATTTTTGTATATATCGAGTAAACTCAAAAAGTACTGGACCGATTTCAAAAATATTTACGCTATTAGAAAGCTACATTATCACTGAGTAACATAGGCTATATATATTGCCAAAAAATGTCGGGTATCCATGGACATTCCTACTATTACTAACCCAAGGTGTAAAAAAATTAGTCATAATATATTTTTCATCGTATACGCTGCGGAAAGTATTGATGTTAAAACAAAAAAATGATCTACAATATTATAGAACATATCAATATCTACAAAAAACTTCCCGAGACCATATGTCCAACTATTGTACTCATGTCACTATAAACCCTTTTTATACCCACTATTGATAGTATGACCAATAACATATGTTCTTAGAATTCCGTATAAATGTTGCTTTTATTGCAAATTAATTAAAAAATGGTCCAAAAATCCAGTTTTGGCCAAAAATCCTCTCCAGAACCTGGTGGTGCATTTGGAGTGGAATCCACAAAAAATTTTCTCAAAATTCCATATAAATGTTGCTTTTATTCCATAGCCTACTTACGTTGTTTTTTTTTTTATTACAATAAATTTTTTCATTTATACTAATATTATAAAGAGGAAGGATTTGTATTTTTGTATTTTTGTATGTAACGAGTAAACTCAAAAAGTACTGGACCGATTTCAAAAATATTTTCGCTATTAGAAAGCTACATTATTACTGAGTAACATAGGCTATATATATTGTCAAAAAATGTCGGGTATCCTTGGACATTCCTACTATTACTAACCCAAGGTGTAAAAAAATTAGTCATAATATATTTTTCATCGTATACGCTGCGGAAAGTATTGATGTTAAAACAAAAAAATGATCTACAATATTATAGAACATATCAATATCTACAAAAAACTTACGGAGACCATATGTCCAACTATTGTACTCATGTCACTATAACCCCTTTTTATACCCACTATTGATAGTATGACCAATAACATATGTTCTTAGAATTCCGTATAAATGTTGCTTTTATTGCAAATTAATTAAAAAATGGTCCAAAAATCCAGTTTTGGCCAAAAATCCTCTCCAGAACCTGGTGGTGCATTTGGAGTGGAATCCACAAAAAATTTTCTCAAAATTCCATATAAATGTTGCTTTTATTCCATAGCCTACTTACGTTGTTTTTTTTTTTATTACAATAAATTTTTTCATTTATACTAATATTATAAAGAGGAAGGATTTGTATTTTTGTATTTTTGTATATATCGAGTAAACTTAAAAAGTACTGGACCGATTTCAAAAATATTTTCGCTATTAGAAAGCTACATTATCACTGAGTAACATAGGCTATATATATTTCAAAAAATGTCGGGTATCCTTGGACATTCCTACTATTACTAACCCAAGGTGTAAAAAAATTAGTCATAATATATTTTTCATCGTATACGCTGCGGAAAGTATTGATGTTAAAACAAAAAAATGATCTACAATATTATAGAACATACCAATATCTACAAAAAACTTACGGAGACCATATGTCCAACTATTGTACTCATGTCACTATAAACCCTTTTTATACCCACTATTGATAGTATGACCAATAACATATGTTCTTAGAATTCCGTATAAATGTTGCTTTTATTCCAAATTAATTAAAAAATGGTCCGTAAACCCAGTTTTGGCCAAAAATCACCTTCAGATCCTGGTGGTGCATTTGGAGTGGAATCCACAAAAAATTTTCTCAAAATTCCATATAAATGTTGCTTTTATTCCATAGCCTACTTACGTTGTTTTTTTTTTTTATTACAATAAATTTTTTCATTTATATTAATATTATAAAGAGGAAAGATTTGTATTTTTGTATTTTTGTATATATCGAGTAAACTCAAAAAGTACTGGACCGATTTCAAAAATATTTACGCTATTAGAAAGCTACATTATCACTGAGTAACATAGGCTATATATATTGTCAAAAAATGTCGGGTATCCCTGGACATTCCTACTATTACTAACCCAAGGTGTAAAAAAATTAGTCATAATATATTTTTCATCGTATACGCTGCGGAAAGTATTGATGTTAAAACAAAAAAATGATCTACAATATTATAGAACATACCAATATCTACAAAAAACTTACGGAGACCATATGTCCAACTATTGTACTCATGTCACTATAAACCCTTTTTATACCCACTATTGATAGTATGACCAATAACATATGTTCTTAGAATTCCGTATAAATGTTGCTTTTATTCCAAATTAATTAAAAAATGGTCCGTAAACCCAGTTTTGGCCAAAAATCACCTTCAGATCCTGGTGGTGCATTTGGAGTGGAATCCACAAAAAATTTTCTCAAAATTCCATATAAATGTTGCTTTTATTCCATAGCCTACTTACGTTGTTTTTTTTTTTATTACAATAAATTTTTTCATTTATATTAATATTATAAAGAGGAAAGATTTGTATTTTTGTATTTTTGTATGTAACGAGTAAACTCAAAAAGTACTGGACCGATTTCAAAAATATTTTCGCTATTAGAAAGCTACATTATCACTGAGTAACATAGGCTATATATATTGTCAAAAAATGTCGGGTATCCCTGGACATTCCTACTATTACTAACCCAAGGTGTAAAAAAATTAGTCATAATATATTTTTCATCGTATACCCTGCGAAAAGTATTGATGTTAAAACAAAAAATGATCTACAATATTATAGAACATATCAATATCTACAAAAAACTTACGGAGACCATATGTCCAACTATTGTACTCATGTCACTATAATCCCTTTTTATACCCACTTTTGATAGTATGACCAATAACATATGTTTTTAGAATTCCATATAAATGTTGCTTTTATTCCAAATTAATTAAAAAATGGTCCAAAAATCCAGTTTTGGCCAAAAATCCTCTCCAGAACCAGGTGGTGCATTTGGAGTGGAATCCACAAAAAATTTTTCTCAAAATTCCATATAAATGTTGCTTTTATTCCATAGCCTACTTACGTTGTTTTTTTTTTTATTACAATAAATTTTTTCATTTATACTAATATTATAAAGAGGAAAGATTTGTATTTTTGTATTTTTGTATATATCGAGTAAACTCAAAAAGTACTGGACCGATTTCAAAAATATTTACGCTATTAGAAAGCTACATTATCACTGAGTAACATAGGCTATATATATTGTCAAAAATGTCGGGTATCCCTGGACATTCCTACTATTACTAACCCAAGGTGTAAAAAAATTAGTCATAATTTTTTTTTCATCGTATACGCTGCGGAAAGTATTGATGTTAAAAGAAAAAAATTATCTACAATATTATAGAACATATCAATATCTACAAAAAAATGCCCGAGACCATATGTCCAACTATTGTACTCATGTCACTATAACCACTTTTTATACCCACTATTGATAGTATGACCAATAACATATGTTTTTAGAATTCCATATAAATGTTGCTTTTATTCCAAATTAATTAAAAAATGGTCCAAAAATCCAGTTTTGGCCAAAAATCCTCTCCAGAACCTGGTGGTGCATTTGGAGTGGAATCCACAAAAAATTTTTCTCAAAATTCCATATAAATGTTGCTTTTATTCCATAGCCTACTTACGTTGTTTTTTTTTTTATTACAATAAATTTTTTCATTTATACTAATATTATAAAGAGGAAAGATTTGTATTTTTGTATTTTTGTATATATCGAGTAAACTCAAAAAGTACTGGACCGATTTCAAAAATATTTACGCTATTAGAAAGCTACATTATCACTGAGTAACATAGGCTATATATATTGTCAAAAATGTCGGGTATCCCTGGACATTCCTACTATTACTAACCCAAGGTGTAAAAAAATTAGTCATAATATATTTTTCATCGTATACCCTGCGAAAAGTATTGATGTTAAAACAAAAAAATGATCTACAATATTATAGAACATATCAATATCTACAAAAAACTTACGGAGACCATATGTCCAACTATTGTACTCATGTCACTATAATCCCTTTTTATACCCACTTTTGATAGTATGACCAATAACATATGTTTTTAGAATTCCATATAAATGTTGCTTTTATTCCAAATTAATTAAAAAATGGTCCAAAAATCCAGTTTTGGCCAAAAATCCTCTCCAGAACCAGGTGGTGCATTTGGAGTGGAATCCACAAAAAATTTTTCTCAAAATTCCATATAAATGTTGCTTTTATTCCATAGCCTACTTACGTTGTTTTTTTTTTTATTACAATAAATTTTTTCATTTATACTAATATTATAAAGAGGAAAGATTTGTATTTTTGTATTTTTGTATATATCGAGTAAACTCAAAAAGTACTGGACCGATTTCAAAAATATTTACGCTATTAGAAAGCTACATTATCACTGAGTAACATAGGCTATATATATTGTCAAAAATGTCGGGTATCCCTGGACATTCCTACTATTACTAACCCAAGGTGTAAAAAAATTAGTCATAATTTTTTTTTCATCGTATACGCTGCGGAAAGTATTGATGTTAAAAGAAAAAAATTATCTACAATATTATAGAACATATCAATATCTACAAAAAAATGCCCGAGACCATATGTCCAACTATTGTACTCATGTCACTATAACCACTTTTTATACCCACTATTGATAGTATGACCAATAACATATGTTCTTAGAATTCCGTATAAATGTTGCTTTTATTGCAAATTAATTAAAAAATGGTCCAAAAATCCAGTTTTGGCCAAAAATCACCTTCAGATCCTGGTGGTGCATTTGGAGTGGAATCCACAAAAAATTTTCTCAAAATTCCATATAAATGTTGCTTTTATTCCATAGCCTACTTACGTTGTTTTTTTTTTTATTACAATAAATTTTTTCATTTATACTAATATTATAAAGAGGAAAGATTTGTATTTTTGTATTTTTGTATATATCGAGTAAACTCAAAAAGTACTGGACCGATTTCAAAAATATTTACGCTATTAGAAAGCTACATTATCGCTCAGTAACATAGGCTATATATATTGTCAAAAAATGTCGGGTATCCCTGGACATTCCTACTATTACTAACCCAAGGTGTAAAAAAATTAGTCATAATATATTTTTCATCGTATACGCTGCGGAGAGTATTGATGTTAAAACAGAAAAATGATCTACAATATTATAGAACATATCAATATCTACAAAAAAAATCCCGAGACCATATGTCCAACTATTGTACTCATGTCACTATAAACCCTTTTTATACCCACTATTGATAGTATGACCAATAACATATGTTCTTAGAATTCCGTATAAATGTTGCTTTTATTCCAAATTAATTACATATGTCCACCTATTGTACTCATGTCACTATAACCCCTTTTTATACCCACTTTTGATAGTATGACCAATAACATATGTTTTTAGAATTCCATATAAATGTTGCTTTTATTCCAAATTAATTAAAACATGGTCCAAAAATCCAGTTTTGGCCAAAAATCCTCTCCAGAACCTGGTGGTGCATTTGGAGTGGAATCCACAAAAAATTTTTCTCAAAATTCCATATAAATGTTGCTTTTATTCCATAGCCTACTTACGTTGTTTTTTTTTTATTACAATAACTTTTTTCATTTATACTAATATTATAAAGAGGAAAGATTTGTATTTTTGTATTTTTGTATATATCGAGTAAACTCAAAAAGTACTGGACCGATTTCAAAAATATTTACGCTATTAGAAAGCTACATTATCACTGAGTAACATAGGCTATATATATTGTCAAAAAATGTCGGGTATCCCTGGACATTCCTACTATTACTAACCCAAGGTGTAAAAAAATTAGTCATAATATATTTTTCATCGTATACCCTGCGAAAAGTATTGATGTTAAAACAAAAAAATGATCTACAATATTATAGAACATATCAATATCTACAAAAAACTTACGGAGACCATATGTCCAACTATTGTACTCATGTCACTATAATCCCTTTTTATACCCACTTTTGATAGTATGACCAATAACATATGTTTTTAGAATTCCATATAAATGTTGCTTTTATTCCAAATTAATTAAAAAATGGTCCAAAATTCCAGTTTTGGCCAAAAATCCTCTCCAGAACCTGGTGGTGCATTTGAAGTGCAATCCACAAAAAATTTTCTCAAAATTCCATATAAATGTTGCTTTTATTCCATAGCCTACTTACGTTGTTTTTTTTTTTATTACAATAAATTTTTTCATTTATACTAATATTATAAAGAGGAAAGATTTGTATTTTTGTATTTTTGTATATATCGAGTAAACTCAAAAAGTACTGGACCGATTTCAAAAATATTTACGCTATTAGAAAGCTACATTATCACTGAGTAACATAGGCTATATATATTGTCAAAAAATGTCGGGTATCCCTGGACATTCCTACTATTACTAACCCAAGGTGTAAAAAAATTAGTCATAATATATTTTTCATCGTATACCCTGCGGAAAGTATTGATGTTAAAACAAAAAAATGATCTACAATATTATAGAACATATCAATATCTACAAAAAACTTACGGAGACCATATGTCCAACTATTGTACTCATGTCACTATAACCCCTTTTTATACCCACTATTGATAGTATGACCAATAACATATGTTCTTAGAATTCCGTATAAATGTTGCTTTTATTGCAAATTAATTAAAAAATGGTCCAAAAATCCAGTTTTGGCCAAAAATCACCTTCAGATCCTGGTGGTACATTTGGAGTGGAATCCACAAAAAATTTTCTCAAAATTCCATATAAATGTTGCTTTTATTCCATAGCCTACTTACGTTGTTTTTTTTTTATTACAATAAATTTTTTCATTTATATTAATATTATAAAGAGGAAAGATTTGTATTTTTGTATTTTTGTATATATCGAGTAAACTCAAAAAGTACTGGACCGATTTCAAAAATATTTACGCTATTAGAAAGCTACATTATCACTGAGTAACATAGGCTATATATATTGTCAAAAATGTCGGGTATCCCTGGACATTCCTACTATTACTAACCCAAGGTGTAAAAAAATTAGTCATAATATATTTTTCATCGTATACCCTGCGAAAAGTATTGATGTTAAAACAAAAAAATGATCTACAATATTATAGAACATATCAATATCTACAAAAAACTTACGGAGACCATATGTCCAACTATTGTACTCATGTCACTATAATCCCTTTTTATACCCACTTTTGATAGTATGACCAATAACATATGTTTTTAGAATTCCATATAAATGTTGCTTTTATTCCAAATTAATTAAAAAATGGTCCAAAAATCCAGTTTTGGCCAAAAATCCTCTCCAGAACCAGGTGGTGCATTTGGAGTGGAATCCACAAAAAATTTTTCTCAAAATTCCATATAAATGTTGCTTTTATTCCATAGCCTACTTACGTTGTTTTTTTTTTATTACAATAAATTTTTTCATTTATACTAATATTATAAAGAGGAAAGATTTGTATTTTTGTATTTTTGTATATATCGAGTAAACTCAAAAAGTACTGGACCGATTTCAAAAATATTTACGCTATTAGAAAGCTACATTATCACTGAGTAACATAGGCTATATATATTGTCAAAAATGTCGGGTATCCCTGGACATTCCTACTATTACTAACCCAAGGTGTAAAAAAATTAGTCATAATATATTTTTCATCGTATACCCTGCGAAAAGTATTGATGTTAAAACAAAAAAATGATCTACAATATTATAGAACATATCAATATCTACAAAAAACTTACGGAGACCATATGTCCAACTATTGTACTCATGTCACTATAATCCCTTTTTATACCCACTTTTGATAGTATGACCAATAACATATGTTTTTAGAATTCCATATAAATGTTGCTTTTATTCCAAATTAATTAAAAAATGGTCCAAAAATCCAGTTTTGGCCAAAAATCCTCTCCAGAACCAGGTGGTGCATTTGGAGTGGAATCCACAAAAAATTTTTCTCAAAATTCCATATAAATGTTGCTTTTATTCCATAGCCTACTTACGTTGTTTTTTTTTTATTACAATAAATTTTTTCATTTATACTAATATTATAAAGAGGAAAGATTTGTATTTTTGTATTTTTGTATATATCGAGTAAACTCAAAAAGTACTGGACCGATTTCAAAAATATTTACGCTATTAGAAAGCTACATTATCACTGAGTAACATAGGCTATATATATTGTCAAAAAATGTCGGGTATCCCTGGACATTCCTACTATTACTAACCCAAGGTGTAAAAAAATTAGTCATAATATATTTTTCATCGTATACCCTGCGAAAAGTATTGATGTTAAAACAAAAAAATGATCTACAATATTATAGAACATATCAATATCTACAAAAAACTTACGGAGACCATATGTCCAACTATTGTACTCATGTCACTATAATCCCTTTTTATACCCACTTTTGATAGTATGACCAATAACATATGTTTTTAGAATTCCATATAAATGTTGCTTTTATTCCAAATTAATTAAAAAATGGTCCAAAATTCCAGTTTTGGCCAAAAATCCTCTCCAGAACCTGGTGGTGCATTTGAAGTGCAATCCACAAAAAATTTTCTCAAAATTCCATATAAATGTTGCTTTTATTCCATAGCCTACTTACGTTGTTTTTTTTTTTATTACAATAAATTTTTTCATTTATACTAATATTATAAAGAGGAAAGATTTGTATTTTTGTATTTTTGTATATATCGAGTAAACTCAAAAAGTAGTGGACCGATTTCAAAAATATTTACGCTATTAGAAAGCTACATTATCACTGAGTAACATAGGCTATATATATTGTCAAAAAATGTCGGGTATCCCTGGACATTCCTACTATTACTAACCCAAGGTGTAAAAAAATTAGTCATAATATATTTTTCATCGTATACCCTGCGGAAAGTATTGATGTTAAAACAAAAAAATGATCTACAATATTATAGAACATATCAATATCTACAAAAAACTTACGGAGACCATATGTCCAACTATTGTACTCATGTCACTATAACCCCTTTTTATACCCACTATTGATAGTATGACCAATAACATATGTTCTTAGAATTCCGTATAAATGTTGCTTTTATTGCAAATTAATTAAAAAATGGTCCAAAAATCCAGTTTTGGCCAAAAATCACCTTCAGATCCTGGTGGTACATTTGGAGTGGAATCCACAAAAAATTTTCTCAAAATTCCATATAAATGTTGCTTTTATTCCATAGCCTACTTACGTTGTTTTTTTTTTATTACAATAAATTTTTTCATTTATATTAATATTATAAAGAGGAAAGATTTGTATTTTTGTATTTTTGTATATATCGAGTAAACTCAAAAAGTACTGGACCGATTTCAAAAATATTTACGCTATTAGAAAGCTACATTATCACTGAGTAACATAGGCTATATATATTGTCAAAAATGTCGGGTATCCCTGGACATTCCTACTATTACTAACCCAAGGTGTAAAAAAATTAGTCATAATATATTTTTCATCGTATACCCTGCGAAAAGTATTGATGTTAAAACAAAAAAATGATCTACAATATTATAGAACATATCAATATCTACAAAAAACTTACGGAGACCATATGTCCAACTATTGTACTCATGTCACTATAATCCCTTTTTATACCCACTTTTGATAGTATGACCAATAACATATGTTTTTAGAATTCCATATAAATGTTGCTTTTATTCCAAATTAATTAAAAAATGGTCCAAAAATCCAGTTTTGGCCAAAAATCCTCTCCAGAACCAGGTGGTGCATTTGGAGTGGAATCCACAAAAAATTTTTCTCAAAATTCCATATAAATGTTGCTTTTATTCCATAGCCTACTTACGTTGTTTTTTTTTTATTACAATAAATTTTTTCATTTATACTAATATTATAAAGAGGAAAGATTTGTATTTTTGTATTTTTGTATATATCGAGTAAACTCAAAAAGTACTGGACCGATTTCAAAAATATTTACGCTATTAGAAAGCTACATTATCACTGAGTAACATAGGCTATATATATTGTCAAAAATGTCGGGTATCCCTGGACATTCCTACTATTACTAACCCAAGGTGTAAAAAAATTAGTCATAATATATTTTTCATCGTATACCCTGCGAAAAGTATTGATGTTAAAACAAAAAAATGATCTACAATATTATAGAACATATCAATATCTACAAAAAACTTACGGAGACCATATGTCCAACTATTGTACTCATGTCACTATAACCCCTTTTTATACCCACTTTTGATAGTATGACCAATAACATATGTTTTTAGAATTCCATATAAATGTTGCTTTTATTCCAAATTAATTAAAAAATGGTCCAAAAATCCAGTTTTGGCTAAAAATCCTCTCCAGAACCTGGTGGTGCATTTGGAGTGGAATCCACAAAAAATTTTCTCAAAATTTCATATAAATGTTGCTTTTATTCCATAGCCTACTTACGTTGTTTTTTTTTTATTACAATAAATTTTTTCATTTATATTAATATTATAAAGAGGAAAGATTTGTATTTTTGTATTTTTGTATATATCGAGTAAACTCAAAAAGTACTGGACCGATTTCAAAAATATTTACGCTATTAGAAAGCTACATTATCACTGAGTAACATAGGCTATATATATTGTCAAAAAATGTCGGGTATCCCTGGACATTCCTACTATTACTAACCCAAGGTGTAAAAAAATTAGTCATAATATATTTTTCATCGTATACGCTGCGGAAAGTATTGATGTTAAAACAGAAAAATGATCTACAATATTATAGAACATATCAATATCTACAAAAAAAATCCCGAGACCATATGTCCAACTATTGTACTCATGTCACTATAAACCCTTTTTATACCCACTATTGATAGTATGACCAATAACATATGTTCTTAGAATTCCGTATAAATGTTGCTTTTATTCCAAATTAATTACATATGTCCAACTATTGTACTCATGTCACTATAACCCCTTTTTATACCCACTTTTGATAGTATGACCAATAACATATGTTTTTAGAATTCCATATAAATGTTGCTTTTATTCCAAATTAATTAAAACATGGTCCAAAAATCCAGTTTTGGCCAAAAATCCTCTCCAGAACCTGGTGGTGCATTTGGAGTGGAATCCACAAAAAATTTTTCTCAAAATTCCATATAAATGTTGCTTTTATTCCATAGCCTACTTACGTTGTTTTTTTTTTATTACAATAAATTTTTTCATTTATACTAATATTATAAAGAGGAAAGATTTGTATTTTTGTATTTTTGTATATATCGAGTAAACTCAAAAAGTACTGGACCGATTTCAAAAATATTTACGCTATTAGAAAGCTACATTATCACTGAGTAACATAGGCTATATATATTGTCAAAAAATGTCGGGTATCCCTGGACATTCCTACTATTACTAACCCAAGGTGTAAAAAAATTAGTCATAATATATTTTTCATCGTATACCCTGCGAAAAGTATTGATGTTAAAACAAAAAAATGATCTACAATATTATAGAACATATCAATATCTACAAAAAACTTACGGAGACCATATGTCCAACTATTGTACTCATGTCACTATAACCCCTTTTTATACCCACTTTTGATAGTATGACCAATAACATATGTTTTTAGAATTCCATATAAATGTTGCTTTTATTCCAAATTAATTAAAAAATGGTCCAAAAATCCAGTTTTGGCCAAAAATCCTCTCCAGAACCTGGTGGTGCATTTGGAGTGGAATCCACAAAAAATTTTCTCAAAATTTCATATAAATGTTGCTTTTATTCCATAGCCTACTTACGTTGTTTTTTTTTTATTACAATAAATTTTTTCATTTATATTAATATTATAAAGAGGAAAGATTTGTATTTTTGTATTTTTGTATATATCGAGTAAACTCAAAAAGTACTGGACCGATTTCAAAAATATTTACGCTATTAGAAAGCTACATTATCACTGAGTAACATAGGCTATATATATTGTCAAAAAATGTCGGGTATCCCTGGACATTCCTACTATTACTAACCCAAGGTGTAAAAAAATTAGTCATAATATATTTTTCATCGTATACCCTGCGAAAAGTATTGATGTTAAAACAAAAAAATGATCTACAATATTATAGAAAATATCAATATCTACAAAAAAAATCCCGAGACCATATGTCCAACTATTGTACTCATGTCACTATAAACCCTTTTTATACCCACTATTGATAGTATGACCAATAACATATGTTCTTAGAATTCCATATAAATGTTGCTTTTATTCCAAATTAATTAAAAAATGGTCCAAAATTCCAGTTTTGGCCAAAAATCCTCTCCAGAACCTGGTGGTGCATTTGAAGTGCAATCCACAAAAAATTTTCTCAAAATTCCATATAAATGTTGCTTTTATTCCATAGCCTACTTACGTTGTTTTTTTTTATTACAATAAATTTTTTCATTTATACTAATATTATAAAGAGGAAAGATTTGTATTTTTGTATTTTTGTATATATCGAGTAAACTCAAAAAGTACTGGACCGATTTCAAAAATATTTACGCTATTAGAAAGCTACATTATCACTGAGTAACATAGGCTATATATATTGTCAAAAAATGTCGGGTATCCCTGGACATTCCTACTATTACTAACCCAAGGTGTAAAAAAATTAGTCATAATATATTTTTCATCGTATACGCTGCGGAAAGTATTGATGTTAAAACAGAAAAATGATCTACAATATTATAGAACATATCAATATCTACAAAAAACTTCCCGAGACCATATGTCCAACTATTGTACTCATGTCACTATAACCCCTTTTTATACCCACTATTGATAGAATGACCAATAACATATGTTCTTAGAATTCCGTATAAATGTTGCTTTTATTCCATAGCCTACTTACGTTGTTTTTTTTTTTTATTACAATAAATTTTTTCATTTATACTAATATTATAAAGAGGAAAGATTTGTATTTTTGTATTTTTGTATATATCGAGTAAACTCAAAAAGTACTGGACCGATTTCAAAAATATTTACGCTATTAGAAAGCTACATTATCACTGAGTAACATAGGCTATATATATTGTCAAAAATGTCGGGTATCCCTGGACATTCCTACTATTACTAACCCAAGGTGTAAAAAAATTAGTTATAATATATTTTTCATCGTATACGCTGCGGAAAGTATTGATGTTAAAACAGAAAAATGATCTACAATATTATAGAACATATCAATATCTACAAAAAACTTCCCGAGACCATATGTCCAACTATTGTACTCATGTCACTATAACCCCTTTTTATACCCACTATTGATAGAATGACCAATAACATATGTTCTTAGAATTCCGTATAAATGTTGCTTTTATTCCATAGCCTACTTACATTGTTTTTTTTTTTTTATTACAATAAATTTTTTCATTTATACTAATATTATAAAGAGGAAAGATTTGTATTTTTGTATTTTTGTATATATCGAGTAAACTCAAAAAGTACTGGACCGATTTCAAAAATATTTACGCTATTAGAAAGCTACATTATCACTGAGTAACATAGGCTATATATATTGTCAAAAAATGTCGGGTATCCCTGGACATTCCTACTATTACTAACCCAAGGTGTAAAAAAATTAGTCATAATATATTTTTCATCGTATACGCTGCGGAAAGTATTGATGTTAAAACAGAAAAATGATCTACAATATTATAGAACATATCAATATCTACAAAAAACTTACGGAGACCATATGTCCAACTATTGTACTCATGTCACTATAACCCCTTTTTATACCCACTTTTGATAGTATGACCAATAACATATGTTTTTAGAATTCCATATAAATGTTGCTTTTATTCCAAATTAATTAAAACATGGTCCAAAAATCCAGTTTTGGCCAAAAATCCTCTCCAGAACCTGGTGGTGCATTTGGAGTGGAATCCACAAAAAATTTTCTCAAAATTCCATATAAATGTTGCTTTTATTCCATAGCCTACTTACGTTGTTTTTTTTTTTATTACAATAAATTTTTTCATTTATACTAATATTATAAAGAGGAAGGATTTGTATTTTTGTATTTTTGTATATATCGAGTAAACTCAAAAAGTACTGGACCGATTTCAAAAATATTTTCGCTATTAGAAAGCTACATTATCACTGAGTAACATAGGCTATATATATTGTCAAAAAATGTCGGGTATCCCTGGACATTCCTACTATTACTAACCCAAGGTGTAAAAAAATTAGTCATAATATATTTTTCATCGTATACGCTGCGGAAAGTATTGATGTTAAAACAGAAAAATGATCTACAATATTATAGAACATATCAATATCTACAAAAAACTTCCCGAGACCATATGTCCAACTATTGTACTCATGTCACTATAACCCCTTTTTATACCCACTATTGATAGAATGACCAATAACATATGTTCTTAGAATTCCGTATAAATGTTGCTTTTATTCCATAGCCTACTTACATTGTTTTTTTTTTTTTATTACAATAAATTTTTTCATTTATACTAATATTATAAAGAGGAAAGATTTGTATTTTTGTATTTTTGTATATATCGAGTAAACTCAAAAAGTACTGGACCGATTTCAAAAATATTTACGCTATTAGAAAGCTACATTATCACTGAGTAACATAGGCTATATATATTGTCAAAAAATGTCGGGTATCCCTGGACATTCCTACTATTACTAACCCAAGGTGTAAAAAAATTAGTCATAATATATTTTTCATCGTATACGCTGCGGAAAGTATTGATGTTAAAACAGAAAAATGATCTACAATATTATAGAACATATCAATATCTACAAAAAACTTACGGAGACCATATGTCCAACTATTGTACTCATGTCACTATAACCCCTTTTTATACCCACTTTTGATAGTATGACCAATAACATATGTTTTTAGAATTCCATATAAATGTTGCTTTTATTCCAAATTAATTAAAACATGGTCCAAAAATCCAGTTTTGGCCAAAAATCCTCTCCAGAACCTGGTGGTGCATTTGGAGTGGAATCCACAAAAAATTTTCTCAAAATTCCATATAAATGTTGCTTTTATTCCATAGCCTACTTACGTTGTTTTTTTTTTTATTACAATAAATTTTTTCATTTATACTAATATTATAAAGAGGAAGGATTTGTATTTTTGTATTTTTGTATATATCGAGTAAACTCAAAAAGTACTGGACCGATTTCAAAAATATTTTCGCTATTAGAAAGCTACATTATCACTGAGTAACATAGGCTATATATATTGTCAAAAAATGTCGGGTATCCCTGGACATTCCTACTATTACTAACCCAAGGTGTAAAAAAATTAGTCATAATATATTTTTCATCGTATACGCTGCGGAAAGTATTGATGTTAAAACAAAAAAATGATCTACAATATTATAGAACATATCAATATTTACAAAAAACTTCCCCAGACCATATGTCCAACTATTGTACTCATGTCACTATAACCCCTTTTTATACCCACTATTGATAGAATGACCAATAACATATGTTTTTAGAATTCCGTATAAATGTTGCTTTTATTCCAAATTAATTAAAAAATGGTCCAAAAATCCTCTCCAGAACCTGGTGGTGCATTTGGAGTGGAATCCACAAAAAATTTTTTCAAAATTCCATATAAATGTTGCTTTTATTCCATAGCCTACTTACGTTGTTTTTTTTTTATTACAATAAATTTTTTCATTTATATTAATATTATAAAGAGGAAAGATTTGTATTTTTGTATTTTTGTATATATCGAGTAAACTCAAAAAGTACTGGACCGATTTCAAAAATATTTACGCTATTAGAAAGCTACATTATCACTGAGTAACATAGGCTATATATATTGTCAAAAATGTCGGGTATCCCTGGACATTCCTACTATTACTAACCCAAGGTGTAAAAAAATTAGTCATAATATATTTTTCATCGTATACCCTGCGAAAAGTATTGATGTTAAAACAAAAAAATGATCTACAATATTATAGAACATATCAATATCTACAAAAAACTTACGGAGACCATATGTCCAACTATTGTACTCATGTCACTATAACCCCTTTTTATACCCACTTTTGATATGACCAATAACATATGTTTTTAGAATTCCGTATAAATGTTGCTTTTATTCCAAATTAATTAAAAAATGGTCCAAAAATCCAGTTTTGGCCAAAAATCCTCTCCAGAACCTGGTGGTGCATTTGGAGTGGAATCCACAAAAAATTTTTCTCAAAATTCCATATAAATGTTGCTTTTATTCCATAGCCTAATTACGTTGTTTTTTTTTTATTACAATAAATTTTTTCATTTATATTAATATTATAAAGAAGAAAGATTTGTATTTTTGTATTTTTGTATGTAACGAGTAAACTCAAAAAGTACTGGACCGATTTCAAAAATATTTTCGCTATTAGAAAGATACATTATCACTGAGTAACATAGGCTATATATATTGTCAAAAAATGTCGGGTATCCCTGGACATTCCTACTATTACTAACCCAAGGTGTAAAAAAATTAGTCATAATTTTTTTTTCATCGTATACGCTGCGGAAAGTATTGATGTTAAAAGAAAAAAATTATCTACAATATTATAGAACATATCAATATCTACAAAAAAATGCCCGAGACCATATGTCCAACTATTGTACTCATGTCACTATAACCCCTTTTTATACCCACTTTTGATAGTATGACCAATAACATATGTTCTTAGAATTCCGTATAAATGTTGCTTTTATTGCAAATTAATTAAAAAATGGTCCAAAAATCCAGTTTTGGCCAAAAATCACCTTCAGATCCTGGTGGTGCATTTGGAGTGGAATCCACAAAAAATTTTCTCAAAATTCCATATAAATGTTGCTTTTATTCCATAGCCTACTTACGTTGTTTTTTTTTTTATTACAATAAATTTTTTCATTTATACTAATATTATAAAGAGGAAAGATTTGTATTTTTGTATTTTTGTATGTAACGAGTAAACTCAAAAAGTACTGGACCGATTTCAAAAATATTTACGCTATTAGAAAGATACATTATCACTGAGTAACATAGGCTATATATATTGTCAAAAAATGTCGGGTATCCCTGGACATTCCTACTATTACTAACCCAAGGTGTAAAAAAATTAGTCATAATATATTTTTCATCGTATACGCTGCGGAAAGTATTGATGTTAAAACAAAAAAATGATCTACAATATTATAGAACATATCAATATCTACAAAAAACTTACGGAGACCATATGTCCAACTATTGTACTCATGTCACTATAACCCCTTTTTATACCCACTATTGATAGTATGACCAATAACATATGTTTTTAGAATTCCATATAAATGTTGCTTTTATTCCAAATTAATTAAAAAATGGTCCAAAAATCCAGTTTTGGCCAAAAATCCTCTCCAGAACCTGGTGGTGCATTTGGAGTGGAATCCACAAAAAATTTTCTCAAAATTTCATATAAATGTTGCTTTTATTCCATAGCCTACTTACGTTGTTTTTTTTTTTTATTACAATAAATTTTTTCATTTATACTAATATTATAAAGAAGAAAGATTTGTATTTTTGTATTTTTGTATGTAACGAGTAAACTCAAAAAGTACTGGACCGATTTCAAAAATATTTACGCTATTAGAAAGATACATTATCACTGAGTAACATAGGCTATATATATTGTCAAAAAATGTCGGGTATCCCTGGACATTCCTACTATTACTAACCCAAGGTGTAAAAAAATTAGTCATAATATATTTTTCATCGTATACGCTGCGGAAAGTATTGATGTTAAAACAAAAAAATGATCTACAATATTATAGAACATATCAATATCTACAAAAAACTTACGGAGACCATATGTCCAACTATTGTACTCATGTCACTATAACCCCTTTTTATACCCACTATTGATAGTATGACCAATAACATATGTTTTTAGAATTCCATATAAATGTTGCTTTTATTCCAAATTAATTAAAAAATGGTCCAAAAATCCAGTTTTGGCCAAAAATCCTCTCCAGAACCTGGTGGTGCATTTGGAGTGGAATCCACAAAAAATTTTTCTCAAAATTCCATATAAATGTTGCTTTTATTCCATAGCCTAATTACGTTGTTTTTTTTTTATTACAATAAATTTTTTCATTTATATTAATATTATAAAGAAGAAAGATTTGTATTTTTGTATTTTTGTATGTAACGAGTAAACTCAAAAAGTACTGGACCGATTTCAAAAATATTTTCGCTATTAGAAAGATACATTATCACTGAGTAACATAGGCTATATATATTGTCAAAAAATGTCGGGTATCCCTGGACATTCCTACTATTACTAACCCAAGGTGTAAAAAAATTAGTCATAATTTTTTTTTCATCGTATACGCTGCGGAAAGTATTGATGTTAAAAGAAAAAAATTATCTACAATATTATAGAACATATCAATATCTACAAAAAACTTACGGAGACCATATGTCCAACTATTGTACTCATGTCACTATAACCCCTTTTTATACCCACTATTGATAGTATGACCAATAACATATGTTCTTAGAATTCCGTATAAATGTTGCTTTTATTGCAAATTAATTAAAAAATGGTCCAAAAATCCAGTTTTGGCCAAAAATCACCTTCAGATCCTGGTGGTGCATTTGGAGTGGAATCCACAAAAAATTTTCTCAAAATTCCATATAAATGTTGCTTTTATTCCATAGCCTACTTACGTTGTTTTTTTTTTTATTACAATAAATTTTTTCATTTATACTAATATTATAAAGAGGAAAGATTTGTATTTTTGTATTTTTGTATGTAACGAGTAAACTCAAAAAGTACTGGACCGATTTCAAAAATATTTACGCTATTAGAAAGATACATTATCACTGAGTAACATAGGCTATATATATTGTCAAAAAATGTCGGGTATCCCTGGACATTCCTACTATTACTAACCCAAGGTGTAAAAAAATTAGTCATAATATATTTTTCATCGTATACGCTGCGGAAAGTATTGATGTTAAAAGAAAAAAATGATCTACAATATTATAGAACATATCAATATCTACAAAAAACTTACGGAGACCATATGTCCAACTATTGTACTCATGTCACTATAACCCCTTTTTATACCCACTTTTGATAGTATGACCAATAACATATGTTCTTAGAATTCCGTATAAATGTTGCTTTTATTGCAAATTAATTAAAAAATGGTCCAAAAATCCAGTTTTGGCCAAAAATCACCTTCAGATCCTGGTGGTGCATTTGGAGTGGAATCCACAAAAAATTTTCTCAAAATTCCATATAAATGTTGCTTTTATTCCATAGCCTACTTACGTTGTTTTTTTTTTTATTACAATAAATTTTTTCATTTATACTAATATTATAAAGAGGAAAGATTTGTATTTTTGTATTTTTGTATGTAACGAGTAAACTCAAAAAGTACTGGACCGATTTCAAAAATATTTACGCTATTAGAAAGATACATTATCACTGAGTAACATAGGCTATATATATTGTCAAAAAATGTCGGGTATCCCTGGACATTCCTACTATTACTAACCCAAGGTGTAAAAAAATTAGTCATAATATATTTTTCATCGTATACGCTGCGGAAAGTATTGATGTTAAAAGAAAAAAATGATCTACAATATTATAGAACATATCAATATCTACAAAAAACTTACGGAGACCATATGTCCAACTATTGTACTCATGTCACTATAACCCCTTTTTATACCCACTATTGATAGTATGACCAATAACATATGTTCTTAGAATTCCGTATAAATGTTGCTTTTATTGCAAATTAATTAAAAAATGGTCCAAAAATCCAGTTTTGGCCAAAAATCACCTTCAGATCCTGGTGGTGCATTTGGAGTGGAATCCACAAAAATTTTTCTCAAAATTCCATATAAATGTTGCTTTTATTCCATAGCCTACTTACGTTGTTTTTTTTTTTTTATTACAATAAATTTTTTCATTTATACTAATATTATAAAGAGGAAAGATTTGTATTTTTGTATTTTTGTATGTAACGAGTAAACTCAAAAAATTACTGGACCGATTTCAAAAATATTTTCGCTATTAGAAAGCTACATTATCACTGAGTAACATAAGCTATATATATTGTCAAAAAATGTCGGGTATCCCTGGACATTCCTACTATTACTAACCCAAGGTGTAAAAAAATTAGTCATAATATATTTTTCATCGTATACGCTGCGGAAAGTATTGATGTTAAAACAAAAAAATGATCTACAATATAATAGAACATACCAATATCTACAAAAAACTTACGGAGACCATATGTCCAACTATTGTACTCATGTCACTATAAACCCTTTTTATACCCACTATTGATAGTATGACCAATAACATATGTTTTTAGAATTCCATATAAATGTTGCTTTTATTCCAAATTAATTAAAAAATGGTCCAAAAATCCAGTTTTGGCCAAAAATCCTCTCCAGAACCTGGTGGTGCATTTGGAGTGGAATCCACAAAAAATTTTCTCAAAATTCCATATAAATGTTGCTTTTATTCCATAGCCTACTTACGTTGTTTTTTTTTTTATTACAATAAATTTTTTCATTTATACTAATATTATAAAGAGGAAAGATTTGTATTTTTGTATTTTTGTATGTAACGAGTAAACTCAAAAAGTACTGGACCGATTTCAAAAATATTTACGCTATTAGAAAGATACATTATCACTGAGTAACATAGGCTATATATATTGTCAAAAAATGTCGGGTATCCCTGGACATTCCTACTATTACTAACCCAAGGTGTAAAAAAATTAGTCATAATATATTTTTCATCGTATACGCTGCGGAAAGTATTGATGTTAAAACAAAAAAATGATCTACAATATTATAGAACATATCAATATCTACAAAAAACTTACGGAGACCATATGTCCAACTATTGTACTCATGTCACTATAACCCCTTTTTATACCCACTATTGATAGTATGACCAATAACATATGTTCTTAGAATTCCGTATAAATGTTGCTTTTATTGCAAATTAATTAAAAAATGGTCCAAAAATCCAGTTTTGGCCAAAAATCCTCTCCAGAACCTGGTGGTGCATTGGGAGTGGAATCCACAAAAAATTTTCTCAAAATTCCATATAAATGTTGCTTTTATTCCATAGCCTACTTACGTTGTTTTTTTTTTATTACAATAAATTTTTTCATTTATACTAATATTATAAAGAGGAAAGATTTGTATTTTTGTATTTTTGTATGTAACGAGTAAACTCAAAAAGTACTGGACCGATTTCAAAAATATTTACGCTATTAGAAAAATTCATTACCACTGAGTAACATAGGCTATATATATTGTCAAAAAATGTCGGGTATCCTTGGACATTCCTACTATTACTAACCCAAGGTGTAAAAAAATTAGTCATAATATATTTTTCATCGTATACGCTGCGGAAAGTATTGATGTTAAAAGAAAAAAATGATCTACAATATTATAGAACATATCAATATCTACAAAAAAATGCCCGAGACCATATGTCCAACTATTGTACTCATGTCACTATAAACCCTTTTTATACCCACTTTTGATAGTATGACCAATAACATATGTTTTTAGAATTCCATATAAATGTTGCTTTTATTCGAAATTAATTAAAAAATGGTCCAAAAATCCAGTTTTGGCCAAAAATCCTCTCCAGAACCTGGTGGTGCATTTGGAGTGCAATCCACAAAAAATTTTCTCAAAATTCCATATAAATGTTGCTTTTATTCCATAGCCTACTTACGTTGTTTTTTTTTTATTACAATAAATTTTTTCATTTATACTAATATTATAAAGAGGAAAGATTTGTATTTTTGTATTTTTGTATGTAACGAGTAAACTCAAAAAGTACTGGACCGATTTCAAAAATATTTTCGCTATTAGAAAGCTACATTATCACTGAGTAACATAGGCTATATATATTGTCAAAAAATGTCGGGTATCCCTGGACATTCCTACTATTACTAACCCAAGGTGTAAAAAAATTAGTCATAATATATTTTTCATCGTATACGCTGCGGAAAGTATTGATGTTAAAACAAAAAAATGATCTACAATATTATAGAACATATCAATATCTACAAAAAACTTCCCGAGACCATATGTCCAACTATTGTACTCATGTCACTATAAACCCTTTTTATACCCACTATTGATAGTATGACCAATAACATATGTTCTTAGAATTCCGTATAAATGTTGCTTTTATTGCAAATTAATTAAAAAATGGTCCAAAAATCCAGTTTTGGCCAAAAATCCTCTCCAGAACCTGGTGGTGCATTGGGAGTGGAATCCACAAAAAATTTTCTCAAAATTCCATATAAATGTTGCTTTTATTCCATAGCCTACTTACGTTGTTTTTTTTTTTATTACAATAAATTTTTTCATTTATACTAATATTATAAAGAGGAAGGATTTGTATTTTTGTATTTTTGTATATATCGAGTAAACTCAAAAAGTACTGGACCGATTTCAAAAATATTTTCGCTATTAGAAAGCTACATTATCACTGAGTAACATAGGCTATATATATTGTCAAAAAATGTCGGGTATCCCTGGACATTCCTACTATTACTAACCCAAGGTGTAAAAAAATTAGTCATAATATATTTTTCATCGTATACGCTGCGGAAAGTATTAATGTTAAAACAAAAAAAAGAATCTACAATATTATAGAACATACCAATATCTACAAAAAACTTACGGAGACCATATGTCCAACTATTGTACTCATGTCACTATAAACCCTTTTTATACCCACTATTGATAGTATGACCAATAACATATGTTCTTAGAATTCCGTATAAATGTTGCTTTTATTCCAAATTAATTAAAAAATGGTCCAAAAATCCAGTTTTGGCCAAAAATCCTCTCCAGAACCTGGTGGTGCATTTGGAGTGGAATCCACAAAAAATTTTCTCAAAATTCCATATAAATGTTGCTTTTATTCCATAGCCTACTTACGTTGTTTTTTTTTTTATTACAATAAATTTTTTCATTTATACTAATATTATAAAGAGGAAGGATTTGTATTTTTGTATTTTTGTATATATCGAGTAAACTCAAAAAGTACTGGACCGATTTCAAAAATATTTTCGCTATTAGAAAGCTACATTATCACTGAGTAACATAGGCTATATAAATTGTCAAAAATGTCGGGTATCCCTGGACATTCCTACTATTACTAACCCAAGGTGTAAAAAAATTAGTCATAATATATTTTTCATCGTATACCCTGCGAAAAGTATTGATGTTAAAACAAAAAAATGATCTACAATATTATAGAACATACCAATATCTACAAAAAACTTACGGAGACCATATGTCCAACTATTGTACTCATGTCACTATAAACCCTTTTTATACCCACTATTGATAGTATGACCAATAACATATGTTCTTAGAATTCCGTATAAATGTTGCTTTTATTCCAAATTAATTAAAAAATGGTCCAAAAATCCAGTTTTGGCCAAAAATCCTCTCCAGAACCTGGTGGTGCATTTGGAGTGGAATCCACAAAAAATTTTCTCAAAATTCCATATAAATGTTGCTTTTATTCCATAGCCTACTTACGTTGTTTTTTTTTTTATTACAATAAATTTTTTCATTTATACTAATATTATAAAGAGGAAGGATTTGTATTTTTGTATTTTTGTATATATCGAGTAAACTCAAAAAGTACTGGACCGATTTCAAAAATATTTTCGCTATTAGAAAGCTACATTATCACTGAGTAACATAGGCTATATATATTGTCAAAAATGTCGGGTATCCCTGGACATTCCTACTATTACTAACCCAAGGTGTAAAAAAATTAGTCATAATATATTTTTCATCGTATACGCTGCGGAAAGTATTGATGTTAAAACAAAAAAAAGAATCTACAATATTATAGAACATACCAATATCTACAAAAAACTTACGGAGACCATATGTCCAACTATTGTACTCATGTCACTATAAACCCTTTTTATACCCACTATTGATAGTATGACCAATAACATATGTTCTTAGAATTCCGTATAAATGTTGCTTTTATTCCAAATTAATTAAAAAATGGTCCAAAAATCCAGTTTTGGCCAAAAATCCTCTCCAGAACCTGGTGGTGCATTTGGAGTGGAATCCACAAAAAATTTTCTCAAAATTCCATATAAATGTTGCTTTTATTCCATAGCCTACTTACGTTGTTTTTTTTTTTATTACAATAAATTTTTTCATTTATACTAATATTATAAAGAGGAAGGATTTGTATTTTTGTATTTTTGTATATATCGAGTAAACTCAAAAAGTACTGGACCGATTTCAAAAATATTTTCGCTATTAGAAAGCTACATTATCACTGAGTAACATAGGCTATATATATTGTCAAAAATGTCGGGTATCCCTGGACATTCCTACTATTACTAACCCAAGGTGTAAAAAAATTAGTCATAATATATTTTTCATCGTATACGCTGCGGAAAGTATTGATGTTAAAAGAAAAAAATGATCTACAATATAATAGAACATATCAATATCTACAAAAAACTTACGGAGACCATATGTCCAACTATTGTACTCATGTCACTATAAACCCTTTTTATACCCACTATTGATAGTATGACCAATAACATATGTTCTTAGAATTCCGTATAAATGTTGCTTTTATTGCAAATTAATTAAAAAATGGTCCAAAAATCCAGTTTTGGCCAAAAATCCTCTCCAGAACCTGGTGGTGCATTTGGAGTGGAATCCACAAAAAATTTTCTCAAAATTCCATATAAATGTTGCTTTTATTCCATAGCCTACTTACGTTGTTTTTTTTTTTATTACAATAAATTTTTTCATTTATACTAATATTATAAAGAGGAAGGATTTGTATTTTTGTATTTTTGTATATATCGAGTAAACTTAAAAAGTACTGGACCGATTTCAAAAATATTTTCGCTATTAGAAAGCTACATTATCACTGAGTAACATAGGCTATATATATTGTCAAAAAATGTCGGGTATCCCTGGACATTCCTACTATTACTAACCCAAGGTGTAAAAAAATTAGTCATAATATATTTTTCATCGTATACGCTGCGGAAAGTATTGATGTTAAAACAAAAAAAAGAATCTACAATATTATAGAACATACCAATATCTACAAAAAACTTACGGAGACCATATGTCCAACTATTGTACTCATGTCACTATAAACCCTTTTTATACCCACTATTGATAGTATGACCAATAACATATGTTCTTAGAATTCCGTATAAATGTTGCTTTTATTCCAAATTAATTAAAAAATGGTCCAAAAATCCAGTTTTGGCCAAAAATCCTCTCCAGAACCTGGTGGTGCATTTGGAGTGGAATCCACAAAAAATTTTCTCAAAATTCCATATAAATGTTGCTTTTATTCCATAGCCTACTTACGTTGTTTTTTTTTTTATTACAATAAATTTTTTCATTTATACTAATATTATAAAGAGGAAGGATTTGTATTTTTGTATTTTTGTATATATCGAGTAAACTCAAAAAGTACTGGACCGATTTCAAAAATATTTTCGCTATTAGAAAGCTACATTATCACTGAGTAACATAGGCTATATATATTGTCAAAAAATGTCGGGTATCCCTGGACATTCCTACTATTACTAACCCAAGGTGTAAAAAAATTAGTCATAATATATTTTTCATCGTATACCCTGCGAAAAGTATTGATGTTAAAACAAAAAAATGATCTACAATATTATAGAACATATCAATATCTACAAAAAACTTACGGAGACCATATGTCCAACTATTGTACTCATGTCACTATAAACCCTTTTTATACCCACTATTGATAGTATGACCAATAACATATGTTTTTAGAATTCCATATAAATGTTGCTTTTATTCCAAATTAATTAAAAAATGGTCCAAAAATCCAGTTTTGGCCAAAAATCCTCTTCAGAACCTGGTGGTGCATTTGAAGTGCAATCCACAAAAAATTTTCTCAAAATTCCATATAAATGTTGCTTTTATTCCATAGCCTACTTACGTTGTTTTTTTTTTTATTACAATAAATTTTTTCATTTATACTAATATTATAAAGAGGAAGGTTTGTATTTTTGTATTTTTGTATATATCGAGTAAACTCAAAAACTACTGGACCGATTTCAAAAATATTTACGCTATTAGAAAGCTACATTATCACTGAGTAACATAGGCTATATATATTGTCAAAAAATGTCGGGTATCCCTGGACCCTACTATTACTAACCCAAGGTGTAAAAAAATTAGTCATAATATATTTTTCATCGTATACCCTGCGAAAAGTATTGATGTTAAAACAAAAAAATGATCTACAATATTATAGAACATATCAATATCTACAAAAAACTTACGGAGACCATATGTCCAACTATTGTACTCATGTCACTATAAACCCTTTTTATACCCACTATTGATAGTATGACCAATAACATATGTTCTTAGAATTCCATATAAATGTTGCTTTTATTCCAAATTAATTAAAAAATGGTCCAAAAATCCAGTTTTGGCCAAAAATCCTCTTCAGAACCTGGTGGTGCATTTGAAGTGCAATCCACAAAAAATTTTCTCAAAATTCCATATAAATGTTGCTTTTATTCCATAGCCTACTTACGTTGTTTTTTTTTTTATTACAATAAATTTTTTCATTTATACTAATATTATAAAGAGGAAGGTTTGTATTTTTGTATTTTTGTATATATCGAGTAAACTCAAAAACTACTGGACCGATTTCAAAAATATTTACGCTATTAGAAAGCTACATTATCACTGAGTAACATAGGCTATATATATTGTCAAAAATGTCGGGTATCCCTGGACATTCCTACTATTACTAACCCAAGGTGTAAAAAAATTAGTCATAATATATTTTTCATCGTATACCCTGCGAAAAGTATTGATGTTAAAACAAAAAAATGATCTACAATATTATAGAACATATCAATATCTACAAAAAACTTACGGAGACCATATGTCCAACTATTGTACTCATGTCACTATAAACCCTTTTTATACCCACTATTGATAGTATGACCAATAACATATGTTCTTAGAATTCCGTATAAATGTTGCTTTTATTCCAAATTAATTAAAAAATGGTCCAAAAATCCAGTTTTGGCCAAAAATCCTCTCCAGAACCTGGTGGTGCATTTGGAGTGGAATCCACAAAAAATTTTCTCAAAATTCCATATAAATGTTGCTTTTATTCCATAGCCTACTTACGTTGTTTTTTTTTTTATTACAATAAATTTTTTCATTTATACTAATATTATAAAGAGGAAGGATTTGTATTTTTGTATTTTTGTATATATCGAGTAAACTCAAAAAGTACTGGACCGATTTCAAAAATATTTACGCTATTAGAAAGCTACATTATCACTGAGTAACATAGGCTATATATATTGTCAAAAAATGTCGGGTATCCCTGGACATTCCTACTATTACTAACCCAAGGTGTAAAAAAATTAGTCATAATATATTTTTCATCGTATACCCTGCGAAAAGTATTGATGTTAAAACAAAAAAATGATCTACAATATTATAGAACATATCAATATCTACAAAAAACTTACGGAGACCATATGTCCAACTATTGTACTCATGTCACTATAACCCCTTTTTATACCCACTTTTGATAGTATGACCAATAACATATGTTTTTAGAATTCCATATAAATGTTGCTTTTATTCCAAATTAATTAAAAAATGGTCCAAAAATCCAGTTTTGGCCAAAAATCCTCTCCAGAACCTGGTGGTGCATTTGAAGTGCAATCCACAAAAAATTTTCTCAAAATTCCATATAAATGTTGCTTTTATTCCATAGCCTACTTACGTTGTTTTTTTTTTTATTACAATAAATTTTTTCATTTATACTAATATTATAAAGAGGAAGGTTTGTATTTTTGTATTTTTGTATATATCGAGTAAACTCAAAAACTACTGGACCGATTTCAAAAATATTTACGCTATTAGAAAGCTACATTATCACTGAGTAACATAGGCTATATATATTGTCAAAAAATGTCGGGTATCCCTGGACATTCCTACTATTACTAACCCAAGGTGTAAAAAAATTAGTCATAATATATTTTTCATCGTATACGCTGCGGAAAGTATTGATGTTAAAACAAAAAAATGATCTACAATATTATAGAACATATCAATATTTACAAAAAACTTCCCCAGACCATATGTCCAACTATTGTACTCATGTCACTATAACCCCTTTTTATACCCACTATTGATAGAATGACCAATAACATATTTTCTTAGAATTCCGTATAAATGTTGCTTTTATTCCAAATTAATTAAAAAATGGTCCAAAAATCCTCTCCAGAACCTGGTGGTGCATTTGGAGTGGAATCCACAAAAATTTTTTTCAAAATTCCATATAAATGTTGCTTTTATTCCATAGCCTACTTACGTTGTTTTTTTTTTTTATTACAATAAATTTTTTCATTTATACTAATATTATAAAGAGGAAAGATTTGTATTTTTGTATTTTTGTATATATCGAGTAAACTCAAAAAGTACTGGACCGATTTCAAAAATATTTACGCTATTAGAAAGCTACATTATCGCTCAGTAACATAGGCTATATATATTGTCAAAAAATGTCGGGTATCCCTGGACATTCCTACTATTACTAACCCAAGGTGTAAAAAAATTAGTCATAATATATTTTTCATCGTATACGCTGCGGAAAGTATTGATGTTAAAAGAAAAAAATGATCTACAATATTATAGAACATATCAATATCTACAAAAAACTTACGGAGACCATATGTCCAACTATTGTACTCATGTCACTATAACCCCTTTTTATACCCACTATTGATAGAATGACCAATAACATATTTTCTTAGAATTCCGTATAAATGTTGCTTTTATTCCAAATTAATTAAAAAATGGTCCAAAAATCCTCTCCAGAACCTGGTGGTGCATTTGGAGTGGAATCCACAAAAATTTTTTTCAAAATTCCATATAAATGTTGCTTTTATTCCATAGCCTACTTACGTTGTTTTTTTTTTTTATTACAATAAATTTTTTCATTTATACTAATATTATAAAGAGGAAAGATTTGTATTTTTGTATTTTTGTATATATCGAGTAAACTCAAAAAGTACTGGACCGATTTCAAAAATATTTACGCTATTAGAAAGCTACATTATCGCTCAGTAACATAGGCTATATATATTGTCAAAAAATGTCGGGTATCCCTGGACATTCCTACTATTACTAACCCAAGGTGTAAAAAAATTAGTCATAATATATTTTTCATCGTATACGCTGCGGAAAGTATTGATGTTAAAACAAAAAAATGATCTACAATATTATAGAACATATCAATATCTACAAAAAACTTACGGAGACCATATGTCCAACTATTGTACTCATGTCACTATAACCCCTTTTTATACCCACTATTGATAGTATGACCAATAACATATGTTCTTAGAATTCCGTATAAATGTTGCTTTTATTGCAAATTAATTAAAAAATGGTCCAAAAATTCAGTTTTGGCCAAAAATCACCTTCAGATCCTGGTGGTGCATTTGGAGTGGAATCCACAAAAAATTTTCTCAAAATTCCATATAAATGTTGCTTTTATTCCATAGCCTACTTACGTTGTTTTTTTTTTTATTACAATAAATTTTTTCATTTATACTAATATTATAACGAGGAAAGATTTGTATTTTTGTATATAACGAGTAAACTCAAAAAGTATTGGACCGATTTCAAAAATATTTACGCTATTAGAAAGCTACATTATCACTGAGTAACATAGGCGATATATATTGTCAAAAAATGTCGGGTATCCCTGGACATTCCTACTATTACTAACCCAAGGTGTAAAAAAATTAGTCATAATATATTTTTCATCGTATACGCTGAGGAAAGTATTGATGTTAAAACAAAAAAATGATCTACAATATTATAGAACATACCAATATCTACAAAAAACTTACGGAGACCATATGTCCAACTATTGTACTCATGTCACTATAAACCCTTTTTATACCCACTATTGATAGTATGACCAATAACATATGTTCTTAGAATTCCGTATAAATGTTGCTTTTATTGCAAATTAATTAAAAAATGGTCCAAAAATCCAGTTTTGGCCAAAAATCCTCTCCAGAACCTGGTGGTGCATTTGGAGTGCAATCCACAAAAAATTTTCTCAAAATTCCATATAAATGTTGCTTTTATTCCATAGCCTACTTACGTTGTTTTTTTTTTTATTACAATAAATTTTTTCATTTATACTAATATTATAAAGAAGAAAGATTTGTATTTTTGTATTTTTGTATGTAACGAGTAAACTCAAAAAGTACTGGACCGATTTCAAAAATATTTTCGCTATTAGAAAGCTACATTATCACTGAGTAACATAGGCTATATATATTGTCAAAAAATGTCGGGTATCCCTGGACATTCCTACTATTACTAACCCAAGGTGTAAAAAAATTAGTCATAATATATTTTTCATCGTATACGCTGCGGAAAGTATTGATGTTAAAACAGAAAAATGATCTACAATATTATAGAACATATCAATATCTACAAAAAACTTCCCGAGACCATATGTCCAACTATTGTACTCATGTCACTATAACCCCTTTTTATACCCACTATTGATAGAATGACCAATAACATATGTTCTTAGAATTCCGTATAAATGTTGCTTTTATTCCATAGCCTACTTACGTTGTTTTTTTTTTTTATTACAATAAATTTTTTCATTTATACTAATATTATAAAGAGGAAAGATTTGTATTTTTGTATTTTTGTATATATCGAGTAAACTCAAAAAGTACTGGACCGATTTCAAAAATATTTACGCTATTAGAAAGCTACATTATCACTGAGTAACATAGGCTATATATATTGTCAAAAATGTCGGGTATCCCTGGACATTCCTACTATTACTAACCCAAGGTGTAAAAAAATTAGTTATAATATATTTTTCATCGTATACGCTGCGGAAAGTATTGATGTTAAAACAGAAAAATGATCTACAATATTATAGAACATATCAATATCTACAAAAAACTTCCCGAGACCATATGTCCAACTATTGTACTCATGTCACTATAACCCCTTTTTATACCCACTATTGATAGAATGACCAATAACATATGTTCTTAGAATTCCGTATAAATGTTGCTTTTATTCCATAGCCTACTTACGTTGTTTTTTTTTTTTATTACAATAAATTTTTTCATTTATACTAATATTATAAAGAGGAAAGATTTGTATTTTTGTATTTTTGTATATATCGAGTAAACTCAAAAAGTACTGGACCGATTTCAAAAATATTTACGCTATTAGAAAGCTACATTATCACTGAGTAACATAGGCTATATATATTGTCAAAAATGTCGGGTATCCCTGGACATTCCTACTATTACTAACCCAAGGTGTAAAAAAATTAGTTATAATATATTTTTCATCGTATACGCTGCGGAAAGTATTGATGTTAAAACAGAAAAATGATCTACAATATTATAGAACATATCAATATTTACAAAAAACTTCCCCAGACCATATGTCCAACTATTGTACTCATGTCACTATAACCCCTTTTTATACCCACTATTGATAGAATGACCAATAACATATTTTCTTAGAATTCCGTATAAATGTTGCTTTTATTCCAAATTAATTAAAAAATGGTCCAAAAATCCTCTCCAGAACCTGGTGGTGCATTTGGAGTGGAATCCACAAAAATTTTTTTCAAAATTCCATATAAATGTTGCTTTTATTCCATAGCCTACTTACGTTGTTTTTTTTTTTTATTACAATAAATTTTTTCATTTATACTAATATTATAAAGAGGAAAGATTTGTATTTTTGTATTTTTGTATATATCGAGTAAACTCAAAAAGTACTGGACCGATTTCAAAAATATTTACGCTATTAGAAAGCTACATTATCGCTCAGTAACATAGGCTATATATATTGTCAAAAAATGTCGGGTATCCCTGGACATTCCTACTATTACTAACCCAAGGTGTAAAAAAATTAGTCATAATATATTTTTCATCGTATACGCTGCGGAAAGTATTGATGTTAAAAGAAAAAAATGATCTACAATATTATAGAACATATCAATATCTACAAAAAACTTACGGAGACCATATGTCCAACTATTGTACTCATGTCACTATAACCCCTTTTTATACCCACTATTGATAGAATGACCAATAACATATTTTCTTAGAATTCCGTATAAATGTTGCTTTTATTCCAAATTAATTAAAAAATGGTCCAAAAATCCTCTCCAGAACCTGGTGGTGCATTTGGAGTGGAATCCACAAAAATTTTTTTCAAAATTCCATATAAATGTTGCTTTTATTCCATAGCCTACTTACGTTGTTTTTTTTTTTTATTACAATAAATTTTTTCATTTATACTAATATTATAAAGAGGAAAGATTTGTATTTTTGTATTTTTGTATATATCGAGTAAACTCAAAAAGTACTGGACCGATTTCAAAAATATTTACGCTATTAGAAAGCTACATTATCGCTCAGTAACATAGGCTATATATATTGTCAAAAAATGTCGGGTATCCCTGGACATTCCTACTATTACTAACCCAAGGTGTAAAAAAATTAGTCATAATATATTTTTCATCGTATACGCTGCGGAAAGTATTGATGTTAAAACAAAAAAATGATCTACAATATTATAGAACATATCAATATCTACAAAAAACTTACGGAGACCATATGTCCAACTATTGTACTCATGTCACTATAACCCCTTTTTATACCCACTATTGATAGTATGACCAATAACATATGTTCTTAGAATTCCGTATAAATGTTGCTTTTATTGCAAATTAATTAAAAAATGGTCCAAAAATTCAGTTTTGGCCAAAAATCACCTTCAGATCCTGGTGGTGCATTTGGAGTGGAATCCACAAAAAATTTTCTCAAAATTCCATATAAATGTTGCTTTTATTCCATAGCCTACTTACGTTGTTTTTTTTTTTATTACAATAAATTTTTTCATTTATACTAATATTATAACGAGGAAAGATTTGTATTTTTGTATATAACGAGTAAACTCAAAAAGTATTGGACCGATTTCAAAAATATTTACGCTATTAGAAAGCTACATTATCACTGAGTAACATAGGCGATATATATTGTCAAAAAATGTCGGGTATCCCTGGACATTCCTACTATTACTAACCCAAGGTGTAAAAAAATTAGTCATAATATATTTTTCATCGTATACGCTGAGGAAAGTATTGATGTTAAAACAAAAAAATGATCTACAATATTATAGAACATACCAATATCTACAAAAAACTTACGGAGACCATATGTCCAACTATTGTACTCATGTCACTATAAACCCTTTTTATACCCACTATTGATAGTATGACCAATAACATATGTTCTTAGAATTCCGTATAAATGTTGCTTTTATTGCAAATTAATTAAAAAATGGTCCAAAAATCCAGTTTTGGCCAAAAATCCTCTCCAGAACCTGGTGGTGCATTTGGAGTGCAATCCACAAAAAATTTTCTCAAAATTCCATATAAATGTTGCTTTTATTCCATAGCCTACTTACGTTGTTTTTTTTTTTATTACAATAAATTTTTTCATTTATACTAATATTATAAAGAAGAAAGATTTGTATTTTTGTATTTTTGTATGTAACGAGTAAACTCAAAAAGTACTGGACCGATTTCAAAAATATTTTCGCTATTAGAAAGCTACATTATCACTGAGTAACATAGGCTATATATATTGTCAAAAAATGTCGGGTATCCCTGGACATTCCTACTATTACTAACCCAAGGTGTAAAAAAATTAGTCATAATATATTTTTCATCGTATACGCTGCGGAAAGTATTGATGTTAAAACAGAAAAATGATCTACAATATTATAGAACATATCAATATCTACAAAAAACTTCCCGAGACCATATGTCCAACTATTGTACTCATGTCACTATAACCCCTTTTTATACCCACTATTGATAGAATGACCAATAACATATGTTCTTAGAATTCCGTATAAATGTTGCTTTTATTCCATAGCCTACTTACGTTGTTTTTTTTTTTTATTACAATAAATTTTTTCATTTATACTAATATTATAAAGAGGAAAGATTTGTATTTTTGTATTTTTGTATATATCGAGTAAACTCAAAAAGTACTGGACCGATTTCAAAAATATTTACGCTATTAGAAAGCTACATTATCACTGAGTAACATAGGCTATATATATTGTCAAAAATGTCGGGTATCCCTGGACATTCCTACTATTACTAACCCAAGGTGTAAAAAAATTAGTTATAATATATTTTTCATCGTATACGCTGCGGAAAGTATTGATGTTAAAACAGAAAAATGATCTACAATATTATAGAACATATCAATATCTACAAAAAACTTCCCGAGACCATATGTCCAACTATTGTACTCATGTCACTATAACCCCTTTTTATACCCACTATTGATAGAATGACCAATAACATATGTTCTTAGAATTCCGTATAAATGTTGCTTTTATTCCATAGCCTACTTACATTGTTTTTTTTTTTTTATTACAATAAATTTTTTCATTTATACTAATATTATAAAGAGGAAAGATTTGTATTTTTGTATTTTTGTATATATCGAGTAAACTCAAAAAGTACTGGACCGATTTCAAAAATATTTACGCTATTAGAAAGCTACATTATCACTGAGTAACATAGGCTATATATATTGTCAAAAAATGTCGGGTATCCCTGGACATTCCTACTATTACTGTTGGAATATACATTTACATATACATACATATTCCACTTTACAACGTGTATAAAATCTAGTTATAATATATAATATTTAAGTTATATGTCTGGCCCACAAAGCAAACTAGCTTCTATCTTTCACTTGTTTGATTAGTTAGATGTATTATCTACTATTTATAAAAAATATTACTCAACTAACATCTCTAACATGTTGTTCGTGAAATTTTCTTCTTGGTGAATAAAACATTTTTATATATTGCACATCATTTTTATCAGGTTATGGGCCTATGTGTAATTATATATTAAAGAAATATTGCCTAATTAAAAAATATGAGCGCACCTGTTGTGCAAATTGATAAACTGGACGATAGCAATTATGATTGCTGGCACATCCACATGAAAAGCGTTTTGGTTCATGGTGTCTTGTGGAATATCGTTAATGGTAAATCAAAGAAAGAAGACCAAACAACTCCTGAAACAATTTCTAAGTGGGAAGCTGAAGATGAGAAAGCTTTAGCGTCAATATGTCTTGGTGTTAAGTCAACACAGTTGCTGTACATCAAAAACTGCCAAACATCAAAGGAAGCGTGGTTGAAATTGCAAGAAGTGCATTTGCCACGGGGACCACTTCAAAAGGTAGCATTATATAAGCGTTTAGTGAATCTACGTATGTTCGATAATGGTAATATTGTTAACCATTTAAATGAATTTTCGGAAATCTATGAAAAATTAAACGAAACGGGCATTGACATCCAGGAGGAGCTTTTAGTCATTATATTACTTTCAAGTCTTCCAAAGTCATATGAACATTTCGTCATAGCTATTGAAACTCGCGATGAACTCCCAACTTTAAATGTTTTAAAGCAGAAATTATTAGAAGAAGGTAAAAGAAGAAAAGGCAAACATGAAGTAGAAGATTTTTCTGATCATCAAGCTTTTACGGCAAAAACTACGAACAAATCAAACAACAAATATAACAACAACAGAAACTTCAACAAGAACATCAACAAATCTAAAGGTAAATGCTTTATATGCGGTACGATAGGGCATTTTGCGAATAACTGTGATCAAAGAAATAAAAAGCAGCAGGCTTTAACTACAGTAGCAGCTTCTGATTTAAAGAATTTTAATGATGCATTATGGTATCTTGATAGTGGCGCTACATCTCATATGTGTAGAGATAGAAATTTGTTTGTTACTTACAAAGACCATGTTGAATCAATGGGATACAAGGTACAAGAGTATAAAAGCTTTGGGTATTGGAAAAGTTGTAATACAAAATGAAAATTTCGAAATAATTTTAGAAAATGTACTTTATTCACCAGAATTGCAATCAAATTTTATATCTGTAAATAAAATTGTAAATAGAGGATTGACAGTTCATTTTGATAAGAAAAAAGCTATTGTTAAACGACAAGATGGTACCATTGTAATGAAAGCTGAAAGATACAATAATATGTTTATCATAAACACAAGCTTGACAATGGCATGCAGTGCTCGCAATATGACATCTTTATGGCACAACAGATATGGACACCTAAATTATAAAAATTTATTTGATTTATACCATAAAAGTATGATTACTGGTATGACTATTAAACGTACCGAAGAAAATCAGTGTAAAACCTGTTCCTTAAGTAAAATACATACATTACCATTTCCAAAAGCATCAAATACTACATCGAACAAACTACTTGAAATTATTCATTCTGATGTTTGCGGTCCATTTAGAGTCGAATCTGTTGGCGGTTCTAAATATTTTGTCACCTTTATCGATGATAAGTCAAGACGTATTTTTGCTTATTTCATCAAAAGTAAAGATGAAGTTTTTGAAAAATTTAAAATATTCAAATCACAAGTAGAACGTCAAACAGGCCAAAAGATTAAATGTCTTAGAACCGATAATGGTCGTGAGTATGTTAATTCAAAATTTAATTCATACTTGGAACAAGAGGGTATCTCAAGGCAATTATCAGTTGCGTATACTCCACAACAGAATGGAGTGGCAGAGCGAGCCAATCGCACACTTATGGAGATGGCACGGTCAATGATGGTGCATTCCGTTTTAGTTTAGTTAGTTTAAGTGTTTATGGGCAGAAGCTATAATGACAGCTGTTTATTTAAGAAATCGTTGTCAAACCAAATATTTAGAAAACAAAACTCCATATGAGGTTTGGTGTGGCAAAAAGCCTTGTGTAAAGCATTTGCGGACGTTTGGTTCTATAGCATATGCATTAAATAAAAAAGGAAACGAATATATCTTTGTCGGTTACTCTGTAACAAGAAAGGCCTATCGATTATATAACAAATCAAAAAGAGAGATTACCGAACATCGTGATGTTATTTTTAATGAAAATTTCTTTAACAATGATGTCTGTGTCGAGGAGGAGAATGCAGATCTATTCACATTTTTTTAACTAAGGAACAAAATACCATAAATACGAATACAAACAGAAATATTTATAATGAACACAATAATGTTCAGAATGATGTTCAAAGTGAAGTTCATTACGACACAGTTGATAATTTAGGCGACTCAAACGAAGAAGAAGAAGTTTCAAGTCAAAGACGCGGACCCGGTCGTCCTAAAATAATTCGCACTGGTCAACCAGGTAGACCAAAGAAGGAATATAATATGATATGCAATTTGGTGCACGAAGAAATTCCAAGGAATATAACAGAAGCATTAAGCAGTAAAAATAAAAAACTTTGGTTAAACGCAATGCAGAACGAATTTAATGCTTTACAGAAAAACAAGACTTGGTCTTTGGTAGAATTACCGCCTAACCATAAAGCCATACCATGTAATTGGATCTATGCTCTTAAAAGAAATAGTCGTGGAGAAATTGAACGATATAAAGCTAGGCTAGTAGCCAAAGGCTGCAACCAGAAATATGGCTTAGATTATAAAGAAACTTTCTCTCCCGTTGCACGATACTCTACTGTTCGACTTTTATTAGCTCTAGCTGTTCATTTTGAAATGCATTTACATCAAATCGATGTTTGTACAGCATATCTTAACAGCGATTTACAAGATGAAGTTTATATGAGGCAACCGCCCCAGTTTGAAAGTAAAGAGTTTCCAAATAAGGTTTTAAAGTTACGAAAGGCTATCTATGGTTTAAAGCAAAGTGGAAAAGAATGGAACAGTAAATTAGATGCAGTTTTAAAAAAAAATTGGTTTTATTGCTTCTAATTATGAGCCTTGCTTATATCAGGCAAATATAAATGGAAAGTTAGTTTTGCTTGTGGTTTATGTTGACGACATTATAATTGGTTGTAATTAGGGCTTACAATACCGAACTAAAATCTGAATACCGGTATTTGATATTTGAAATTTGAAATATCGGGATACCGGTATTAAAACCGGTATTATTAATAAAAAATTTACTAGTTATATTTTTACTTACCTCAGTTGTTATATTGACTTATTAACAAATAATATATGAAATCCAATAAATATTGTGGAGTAGATATTATTTATTTTATTACATAGGGTGTAGGAGTAGATAGATACAAAAAAACGTGCAAGTAAAAACAAGTGAAAATATTATAGTCGGTCAAGCCCGACCATTAAATACCCTACACCACTTGATATATAACAATTTAATTTTTTTCTTTTCATAATACCCTGTGAAAAAATTTTTCTTATATGGGGAGGGGTTCTAAAAATGGTCCGATCCGGTCCATTTTCAATAGGGTTCCCCTTTGGGCCAATACGTGTCCTTGTACCAAATTTCATCAAAATATCTCGAAAAATGCGACCTGTAGCTTGCGCACAAATTTAGATGGACAGACACGGGGACAGACGGACAGGCGGACAGACGGACAGACGGACAGACGGACATGGTTAAATCGATTCAGATTTTGATTCTGAATCGATCGGTATAATTGAAGATGGGTGTGGCACAAACTTAATATACCCTTTTCCACAGGGTGGTGCAGGGTATAAAAAGTACATATTAAATTCTATGTTACATTTTATATGTAATAGGCTCGTATGGCTTTATATAATGAAAGAAGCAAAAAATATAATTCAATTGAAAGTATTTATGAAATAATATTAATAACTTGCGTTTTGTTTATTAAAGTATGCTCTTAAAAAACATAAACAATCAATCGTTTTATCATCAAGCGAGGACCGAATTTTCGTACAAATATAACCAGCCGCCGAAAAAGCTCTTTCTGATTCTACACTTGTCGGCACTATTGTCATTAAGAAATCATACACATTTTGTAAATACCTTCCTCTTGTTCCTGTTTTTTCAAAAAAGGTAATTTCATCTTTTATTTTTTGTTCCAGAGCTGGAATTTTTTTAAACGTAGGCACGGGTGAAGTATTTAGTGTTTCGTCTATTGCTGCCTGTAGTCTTTTCTTTAATGCGTTTACCTTGTCAGATTCTAATATTATTTCATTATTAATTTGGGAAGATATTGGAAGGGATGTTTCTTGCACAACTTCCATATCTTCTGTATCTTCTAGCTTTTCATGTGTAAGCCGTTTAGTTAAGCTTACAATTTTTTTAATGATTGTAAATTTGGATATGGGTTTAAATACTTATCCAACATCTTGTGAGCCCTTTTGCAGATACTGAAGTATTTGTGATAATTCAGTTCGTCGCGGTAAAATTCGAGATTATAATGCTTCCAATAATTCTAATGCAATTGCAGATTTTTGCTGGGAAAGAGTATCTAACATAAATGTTAAAGAAGCGTCAGCCGTCAAAAGATTTGCATCTTTTCGGCATAATGCATCTACTGTTAATTTTACAGGAGTAAGAGCAGCAATAATTGAAGATAATAAATTAAATTCTTCGTCAGAAAAATGAATATCGGAACTAATAAGCGCTTTTTGAATACAAAATTTAATTTCTTCAAATTTTTCTAACATAAATAACATACTGTTCCATCTTGTTTGACAATCTAATTTCAGCGCTGTTTCTTTACCTAATTGTTCTCTCACGTACTTTTGTAAATATTTATCATTTTTAGAAGGTGAATTTTTAAATGTTTTCACTACTTTATGAATTTTTGAAACTAGAGATGATATACCAGTATGTCTAATATTTATATTACTTGTAGTAATACTAGCATCTAACTCTATAATAACTCCATTACCATCTTCTTCGTCGATATCGGCGTCATTGTTATCATCGTCATCGTCAACATCATTAACATCGTCATCATTATAATTTTGCTCCACAACATCAATATTCACACTCGGGTTCAAAGTTGACTTATACAAAATATCAGTAATTGCTAAATTTATGCAATGTGCCATACATTGTTGATGTTCAGCCTCTAGAATTTTTCCTAATTTTACCATAACCGACGCACCGTCAGTAGTTACTCCAACTATGTCTTTAGATATATCTAAATTAAAATCTTTCAATTTTTCTTCTACAAGGGATAAACATTTTTCTGCTGGAACGGATCCGTAAGCGCGCACTAATCCGATATTCCACATTGTTCCTATAACAGAATGTACATTAATGTTTATGTAACGCCGATTACGAATAGATGTCCATTCGTCAAATGTGATACTGAAACGTTTACCTTCAGATTTCAGTCTAGAAATTTTATGCACTGTAGACTGTTTAAGAATTTTACTATATTCAAGTACCATATTTCTAATAGTGACTGCAGATTTTGGTATGTCTTTGAATCCTCTTGCCTTTAAGCCTGCTCTTATGTCATACGATTTTATAAAAATATTAAAAGACAAACCATCGCGAGCTGTCATTCGGGCAAGCACTTCTGAAAGTTTTTCGTTTTTATTATTTTTGAAATAATTTGTTATTAACAATTTCGGCTGTTTAGAAACACTTGATTCGACATCATGGGGGGATTCACATTTCTTTTTAAGATTTAGTCCATGTATCGTTTTTAAGTGTGTATGAAGGCCACTTGTGGATCCTCCTGTACACTTTATTTCTTTCGCGCACTTTTTACATTTAGCAACCTGTCCATTTTTTTCAATCAAAAAATGATTCCAAACTGAAGTTTCGTCCTGTCCTTTTCGGTGCTCCGTAAATGTATTCATCTTTCAGGGGGTATAGCAGTTTATGCTTATTAATTTTAATATTTATAAATGAATTACACTCTAACTTACATTAAACAAATATAAACTTACCGTATCATATAATTCATATGGATTAATCAATATTAAAAAACCGTTATATAATTTTCAATTATTAGAAATATAACCAGAAAACAAGTGCACATCCACACACCACAAGACGCAACGGAATGAAAATATAATTTTTACTTGTAAACACAACAGCTGATTTGCAAAATTAAACAATCTAATCGAATCTAATCATAAACAATCGCTTTATATTGCTGACACCGCCGCTTATCGATGGTGCCATACTCGGCTCGGTATGTGTAATAAATGTGCCTGATATAGATTTTAATACAATAAATTGTTTGTTTATCTTCAAAAAAAATTTCTTGTAATTAATTAATATTATTTTAAATTAAATTTATATTGTGTATAAATTAAATTTTTATCAACTAATGTAATACCAAAATACCGGTATTTTTACATGAATACCGGTTTCTAATCCCGGACAAAAATCGTCCGGGATTCCGGTATTCGGGATCCCGGAATCCCGGTATTGGAAGCCCTATTTGTAATGATAAAGCTGTTGTATTACTGATAAAAAATAAACTAGCAGAAGAATTTGACATTAGTGATAAAGGATTACTAAATCATTTTCTGGGAATGGAGATAGAAAGAGAAGGCGAAACTGGTCAAATTAAGTTGAGTCAAACTATCTACATTCAAGACTTATTAAAACAATACGGCATGGAAAAGTGCAAATCTGTTGCAACACCTTTAGATCCTGGTTATCAAATTAATTCCAACGATGAATGTATAGCTGACAAACAAATGTACCAATCATTGGTTGGATCTTTGATGTATTTGGCTATAACAACTCGACCTGATATACAACATTCAATACCTAAGATGGCTCAAATGAATACAAATCCCAAAGAAGTACATATGAATGGTTTAAAACATATCTTAAGATACCTTGCAGGCACAGCTGATTTGAAATTAATATATAAGAAAGGAGCATTATCTCTAAAAGGATATGTTGACGCAGATTGGGGATCTAACCCTATAGATCGAAAATCTTATACGGGATTTATATTTTTCTACGGAAATTGTCCTATATCATGGGAATCTCGTAAGCAAACATGTGTCGCTCTTAGTAGTACTGAAGCGGAATATATAGCTGCATCAAATGCAACAAAAGAAGCAATATATTTAAAACGACTTCTTCAAGATATTAAGTTATGGAAAGAAAATGCCGTTGAACTGTGCATCGATAACCAAGGTGCACAAAAATTGGCAGAAAACCCTGTATATCACAATCGCTCAAAACACATAGACTTAAGATTTCATCACATAAGGGACGCAGTGAAGCAAAATGAAGTAAAATTGGAATATTGTCCCACAAATTACATGATTGCAGATATTTTAACTCAAAACTTGGCACATGTAAATCATTGTAAATTTATGAATTTATTAAACTTGAAATGAATAATTGTAATTGAATCTTATATAAGACATCCACGTTGAGGAGGAGTGTTGGAATATACATTTACATATACATACATATTCCACTTTACAACGTGTATAAAATCTAGTTATAATATATAATATTTAAGTTATATGTCTGGCCCACAAAGCAAACTAGCTTCTATCTTTCACTTGTTTGATTAGTTAGATGTATTATCTACTATTTATAATAAATATTACTCAACTAACATCTCTAACATGTTGTTCGTGAAATTTTCTTCTTGGTGAATAAAACATTTTTATATATTGCACATCATTTTTATCAATTACTAACCCAAGGTGTAAAAAAATTAGTCATAATATATTTTTCATCGTATACGCTGCGGAAAGTATGGATGTTAAAACAAAAAAATGATCTACGATATTATAGAACATATCAATATCTACAAAAAACTTACGGAGACCATATGTCCAACTATTGTACTCATGTCACTATAACCCCTTTTTATACCCACTATTGATAGTATGACCAATAACATATGTTTTTAGAATTCCATATAAATGTTGCTTTTATTCCAAATTAATTAAAAAATGGTCCAAAATTCCAGTTTTGGCCAAAAATCCTCTCCAGAACCTGGTGGTGCATTTGAAGTGCAATCCACAAAAAATTTTCTCAAAATTCCATATAAATGTTGCTTTTATTCCATAGCCTACTTACGTTGTTTTTTTTTTTATTACAATAAATTTTTTCATTTATACTAATATTATAAAGAGGAAAGATTTGTATTTTTGTATTTTTGTATATATCGAGTAAACTCAAAAAGTACTGGACCGATTTCAAAAATATTTACGCTATTAGAAAGCTACATTATCACTGAGTAACATAGGCTATATATATTGTCAAAAAATGTCGGGTATCCCTGGACATTCCTACTATTACTAACCCAAGGTGTAAAAAAATTAGTCATAATATATTTTTCATCGTATACGCTGCGGAAAGTATTGATGTTAAAACAAAAAAATGATCTACAATATTATAGAACATATCAATATCTACAAAAAACTTACGGAGACCATATGTCCAACTATTGTACTCATGTCACTATAAACCCTTTTTATACCCACTATTGATAGTATGACCAATAACATATGTTCTTAGAATTCCGTATAAATGTTGCTTTTATTGCAAATGAATTAAAAAATGGTCCAAAAATCCAGTTTTGGCCAAAAATCCTCTCCAGAACCTGGTGGTGCATTTGGAGTGCAATCCACAAAAAATTTTCTCAAAATTCCATATAAATGTTGCTTTTATTCCATAGCCTACTTACGTTGTTTTTTTTTTTTTATTACAATAAATTTTTTCATTTATACTAATATTATAAAGAGGAAAGATTTGTATTTTTGTATTTTTGTATGTAACGAGTAAACTCAAAAAGTACTGGACCGATTTCAAAAATATTTTCGCTATTAGAAAGCTACATTATCACTGAGTAACATAAGCTATATATATTGTCAAAAAATGTCGGGTATCCCTGGACATTCCTACTATTACTAACCCAAGGTGTAAAAAAATTAGTCATAATATATTTTTCATCGTATACGCTGCGGAAAGTATTGATGTTAAAACAAAAAAATGATCTACAATATTATAGAACATATCAATATCTACAAAAAACTTACGGAGACCATATGTCCAACTATTGTACTCATGTCACTATAAACCCTTTTTATACCCACTATTGATAGTATGACCAATAACATATGTTTTTAGAATTCCATATAAATGTTTCTTTTATTGCAAATTAATTAAAAAATGGTCCAAAAATCCAGTTTTGGCCAAAAATCCTCTCCAGAACCTGGTGGTGCATTTGGAGTGCAATCCACAAAAAATTTTCTCAAAATTCCATATAAATGTTGCTTTTATTCCATAGCCTACTTACGTTGTTTTTTTTTTTATTACAATAAATTTTTTCATTTATACTAATATTATAAAGAGGAAAGATTTGTATTTTTGTATTTTTGTATATATCGAGTAAACTCAAAAAGTACTGGACCGATTTCAAAAATATTTTCGCTATTAGAAAGCTACATTATCACTGAGTAACATAGGCTATATATATTGTCAAAAAATGTCGGGTATCCCTGGACATTCCTACTATTACTAACCCAAGGTGTAAAAAAATTAGTCATAATATATTTTTCATCGTATACCCTGCGAAAAGTATTGATGTTAAAACAAAAAAATGATCTACAATATTATAGAACATATCAATATCTACAAAAAAAATCCCGAGACCATATGTCCAACTATTGTACTCATGTCACTATAAACCCTTTTTATACCCACTATTGATAGTATGACCAATAACATATGTTCTTAGAATTCCATATAAATGTTGCTTTTATTCCAAATTAATTAAAAAATGGTCCAAAAATCCAGTTTTGGCCAAAAATCCTCTCCAGAACCTGGTGGTGCATTTGAAGTGCAATCCACAAAAAATTTTCTCAAAATTCCATATAAATGTTGCTTTTATTCCATAGCCTACTTACGTTGTTTTTTTTTTTATTACAATAAATTTTTTCATTTATACTAATATTATAAAGAGGAAAGATTTGTATTTTTGTATTTTTGTATATATCGAGTAAACTCAAAAAGTACTGGACCGATTTCAAAAATATTTACGCTATTAGAAAGCTACATTATCACTGAGTAACATAGGCTATATATATTGTCAAAAAATGTCGGGTATCCCTGGACATTCCTACTATTACTAACCCAAGGTGTAAAAAAATTAGTCATAATATATTTTTCATCGTATACGCTGCGGAAAGTATTGATGTTAAAACAAAAAAATGATCTACAATATTATAGAACATATCAATATCTACAAAAAACTTACGGAGACCATATGTCCAACTATTGTACTCATGTCACTATAAACCCTTTTTATACCCACTATTGATAGTATGACCAATAACATATGTTTTTAGAATTCCATATAAATGTTGCTTTTATTCCAAATTAATTAAAAAATGGTCCAAAAATCCAGTTTTGGCCAAAAATCACCTTCAGATCCTGGTGGTGCATTTGGAGTGCAATCCACAAAAAATTTTCTCAAAATTCCATATAAATGTTGCTTTTATTCCATAGCCTACTTACGTTGTTTTTTTTTTTATTACAATAAATTTTTTCATTTATACTAATATTATAAAGAGGAAAGATTTGTATTTTTGTATTTTTGTATATATCGAGTAAACTCAAAAAGTACTGGACCGATTTCAAAAATATTTTCGCTATTAGAAAGCTACATTATCACTGAGTAACATAGGCTATATATATTGTCAAAAAATGTCGGGTATCCCTGGACATTCCTACTATTACTAACCCAAGGTGTAAAAAAATTAGTCATAATATATTTTTCATCGTATACCCTGCGAAAAGTATTGATGTTAAAACAAAAAAATGATCTACAATATTATAGAACATATCAATATCTACAAAAAAAATCCCGAGACCATATGTCCAACTATTGTACTCATGTCACTATAAACCCTTTTTATACCCACTATTGATAGTATGACCAATAACATATGTTCTTAGAATTCCATATAAATGTTGCTTTTATTCCAAATTAATTAAAAAATGGTCCAAAAATCCAGTTTTGGCCAAAAATCCTCTCCAGAACCTGGTGGTGCATTTGAAGTGCAATCCACAAAAAATTTTCTCAAAATTCCATATAAATGTTGCTTTTATTCCATAGCCTACTTACGTTGTTTTTTTTTTTATTACAATAAATTTTTTCATTTATACTAATATTATAAAGAGGAAAGATTTGTATTTTTGTATTTTTGTATATATCGAGTAAACTCAAAAAGTACTGGACCGATTTCAAAAATATTTACGCTATTAGAAAGCTACATTATCACTGAGTAACATAGGCTATATATATTGTCAAAAAATGTCGGGTATCCCTGGACATTCCTACTATTACTAACCCAAGGTGTAAAAAAATTAGTCATAATATATTTTTCATCGTATACCCTGCGAAAAGTATTGATGTTAAAACAAAAAAATGATCTACAATATTATAGAACATATCAATATCTACAAAAAACTTACGGAGACCATATGTCCAACTATTGTACTCATGTCACTATAACCCCTTTTTATACCCACTATTGATAGTATGACCAATAACATATGTTCTTAGAATTCCGTATAAATGTTTCTTTTATTGCAAATTAATTAAAAAATGGTCCAAAAATCCAGTTTTGGCCAAAAATCCTCTCCAGAACCTGGTGGTGCATTTGGAGTGGAATCCACAAAAAATTTTCTCAAAATTCCATATAAATGTTGCTTTTATTCCATAGCCTACTTACGTTGTTTTTTTTTTTTTATTACAATAAATTTTTTCATTTATACTAATATTATAAAGAGGAAAGATTTGTATTTTTGTATTTTTGTATGTAACGAGTAAACTCAAAAAGTACTGGACCGATTTCAAAAATATTTTCGCTATTAGAAAGCTACATTATCACTGAGTAACATAAGCTATATATATTGTCAAAAAATGTCGGGTATCCCTGGACATTCCTACTATTACTAACCCAAGGTGTAAAAAAATTAGTCATAATATATTTTTCATCGTATACGCTGCGGAAAGTATTGATGTTAAAAGAAAAAAATGATCTACAATATTATAGAACATATCAATATCTACAAAAAACTTACGGAGACCATATGTCCAACTATTGTACTCATGTCACTATAACCTCTTTTTATACCCACTATTGATAGTATGACCAATAACATATGTTCTTAGAATTCCGTATAAATGTTGCTTTTATTGCAAATTAATTAAAAAATGGTCCAAAAATCCAGTTTTGGCCAAAAATCCTCTCCAGAACCTGGTGGTGCATTTGGAGTGGAATCCACAAAAAATTTTCTCAAAATTCCATATAAATGTTGCTTTTATTCCATAGCCTACTTACGTTGTTTTTTTTTTATTACAATAAATTTTTTCATTTATACTAATATTATAAAGAGGAAAGATTTGTATTTATGTATTTTTGTATGTAACGAGTAAACTCAAAAAGTACTGGACCGATTTCAAAAATATTTACGCTATTAGAAAGTGTAGTTTGTTTTATTTTATTGATTAGAAGCAACTTAATTCTTTGAACGGAAAAAACGAAAGAGAAGATTTTTATTTTTTCATTTTTGATTGACAACTAAAACATTTGACAATAACATATAAGAAAAACTAATTGATTCATTTGTACAAAGTAAATATATATAAAGTGTTTATATATATATTTCCAACACCATCCCTCAAATAGCAATTAGTTATTTATTTACAAAAATTAGTTAGACATTAGACCAAATTTGGTAATACACTTATTATGCTTTGATGGTGATAGTCCTTTGGTAAGGACGTCAGATGGCATTTCAGTAGTTGGCATATATTCCACATTAATTTCGCCTGTTTCTAGAAGTTGTCGTACAAAGTGATATCGAACATCGACATGTTTTGTTTGTTTATGAAAAACAGGATTTTTGCATAGTTTTCCAGCGCTTTGGTTATCGTTGTATATGGTGATACCTGATTGTTCACCTAAAATTTCTTTAAGAATTTTTCTTAAATAAACTGCTTCTTTAGAGGATTCTGAAAGCGCCATATATTCTGCTTCCGTACTTGATGTTGCTACTGTCCGTTGTTTTCTCGATTCCCAGCTTATAGCTGCATTTCCCAAAATGAAAACGTAACCTGTGTAAGATCGCCTATCATCCACACATGCAGCCCAATCAGCATCAGCGTATCCTACTAAACTACTTCCAGTTTTCTGGAATGTTAAGGTTAAATCCTTGGTGTATTGTAAATAACGCAATACCCGTTTTGCTGCGATCCAGTGCGCTTTTCCATAAGTCGAATTATATTGACTTAATGCACTTACAGCATGGGCAATATCTGGGCGAGTGGACACTGCTAAATACATCAGCGATCCTATTAAATTTTGATATGGTAATTTCGCAATTTCCTCCTTTTCTTCTTCAGTTGGGCACATTTCATTTGATAACTTCTCATTTATATTCATTGGCGTTGTGACTCCTTTACACTCTCCCATATTAAAATTATTTAAAACATCATTTATATATTTAGTTTGTGACATTTTAATTGTGCCATTTTCTCGATTTTGAACGAATTTTATACCAAGACAGTAACTTAAAGGGCCTAAATCTTTCATTTGGAAAGTTTTGGCTAACTTTTGTTTAAACATATTCAATTTATTCTCATTGTTAGATGCTGTAATGAGATCGTCTACATAGATAGCAACTAATAAAATTTCGTTTGTATTTCTCTCAATATATATACAGTTGTCTGATTCTAGAGGCTTCAAATTCATCTTCTTGAATTGATCATGTAACTTCTTGTACCACTGTCTTCCAGATTGTTTCAACCCATATAATGCTTTTTCTATTTTGCATACTTTATTTCCTTTATATTTATTTGATTCATTTTCTTCTAATATTTCATCAAGTTTTTCTGGTACTTCCATATATATTTCTTCTTCGATGTCACCGTTCAAGTATGCGCTAATAAAATCTAATTGGTGTACAATAAGATCAAATTCTACAGCTAATGCCATTAGAAGGCGTATGGATGACATTCGTACTACTGGTGCATAGGTTTCGGAATAATCCACCCCTTCTACCTGGGTAAATCCCTTTGCTACCAGTCTTGCTTTTCGTCTTTCAATGGTTCCGTCTGCATTATACTTTGTCTTCAATACCCATTTACATTTAATTATCTTTTTGCCTTTTGGTCTTTCTACAATTGACCAGGTTTTACTTTTCTTCAGAGCTTCATATTCTACTTGCATTGCCTTTTTCCATTCTTCCGCTCCATCACTATTAAGGGCTTCCCTTGCTGTTTTTGGATCTAATACTTCGGCGAAACCAGCTGCTTCCAAAAATTCTTCATTTTCCGCTTCATTTTGTTCCATTGGTTGTTGAATGTTATGAACTTTTCTTGGTCTCCCTGGCTTCCCGGTCCTCAATATTCTTGGTCTACCTCGAATTCGTTTCGGCTCTTGCATTTCATTAAAATCTTCTTCGGACTGTATATTTAAGTTTTCGTCTGTAAGATGTTTCTGAGTAGCATTCTCTTCATTTTCATTATTTTTATTAATTTGTTGAATATTATTAAATATTTCATAATATATTTGCACGTTTGAGGCTGTATTTGTATCATTAGTAGTGATGTTTTCATGTTCTGTATCATATGCTTCAATGAATTTAACATCTCTACTTTTTATCAATTTCTTTTGAATAGGATCCCACAAACGGTATGCCTTTGATTCACTACAGTAGCCTAGAAATATGCACCTTCGTGATTTCGTATTGAATTTACCTCTTCCTATCTTCTTGAATAGTGCATAAGCTATCTGTCCAAATTTTCTGAAATAGCTAACGCATGGATTTCTACCTGTCCAAATCTTGAAAGGTGTTTCTCCGATACTTCTTGATATACATCTGTTTCTTATGTGATTAGCTGTAAGTACTGCTTCTGCCCAAAAACTTGGTTTTAGACTTGCTTGAAGTAGCATACATCGAGCCATTTCTACGAGGGTTCGATTTTTCCTCTCGGCCACACCATTTTGTTGAGGTGTATATTCTACTGTGAACTGGTGCTTAATACCTTCTTTTATTAAAAATTCTTTAAATTTGTTATTCTTATATTCCGTTCCATTATCTGATCTTAGAATCTTAACCTTCTGTCCTGATTGTTTTTCCACCATGTTTTTGTATTCTATAAACTTGTCGAATACTTCATTTTTGTTTTTAATGAAATATACTTCGCACCATCTGCTGAAATCGTCTATAAATATTACAAAGTATCTTTTACCTCCTAAGGAGTTTTCTGACATCGGACCACAAACATCACTATGTATTATTTCTAATAGTTTGTTTGTTACAGTTTTTGATTTCGGAAAAGGATTTTGGCTTTGCTTGCCTTGGATACATACTTCGCAACTAGGTAAGTACCCTTTTATGTTACTTTTAATACCACGTACCTTTTCTTTCTTGATCATAATTTTAAGATCCTTTTCGTTGAGATGTCCGAATCTTTTATTGAGTTTTCTGTTGCTAAATTTCCTTTTTCCAATAGTTCTTTTGTGTAGTAGAGGTCACCTCTTTTATGGGCTCTCATAAGTTCCTCTCCTGTCCTAGCATCTTTTATTATAGCGTCATATTTTCTGAATATCACCATGTTGTGTCAACTTTGGTACTGAAATAAGATTTGATCTCAAATCTGGAACGTACAAAGTGTTTAGCAAAGTAAGTTTAAGGTTTCGATTTGGTTTGATGCTTACTGTACCGGTCCCTTCGATATTTGTTGTGAAATTATTTGCTAAATTCAACGTACTTACATCACTGGATTTAAATTCCCGAAATTTTTCTTTTTGTGAACACATGTGAGAAGTTGCTCCCGAATCAAGACACCACTCACCTTGTTGATTATTCAATTGCATAGCTATTTCTGCTTTGCCTACACTTTCTCTATGTTTTGACTGTTTTTCATTGTTATTGGACCTACATTCGGCAGCTTTGTGTCCTATTTTTCCACACTTGTAGCATTGAAATTTGAATTTTTCATGATTCTTCTTTGATTCGTTGAATTTAGACTTGTTCTTCATTTTATTCTTGAATGTATATAGTGCATCTTGATTACTGCTTTCTATGACATTTCTTTTGCGTGATTCATATTCATCTATTAACTTTATCTTGAGTATTTCTGGGCTCGGAAGCTTATCTTGAGTTTCTATGGCGATCCTGAACGATTCATATTCTTCAGGAATGCTGTAAAGTAATATGATAATTAAGAGCTCATTTATGATTTCTAGTTGCATCTCGTTGAGCTTATCAACAATATCAAAAAATTGCTTTATATGATCCCTCATGTCTTCTCCAGGTTTCATTTTTAAGAGTATCAACGATTTTAATAACATTGCTTGACGTGCCGGTCCTTTAGATTGATAAATTTCATGAAGTTTATTCCATAAATCACGTGAAGTATTGCAATGCCTTATTTGTTTTAATTCTGATGGAGACATTGCTAATATAATGTCTGATTTTGCTTTCGAATCTTCCAATTCCCATGCTGCAATCTGGTCCGGCGATGAGTCCGGCTTTTTGCAGCTTCCATTTACATATTTCCATTTCTCGCTTTTAATTAATAAAGCTTCTACCTGGATTTTCCACGTATCGAAATTGTCTTTGTACAATGGTTCGATATTTATTCCTGATGCACTCATTTTGTTTTCCTTAAAATATTTTTATGCGGGTTTCTTTATTAAAATAGCTGGGCCCATAACCTATTGTAGTTTGTTTTATTTTATTGATTAGAAGCAACTTAATTCTTTGAACGGAAAAACGAAAGAGAAGATTTTTATTTTTTCATTTTTGATTAACAACTAAAACATTTGACAATAACATATAAGAAAAACTAATTGATTCATTTGTACAAAGTAAATAATATAAAGTGTTTATATATATATTTCCAACACCACCCCTCAAATAGCAATTAGTTATTTATTTACAAAAATTAGTTAGACATTAGACCAAATTTGGTAATACACTTATTATGCTTTGATGGTGATAGTCCTTTGGTAAGGACGTCAGCTGGCATTTCAGTAGTTGGCATATATTCCACATTAATTTCGCCTGTTTCTAGAAGTTGTCGTACAAAGTGATATCGAACATCGACATGTTTTGTTTGTTTATGAAAAACAGGATTTTTGCATAGTTTTCCAGCGCTTTGGTTATCGTTGTATATGGTGATACCTGATTGTTCACCTAAAATTTCTTTAAGAATTTTTCTTAAATAAACTGCTTCTTTAGAGGATTCTGAAAGCGCCATATATTCTGCTTCCGTACTTGATGTTGCTACTGTCCGTTGTTTTCTCGATTCCCAGCTTATAGCTGCATTTCCCAAAATGAAAACGTAACCTGTGTAAGATCGCCTATCATCCACACATGCAGCCCAATCAGCATCAGCGTATCCTACTAAACTACTTCCAGTTTTCTGGAATGTTAAGGTTAAATCCTTGGTGTATTGTAAATAACGCAATACCCGTTTTGCTGCGATCCAGTGCGCTTTTCCATAAGTCGAATTATATTGACTTAATGCACTTACAGCATGGGCAATATCTGGGCGAGTGGACACTGCTAAATACATCAGCGATCCTATTAAATTTTGATATGGTAATTTCGCAATTTCCTCCTTTTCTTCTTCAGTTGGGCACATTTCATTTGATAACTTCTCATTTATATTCATTGGCGTTGTGACTCCTTTACACTCTCCCATATTAAAATTATTTAAAACATCATTTATATATTTAGTTTGTGACATTTTAATTGTGCCATTTTCTCGATTTTGAACGAATTTTATACCAAGACAGTAACTTAAAGGGCCTAAATCTTTCATTTGGAAAGTTTTGGCTAACTTTTGTTTAAACATATTCAATTTATTCTCATTGTTAGATGCTGTAATGAGATCGTCTACATAGATAGCAACTAATAAAATTTCGTTTGTATTTCTCTCAATATATATACAGTTGTCTGATTCTAGAGGCTTCAAATTCATCTTCTTGAATTGATCATGTAACTTCTTGTACCACTGTCTTCCAGATTGTTTCAACCCATATAATGCTTTTTCTATTTTGCATACTTTATTTCCTTTATATTTATTTGATTCATTTTCTTCTAATATTTCATCAAGTTTTTCTGGTACTTCCATATATATTTCTTCTTCGATGTCACCGTTCAAGTATGCGCTAATAAAATCTAATTGGTGTACAATAAGATCAAATTCTACAGCTAATGCCATTAGAAGGCGTATGGATGACATTCGTACTACTGGTGCATAGGTTTCGGAATAATCCACCCCTTCTACCTGGGTAAATCCCTTTGCTACCAGTCTTGCTTTTCGTCTTTCAATGGTTTCGTCTGCATTATACTTTGTCTTCAATACCCATTTACATTTAATTATCTTTTTGCCTTTTGGTCTTTCTACAATTGACCAGGTTTTACTTTTCTTCAGAGCTTCATATTCTACTTGCATTGCCTTTTTCCATTCTTCCGCTCCAGCACTATTAAGGGCTTCCCTTGCTGTTTTTGGATCTAATACTTCGGCGAAACCAACTGCTTCCAAAAATTCTTCATTTTCCGCTTCATTTTGTTCCATTGGTTGTTGAATGTTATGAACTTTTCTTGGTCTCCCTGGCTTCCCGGTCCTCAATATTCTTGGTCTACCTCGAATTCGTTTCGGCTCTTGCATTTCATTAAAATCTTCTTCGGACTGTATATTTAAGTTTTCGTCTGTAAGATGTTTCTGAGTAGCATTCTCTTCATTTTCATTATTTTTATTAATTTGTTGAATATTATTAAATATTTCATAATATATTTGCACGTTTGAGGCTGTATTTGTATCATTATTAGTGATGTTTTCATGTTCTGTATCATATGCTTCAATGAATTTAACATCTCTACTTTTTATCAATTTCTTTTGAATAAGATCCCACAAACGGTATGCCTTTGATTCACTACAGTAGCCTAGAAATATGCACCTTCGTGATTTCGTATTGAATTTACCTCTTGCTATCTTCTTGAATAGTGCATAAGCTATCTGTCCAAATTTTCTGAAATAGCTAACGCATGGATTTCTACCTGTCCAAATCTTGAAAGGTGTTTCTCCGATACTTCTTGATATACATCTGTTTCTTATGTGATTAGCTGTAAGTACTGCTTCTGCCCAAAAACTTGGTTTTAGACTTGCTTGAAGTAGCATACATCGAGCCATTTCTACGAGGGTTCGATTTTTCCTCTCGGCCACACCATTTTGTTGAGGTGTATATTCTACTGTGAACTGGTGCTTAATACCTTCTTTTATTAAAAATTCTTTAAATTTGTTATTCTTATATTCCGTTCCATTATCTGATCTTAGAATCTTAACCTTCTGTCCTGATTGTTTTTCCACCATGTTTTTGTATTCTATAAACTTGTCGAATACTTCATTTTTGTTTTTAATGAAATATACTTCGCACCATCTGCTGAAATCGTCTATAAATATTACAAAGTATCTTTTACCTCCTAAGGAGTTTTCTGACATCGGACCACAAACATCACTATGTATTATTTCTAATAGTTTGTTTGTTACAGTTTTTGATTTCGGAAAAGGATTTTGGCTTTGCTTGCCTTGGATACATACTTCGCAACTAGGTAAGTACCCTTTTATGTTACTTTTAATACCACGTACCTTTTCTTTCTTGATCATAATTTTAAGATCCTTTTCGTTGAGATGTCCGAATCTTTTATTGAGTTTTCTGTTGCTAAATTTCCTTTTTCCAATAGTTCTTTTGTGTAGTAGAGGTCACCTCTTTTATGGGCTCTCATAAGTTCCTCTCCTGTCCTAGCATCTTTTATTATAGCGTCATATTTTCTGAATATCACCATGTTGTGTCAACTTTGGTACTGAAATAAGATTTGATCTCAAATCTGGAACGTACAAAGTGTTTAGCAAAGTAAGTTTAAGGTTTCGATTTGGTTTGATGCTTACTGTACCGGTCCCTTCGATATTTGTTGTGAAATTATTTGCTAAATTCAACGTACTTACATCACTGGATTTAAATTCCCGAAATTTTTCTTTTTGTGAACACATGTGAGAAGTTGCTCCCGAATCAAGACACCACTCACCTTGTTGATTATTCAATTGCATAGCTATTTCTGCTTTGCCTACACTTTCTCTATGTTTTGACTGTTTTTCATTGTTATTGGACCTACATTCGGCAGCTTTGTGTCCTATTTTTCCACACTTGTAGCATTGAAATTTGAATTTTTCATGATTCTTCTTTGATTCGTTGAATTTAGACTTGTTCTTCATTTTATTCTTGAATGTATATAGTGCATCTTGATTACTGCTTTCTATGACATTTCTTTTGCGTGATTCATATTCATCTATTAACTTTATCTTGAGTATTTCTGGGCTCGGAAGCTTATCTTGAGTTTCTATGGCGATCCTGAACGATTCATATTCTTCAGGAATGCTGTAAAGTAATATGATAATTAAGAGCTCATTTATGATTTCTAGTTGCATCTCGTTGAGCTTATCAACAATATCAAAAAATTGCTTTATATGATCCCTCATGTCTTCTCCAGGTTTCATTTTTAAGAGTATCAACGATTTTAATAACATTGCTTGACGTGCCGGTCCTTTAGATTGATAAATTTCATGAAGTTTATTCCATAAATCACGTGAAGTATTGCAATGCCTTATTTGTTTTAATTCTGATGGAGACATTGCTAATATAATGTCTGATTTTGCTTTCGAATCTTCCAATTCCCATGCTGCAATCTGGTCCGGCGATGAGTCCGGCTTTTTGCAGCTTCCATTTACATATTTCCATTTCTCGCTTTTAATTAATAAAGCTTCTACCTGGATTTTCCACGTATCGAAATTGTCTTTGTACAATGGTTCGATATTTATTCCTGATGCACTCATTTTGTTTTCCTTAAAATATTTTTATGCGGGTTTCTTTATTAAAATAGCTGGGCCCATAACCTATTGTAGTTTGTTTTATTTTATTGATTAGAAGCAACTTAATTCTTTGAACGGAAAAACGAAAGAGAAGATTTTTATTTTTTCATTTTTGATTAACAACTAAAACATTTGACAATAACATATAAGAAAAACTAATTGATTCATTTGTACAAAGTAAATATATATAAAGTGTTTATATATATATTTCCAACACCACCCCTCAAATAGCAATTAGTTATTTATTTACAAAAATTAGTTAGACATTAGACCAAATTTGGTAATACACTTATTATGCTTTGATGGTGATAGTCCTTTGGTAAGGACGTCAGCTGGCATTTCAGTAGTTGGCATATATTCCACATTAATTTCGCCTGTTTCTAGAAGTTGTCGTACAAAGTGATATCGAACATCGACATGTTTTGTTTGTTTATGAAAAACAGGATTTTTGCATAGTTTTCCAGCGCTTTGGTTATCGTTGTATATGGTGATACCTGATTGTTCACCTAAAATTTCTTTAAGAATTTTTCTTAAATAAACTGCTTCTTTAGAGGATTCTGAAAGCGCCATATATTCTGCTTCCGTACTTGATGTTGCTACTGTCCGTTGTTTTCTCGATTCCCAGCTTATAGCTGCATTTCCCAAAATGAAAACGTAACCTGTGTAAGATCGCCTATCATCCACACATGCAGCCCAATCAGCATCAGCGTATCCTACTAAACTACTTCCAGTTTTCTGGAATGTTAAGGTTAAATCCTTGGTGTATTGTAAATAACGCAATACCCGTTTTGCTGCGATCCAGTGCGCTTTTCCATGAGTCGAATTATATTGACTTAATGCACTTACAGCATGGGCAATATCTGGGCGAGTGGACACTGCTAAATACATCAGCGATCCTATTAAATTTTGATATGGTAATTTCGCAATTTCCTCCTTTTCTTCTTCAGTTGGGCACATTTCATTTGATAACTTCTCATTTATATTCATTGGCGTTGTGACTCCTTTACACTCTCCCATATTAAAATTATTTAAAACATCATTTATATATTTAGTTTGTGACATTTTAATTGTGCCATTTTCTCGATTTTGAACGAATTTTATACCAAGACAGTAACTTAAAGGGCCTAAATCTTTCATTTGGAAAGTTTTGGCTAACTTTTGTTTAAACATATTCAATTTATTCTCATTGTTAGATGCTGTAATGAGATCGTCTACATAGATAGCAACTAATAAAATTTCGTTTGTATTTCTCTCAATATATATACAGTTGTCTGATTCTAGAGGCTTCAAATTCATCTTCTTGAATTGATCATGTAACTTCTTGTACCACTGTCTTCCAGATTGTTTCAACCCATATAATGCTTTTTCTATTTTGCATACTTTATTTCCTTTATATTTATTTGATTCATTTTCTTCTAATATTTCATCAAGTTTTTCTGGTACTTCCATATATATTTCTTCTTCGATGTCACCGTTCAAGTATGCGCTAATAAAATCTAATTGGTGTACAATAAGATCAAATTCTACAGCTAATGCCATTAGAAGGCGTATGGATGACATTCGTACTACTGGTGCATAGGTTTCGGAATAATCCACCCCTTCTACCTGGGTAAATCCCTTTGCTACCAGTCTTGCTTTTCGTCTTTCAATGGTTCCGTCTGCATTATACTTTGTCTTCAATACCCATTTACATTTAATTATCTTTTTGCCTTTTGGTCTTTCTACAATTGACCAGGTTTTACTTTTCTTCAGAGCTTCATATTCTACTTGCATTGCCTTTTTCCATTCTTCCGCTCCATCACTATTAAGGGCTTCCCTTGCTGTTTTTGGATCTAATACTTCGGCGAAACCAGCTGCTTCCAAAAATTCTTCATTTTCCGCTTCATTTTGTTCCATTGGTTGTTGAATGTTATGAACTTTTCTTGGTCTCCCTGGCTTCCCGGTCCTCAATATTCTTGGTCTACCTCGAATTCGTTTCGGCTCTTGCATTTCATTAAAATCTTCTTCGGACTGTATATTTAAGTTTTCGTCTGTAAGATGTTTCTGAGTAGCATTCTCTTCATTTTCATTATTTTTATTAATTTGTTGAATATTATTAAATATTTCATAATATATTTGCACGTTTGAGGCTGTATTTGTATCATTAGTAGTGATGTTTTCATGTTCTGTATCATATGCTTCAATGAATTTAACATCTCTACTTTTTATCAATTTCTTTTGAATAGGATCCCACAAACGGTATGCCTTTGATTCACTACAGTAGCCTAGAAATATGCACCTTCGTGATTTCGTATTGAATTTACCTCTTGCTATCTTCTTGAATAGTGCATAAGCTATCTGTCCAAATTTTCTGAAATAGCTAACGCATGGATTTCTACCTGTCCAAATCTTGAAAGGTGTTTCTCCGATACTTCTTGATATACATCTGTTTCTTATGTGATTAGCTGTAAGTACTGCTTCTGCCCAAAAACTTGGTTTTAGACTTGCTTGAAGTAGCATACATCGAGCCATTTCTACGAGGGTTCGATTTTTCCTCTCGGCCACACCATTTTGTTGAGGTGTATATTCTACTGTGAACTGGTGCTTAATACCTTCTTTTATTAAAAATTCTTTAAATTTGTTATTCTTATATTCCGTTCCATTATCTGATCTTAGAATCTTAACCTTCTGTCCTGATTGTTTTTCCACCATGTTTTTGTATTCTATAAACTTGTCGAATACTTCATTTTTGTTTTTAATGAAATATACTTCGCACCATCTGCTGAAATTGTCTATAAATATTACAAAGTATCTTTTACCTCCTAAGGAGTTTTCTGACATCGGACCACAAACATCACTATGTATTATTTCTAATAGTTTGTTTGTTACAGTTTTTGATTTCGGAAAAGGATTTTGGCTTTGCTTGCCTTGGATACATACTTCGCAACTAGGTAAGTACCCTTTTATGTTACTTTTAATACCACGTACCTTTTCTTTCTTGATCATAATTTTAAGATCCTTTTCGTTGAGATGTCCGAATCTTTTATTGAGTTTTCTGTTGCTAAATTTCCTTTTTCCAATAGTTCTTTTGTGTAGTAGAGGTCACCTCTTTTATGGGCTCTCATAAGTTCCTCTCCTGTCCTAGCATCTTTTATTATAGCGTCATATTTTCTGAATATCACCATGTTGTGTCAACTTTGGTACTGAAATAAGATTTGATCTCAAATCTGGAACGTACAAAGTGTTTAGCAAAGTAAGTTTAAGGTTTCGATTTGGTTTGATGCTTACTGTACCGGTCCCTTCGATATTTGTTGTGAAATTATTTGCTAAATTCAACGTACTTACATCACTGGATTTAAATTCCCGAAATTTTTCTTTTTGTGAACATATGTGAGAAGTTGCTCCCGAATCAAGACACCACTCACCTTGTTGATTATTCAATTGCATGGCTATTTCTGCTTTGCCTACACTTTCTCTATGTTTTGACTGTTTTTCATTGTTATTGGACCTACATTCGGCAGCTTTGTGTCCTATTTTTCCACACTTGTAGCATTGAAATTTGAATTTTTCATGATTCTTCTTTGACTCGTTGAATTTAGACTTGTTCTTCATATTATTCTTGAATGTATATAGTGCATCTTGATTACTGCTTTCTATGACATTTCTTTTGCGTGATTCATATTCATCTATTAACTTTATCTTGAGTATTTCTGGGCTCGGAAGCTTATCTTGAGTTTCTATGGCGATCCTGAACGATTCATATTCTTCAGGAATGCTGTAAAGTAATATGATAATTAAGAGCTCATTTATGATTTCTAGTTGCATCTCGTTGAGCTTATCAACAATATCAAAAAATTGCTTTATATGATCCCTCATGTCTTCTCCAGGTTTCATTTTTAAGAGTATCAACGATTTTAATAACATTGCTTGACGTGCCGGTCCTTTAGATTGATAAATTTCATGAAGTTTATTCCATAAATCACGTGAAGTATTGCAATGCCTTATTTGTTTTAATTCTGATGGAGACATTGCTAATATAATGTCTGATTTTGCTTTCGAATCTTCCAATTCCCATGCTGCAATCTGGTCCGGCGATGAGTCCGGCTTTTTGCAGCTTCCATTTACATATTTCCATTTCTCGCTTTTAATTAATAAAGCTTCTACCTGGATTTTCCACGTATCGAAATTGTCTTTGTACAATGGTTCGATATTTATTCCTGATGCACTCATTTTGTTTTCCTTAAAATATTTTTATGCGGGTTTCTTTATTAAAATAGCTGGGCCCATAACCTATTGTAGTTTGTTTTATTTTATTGATTAGAAGCAACTTAATTCTTTGAACGGAAAAACGAAAGAGAAGATTTTTATTTTTTCATTTTTGATTAACAACTAAAACATTTGACAATAACATATAAGAAAAACTAATTGATTCATTTGTACAAAGTAAATATATATAAAGTGTTTATATATATATTTCCAACACCACCCCTCAAATAGCAATTAGTTATTTATTTACAAAAATTAGTTAGACATTAGACCAAATTTGGTAATACACTTATTATGCTTTGATGGTGATAGTCCTTTGGTAAGGACGTCAGCTGGCATTTCAGTAGTTGGCATATATTCCACATTAATTTCGCCTGTTTCTAGAAGTTGTCGTACAAAGTGATATCGAACATCGACATGTTTTGTTTGTTTATGAAAAACAGGATTTTCGCATAGTTTTCCAGCGCTTTGGTTATCGTTGTATATGGTGATACCTGATTGTTCACCTAAAATTTCTTTAAGAATTTTTCTTAAATAAACTGCTTCTTTAGAGGATTCTGAAAGCGCCATATATTCTGCTTCCGTACTTGATGTTGCTACTGTCCGTTGTTTTCTCGATTCCCAGCTTATAGCTGCATTTCCCAAAATGAAAACGTAACCTGTGTAAGATCGCCTATCATCCACACATGCAGCCCAATCAGCATCAGCGTATCCTACTAAACTACTTCCAGTTTTCTGGAATGTTAAGGTTAAATCCTTGGTGTATTGTAAATAATGCAATACCCGTTTTGCTGCGATCCAGTGCGCTTTTCCATAAGTCGAATTATATTGACTTAATGCACTTACAGCATGGGCAATATCTGGGCGAGTGGACACTGCTAAATACATCAGCGATCCTATTAAATTTTGATATGGTAATTTCGCAATTTCCTCCTTTTCTTCTTCAGTTGGGCACATTTCATTTGATAACTTCTCATTTATATTCATTGGCGTTGTGACTCCTTTACACTCTCCCATATTAAAATTATTTAAAACATCATTTATATATTTAGTTTGTGACATTTTAATTGTGCCATTTTCTCGATTTTGAACGAATTTTATACCAAGACAGTAACTTAAAGGGCCTAAATCTTTCATTTGGAAAGTTTTGGCTAACTTTTGTTTAAACATATTCAATTTATTCTCATTGTTAGATGCTGTAATGAGATCGTCTACATAGATAGCAACTAATAAAATTTCGTTTGTATTTCTCTCAATATATATACAGTTGTCTGATTCTAGAGGCTTCAAATTCATCTTCTTGAATTGATCATGTAACTTCTTGTACCACTGTCTTCCAGATTGTTTCAACCCATATAATGCTTTTTCTATTTTGCATACTTTATTTCCTTTATATTTATTTGATTCATTTTCTTCTAATATTTCATCAAGTTTTTCTGGTACTTCCATATATATTTCTTCTTCGATGTCACCGTTCAAGTATGCGCTAATAAAATCTAATTGGTGTACAATAAGATCAAATTCTACAGCTAATGCCATTAGAAGGCGTATGGATGACATTCGTACTACTGGTGCATAGGTTTCGGAATAATCCACCCCTTCTACCTGGGTAAATCCCTTTGCTACCAGTCTTGCTTTTCGTCTTTCAATGGTTCCGTCTGCATTATACTTTGTCTTCAATACCCATTTACATTTAATTATCTTTTTGCCTTTTGGTCTTTCTACAATTGACCAGGTTTTACTTTTCTTCAGAGCTTCATATTCTACTTGCATTGCCTTTTTCCATTCTTCCGCTCCATCACTATTAAGGGCTTCCCTTGCTGTTTTTGGATCTAATACTTCGGCGAAACCAGCTGCTTCCAAAAATTCTTCATTTTCCGCTTCATTTTGTTCCATTGGTTGTTGAATGTTATGAACTTTTCTTGGTCTCCCTGGCTTCCCGGTCCTCAATATTCTTGGTCTACCTCGAATTCGTTTCGGCTCTTGCATTTCATTAAAATCTTCTTCGGACTGTATATTTAAGTTTTCGTCTGTAAGATGTTTCTGAGTAGCATTCTCTTCATTTTCATTATTTTTATTAATTTGTTGAACATTATTAAATATTTCATAATATATTTGCACGTTTGAGGCTGTATTTGTATCATTATTAGTGATGCTTTCATGTTCTGTATCATATGCTTCAATGAATTTAACATCTCTACTTTTTATCAATTTCTTTTGAATAGGATCCCACAAACGGTATGCCTTTGATTCACTACAGTAGCCTAGAAATATGCACCTTCGTGATTTCGTATTGAATTTACCTCTTGCTATCTTCTTGAATAGTGCATAAGCTATCTGTCCAAATTTTCTGAAATAGCTAACGCATGGATTTCTACCTGTCCAAATCTTGAAAGGTGTTTCTCCGATACTTCTTGATATACATCTGTTTCTTATGTGATTAGCTGTAAGTACTGCTTCTGCCCAAAAACTTGGTTTTAGACTTGCTTGAAGTAGCATACATCGAGCCATTTCTACGAGGGTTCGATTTTTCCTCTCGGCCACACCATTTTGTTGAGGTGTATATTCTACTGTGAACTGGTGCTTAATACCTTCTTTTATTAAAAATTCTTTAAATTTGTTATTCTTATATTCCGTTCCATTATCTGATCTTAGAATCTTAACCTTCTGTCCTGATTGTTTTTCCACCATGTTTTTGTATTCTATAAACTTGTCGAATACTTCATTTTTGTTTTTAATGAAATATACTTCGCACCATCTGCTGAAATCGTCTATAAATATTACAAAGTATCTTTTACCTCCTAAGGAGTTTTCTGACATCGGACCACAAACATCACTATGTATTATTTCTAATAGTTTGTTTGTTACAGTTTTTGATTTCGGAAAAGGATTTTGGCTTTGCTTGCCTTGGATACATACTTCGCAACTAGGTAAGTACCCTTTTATGTTACTTTTAATACCACGTACCTTTTCTTTCTTGATCATAATTTTAAGATCCTTTTCGTTGAGATGTCCGAATCTTTTATTGAGTTTTCTGTTGCTAAATTTCCTTTTTCCAATAGTTCTTTTGTGTAGTAGAGGTCACCTCTTTTATGGGCTCTCATAAGTTCCTCTCCTGTCCTAGCATCTTTTATTATAGCGTCATATTTTCTGAATATCACCATGTTGTGTCAACTTTGGTACTGAAATAAGATTTGATCTCAAATCTGGAACGTACAAAGTGTTTAGCAAAGTAAGTTTAAGGTTTCGATTTGGTTTGATGCTTACTGTACCGGTCCCTTCGATATTTGTTGTGAAATTATTTGCTAAATTCAACGTACTTACATCACTGGATTTAAATTCCCGAAATTTTTCTTTTTGTGAACATATGTGAGAAGTTGCTCCCGAATCAAGACACCACTCACCTTGTTGATTATTCAATTGCATGGCTATTTCTGCTTTGCCTACACTTTCTCTATGTTTTGACTGTTTTTCATTGTTATTGGACCTACATTCGGCAGCTTTGTGTCCTATTTTTCCACACTTGTAGCATTGAAATTTGAATTTTTCATGATTCTTCTTTGATTCGTTGAATTTAGACTTGTTCTTCATTTTATTCTTGAATGTATGTATGTATAGTGCATCTTGATTACTGCTTTCTATGACATTTCTTTTGCGTGATTCATATTCATCTATTAACTTTATCTTGAGTATTTCTGGGCTCGGAAGCTTATCTTGAGTTTCTATGGCGATCCTGAACGATTCATATTCTTCAGGAATGCTGTAAAGTAATATGATAATTAAGAGCTCATTTATGATTTCTAGTTGCATCTCGTTGAGCTTATCAACAATATCAAAAAATTGCTTTATATGATCCCTCATGTCTTCTCCAGGTTTCATTTTTAAGAGTATCAACGATTTTAATAACATTGCTTGACGTGCCGGTCCTTTAGATTGATAAATTTCATGAAGTTTATTCCATAAATGACGTGAAGTATTGCAATGCTTTATTTGTTTTAGTTCTGATGGAGACATTGCTAATATAATGTCTGATTTTGCTTTCGAATCTTCCAATTCCCATGCTGCAATCTGGTCCGGCGATGAGTCCGGCTTTTTTGCAGCTTCCATTTACATATTTCCATTTCTCGCTTTTAATTAATAAAGCTTGTACCTGGATTTTCCACGTATCGAAATTGTCTTTGTACAATGGTTCGATATTTATTCCTGATGCACTCATTTTGTTTTCCTTAAAATATTTTTATGCGGGTTTCTTTATTAAAATAGCTGGGCCCATAACCTATTGTAGTTTGTTTTATTTTATTGATTAGAAGCAACTTAATTCTTTGAACGGAAAAACGAAAGAGAAGATTTTTATTTTTTTTCATTTTTGATTAACAACTAAAACATTTGACAATAACATATAAGAAAAACTAATTGATTCATTTGTACAAAGTAAATATATATAAAGTGTTTATATATATTTTTCCAACAATGTTCTATAACATTGTAGGACATTTTTTTGTTTTAACATCAATACTTTCCACAGCTTATACGATGAAAGATATATTATGACTAATTTTTTTACACCTTGGGTTAGTAATAGTAGGAATGTCCAGGGATCCCCGACATTTTTTGACAATAAAAATAGCCTATGTTACTCAGTGATAATGTAGCTTTCTAATAGCGAAAATATTTTTGAAATCGGTCCAGTACTTTTTGAGTTTACTCGTTACATACAAAAATACAAATCTTTACTCTTTATAATATTAGTATAGATGAAAAAATTTATTGTAATAAAAAAAAAACCTACGTAAGTAGGCTATGGAATAAAAGCAACATTTATATGGAATTTTGTGAACATTTTTTATGGATTCCACTCCAAATGCACCACCAGGTTCTGAAGGTGATTTTTGGCCAAAACTGGATTTACGGACCATTTTTTAATTAATTTATTATTTTATTAATTTAAATATTTATTGTGAATACTTAATTTCTTAATTGCCTGGGTACATGTGTGTGCAATGTGTGTATGGCAATATTACTATCAATAGTGGGTATTAAAAGGGGTTATAATGACATGAGTACAATACTTGGACATATGGTCTCGGGAAGTTTTTTGTAGATATTGATATGTTCTATAATATTGTAGGACATTTTTTTGTTTTAACATCAATACTTTCCACAGCTTATACGATGAAAGATATATTATGACTAATTTTTTTACACCTTGGGTTAGTAATAGTAGAAATGTCCAGGGATCCCCGACATTTTTTGACAATAAATATAGCTTATGTTACTCAGTGATAATGTAGCTTTCTAATAGCGAAAATATTTTTGAAATCGGTCCAGTACTTTTTGAGTTTACTCGTTACATACAAAAATACAAATCTTTACTCTTTATAATATTAGTATAGATGAAAAAATTTATTGTAATAAAAAAAAAACCTACGTAAGTAGGCTATGGAATTAAAGCAACATTTATATGGAATTTTGTGAACATTTTTTATGGATTCCACTCTAAATGCACCACCAGGTTCTGAAGGTGATTTTTGGCCAAAACTGGATTTACGGACCATTTTTTAATTAATTTGGAATAAAAGCAACATATATATGGAATTCTAAGAACATATGTTATAGATCCCATTTCAGATTTATCACAAGGTTCTGTAGAGGATTTTTGGCCAAAACTGGATTTACGGACCATTTTTTAATTAATTTGGAATAAAAGCAACATTTATATGGAATTCTAAGATAATATGTTATAGATCCCATTCCAGATTTATCACAAGGTTCTGGAGAGGATTTTTAGCCAAAACTGGATTTACGGACCATTTTTTAATTAATTTGGAATAAAAGCAATATTTTTATGGAATTTTAAGATTATATGTTATTGGTTCCTCTCCAGACGCACCACCAGGTTTTGGAGAGGACTTTTGACTAATGTTGCTTTTATTCCAAATTCATTTAAAAAATGGTCCAAAAATACACTATTGGCTAAAAATCCTCTCCAGAACCTGGTGGTGAATCTGGAGTGGGATCTATAACATTTGTTCTTAGAATTCCATATAAATGTTGCTTTTTTTCCACATTAATTAAAAGTCTGGCAACGCGATTGTTATGATCGTTCGCATTTTTCTGTGCGCTTAAGCTTGGTTGTTGAAATAAATAAAATAAATAGTGAATTTAGTATTTTAAATTTATCAAAAGTGTATTTAAGGTTTGATTAAATCTTGTTCATTGGTTGTGTTGAGCACTGGGACAGGTTTGATTGGTATAAGTAAAGTATATTAAAAAAGTGTTAAATAGACTATTTGACGCTATTTTTTGTTTTCTTTCATTTTCTCTTTTACTTTCATTTCTTGGATATACCTCTTTAGGCAATTTCGTTTATTTATTCTCACTTATTTTATTTATTTATTTTCTCCCTTATTCTTCTTTTCTTGTTGATCTTCTCAGTTTTTAATCAAATAAACTTGATTTAGCATACTTTTAGGCTGTTGTTGATTTAGGCTTAATTCACTTTGATTGAGATAGTTTGGTAACTCTAGAGTGTTATTGACGTGTTTTGCTTTGTCTCTGATCATATTGCAAATTTTTATTGTTTCTCTACAACGTAGTGGACAATTATTGATTAAATTGTTTAATTAAAGTGGTGATTTGATCGTTAGTGAAGTGGACATAATTGGCGAATCGTATTTTCGTCTAATTTGTGGAAATTTTTTACTTTGGCTGGTCATTTCTTTATGCTTTTGGTTTTTTTTCTTTAATTGAGGTGACTATAATTGTCTCTTTCCTTATTTTCATATTTTTTTTTTTTTTTTTTTTTTATTGTTTTGTTCGTTGCAGAGTGCCTATCTAAATAATTCTGTTAACGAAACTGTTTTTTTTTTAACAGGATTCAGTTGCTTTATAGTATACTTTCAGGCTACCATGGTTAAACTTCTAGACATAATTTATAATGGATTGTTGTTATCCCAAGTGTAAGATAACGCAACATGAGAATTTTCTTTTATGTTGGCTATGTGATCGTCAAGCGCACCCAAATTGTGCTGGATTTAGTGGTCGTGATTTTGATCACATCACTAACAGAAATAAGGGTTTGCGTTGGGCCTGCCCTGATTGTAGAAAAGCCGATATAGAATTCTTTAAACTCTTCAAACAAACGCAACGTGCGTTTATTGAGATAGAGAAGGAGTTGAAAAGGTCAATGGACAAGCTGGTAAAATATCAATCGCTATTTAACAATTGTAAGTTGTTGGATGGTGGTGGTATTATTTCTAATACTTGTCGACCGTCAACTCTACAGGTTTCACCAATTCCTGACTTTTCATCTCCTTGTTTGTCTGTTGGTCCACCATCCTCTATGTCATGTGCTTCAGATGAATTATCTATTTTTACATCGAGTAAGGTTCCTGTCGTAACGGTTAATCCTCCATCCGATTCTCCGTCTGTTTCTCCCTCTGTGCCTCAGGCTATAATTTCAGCTGTTCTTACATCTAGTCCCAGAGCCGATGCTCCATCTCATCCAGCAACCGATGCCCTTCTTGATCCAGTGGCTGACATTCCGTTGGAACCGCCGGTTTCCCAAAATGTGGTCACGCTGGTTTCACTAAACTCTAAATCTAATGGAACTACTACCATTTCTAATACCTGTGCTGATGTTCCTCTGGTGTCATCTGCTGCGTTGGCGGCACCGGCGGCATTACCTCAGGATAGTGAATTGGTAGTGATACCTGCGCGTAAATCTATTTTCGTTTCGAGATTTGCATCAAATACCTCAATTGATATGATCAAGAACCATATTGTCCGTAGTAAATTAATTTCTGACATTTCTAAAATATCTATTATCAAATTCAATCCTCCTCATAATAGTGAAATCTGTTCCTTTAAAATCTTAGTTCCGTCGTCAGCATTTGATATTTTCCTCGATAAGAAGTCCTGGCCTAATGGTGCACTGGTTAAGGAGTTTATTCCTCGCAGAAAGTTAAATCGTCCGGTTACGCTAAATCAATCAGGCGCTGTGTCAAAAAACTAAGTAATAAGCCATCTATTCTTTATCAAAATGTCCGTGGGCTTAATACCAAGCTTCGTGATACATTTTTGGCCTCTATTAGTTGTGTACATCATATTGTGGTATTTACTGAAACTTGGCTGAAGCCAAAGGTTAACGATTTTGAAATTTTTTCTACTGAGTATTCGGTTTTTAGAGCTGATAGAAAGCTTAAGAAGGGTGGTGGTGTACTAGTAGCCGTTCATAGTTCTTTACCTGCAAGGTAAGTTGCGTCCTCTGATACAGAGTTTATTTGTGTAAGTGTGTCTTATGGTGAACCTAAGTTATATATAGCGTGTTCATATATTCCACCTTTGTCTGATGTGTCAATCTATTTAGAACATCTTAGAATGGTACAAGTCATACTCCACAGTCTGAGGAATATTGACAAATTAATTGTTCTAGGAGATTTTAACCTACCCAATGTCATGTGGTATTTTAACGAAGACCTTGGATATTTTACACCTACCTCGTATCCGTCTATTTTTAATGATTATTTTGATTTAATTTGTGAACTTTCTCTGTTTCAACTTAATTCAATTTATAATAGTAATAATAAATTATTGGATTTGATTTTTTCAAGTGACACTAATATAAAGGTTTCGCGTTCGTTACCTTTTGTTGAGCCTGAGGATCATTACCACCCTACATTGTTATTAATCTTAGGTGAGTTCGGTAGTGGTTTTATCAATAGACCACGAGATACCTTACATTACCTTCAATATTGCAAAACGGACTATATTAAACTTTGTAATGTTTTATCTACTTTTGCGTGGGACCTTGACTACAATAATATCGACGAGTCCTTAAATTATGTTTACAATGCTTTATCTTACGCTATTTCCTTGTCCGTTCCGTAGTGGTTCACTTGTGGATTATACTAGATACTCTTCTATGAGAAGGTATTTTAATGCTTTGAAAAATAAATGCTACTCGGAGTATATTAGTTTAATAAAGTATAAACTGTATTCTGATCCCAAGACATTTTTTCGCTTTGTTGATTCTAAAAGAAAAGTTAGGAACTTTCCGTCCGTAATGTGCTACGAAAATTGTGAATCATCAGACGCATCTGTGATTGCTAATTTATTTGCTGACTTTTTTGAAAAGAATTATTCTCGTTCTTATATTTCATCCGATAATTACCCATTTCCAATAAGTTCGTTTGATATTTTTCCGCAAATCATATTATCTGGGGATGATGTACTTTCCTCCCTTTCTGCCCTAAAATTCTCCGTAATACCTGGTCCGGATGGACTCCCCTCTTGTGTTCTTCGGAACTGTGCTCCTTTTCTGTATATTCCGCTAACGCATATATTTAATAGTAGTCTGAGTCAAGGATACTTTCCCTCCATCTGGAAAAACAGCCATATTTTACCATTGTATAAAAATGGCTCGAGGGAGAATGTCGAGAACTACAGAGGCATTGCTAAACTAAGCGTGATACCAAAATTATTTGAATCATTAATAGCTAAGAGTCTTAAGTCAGCGATTAGATCAGTACTCTCACCTTGCCAACATGGTTTTACCCAGGGTAAATCAACCTCAACAAATTTGTTGGAATTTACACATTATATATGTCAAGCGTTCTCTGATTTTAAACAAACGGACGTAATTTTTACGGATTTTTCAAAAGCATTTGATACAGTGGATCACAATCTTTTAACGTTTAAACTTCGACGTTTGGGCTTTCCGGACAACTTTGTTCGCTGGTTCTATTCTTACCTTACCAACAGATCTCAATGTGTGTCATTTAATCGTTGCCTGTCGAGGGAAATCGTTGTTACGTCAGGAGTACCACAAGGTAGTCACTTGGGGCCACTTTTATTTGCGCTATTTGTTAATGACCTTCCCACGTCAGTTCGTAGCTCTAAAGTCTTGATGTTTGCTGACGATGTTAAGCTTTATTATCGGATTGATTCTCCGGGTTCTATTGTTACTCTTCAGTCTGACTTTTCGAGCTTGGCTAAATGGTGCGTTGTTAACGGAATGCTTTTGAATTTAAATAAGTGTAAAAAGATGTCATTTAACTGGGTTACTGCCATTCCGTCTGATTACTATATCTATAATAACTTGCTTGCTAGTGTTGATTCTTTTAAAGATTTAGGTGTTCTACTTGATTCAAGACTGAAATTTAATTTACACATTGAAGCCTCGGTGAATAAGGCTAAGTCGTTATTAGGGTTCGTTAAAAGGTGGTCTAAGGAATTTACCGATCCTTATATTTGTAAAAGGCTTTACACTGCTCTAGTGAGACCAGTTTTGGAATATGCATGTGTTGTCTGGACTCCAAGTTATAGATGTCAGATTGATTTGTTGGAGTCAGTCCAAAGAAATTTTCTCATTTTTGCCCTTCGTGGACTAGGCTGGGACACTCGTCGCTCTCTCCCTCCTTATGAAAGTAGGCTGTTACTTATTAATTTGCCATCGCTTGAAAAAAGGCGTACCATGTTGAGCGTCATATTCATGGTTAAGTTAATTCGTGGCACTATATCGTCTCCTTTCTTGTTAGAGAATATTCCGTTTAATGTACCAAGTAGGTCAACTCGCCATTATATTCCTATAAAACTAACGCATTGTCGTACAAACTATCAGCTGTTTGGTCCGTTCAGAGTCCTGTGTAAATCATTTAATGAAAATTATTTTTTATTTGATCCGTCCGTTGACTCAGTTGACGTTATAAGGAATTACTTACTTAATCTACCAAACTATTAGAATCATTGGTCCTTAACCAATAGTTTGTTCTTTTTATATGTACTTATAGCACTTTTATTACTTTGTTGTTATTTTTATATATTAATTGATTTTATAATATCCTTTTGCCTCATTAATTGTAACCTTTAGTTGTAAGCTTAATATTAAGTTTAGCATATATTATTTTTAATTTTATTCTAAGTTGTTCCAGAGGTTGTTGTTGTTGTTGTTGTTGCTGATGCTGCGGCCAGTGTTATTATTTTATTTATAAAAAATTTTATTTTATATTCTTATTTATATAACTATATAAATATATATTAGTTGAAAATTGGTTTTGTAACTAATAGAATAAATAATAATAAATAAAAAAATAAATAAAAAAAAATTACTTAACATAACTTGTAATTTTAATTCACAGTGTTTCTAGATTCTCCTTGCATGAAATATATTTAGCCGCTTTTTTCTTCAAAATGGACAACATAAATTGCATTTACTTAAATTGTAAGGAAACTGTTCACGATCGTTTCCTACTCTGCTGGCTATGTGATCGATCGGCTCATCCTAAGTGTGCTGAGTTTAGTGGACGCCAATTTGATCATATAGTCAATCGTTCTAAAGGACTACGTTGGTCATGTGTCGACTGTCGTATAATGGATTTGGATTTGTTTAAATTATTTAAACAAACCCAGAGAGGCTTTATAGATTTGGGTAGAGAGCTGAAAGCTCTCTCGGACAAATTCACTATATTGGAAGACATGTTTAATAATTGTAAACTTTTAGAATGTTCGGATTTCGATCCTAAAGACCGTCCGTCTAATGTTGGTTCGACTCTTTCATTACAAATGTCTCCCAATTGCCTGTCTTTTAATTCTACAAATGTGTCACATCCTCTATCATCTAATTCTCCGTGTATATCTGAGATTGAAGCTTCAAATGTTTTGAATAATGTTGATTTTGGCGTGTCTGATAATATACCATCCCTAACTGTCCAACCTCCATCTGAAGATGTTTTCCCAATTGTACCTGTGGTATCTTCTGTACCAAATATTGTTAAGAATGGTCAAGTAACTTCTCCATCTGATCAACCTCTACCGATTCCGTCTATAAATATTGACTATTCTCGTAGTGTTGATGGTCCTAGTCTTTCTAGCATTATTGATAGTGTTCCAATTGTCCAAAGAGAGAGGGTTACAACTGGACATGCAACTTCTACCGATGTTCAACTGCTTCAGGTGCCTCCAAAAAATGGTGATCGCTCTGTAAATGTCTCTTCAATCATTCCGGTCAGTTCTGAGAATGATGATATTGAACTTGTAGTTATCCCTGCTCGGAAAGCAATTTTTATTTCTAGATTGGAATCTGATACATCTGTGGATAAGGTAAGAAAATATATTGAGCGCAAATGCTCCGATCTCGATGTGTCAAAAATAAGTATTTTCAAATTCAAGTCTTCACAACAACGCGATATTTGTTCCTTTAAAGTAATAACGCCTCAGTCATTATTTGACAAATTCTTAAATAAACAATTTTGGCCCCCGGGGACTCTTGTTAAAGAATTTATCCCTCGGCGTAAGACTCCAGTTAATCTTGATATTCAGGCCTCATCTTCAAAAAACTAAATAATTCATTGTCTTTGGTTTACCAAAACGTCCGCGGTTTAAATACTAAATTAAATCAGGTTCTTGTTAATTCCGTTGCGTCCGAATTTAACGTTGTTGTTTTTACGGAAACTTGGCTTAAGCCTGAAGTCAATAATTCTGAGGTTTTTTGTGCTGACTATCAAGTTTTTAGGAAAGACAGAATCCAGAAAGTTGGAGGTGGAGTCTTAATTGCTGTCCATAATTCATTACCTTCTTCTTTGGTTGACTTCCTAACTAATGTTGATGTTCAGTTTGTTGGCGTTCAACTTAAATTTTTTAACTTTAACTTGTTTATATCGTGTTCGTATATACCCCCATTGTCAGATGTATCAATCTACTTAAAGCACATTCATCTTATTAAAGAAATGTCCTTGCATTTAAAAGTTAATGATAAAATGTTAGTGCTTGGGGACTTTAATCTTCCTCATATTTGCTGGAGTCTGAATGAGGAACTTGGCTATTACATACCTATCTCATATCCTGTTATATATAATAGTATATTTGATGAAATTTATGAATTATGCCTGTATCAAGTAAATTCTATTTTTAATACTAATGGAAGACTTCTAGATTGGGTTCTTTTTAATGACACTAATTTCAAAATTGCTCGAGTAGAGCCATTTGTTTGTCCTGAGGACATTTATCATCCTACCTTGCTTTTTACTTTGGATAATTTGCTGATAACTAATTGTTCTAACAGTGGAAACAGCGCTGCATTCTCCTTTGGCAGAACCAATTATACGAAACTGAGAAGTCTGTTATCTGTTGTCGACTGGAATTTAAATTATAATAACATTGATGGGTCTTTATTACTATTATATAACGCCATTTTTTCTGCTATTTCTTCTTCTGTACCAACGAAATCGACTTCTTCTTCATCAAACGGGCCTATTTGGTTTAATAAACATCTGAGGATTATCCGTAACAAAAAAAAGCAGACTATTTAAAAAGTTTAAGCTTAGTAGTTCCACCGTGGACTACATTAATTATTCCAACATTAAACGTGAATTCAACTCATCTGAGGATTATCCGTAACAAAAAAACAGACTATTTAAAAAGTTTAAGCTTAGTGGTTCCACCGTGGACTACATTAATTATTCCAACATTAAACGTGAATTCAACTCCCTCAAAAATAAATATTATAATCAATATATTCAGAGTATGAAAGTAAAATTATTAATTGAACCTAGGGTATTTTACAAGTTTATCGATTCTAAGCGTAAAGTAAAATGTTGTCCTTCTTTAATACGGTATGGTAATTCAGAGTCTTCGAATCCCTCCGATATAGTAAACTTATTTGCTGACTTTTTCGAAAAGTCTTATTCTCAAACTAGTATTAACATTGACAATTATCCTTATCGCATAAATAATTTCGATATATTTCCATCCATTCAATTTACCGAAGATGAAGTTTATCACAGTCTGTCCAAAATAAAATTTTCCACGTTACCTGGTCCCGACGGGTTACCATCCTGTATTCTTCGATCTTTGGCTGATATCCTAACTCCTCCACTGACTCGAATTTTCAACAAATGTTTATCATATGGTTTTTTTCCAGCTATTTGGAAGCTTTATTATCCCACTTTATACGAGTAAAAGTGGCTCTAGAATCAATATTGAAAATTATAGAAGGATAGCCAAATTAAGCGTTTTATCTAAGCTTTTTGAGTCCTTATTAACTAATCGAATTACTCCTATGATAAAAAACAAACTTTCGTCAAATCAACATGGGTTTTTTAGAGGAGGTCTACGGCTACGAACTTACTAGAATTAACTGGTGACATATTTTATGCATTCTCTGAACATAAGCAAACTGATGTAATTTATACCGATTTTTCTAAGGCTTTTGATCGAGTTGATTCAAAACATTTAATTTTTAAACTGCGTTGTATAGGGTTCCCTGAAAATATGTGTTCGTGGTTCTATCACTATCTTACAGGTCGTACTCAAAAAGTCTTATTCAACTCGTGCTTTTCTCGTAAAATTAATGTGACATCTGGTGTCCCACAGGGTAGTCATTTAGGGCTCCTTCTCTTTACTTTATTTGTTAACGACCTTCCTACATGTATTAAGTATTCAAAAACATTAATGTTTGCTGATGATGTAAAAATATATTACTCTTTCGATTCTTTAGTCTATTCAAATTTGCTTCAGCTGGACTTAAATGGGTTATATATATGGTGTAAGGTAAACGGTATGGAACTAAATTTAAAAAAGTGTAAGAAGCTATCTTTCACATGGTCCTCAACACTGCCTTCATCTTATTGTATTGAAAATCACATGCTCGAAAATGTTTCTAATTTTCTTGATTTAGGTGTTATGTTCGATTCAAGATTGAAATTCAATCTACACATCGAGTCTGCTGTAAATAAGGCGAAGTCCCTATTAGGATTTTTGAAGAGATGGTCAAAGGAATTCAAAGATCCTTATATAACTAAGCGTTTATACACTGCTCTTGTTAGACCTACGTTGGAGTATTGCAGCGTAGTCTGGGCACCCAGCTATAGACGTTATATAGATCATATTGAATCTGTTCAGCGTAATTTTCTCCTTTTTGCTTTAAAAAACTTAGGCTTAGGAGTTGGATTCTTCCTCCCTACGAGAATAGGTTTCTTCTCATTGATTTGCCGACGTTGGAAAAAAGGCGGGAAATTTTAGGTGTTATATTTGTTGCAAAAATAATAAAAGGTATTGTTTGTTCACCTATTTTGCTTGAGAGGATCTCTTTTAACATTCCCAATAGGTTTACTAGGCACTTTAATCTAATTAAATTGTCTCAGTGTCGCACAAATTACCAATTACATAACCCCTTCCGGGTTCTTTGCAAAATGTTTAATGACAACTATCATCTTTTTGACCCGGCTACAGATAACATTGATACTATTAGAAATATACTATTACGTTCGCGCTTTCGGTTGCCAGTTTGATGGTTTTGTTGGTACATGTTTCTATTGTAAATGTGCTAACAAAAGGTCTTATATTGGATAAATATTTGTTTTTGCCAACACATGCTATTTTGTAAATGGGTTGACAAAAATCTTTATATATTAATATATTTTATTATTTAATAATTAATTTTTTTCTTTTAATTTTTTACTCCTAATTAAACTTAGCACATAAGCTAATTGTATTATTATATTTAGTTCATAAGTTTTGTAATTAGTTGGATTATAATGTAACTAACTAATTCTAACTCTATATAATTCTAAACTAATTCTTTTTTTCTAAATAAATGAATGAATTTCTTGAATTGATATTATCTCCAGTATTAATGTTCGAATTGTATTTATTATTTTTAGTAAAAATTTTATTTTTTGTACAATATATAAGCTACTTTGTAATTTTTTTTTTTGTTTCTTTTTGTATTAATTTATATACAATGTTTTCAAATGTTTACTTATTTTTATATATATATATATTTTTTGCTGCTGTTGCTCTGTTGTTGTTGTTGCTGTGTTGCGGTTGCTGCTCTTTTTTTTTTTTATATAATTAATTTAACATGTTGTTGCTTTTTTTTTTCTCATAATTTGTATACTAAATATTACTATACTAATTTTTTTGTTTATATCAAGTTGCTGAATTATTTAATTGTAGCACTAAATGAAATGAATAAATGAAATGAGTAATTAAAAAATGGTTCGTAAATCCAGTTTTGGCCAAAAATACTCTCTAGAACCTGGTGGTGCATCTGGAGTGGTATCCACACATGCCGTTATCATATTTCCCTACTCTTTAAATATTGTGAAATACTTATTGTGTGCAATGTTTGTATGCCAATATTACTATCCATAGTGGGTATAAAAAGGGGTTATAGTGACATGAGTACAATAGTTGGACATATGGTCTCGGGACGTTTTTTGTAGATATTGATATGTTCTATAATATTGTAGAACATTTTTTTGTTTTAACATCAATACTTTCCACAGCTTATACGATGAAAGATATATTATGACTAATTTTTTTACACCTTGGGTTAGTAATAGTAGAAATGTCCAGGGATCCCCGACATTTTTTGACAATAAATATAGCTTATGTTACTCAGTGATAATGTAGCTTTCTAATAGCGAAAATATTTTTGAAATCGGTCCAGTACTTTTTGAGTTTACTCGTTACATACAAAAATACAAATCTTTACTATTTATAATATCAGTATAGATGAAAAAATTTATTGTAATAAAAAAAAACCAACGTAAATAGGCTATGGAATAAAAGCAACATTTATATGGAATTTTGTGAACATTTTTTATGGATTCCACTCCAAATGCACCACCAGGTTCTGAAGGTGATTTTTGGCCAAAACTGGATTTACGGACCATTTTTTAATTAATTTGGAATAAAAGCAACATTTATATGGAATTCTAAGATAATATGTTATAGATCCCATTCCAGATTTATCACAAGGTTCTGGAGAGGATTTTTGGCCAAAACTGGAATTACGGACCATTTTTTAATTAATTTGGAATAAAAGCAATATTTTTATGGAATTCTAAAAACATATGTTATTGGTCCCTCTCCAGACGCACCACCAGGTTCTGGAGAGGATTTTTGGCTAATGATGCTTTTATTCCAAATTAATTAAGAACAGGTCCAAAGATCCATTGGCTAAAAATCCTCTCCAGAACCTGGTGGTGAATCTGGAGTGGGATCTATAACATATGTTCTTAGAATTCCATATAAATGTTGCTTTTATTCCACATTAATTAAAAAATGGTCCGAAAATTCAGTTTGGCCAAAAATACTCTCTAGAACCTGGTGGTGCATCTGGAGTGGTATCCACACATGCCGTTATCAGATTTCCCTACTCTTTAAATATTGTGAAATATTTATTGTGAATACTTAATTTCTTAATTTCCTGTGCACATGTGTGTGCAATGTTTGTATGCCAATATTACTATCCATAGTGGGTATAAAAAGGGGTTATAGTGACATGAGTACAATAGTTGGACATATGGTCTCGCGAAGTTTTTTGTAGATATGGATATGTTCTATAATATTGTAGAACATTTTTTTTTAACATCAATACTTTCCGCAGCTTATACGATGAAAAATATAGTATGACTAATTTTTTTACACCTTGGGTTAGTAATAGTAGGAATGTCCAGGGATCCCCGACATTTTTTGACAATAAATATAGCTTATGTTACTCAGTGATAATGTAGCTTTCTAATAGCGAAAATATTTTTGAAATCGGTCCAGTACTTTTTGAGTTTACTCGTTACATACAAAAATACAAATCTTTACTCTTTATAATATTAGTATAGATGAAAAAATTTATTGTAACAAAAAAAACCAACGTAAGTAGGCTATGGAATAAAAGCAACATTTATATGGAATTTTGTGAACATTTTTTATGGATTCCACTCCAAATGCACCACCAGGTTCTGAAGGTGATTTTTGGCCAAAACTGGATTTACGGACCATTTTTTAATTAATTTGGAATAAAAGCAACATTTATATGGAATTCTAAGAACATATGTTATAGATCCCACTCCAGATTTACCACCAGGTCCTGGAGAGGATTTTTGGCTAATGTTGCTTTTATTCCAAATTCATTTAAAAAATGGTCCAAAAATACAGTATTGGCTAAAAATCCTCTCCAGAACCTGGTGGTGCGTCTAGAGTATTTTCTCAGAATTCCATATATATGTTGCTTTTATTCCACATTAATTAAAAAATGGTTCGTAAATCCAGTTTTGGCCAAAAATACTCTCTAGAACCTGGTGGTGCATCTGGAGTGGTATCCACACATGCCGTTATCATATTTCCCTACTCTTTAAATATTGTGAAATATTTATTGTGAATACTTAATTTCTTAATTGCCTGTGTACATGTGTGTGCAATGTTTGTATGCCAATATTACTATCCATAGTGGGTATAAAAAGGGGTTATAATGACATGAGTACAATAGTTGGACATATGGTTTCGGGAAGTTTTTTGTAGATATTGATATGTTTATTGTAGTTTGTTTTATTTTATTGATTAGAAGCAGCTTAATTCTTTGAACGGAAAAACGAAAGAGAAGATTTTTATTTTTTCATTTTTGATTAACAACTAAAACATTTGACAATAACATATAAGAAAAACTAATTGATTCATTTGTACAAAGTAAATATATATAAAGTGTTTATATATATATTTCCAACACCACCCCTCAAATAGCAATTAGTTATTTATTTACAAAAATTAGTTAGACATTAGACCAAATTTGGTAATACACTTATTATGCTTTGATGGTGATAGTCCTTTGGTAAGGACGTCAGCTGGCATTTCAGTAGTTGGCATATATTCCACATTAATTTCGCCTGTTTCTAGAAGTTGTCGTACAAAGTGATATCGAACATCGACATGTTTTGTTCGTTTATGAAAAACAGGCTTTTTGCACAGTTTTCCAGCGCTTTGGTTATCGTTGTATATGGTGATACCTGATTGTTCACCTAAAATTTCTTTAAGAATTTTTCTTAAATAAACTGCTTCTTTAGAGGATTCTGAAAGCGCCATATATTCTGCTTCCGTACTTGATGTTGATACTGTCCGTTGTTTTCTCGATTCCCAGCTTATAGCTGCATTTCCCAAAATGAAAACGTAACCTGTGTAAGATCGCCTATCATCCACACATGCAGCCCAATCAGCATCAGCGTATCCTACTAAACTGCTTCCAGTTTTCTGGAATGTTAAGGTTAAATCCTTGGTGTATTGTAAATAACGCAATACCCGTTTTGCTGCGATCCAGTGCGCTTTTCCATAAGTCGAATTATATTGACTTAATGCACTTACAGCATGGGCAATATCTGGGCGAGTGGACACTGCTAAATACATCAGCGATCCTATTAAATTTTGATATGGTAATTTCGCAATTTCCTCCTTTTCTTCTTCAGTTGGGCACATTTCATTTGATAACTTCTCATTTATATTCATTGGCGTTGTGACTCCTTTAGACTCTCCCATATTAAAAGTATTTAAAACATCATTTATATATTTAGTTTGTGACATTTTAATTGTGCCATTTTCTCGATTTTGAACGAATTTTATACCAAGACAGTAACTTAAAGGGCCTAAATCTTTCATTTGGAAAGTTTTGGCTAACTTTTGTTTAAACATATTCAATTTATTCTCATTGTTAGATGCTATAATGAGATCGTCTACATAGATAGCAACTAATAAAATTTCGTTTGTATTTCTCTCAATATATATACAGTTGTCTGATTCTAGAGGCTTCAAATTCATCTTCTTGAATTGATCATGTAACTTCTTGTACCACTGTCTTCCAGATTGTTTCAACCCATATAATGCTTTTTCTATTTTGCATACTTTATTTCCTTTATATTTATTTGATTCATTTTCTTCTAATATTTCATCAAGTTTTTCTGGTACTTCCATATATATTTCTTCTTCGATGTCACCGTTCAAGTATGCGCTAATAAAATCTAATTGGTGTACAATAAGATCAAATTCTACAGCTAATGCCATTAGAAGGCGTATGGATGACATTCGTACTACTGGTGCATAGGTTTCGGAATAATCCACCCCTTCTACCTGGGTAAATCCCTTTGCTACCAGTCTTGCTTTACGTCTTTCAATGGTTCCGTCTGCATTATACTTTGTCTTCAATACCCATTTACATTTAATTATCTTTTTGCCTTTTGGTCTTTCTACAATTGACCAGGTTTTACTTTTCTTCAGAGCTTCATATTCTACTTGCATTGCCTTTTTCCATTCTTCCGCTCCATCACTATTAAGGGCTTCCCTTGCTGTTTTTGGATCTAATACTTCGGCGAAACCAGCTGCTTCCAAAAATTCTTCATTTTCCGCTTCATTTTGTTCCATTGGTTGTTGAATGTTATGAACTTTTCTTGGTCTCCCTGGCTTCCCGGTCCTCAATATTCTTGGTCTACCTCGAATTCGTTTCGGCTCTTGCATTTCATTAAAATCTTCTTCGGACTGTATATTTAAGTTTTCGTCTGTAAGATGTTTCTGAGTAGCATTCTCTTCATTTTCATTATTTTTATTAATTTGTTGAATATTATTAAATATTTCATAATATATTTGCACGTTTGAGGCTGTATTTGTATCATTAGTAGTGATGTTTTCATGTTCTGTATCATATGCTTCAATGAATTTAACATCTCTACTTTTTATCAATTTCTTTTGAATAGGATCCCACAAACGGTATGCCTTTGATTCACTACAGTAGCCTAGAAATATGCACCTTCGTGATTTCGTATTGAATTTACCTCTTGCTATCTTCTTGAATAGTGCATAAGCTATCTGTCCAAATTTTCTGAAATAGCTAACGCATGGATTTCTACCTGTCCAAATCTTGAAAGGTGTTTCTCCGATACTTCTTGATATACATCTGTTTCTTATGTGATTAGCTGTAAGTACTGCTTCTGCCCAAAAACGTGGTTTTAGACTTGCTTGAAGTAGCATACATCGAGCCATTTCTACGAGGGTTCGATTTTTCCTCTCGGCCACACCATTTTGTTGAGGTGTATATTCTACTGTGAACTGGTGCTTAATACCTTCTTTTATTAAAAATTCTTTAAATTTGTTATTCTTATATTCCGTTCCATTATCTGATCTTAGAATCTTAACCTTCTGTCCTGATTGTTTTTCCACCATGTTTTTGTATTCTATAAACTTGTCGAATACTTCATTTTTGTTTTTAATGAAATATACTTCGCACCATCTGCTGAAATCGTCTATAAATATTACAAAGTATCTTTTACCTCCTAAGGAGTTTTCTGACATCGGACCACAAACATCACTATGTATTATTTCTAATAGTTTGTTTGTTACAGTTTTTGATTTCGGAAAAGGATTTTGGCTTTGCTTGCCTTGGATACATACTTCGCAACTAGGTAAGTACCCTTTTATGTTACTTTTAATACCACGTACCTTTTCTTTCTTGATCATAATTTTAAGATCCTTTTCGTTGAGATGTCCGAATCTTTCATGCCATTCTTTTATTGAGTTTTCTGTTGCTAAATTTCCTTTTTCCAATAGTTCTTTTGTGTAGTAGAGGTCACCTCTTTTATGGGCTCTCATAAGTTCCTCTCCTGTCCTAGCATCTTTTATTATAGCGTCATATTTTCTGAATATCACTATTTTACCATGTTGTGTCAACTTTGGTACTGAAATAAGATTTGATCTCAAATCTGGAACGTACAAAGTGTTTAGCAAAGTAAGTTTAAGGTTTCGATTTCGTTTGATGCTTACTGTACCGGTCCCTTCGATATTTGTTGTGAAATTATTTGCTAAATTCAACGTACTTACATCACTGGATTTAAATTCCCGAAATTTTTCTTTTTGTGAACATATGTGAGAAGTTGCTCCCGAATCAAGACACCACTCACCTTGTTGATTATTCAATTGCATGGCTATTTCTGCTTTGCCTACACTTTCTCTATGTTTTGACTGTTTTTCATTGTTATTGGACCTACATTCGGCAGCTTTGTGTCCTATTTTTCCACACTTGTAGCATTGAAATTTGAATTTTTCATGATTCTTCTTTGATTCGTTGAATTTAGACTTGTTCTTCATTTTATTCTTGAATGTATGTATGTATAGTGCATCTTGATTACTGCTTTCTATGACATTTCTTTTGCGTGATTCATATTCATCTATTAACTTTATCTTGAGTATTTCTGGGCTCAGAAGCTTATCTTGAGTTTCTATGGCGATCCTGAACGATTCATATTCTTCAGGAATGCTGTAAAGTAATATGATAATTAAGAGCTCATTTATGATTTCTAGTTGCATCTCGTTGAGCTTATCAACAATATCAAAAAATTGCTTTATATGATCCCTCATGTCTTCTCCAGGTTTCATTTTTAAGAGTATCAACGATTTTAATAACATTGCTTGACGTGCCGGTCCTTTAGATTGATAAATTTCATGAAGTTTATTCCATAAATGACGTGAAGTATTGCAATGCTTTATTTGTTTTAGTTCTGATGGAGACATTGCTAATATAATGTCTGATTTTGCTTTCGAATCTTCCAATTCCCATGCTGCAATCTGGTCCGGCGATGAGTCCGGCTTTTTTGCAGCTTCCATTTACATATTTCCATTTCTCGCTTTTAATTAATAAAGCTTGTACCTGGATTTTCCACGTATCGAAATTGTCTTTGTACAATGGTTCGATATTTATTCCTGATGCACTCATTTTGTTTTCCTTAAAATATTTTTATGCGGGTTTCTTTATTAAAATAGCTGGGCCCATAACCTATTGTAGTTTGTTTTATTTTATTGATTAGAAGCAACTTAATTCTTTGAACGGAAAAACGAAAGAGAAGATTTTTATTTTTTTTCATTTTTGATTAACAACTAAAACATTTGACAATAACATATAAGAAAAACTAATTGATTCATTTGTACAAAGTAAATATATATAAAGTGTTTATATATATTTTTCCAACAATGTTCTATAACATTGTAGGACATTTTTTTGTTTTAACATCAATACTTTCCACAGCTTATACGATGAAAGATATATTATGACTAATTTTTTTACACCTTGGGTTAGTAATAGTAGGAATGTCCAGGGATCCCCGACATTTTTTGACAATAAAAATAGCCTATGTTACTCAGTGATAATGTAGCTTTCTAATAGCGAAAATATTTTTGAAATCGGTCCAGTACTTTTTGAGTTTACTCGTTACATACAAAAATACAAATCTTTACTCTTTATAATATTAGTATAGATGAAAAAATTTATTGTAATAAAAAAAAAACCTACGTAAGTAGGCTATGGAATAAAAGCAACATTTATATGGAATTTTGTGAACATTTTTTATGGATTCCACTCCAAATGCACCACCAGGTTCTGAAGGTGATTTTTGGCCAAAACTGGATTTACGGACCATTTTTTAATTAATTTATTATTTTATTAATTTAAATATTTATTGTGAATACTTAATTTCTTAATTGCCTGTGTACATGTGTGTGCAATGTGTGTATGGCAATATTACTATCAATAGTGGGTATTAAAAGGGGTTATAATGACATGAGTACAATACTTGGACATATGGTCTCGGGAAGTTTTTTGTAGATATTGATATGTTCTATAATATTGTAGGACATTTTTTTGTTTTAACATCAATACTTTCCACAGCTTATACGATGAAAGATATATTATGACTAATTTTTTTACACCTTGGGTTAGTAATAGTAGAAATGTCCAGGGATCCCCGACATTTTTTGACAATAAATATAGCTTATGTTACTCAGTGATAATGTAGCTTTCTAATAGCGAAAATATTTTTGAAATCGGTCCAGTACTTTTTGAGTTTACTCGTTACATACAAAAATACAAATCTTTACTCTTTATAATATTAGTATAGATGAAAAAATTTATTGTAATAAAAAAAAACCTACGTAAGTAGGCTATGGAATTAAAGCAACATTTATATGGAATTTTGTGAACATTTTTTATGGATTCCACTCCAAATGCACCACCAGGTTCTGAAGGTGATTTTTGGCCAAAACTGGATTTACGGACCATTTTTTAATTAATTTGGAATAAAAGCAACATTTATATGGAATTCTAAGAACATATGTTATAGATCCCATTCCAGATTTACCACCAGGTTCTGGAGAGGATTTGTGGCCAAAACTGAATTTACGAACCATTTTTTAATTAATTTGGAATAAAAGCAATATTTTTATGGAATTCTAAAAACATATGTTATTGGTCCCTCTCCAGACGCACCACCAGGTTCTGGAGAGGATTTTTGGCTAATGATGCTTTTATTCCAAATTAATTAAGAACAGGTCCAAAGATCCATTGGCTAAAAATCCTCTCCAGAACCTGGTGGTGAATCTGGAGTGGGATCTATAACATATGTTCTTAGAATTCCATATAAATGTTGCTTTTATTTCAAATTCATTAAAAAATGGTCCAAAAATCCAGTATTGGCTAAAAATCCTCTCCAGAACCTGGTGGCGAATCTGGAGTGGGATCTATAACATATGTTCTTAGAATTCCATATAAATGTTGCTTTTATTCCACATTAATTAAAAAATGGTTCGTAAATCAAGTTTTGGCCAAAAATACTCTCTAGAACCTGGTGGTGCATCTGGAGTGGTATCCACACATGCCGTTATCAGATTACCCTACTCTTTAAATATTGTGAAATATTTATTGTGAATACTTAATTTCTTAATTGCCTGTGTACATGTGTGTGCAATGTTTGTATGCCAATATTACTATCAATAGTGGGTATAAAAAACGGTTATAGTGACATGAGTACAATAGTTGGACATATGGTCTCGCGAAGTTTTTTGTAGATATTGATATGTTCTATAATATTGTAGAACATTTTTTTTTAACATCAATACTTTCCACAGCTTATACGATGAAAGATATATTATGACTAATTTTTTTACACCTTGGGTTAGTAATAGTAGGAATGTCCAGGAATCCCCGACATTTTTTGACAATAAATATAGCCTATGTTACTCAGTGATAATGTAGCTTTCTAATAGCGAAAATATTTTTGAAATCGGTCCAGTACTTTTTGAGTTTACTCGTTACATACAAAAATACAAATCTTTACTCTTTATAATATTAGTATAGATGAAAAAATTTATTGTAATAAAAAAAAACCTACGTAAGTAGGCTATGGAATTAAAGCAACATTTATATGGAATTTTGTGAACATTTTTTATGGATTCCACTCCAAATGCACCACCAGGTTCTGAAGGTGATTTTTGGCCAAAACTGGATTTACGGACCATTTTTTAATTAATTTGGAATAAAACCAACATTTATATGGAATTCTAAGAACATATGTTATAGATCCCATTTCAGATTTATCACAAGGTTCTGTAGAGGATTTTTGGCCAAAACTGGATTTACGGACCATTTTTTAATTAATTTGGAATAAAAGCAACATTTATATGGAATTCTAAGATAATATGTTATAGATCCCATTCCAGATTTATCACAAGGTTCTGGAGAGGATTTTTAGCCAAAACTGGATTTACGGACCATTTTTTAATTAATTTGGAATAAAAGCAATATTTTTATGGAATTTTAAGAACATATGTTATTGGTTCCTCTCCAGACGCACCACCAGGTTTTGGAGAGGACTTTTGACTAATGTTGCTTTTATTCCAAATTCATTTAAAAAATGGTCCAAAAATACACTATTGGCTAAAAATCCTCTCCAGAACCTGGTGGTGAATCTGGAGTGGGATCTATAACATTTGTTCTTAGAATTCCATATAAATGTTGCTTTTTTTCCACATTAATTAAAAGTCTGGCAACGCGATTGTTATGATCGTTCGCATTTTTCTGTGCGCTTAAGCTTGGTTGTTGAAATAAATAAAATAAATAGTGAATTTAGTATTTTAAATTTATCAAAAGTGTATTTAAGGTTTGATTAAATCTTGTTCATTGGTTGTGTTGAGCACTGGGACAGGTTTGATTGGTATAAGTAAAGTATATTAAAAAAGTGTTAAATAGACTATTTGACGCTATTTTTTGTTTTCTTTCATTTTCTCTTTTACTTTCATTTCTTGGATATACCTCTTTAGGCAATTTCGTTTATTTATTCTCACTTATTTTATTTATTTATTTTCTCCCTTATTCTTCTTTTCTTGTTGATCTTCTCAGTTTTTAATCAAATAAACTTGATTTAGCATACTTTTAGGCTGTTGTTGATTTAGGTCAGAGACTTCTAATCAGAGACGGAGTGTCACTCTCTTAAATACTTGACGGCAAAATCTCAAGAAAATCTCAAGGCCCATATCGTACGGTCAAAGTTATCGTAAAAAGCACAAATATCGTATTTACCGAATTCGTTCCACTGACTTGTTCTATCGAATGTGGCTGGTTTTTTTTGATTTTATACAAATCTTAAGGACTCGCTCAATACGTTTCTGCAATAAAAAATTTTTGAAAAAAAAAACTTTGCAAAACATCAAGCAAACATGTATAAAGGGTCGAAAAGTGGAAAAGTGGGACGAAGAACGTAATAGAAAGCAGCCTTATTTTCATTTATTAATTACATATTCATTCATTCATAATATATGAAATTACATGCGTATAAATGTTTGTGATCTATGGAATTCCCTTTAAAAAACAACCCAAGTCGTGTGCCACGATCACAAACATTTGTTTCCCTTGCATGTGAAAACTATGGTATTCCCTTTGCTTTGCTTATAAGCATAGAAAAAGCAACAAAAGTAACATGCGTAAAAAACCAAGAGCAAAAAAAAAACCAATGCTTCGCTATTTTCGGTCCTCAAAAAGCAACAACAGTACCATGCGTAAAAAACTAGGAACAAAAAAAACCAATGCTTTGCTGTTTTCGGTCCGGTCTGCAATGTATTAGAATATTCACACGGACACAAAACCCCTTGCTTCTCGCACCCATGTACTTGCGAAATCTCGCAACATCGCCTTGAAATGGTTGAAAAATCAAAATTTTAACAAATCTTCAAATCAGCTTTGCTATGTGCGCTATCGAAGCAGAAGCATATTAGGTTCCTCCTAGCATATGTGGATTTATGGTTATATGCGCATGCAACTCATACACCACCACACTATATATAATAGAATAGACAAATAAATCATTAGTCCTTAACATTTATATATGTTATCTAAGAGCCGTCCACGTGTAATTGTAGGAACGTGCGCAAATAGATCGACTTTACCCACTACACGTAATAATAATAACTAGAGCACAAAAGCTGTTGGCTTTTCAATCGTTTGTTTTTGTGACGCACGCGTCACAGAGTCATTTGCTCTGACTTTTTTCCGGACCGAAAATAAGCAAGAGGTTTTGTGTCCGTGTGCAAATATTCTAATACATTGCAGATTTACTTTGAATTTCTTCCGGACCGAAAATAGCAAAGCATTGGTTTTTTTTCTTCTTAGTTTTTTACGCATGTGTACTGTTGTTGTTTTTTGAGGACCGAAAATAGTGAAGAATTGGTTTTTTTTGCTCTTGGTTTTTTACGCATGTTACTTTTGTTGCTTTTTCTATGCTTATAAGCAAAGCAAAGGGAATACCATGGTTTGCACATACAAGGCAAACAAGTGTTTGTGATTGTGGCACACGACTTGGGTTGTTTTTTAAAGGGAATTCCATAGATCACAAACATTTATACGCATGTAATTTCATATATTATGAATGAATGAATATGTAATTAATAAATGAAAATAAGGCTGCTTTCTATTACGTTCTTCGTCCCACTTTTCCACTTTTCGACCCTTTATACATGTTTGCTTGATGTTTTGCAAAGTTTTTTTTTTCAAAAATTTTTTATTGCAGAAACGTATTGAGCGAGTCCTTAAGATTTGTATAAAATCAAAAAAAACCAGCCACATTCGATAGAACAAGTCAGTGGAACGAATTCGGTAAATACGATATTTGTGCTTTTTACGATAACTTTGACCGTACGATATGGGCCTTGAGATTTTCTTGAGATTTTGCCGTCAAGTATTTAAGAGAGTGACACTCCGTCTCTGATTAGAAGTCTCTGTTAGAAGTCTCTGTTAGAAGTCTCTGTTAGAAGTCTCTGTTATAAGTCTCTGTTAGAAGTCTCTGTTAGAAGTCTCTGTTAGAAGTCTCTGCTAGTGGTGAAATGCAAACAACAACGCAGACACTCTCGCGTATTTTTAACGAAGAAATACATATATAAGCAATCGTAGAGTTAAGAGAGATACACTTTCTGTTAAGCTGTGACAAGATCAACAAGTATACGAAACAGGTAGATGTTTAGTTGGACAAAGGAACAAACTCTACACCTTGGTCAATGGAGGATCAACTGGCCGCGTTCATGAGCAGCTGGCGGATACCCTCATTGACCGGTTAACAGAAGCAAGGACAACGAGTAGCCGCCTTCACGAGCAGCTAGTTGGAATCCTTGTTTTCGACAGTGAACTCCTTGTTGGTTGATTGCTTGCAGGTCACCGTGTTAGCCTTTTTTTTTACCTCGGCTTGGATCGGACTAACCGGAGGATATAACCATTTCAATATAACTTCAGAATAACGTATTGAAAATGAAATGATTGCATGATAAATAAAAAAAATTGGAGCAAAAGTTGTGAGCAAGTAAGCAATTGCTGTTAATGCCATATATATTCTCCCCAAAGGACACAAATTACAACCGCTTTATCTAAAAGTACCGTTAATTACATATAAAAGAAATGTTTAAATGTATATATTCTTTGTGTGTTATTCACAATAGATTATTTGCTAAATTTACGATAATTTATCGATTCGCATAGGCAGAAAAAAGAATACAAATATATTTTGCACTAAAGTAAATGATTATAAAAATTTTGTGACGCATGGGGTAATTTGAGTAGGTGTGAATTCAGTGAAAGGAAATTTTCCACTTAGGTAGAGATGTGTGCATTATACGGCATATGTTTAGAATGAGGCCTTACATAAAATTGTGCTCTGCATACTAGTTTACCATGAAAAATTGTTTACACAAAAAAACAAGTAAAAAAGGATATTTGGCTGAGGCCAAATCTTAATATTTAATACCAACCATCGATGTACCAAAAGCTTACAGTGTGTATGTGCGGCTTAACTGATTTTGCCCAAATTTACCAACACTCCGGTCAAGTTTGAAAACTGATTATCACACAACACACACTTACAGACAGACGGACAAACAGATATGGCTAGATCGATTGTGAGGCCAAATATATGTATTTTCGGGTGTTGCAAATATCCTAACAAAATGATAATGATGGTGGGTATAAAAAATACAAAGTATGTTTGTTCAATGGCGCTTAAGAGAAGAGAAATAGAGGGGAGGGGTTATAGTTATTTTCTTGTTTTCACGCGCAGGCATTTTGGCTTTAATCAGCTTTTCGGGGTTTGCGTTTACGCACATCATTGGTATTAGCAGTAGTTTTCTGTTCAATTGGTTTCTCCGTTTCTTTCTGATGATTATTTTCAGGCTTGATGGTGTTCATCTCATTTAGAATGGTATTCAATTTTTTAGTGGCCTTCTTTTTGCTGCCTAAATCTTCAGATTCACTGCGAGAATTATTTTCTCCTTCCGAAGTGGACCCGTCTTTCTCCTCCTCCTCTTCATTTTGCTCCCCTTCCATGCTGGCCTCTTCCTCATCATTGTCTTCGGCATTGTTTTGGCTGGCATCATCTTCAATATCATCAATGGCCAAATCTTCAACTTCGAGTTTTCGTTTTTGTTTAACATCCTCAGAACCATAAGGTGTGGTTTTTTTTGGCAAATATAGGAAGTCGATAACACACACCAGCATTAAACCCAAAGCGGCGCCAACAAATATGGTACCAATAGCGAAGAAAGCATACGCAACCCAAGATGGTAAACTGTACTCTTCTTGTAAGCGAGCGTTAAATTCCTTCGAAAATCAAAGAAATTACCACGTATGATTACGATTTTAAATAAACAAAAAATATGTTTGTAAAACTTTAGTTCTTACCTTGAGGGTATGTGACAATTTAAAGATATACGATAAGATGGACATGTGTATGGTGTTGGGTTTCTTCCAAGCAGATATTGGTTCTAATTTACTCCACTGTTTTTGCTTAATAAAAAACATTAAAGCATCAAAATCACGGCTTCCCCGATACTGACGAAAATCACCATCTTTAACACTGCAGCACAAAAGCAAAGAATTCAAATAAAAATTTTATAATTTTAAAATTACAAGTGACATACTGATATATGGTGGGTAGAGTAGTGACGAAGAAACGTCCACTTAAAGAAGTTGAAGTAGTAACATCGATTTTAGCCACGTTGATGTTAAGGTCTGCAGAGGTTGCCGCAAAACGTTCCCAAGTAGGAGCTAAATTCTTACAGGCTGGGCACCAAGGCGCAAAACTACACAAATTGAAAATTCTCTCATTACGTACCTGGTAACTCTACTTCTATATATAATAAAACTAAACATATGCGACAGCATATCCTTAATTTATAAGCCCATACAAAGTATTTTTGGTATACCAGGGCATAAAGTAAATACTTCTATTACTTACAATTCCACCATCCATTCTCCCTTTAGAACTAAACGCCAATTTTCTTCAGTCAATACTGTTACCGGTCTTTTACTTCTGACATCATTGACACCGCCATTGCTACAATCATCATCGCTACGCGCCGTATTATCGTTAGCAAATCCAATTTTTGAAACCGCCATAAGGGTTAGTAGGAACATACCAAAACAAGACCAATAACATCGTTTCATTGCCATGTTAAACTTTTTCTATATCGCTATTATGTACTCAGTAAGAAATTTCTTAAAATAGAACAGGATTATTTATATATAATAAAAAAAAAAAAAATGGCTAATTTACGCCAACTATTTTTATTTTTATTTTGTTTCTGAAACAAATTTTTCTAAAACGTTAAAATTATTTATTTATTGAAAAAAAATTCAGCGATACCTCATACCTTAACAGAGATTAGTACTTAGTTTAGTGAAGAAACTACTAATCGGTACAACATTCTCGATAAATATATATTAATTGACAAAGCAAACCCTAAATTTAAAACGGTATTATTGGTTATGGCATATATTTCATAAAAATTTCATATCTCATAATATAACGGTAAAAAACGAATGTAAAACTTCATAAACTTACTAAAAAAATTAATTAATTAAAGATAGATTAAATATTTGTATCGACCTTCCTTAAACGAACATGACGAATGTGTGATTAAGTTACGCAATGACTTGTATTAATGCCATGTGTGTAGCCCTAAATAAATGAGTGTATTCTGACTATGCCATTTTTATAATATCGCATTAAACCTATTTGACCATACAATTAATATATATGAAAATAGTTAAAATAACATAAATATATATTACTCATTTGTAATTCATTCATCGGAATATTGTCCCCTTAAAATATTTCTGTCAGAGTATGTCTCTGTTTTCTTTTTCAGAGGGTTGCCACTATGCCGAAAAAATATTGTGAATGAGTTTTGTTTCTAACTTGTCACGTAAGTAAAATAAATTGGCGACATTGGGGGAAAACCCTATTTAGCTATTATAAGTATGTATAGATATATTGCTTTGTGCACATACAAAGAAGTCGTATTGTAAACCTTTGTTATAAATTGCACGCAAACTTTCAAAATGTCATATTTTACACATTCGCAGTTACAAAAAAATTTCTGTAACTGAGCAACGTATAAAGTGGAATGAAATGGGTTTTTAGTTAGCAGAGTATCGGCAAAAGGTTGTGATTAACAAATTGTGTCGTGAGCATAAATCAAAAGTACTGTAAAATTATAACAGAGTACAAATACCAAGAAATCAGGGAGTAATCACGTAAGCGATAGTGATGGAACCACAATAGTTATTTTTAAATTTTCATTTTCATAAGCGATAGAAATCATCATCGTCAAACTATTACCGTATTTTTCTATTTTCGTAAACTTATAATTGTGAAAAAATTAAATAAGACATTAAATTTCTAGGAAGAATGCTAAGAAATATTTTTCTGTTCATGATAAGTTCATGGAAAGTGAAAGAGAAAACATAAGAACGCAGACAATGCAGAGAAATATTCTGCGTGATAATTCGAACCCTCTTAGTTTGCTTATTAACATGTAATTAAAAATTTATTACTTTTGATCTACATATCTATATATTTTACTATTTTCTATTTAGATTTACAGAAAAATTTCGCGTCTCAAAAGACGCTTTCACTTACATATTAAGTGAAATGGATCTTGACAACGAGTTGAGGACACATTCATTCCACCCGTATTAAGGTTAGCTATGACCTTAGAAGTTTTGGGATCTGGGGGATACCACTGACTAATTGCGTTCGATTATGCTGTTTCGGTAGCACAAAGTACTCTTTGTACAATATTGAAAGAAACCACTGAACACTTGAAACATAAATTGTGTTCAAAGTGGATTAATTTCAATATTAATAATGATGTAAAAATGTGGTTTTATAGGAAATACAGTATTCCTGGTGGTATAAATCCACATTTTAAGTTTTCTATTTATACATTTTAATAAAATATTTAAATTTATAAAGTTATTGGATGTATCGTGGAAATGAGAGCTTTTATATGAATTAAGGTGGCCAACTATTTTTTGTTCAAAAAGAGTACCCTTTGCAAGTATTTCATAGGTGAAAAAAAAGAAGAAAAAACGATAAAAACTTTATTTTCTTTTAAAAACATATTTTTCTTCGGAGTGAATTTTTTTTTACTAAATGAGGATGTTCGTCTAATAATGTAGCCATATCGGAACAACTTTCATTTTGCATATTAAATTTGACTGTTAAGACGGCAGATAATGTTTTTACAGAAAGTTGAGACTTCTCACTGCTCCAATAATCATTCCTTAGTGAAAATACCCTTTCAACTGCAGCATTAGTGCCTGGACAATATAAAGAAATTTCTATTAACACTTTTAAATTTTTATGTGGGATATGTTCTACTTTAAAATGCCGAAAGATTTCTACCCATCTTTTGTCAAGTTCTATTTTCTCATCGTTCCATTTCTTCAATTTTTCTTCATTTAAATATAAATTTATTCTTCGAATTTCTTCAAAGAGAAAATTGTCATTAATAACAATATCTTTTACTTCCTTCATTACAAATTCGACTGCTGAAGAAACTTCTTTCCATTCAATTTTACTATTTAGAAGGGTCCATTTGAAACAATTTAATGCTTTAAAGTTCACTATCCATTCTTCGATATATTCATAGCAAATTTTATAAAAAATTTTAACCTCTTTTAAAAATTCATTTTTTATTCCGGGATTGGAATCTTCCAAAACGGTCAATTTATCCTTTAGAATTAGTGGTAAAAATTCATCATTAAATCTTGATTTACATTGCAGTATTAAATCGTTTAATACAAACTTCTGCTGCTGAAATTTTATCTCCTTCAATTTGTAGAGTAATTTTATGAACCAACGACGCCTGACTGAATAAAATTTGTCTAGGTTTAAAAAATATGAACGTAGTGAATCATATAACTGCAAAACGAGTTCTAATGCTGGAGTTAAAGCAAGCCATCTGACTTTGGAATAACCAAAAAGTTTTTTGTATTGAACACCAGCCTCTTCACAAAATTCTTTCAAACTTGGTACCCGTACTGTAAACCGATTGAAATATAAATATATATTTGTAATAATCACTTCCACATCTATTGACATTAAACTTGATGCTGTATTGATGGCATTTGATATAATGTGAGCATTACAACCAATTCCCAAAATATATCGTTTCAGAAGATCTTGTAATTTTGTGTACACATTATTGACACCTTTACGGGTGCGTCCTCCAAAATTAGTATTTGTGTTATCAGCCGAAAGCGCCAAAATTTTCTTATTCAAATTGTTGTCTGTTATTACTCGGAATAAGTGATTAGACAAAATGTCTGATGTTTCCCCTTCGATTGATTCCAAATTTAAAATCTTATTTTGAATACCGTTCTTAATATTGAAATACCTTACTAAGATTGGATAAAGTTTTATTTCATTGTGATTCGATGCGTCTGATAGAATAGATATATATGATACAGAATCCAGATTTTCTGATAGCATTTCCTTGTAGTATTCATTAAATACGCTGGTTACGATATACTCACATGTTGTTCGAGCACAAGAAAATTTTTCGTTACAAATTTTTTTAAATAATTTAGTAGTGCAGTTCATGCTGCGAAAACTTTGATTATGGATTATTGTGTGAAAAGCGAAAGTACCCTCCATAACTGCCAATTTTTTTTCATTAGTTCCAAAAGTATTCCCTTTAAAAAATATTGTCAGTTTGGATGATGACATGAGACGTTTTATGTACTTTTGTTTCAATGTGTACCGTTATTGCACTACGTCCATGAATTGCAATTGAAAATTCGCTATTGCAGATTGTGCATTTAACCAAGGAGTCATCATTCCGATTTTTAACTACAATGAACGGAAACTCTTTTTTTTAATTTTCGTTTAAACAATTTTTCCTTCTTTTGTTATCGCTCATATTTGAATTAATAATTTAAAAATTATATTATTAATATATTTTTTATTTTGATTTTAAATAAATATTACAATCTGATATTATTTAAGTAAAATGAAAATGAAACTATAATATTAATACATACATGCAACTTCACCTTCACTAGATAAATAAAATAAAATTTTATTTTATTTTGTACACCTCAAATCTTGTTAACTTGACCAAAAAGCAGGAAATTATTGGTTTTCTCAAATTAATTAAACAGAAAGGGAATTCCCATAAAACTTTGCCGTACATACTACGCATGCGTCAAGACTGTCAAGCATGCCGTACGTACTGCACATCAAATATCAGCCTGGGGATTACGTACACAAATCTTGGAGAAGTAGATATATCCATCTCTTTCCATAAATGTAATTTTGACGTTGTTAGAAAAAGAGGTCTGTAGTATCTATCTATGTCTCCAGGTACATAATACGGCCTCTCAATTGTGCCGGGAACGGCAAGCAATATGCGCGCGTGAAATATAAATCACTCTCAAAATAATTTTAAATATTTAATTAATAAAATTGAAATAAAATAATCTAAAAAAATGTTTTAGAAATACAAAAGAGTATAAAATTATACAAATGAGTACTTTCAGAGTACAGGTTTTGAAAAGAGTACGGTTTGCGAAAAAAGAATACAAAGCTCAGTAAATGAGTACGGTTGGTCACTTTATATAAATAGAAAAGGAAAACAAACATATGCAATGCATATATGCACACATATATATAATTTATTATTTATTTGATTTAATAGATTTGTGATCACCAGATAAAAATATTAGCCATAAATGCAAGATTAAAAAATTGTAATATACATTCTAATTGTATTTGTTTATTAAAATAAACGTCATATGAAAAATTCTGTCATTCATAATGAATAATAACACGACGATGAGAGTGAAGGTCTTATATGAACAAAATTAAAACCATCACGACAACCACCGTCACAACCAAGACAATAGTTTCAAAAGTTACGTGATTATTTTCCTGTTTAAATAAGCAGAGTGATCGATTTATTATAAATTATAAAATGTTTAAGGAAGAATCTACTGCTACTCGTATATCTCAGATAACTAATAAATTAATTAAATAACAATTTAACCGTAAAGCTGAGAAATGGGGTACAATTTTTTAACATTATAAAAAAAAAACTACAGTGGAGTTGTACAGATTATGTAAGTATTCAAATATGTGTACTTTCGTGTATGGATCTATAATAAATTTTAATTGGCAATTTTAGCTGTTATTTCTAAATAGTTATAAAAATACTTATTTTATACATACACGTAATAATTCTTCTTTAGAATTATTTTAAAAATTTGCTTATAAACTAAAAAAAGAAGTTTCAATTTTAAACAAATAATTCCCACCACAGGTACCAGAGTTTTTATGCCCATTACTAATGGATATATTTCTTTTTGTATTCTTTTACTCTACACCACTTCTAGAGGCTTTTTAAAATTTATGCGGTCGCTTGTATCTTTTAGGACACACGCGTCTTTAATACACCGATCAAAGTCATTATTTTGTAACAAACGTTGCTCATGAATGAATTATTAGATCTATTTTACCAATAGATTTATTTTTATACCCTCCACCTCAATGATGAGGGTATACTAAGTTTGTTCTTCCGTTTGCAACACCCAGAAGGAGGCGTCAGAGACCCTACAAAGTATATATATTCTTGATCAGCGTCAAAAACTGAGTCGATTTAGACATGTATGTTTGTGTGTCCGTGTGTCCGTCTGTTGTTGGCACTCTCACGGGCGTAAATTTTGTACAGACACTTTTAGTTTTTGCACGCAGATCGCTATTTAAAATGGGAAAAATCGGTTAAAAGCCACGTCCACAATTAACAAAAATCTATTTATCTGCTACAAAAATTGAGTTAAAAACTTGGAATTTTGTATGTACATCTAGAAATATTAGCTTCATTGATATGCCAAAAATGGGCGTATTCGGATTATATACACGCCCACAATTATTAAAAATCTTTATATAAGCCACAAAAGTTGACCTAAAAACTTGAAATTTTGTACGCAAATACATAGTTATCCCATCTACCGATATGCCAAAAATAAGCGCGGTCGGATAACATAAACGCCCACAATTTAAAAAAAAACCATATTTAACGTAAAGTAGACTTACATGCTGATACGTTATATGTACACTATTAGAAGGCGCAATATATATATATATATATATATATTTGCCACGCCCTTTCTTGTAGAGGTGGAGGGTATTTAAGATTTGGTCTAAGCCAAATTTAGTTTTCTTACTTGTTAAAATTCAATTTGTAATAATTGTTGTTTTTATACTGAACATCATAAATATAAAGGGTGTGAAGATAAATACGAATTTAACTAGCAAAAAAAAAAAGCCATAAATTTAACTACTTAAAAGAGTTAACAAAGTTCTGATGAGATAAAAAAAGAAAATGAATAAAACTGAAGATATATTATATAAATTAAATACATTTTACGTTTGCATTATGTAATTAATAATAATAAAATTATGAATTTAATTTCAATTAAAAACAAAACAATATTTATAGTCGGTCAAGCCCGACCATCAAATACCCTACACCACTTAATATATTAAGTTTGTGCGGATGTTTGAACCAAAGTAATAATAATAATAATAATAATAATTGTTGCAATATATAAAATGTGGCAACCCAATTGTTAAGAATGTCTGTTTTGACTGTTATATTTCAACACTAACACACACATTTTTTTTTTGTTTTTTTGTTTCCTGTTCTTGGAACACACACTTTACACAACGCATATATATAAAATAAATACTTTTCTACTTTTAACAATGGTTATGGGCCCAGGCCGGGCTCTGGGTCTTCGGTTTGGTCGGTTTTAATGTTAATCCGGAGTTAAAAACATTAAAGTTAAACATTTGTTGGTCGCGAAAAGTAAAGAAAGAATCGAAAATGGCGTGTTCGATTACGAATATTGATAAATTGAATGGTGAAAATTTTGCCACATGGAGTGTGCAAATAAAAAATTTATTAATTACAATAGATTTGTGGGACACTATTGTTCAAGACTGCCCTGAAGAAGCAAATGAAAAAGTGTCTTGGTTAAAAGCTGATCAAAAAGCATTGGCAACTATTAATTTATGTATGAAAGCAAGTGAATTGGTACATATAAAAAATGCAACCACTGCTAAAAGTGCATGGTTAACTTTAAATAACATATACAAAGCGGACACCGCAAGTAGAAAAGTTAAATTGTTGAAAAAATTAGTTAAATTCAAAATAACTAGTAATGAAAAAGTCTCTACACAAATCAATGAATTTTGTTCTTTAATTGAAGAACTAAAAGAAATAGATATTGTATTGAATGGTGACTTGTTGAGTGTTTTATTATTGTGTGGCTTACCATCATATATGGAAAATTTTATTGTTGCCATTGAAAGTAGGGACAGTTTGCCTAATATCAGAGACTTCTAATCAGAGACGGAGTGTCACTCTCTTAAATACTTGACGGCAAAATCTCAAGAAAATCTCAAGGCCCATATCGTACGGTGAAAGTTATCGTAAAAAGCACAAATATCGTATTTACCGAATTCGTTCCACTGACTTGTTCTATCGAATGTGGCTGGTTTTTTTTGATTTTATACAAATCTTAAGGACTCGCTCAATACGTTTCTGCAATAAAAAATTTTTGAAAAAAAAAACTTTGCAAAACATCAAGCAAACATGTATAAAGGGTCGAAAAGTGGAAAAGTGGGACGAAGAACGTAATAGAAAGCAGCCTTATTTTCATTTATTAATTACATATTCATTCATTCATAATATATGAAATTACATGCGTATAAATGTTTGTGATCTATGGAATTCCCTTTAAAAAACAACCCAAGTCGTGTGCCACGATCACAAACATTTGTTTCCCTTGCATGTGAAAACTATGGTATTCCCTTTGCTTTGCTTATAAGCATAGAAAAAGCAACAAAAGTAACATGCGTAAAAAACCAAGAGCAAAAAAAACCAATTCTTCACTATTTTCGGTCCTCAAAAAACAACAACAGTACACATGCGTAAAAAACTAAGAAGAAAAAAAACCAATGCTTTGCTATTTTCGGTCCGGAAGAAATTCAAAGTAAATCTGCAATGTATTAGAATATTTGCACACGGACACAAAACCTCTTGCTTATTTTCGGTCCGGAAAAAAGTCAGAGCAAATGACTCTGTGACGCGTGCGTCACAAAAACAAACGATTGAAAAGCCAACAGCTTTTGTGCTCTAGTTATTATTATTACGTGTAGTGGGTAAAGTCGATCTATTTGCGCACGTTCCTACAATTACACGTGGACGGCTCTTAGATAACATATATAAATGTTAAGGACTAATGATTTATTTGTCTATTCTATTATATATAGTGTGGTGGTGTATGAGTTGCATGCGCATATAACCATAAATCCACATATGCTAGGAGGAACTTAATATGCTTTTGTTTCGATAGCGCACATAGCAAAGCTGATTTGAAGATTTGTTAAAATTTTGATTTTTCAACCATTTCAAGGCGATGTTGCGAGATTTCGCAAGTTCATCAGTAAAGAGATGCGGGAAGCAAGGGGTTTTGTGTCCGTGTGCAAATATTCTAATACATTGCAGATTTACTTTGAATTTCTTCCGGACCGAAAATAGCAAAGCATTGGTTTTTTTTCTTCTTAGTTTTTTACGCATGTGTACTGTTGTTGTTTTTTGAGGACCGAAAATAGTGAAGAATTGGTTTTTTTTGCTCTTGGTTTTTTACGCATGTTACTTTTGTTGCTTTTTCTATGCTTATAAGCAAAGCAAAGGGAATACCATGGTTTGCACATACAAGGCAAACAAGTGTTTGTGATTGTGGCACACGACTTGGGTTGTTTTTTAAAGGGAATTCCATAGATCACAAACATTTATACGCATGTAATTTCATATATTATGAATGAATGAATATGTAATTAATAAATGAAAATAAGGCTGCTTTCTATTACGTTCTTCGTCCCACTTTTCCACTTTTCGACCCTTTATACATGTTTGCTTGATGTTTTGCAAAGTTTTTTTTTTCAAAAATTTTTTATTGCAGAAACGTATTGAGCGAGTCCTTAAGATTTGTATAAAATCAAAAAAAACCAGCCACATTCGATAGAACAAGTCAGTGGAACGAATTCGGTAAATACGATATTTGTGCTTTTTACGATAACTTTCACCGTACGATATGGGCCTTGAGATTTTCTTGAGATTTTGCCGTCAAGTATTTAAGAGAGTGACACTCCGTCTCTGATTAGAAGTCTCTGCTAGTATCCTACTATTAAGGAAAAAATAGAAAGAATTAAAGAAAGCATAATAAATCGTCTTAATGAAAAACGTGACGATAATGAAGTCATAGAAGGTCCCATATATATTAAAGAAGTTAGAGGAGGTAAGAATTATGCCAAGTTCAGGAAAGTGAACGTATGCAAATTAGATGACGACCACGTAATAACTGCTAAAGGACATAAATATTATAGAGGACATATTAAAAGAAAAAAGAAATTTACTGATACAGATGAGATAATAAATAATGACAATGTAAGAAGTATAAACGATAATTTGAATCAACTTCAGAATACGGCATGAAAAATTGTAGAATGTCCTCAATCAATTAATGAAATGTATAATTAAGAGAAAATGAATAAATGCACCTATACTGGTGAAATCGCGTGCGAATGAGTAATCGATCAATAAGAGAAAAGTAACATAGTAAAAACTAATAAATATTTGTATAACAAATACAATAAATAATCTATAAAACAATAAGCAAAGAAATTGGAAATCAACGAATAAGAAGAGCACCTTCCCTTGTAGAATAGCAAAAAGAGATATATCTAATAAAATAAAAAGATATGATTGTTAAAGAAAAAGAAAAGAAGATTCCACATTTAAATTATAAATCAACCATGGTTGAACTTTATTGACTATAGGGGGAATCAATTATAAACAAATTTTTGTTATTGTTGAGGACGGCTTGTAAACCATCCCAACAGGGATATCGCCCTTGCTATATGCGATATAGCGACCTGGGTATTTTTCCCTGAAAGGCGCAGCATGCCCACCTTAATCCGGAACGAAATCTTCCACTGCATGCCGTGGCTTACTCGGATGCATGACAGGTCCTCATAGAAAAGGACCCGCATTAGCTTTATCCCCTCGTCCGACTTTAAAGGAACTCCCCAGTCACCTAAGAAGTTTCTAATGACCTCGTAATCGATCGTCTTGATATCCATATCTGAAAAACCATAAGTAAAATAAAGAAAGGAAACGTAGAAGACAATATATTGTTAATTATATATACCTATATATGTATCAAACAAAGCATTCAATAATTATTATGTCAATGTTCAATGTATCATAAGTTAGTTTAAAAAAAACTCCAATAGGTTATGGCACTAGCTCTCTGATATTACTGCCAAATAAAGAAAAAGAAAAATTTTCCTTAACAAGAAATTTTCTTCATATAAAAAAAAAAAGGAAAAAATTTTCTGTAACAAGAGATTTCCTCCAAATAAAGAACCTCTAAGAAAATGAGTATCGCCGTCAAAATCGAACCTCTCACAAGAGAAAATTACGAAACCTGGAAAATACAGGTGAAAGCCTTACTCATAAAAAATGAATCGTGGAAATACGTAACCCGGAAATGTATTAAGCCAAACGAACCACCTGAAGATGTAATACGTTGGGAAGAAAACGACGAAAAGGCCAAAGTAGACCTTATCCTTGCAATAAGCCCATCCGAACTCCAACAAATTAAAAAATGTGATACATCGAAAATGTATGGGACAAACTAAAATCAATTTATCAATCCAAAGGTCCAGCCAGGCAAGCAATGCTACTAAAATCACTAATTTTATCGAAAATGCAATGCGGAGATGACATGGGTGAACACACGAAACGAACTACAATTAATCATACTTGATCAGTTGTTAGCAGTCATTTTACTATACAGCATACCAGACGATTACGAAACCTTCAGAATAGCAATTGAATCACAAGAAAAACTACCATCGCTTGACATACTCAAAGTAAAACTCCTTGAAGAATTTGAAGCAAGAAAACGAAATATAAATCGTGAAGTTGAAGGTGCTATGTATACAAATAAAAACAACAAAAACAGTAAAAATACAAATGAGAAAAAATCAAAATTCAAATTTACATGTCATTCTTGCGGTAAGGTAGGACATATAGCAAAAGATTGCAAATCAAAATTCTTTGCCAAAAAGCATGACAAGAAAGAAGATGTATCCTGCAATGCAAATGAAGTGCTGTTTACTATGGGTCATGATAGTGACAAAAACGAATGGTGCCTCGATTCAGGTGCTTCATCGCATATGTGTGCCAGTAAATACCTGTTCAACGAAATCAATGCTACAAAAAATAAGAAGTTAACTTTAGCGAACGAGAACTTCACCGACATAAACGGCTGCGGTACAGTAACTTTTACTTCGAATACCGGAAGAAATGTTACATTAAACGAAACGTTATACGTACCAGATTTACGAACAAACCTTGTTTCTGTTTCTAAAATTACAGATCACGGGTATGAAGTAATCTTCAAAAAGAATGCAGCAATCATTTTAAACTCAAACGCAAAAGATATTGTATTTTCTTCAAAAAGGAAGGGGAATTTATATTACATAAATAAATGAGAAGACATCACATCTGTAGTATCTCAGAAAAAAACTCTACAAGATTGGCATGAAATACTTGGCCATGTAAACGAAAAGGATTTAAAAACCATAATCAAATTTTTAAGGTGGATGTTAGCACAAAGAGTACACTACAACAGTGTGAAGTGTGTATTCAAGGTAAATAGTCGCAAAAACCGTTTAGTTTATCCGAAGGTAGAAGTACAGAACTGTAGAACATAGTACATACCGATGTTTGTGGACCTATGCGTACCTGATCTCTTGCCGGATCAAAGCAAATTTGTTGAATACAAAAACATGGTAGAACGCAAAACAGGTTTTAAAATAAAATGCTTAAGAAGCGATAACGGCACAGAATATGTTAACAACGAAATGCAACAATTATTAAAATCCGAAGGAATAAAACATGAATTATCCATTGAATATACCCCACAGCAAAACGGAGTAAGTGAACGAAAAAATAGAACTCTTTTGGATATGGCTAGGTGTATGATGATAACTTCAGGACTCCCTCCTAGTTTTTGGGCCGAAGCGATAAATATGGCAAATTACATTCGAAACCGTTGTCCATCACAAAGTTTGAAAGGTAAAACACCATACGAAATATGGAACGGACGAAAACCAGTTTTTACTTATGTGCATAAATTTGGATGCCATGCATACAAGTTAGACAAAAAAAATAATAAAGGTAAATTTGAACCACGATCGAAAAAATGCGTATTTGTTGGATACTCTAATGTATCAAAAGGCTATCGTCTATGGAACCCCGAATCTAATGAAGTAGAACGCAGTCGTGATGTCATATTCACAGAAAATTTTAACAAGAATCAGTATATCGATTTTATGCCTGAAACTGTAGAATTACAGGTAAACCGTCAACATCAACAACAACAACAACAAAAATTAACATTAGAAAAGCAAACATCAACTGAAAATTTAAACCAAAATCATCATGAAAATAAATTAACTAACATTAGTAGAGGCAAAGGTCGACCTAAAAAACTCTTAGCCGGAAAAAGAGGCAGACCACGTAAAATATACAAAACCGTTAATAAACCAGAAACAAGATCTTTCGATTCAGTATAGTAGACCGTCCCCATAATAAAAAGGTCATACAATCGAAATGGACTCTAAGAACAAAATTTAACGCAGACGGATCAATTGAACGTAGAAAAGCGCGTCTTGTTGCGAAAGGTTTCACACAAACAGTAGGTATAGACTATGACGAAACATTCTCACCAGTGGCAAGAATGAGCACTATACGTTTATTATTGGCAATATCTACAGAAATGGAACTAGAACTCCATCAACTTGATTTTGTTGGTGCATACTTAAATGGTGAAGCAGATAAAGAAATATACATGGAAATGCCACCAGATCTAAAACAAATCCTAACACCATCCGAAGCAGCAAAATATAACGGAAAGGTATGTCTCTTGAAAAAAGCACTATATGGTCTGAAACAATCAGGAAGGTTATGGTATAAAAAATTAGACGAAAAGTTACGAAGTATTAATATGAAACCATCTGAATGTGATCCGTGTCTATACATTTACAAACACAACAACGATATAGTAATTATTTCAATTTATGTGGACGATCTTATCCTAGCATCTAATAATAAAATTTTAACGAAGCAAATGAAATCCGAATTGGCAAAAAGTTTCGAAATGAAGGATCTAGGCCCTTTGAAACACTGTCTCGGAATCCAATTTAATCAAGATATCGAAGCAGGCACTATCAGTATGTGGCAATCAAAATATATACAAGAGATTTTGACGAAATTTAATATGGCTAATTGTAAACCAGTAAGTACCCCTATTAACACTGCACAAAAGTTAAGCAAAGTAGCAGAACAACAAGATGAACAGTCACTACAGGTACCATATCAAAGTCTAATTGGTTCTTTAATGTACCTAGCAGTATCAACAAGACCTGATATAGCACACGCCGTAAGTGTATTAAGCCACTTTAATACGTGCTATGGTCAACAACATTGGATAGCAGCAAAGCGAGTCTAAAGGTATCTTAAAGAAACACACAACGTGGGACTCGTGTTTACAAAATCAAATAAACCTATAGTAGGTTTTGCAGATGCCGATTGGGGAACAAATATAGACGACCGAAAATCCTACACAGGTTATGTTTTTAAATATGCAGGTGCCGCTATCAACTGGGAGTCCAGGAAGCAAAAAACAGTGGCACTGTCAACCACCGAAGCCGAATATATGGCATTATCCGATTCAGCAAAAGAAGCCATATATCTCCGAAGACTTCTAAAAGAACTAATCGGAAAAGAAGAGAAAATCAATATATATAATGATAATCAAAGTTCAGAGAAACTTTGCAAAAATCCAGTTTTCCACAATAGGACGAAACATGTCGATATCAGGCATCACTTCATACGAAATTCAGTGGAAAACGTCGAAGTAGACATATTATACATGAAAACGGAAGATATGCCTGCAGACTTTTTAACCAAAGGGTTAAACACTCCAAAACATTTCAACTGCATGAAAAATCTTGGAGTTCAAATCGTGATCAACAACCAGTAATGCAGCGACAAACACCCGAAATTTTATTTTATTTTACTTTTGTACCAATGCCTTGTTTGAGGGGAGGTGTTAATTATATATACCTATATATGTATCAAACAAAGCATTCAATAATTATTATGTCAATGTTCAATGTATCATAAGTTAGTTTAATAAAAACTCCAATATATATAATAAACAAACCTGATCAATGCTGGTTGTAAAATTGACTAAAATAAAATTACAAAGAATAAATCCCTTTTATACCCAAGAAAAGCTGAATCAGGAGGAATGAAATGAACACAACAGATCAAAACCAAGTCAATTGCCGAAATCTAATGGAGTATTATAAACTCCGATATGTCACATACTGTCATGTTTCTGCATAGTAATGCACATGTTAACACGTATCTAATGTAAACAAATGCACTTGCAGAGTCTTGCCCAGCAAGAATCTAATTAAATAGAATCAAAATAACCCTACTGATTGATTATGGATATAGTAAAAATGAATAATAGGCATTGTAATGTTTGGCAAAATATACACCTATACTATAATTAAAAGGCCTTGTTGTTCTCAGTTAATTAATAAATAAATAAAATTAAAATAAATAAAATAAAAATAAGTACTATGTTGAAACGAAATGACTTACTGAATAATGAAGCATAAAACAGGATAAACAAAATAATAAGTAATAATAATATTAACAACGTAATATATTTAACAATAATAAAATGAGTAAAAATAAAATACAAATGATTAAATACAACCTACCAATAATTGGGATGATAAAGTAAAAATGTGTACATAAAGTACAATATTTGACTCTTCCACTCCGACGCATACATGCGAATATTTCTTCATAACAATGTATTAAAATATATTACAAATCCAAAGTGAGAGCTATTGACGTGTTCAAATAAGTAGGAGATAATAGGTTTCATGTTTATAAACAAACAAAAAATAACGTATGTTGATGCATGAATACATTAATGCAATCATAGCAAAATCATAGAGATAGGTCAAAATATACATACGATATACATGTAAAGAGACCAACCTGTAATATAACTTAACATTTATTCATTTATTCATAAAATTATTGCTAAATATAACAGCAATGGACGTATAATTAAAATGATTAGAATATCTTATAATTAACGCAGGAGCAGCAGCAACAACAACAACAACAACATCCGCAGCAACTCTGGATCTGGTTCATTAGTTCTGAATCTAGTTCACTAGTTTTAAGACTATACAATTTAGGGATAGTATGTTAATAACAGTATTATGAAGTGTAAATATAAATTATATAATATTAGGCATACAATAGTAGAATTTACAAGCTATAACATACTAGAGTTACAGAGATATTTAAGACTATAGATAAATAAATAACACTGTTAAACAATACAAAAGCTTAAAATTAATTACTAAACTAAGGAACTTAAATTAGAGAGGTGGATGAATAGTTTGGCAACTATCTATTTATTGTAATTCTTTTAATGAAATCGATTGGATCAACCGCGGGATCGAACGAGTTTGAGTATTCATTAAATAGTCCACATAGGACCCGAAACGAACTAAACAGCTCATAGTTGATGCGGCATTAAGGCAGCCATAATGGCACAAAATGCCTTGAGACCCTGGTAGGTATATTCAGTGTGACCAGGCCCAGTAGAGGAGGAGAGGACATATCACCTAACAGAACTCTCGCTATGAAGGAAACCCCCAACATTTGTCTTCTCCTCTCAAGAGTAGGGAGACCAATTATATTGAGGCCGTTTTCATATGAAGGCAAGGGAAGTGAAGGATCCCAAGCTAGACCACGCAGTGCAAATCGTAAGAAGTTACGTTGAACCGATTCAATAAGGTCAACGTAAAATCTATAGCTGGGTATCCAGACGACGACTGCATATTCCAGTGTGGGTCTAACCAGGGACGTAAACAGACGTTTGGAAACATAGGGGTCATTAAACTCTTTGGACCAGCGTTTAATGAAACCCAACAAGGATCTAGCCTTGTTGACAGATGATACAATATGATTGTTAAACCTCAATTTCGGATCAAAGACAACACCCAAGTCATTATAACAAGACACATTTTCAAGGACATGATTATTAACAGAATAAGATGAGTACTGATAATTTATCCACCCAAATGACATCTTCTTGCACTTATTTAAGTTCAAGCGCATACCATTTAAGTCACACCATGATACTAAGTTTGTAAGGTCCGATTGTAATAAATTACTATCTTTCAAAGAGTTTAAGGAGAGAAAGAGCTTAACGTCATCCGCAAACATTAAGATTTGAGAGCGTTGTATGCATGATGGAAAGTCATTTAGGAAAATAGTAAATAGTAAAGGCCCTAAGTGGCTACCCTGAGGAACCCCCGATGGAACAGAAATAAGGCGAGAATAGGTGGATTTAAACAAGACTTGATCAGTACGGCCAGTCAAATAGCTACGAATCAAGGAGATTAAGATTTCCGAAAATCCAATGCGTTGCAGTTTAAATAGCAAAAGATCATGATGAACACTATCAAACGCTTTAGTGAAGTCTGTATAAATGACATCAGTTTGTTTATGATGAGAATAAGCATTAAAAATGTAATTACTAAACTCCAACAAGTTAGTTGATGTTGATTTACCACGGCAAAAGCCGTGTTGACAATGAGAAACAACTGACCTTATTGATGGCGTTAGTCTCTTGGTAATAAGACATTCGAATAATTTAGGCAGCACACTTAATTTGGCTATACCTCTGTAATTCACTATGGAGTTTCTAGAACCATTTTTATATATGGGAATAATGAAGCTATTTTTCCAAATAGAAGGAAAGTATCCTTTTTCTAAACAGTTGTTGAAAATTTTTGTTATCGGACCACACAACAAATCCGCACAACAACGGAGAATAGCCGAAGGAACACCATCTGGACCTGGGCTGTTACATAATTTAAGACCGGATAGGGCTAAGAAGATTTCATTTTCAGAGAAGGACACCGATGGAAAGATGTCGAACGAACTAATTGGAAAGGGATAGTCAATATTACTAACATTAGAAGTAGAATATGATTTTTCAAAATGGTCGGCAAAAAGGTTAGATATCTCTAATATATTCGATGATTCCGAGTCTTCGTAATACATGATCGAGGGAAATCCCGTAACTTTACGTTTAGAGTTAACAAAACTGTAAAATGATTTAGGATCTAGAAGGAGTTTATGTCTCATGCTTTGAATATAGTTAACGTAACAATTATTCTTTAGAACATTAAATTCTCTGTTGCAGTTAGAATAAATAATATAGTCCTTAAGTAGACCACTCCTTTTGTAACGTTTGTATAGTCTACTCTTCTTATTTCTTATGTTTCGTAGATGTCTGTTGAACCATATCGGACAATTAGTATTAGATGCAAGAGTCTTTTGTGGAACGGAATGCAATATAGCTGTATAAAGATGATTGTACATAGAGTTCAAAGAGCCATCAATATCATTATAGTTGAGGTTCCAGTCATTATGAGACAAGAAGCTTCTAAGTTTAGCATAATCAGTTCTACTAAATAAAAGCAACGCATGGAGATCCTCCTGTCTAGGCATTTCAGAGTGAAAAAATTCATGAATATGAATCAATAATGAGGGATGGTGAGTGTCCTCTGGTAATGAGAAAGGATGTGTTCATATAATACGTAAATTAGTATCAATATAAAAGACCAAATTTAAGAGCCTATTATTAGAATTCTGAATATGATTGAGTTGAAAAAGACCAAGATCATATATGGAATCAAATAGATCATTATACAGTGGAGGAATGACCAATGGATAATAAGCACCAATTTCTACATTGAGGGACCATGCGACACTAGCTAGGTTAAAGTCACCAAGTACAAGTAGCTTATCGGTCGGTTTTAAACGGTTCAATACGTTTTTTATACACATGAAGTGTTCCATGTAGATAGAAATGTCACTATCAGGCGGGATGTAAGAGCACGTGATAAACAAGGAGGAGTGTTGGTTTTTATTTGGACGCATACAATTTCAATGTTTAAAGGATCGATAGGATCAATTAAGATGGTAGTAAGCATTTTATTGACAGCGATAAGTACGCCACCACCAATCCTAAGCAATCTATCACACCTGAAAACTTGAAAATCTGAACAGAAGATTTCGGTGTCGTTAACCCATGGCTTTAGCCAGGTTTCAGAGAACACTACAATCATGTAATCACAATTTATTGACTTTAAAAAAATATTAGATAATTTAGAATTAAGACCGCGGACGTTCTGATATAGTAGAGTGAGAGCATTATTTAGTTTTTTGAGTCAGACGGATTGTCAAGATTAATCGGACGACGAAACTTATTACGAGGAATAAATTCCTTAACTAGGGTACCTTTAGACCAAAATTCCTTATTAAGGAGGCGCTCAAATAAAGCGTCAGGCAAAAGGATTTTAAATGACGAGATTTCTCTATCTTTTGATGTATTGAGTTTAAAAATACTTAGTTTGCTGGTGTCAATATCAGGTGATATACGTTTTATATAGCACTCAACTGTACGAGTTGTAGTATTCGAGGCAAATCGAGATAGAAATACTACCTTACGTACAGGAATAACAATTAGTTCGTCAACTTGTGCTAAAGCGGAATTAGAAGATGAGGAAGGTTCATTATTATGCTGAATAGACTGACCAGAGTTCGAAAAACGGGAGGGATCAGAATTGCTTAATGGGCTCACTCGGAGGTGACTACGAATTGAGTCAATTTGTTGACCCCCGACAGACAGATTACATAGAGGTTCACTCGCCAGAGCCGGTTCAATCGGTGGTTGAACAGTGATCTCTGGAATAGCTTAGGGTGCTTGAACGGACGGTAGATGGCATTGAGTAATTCCCTCATCGCCACTAACCGTACCTATGGATGGGCAAGAGGCCGATAAGGTTGAGTTCAAGTTTGATAAAGCCGGAGAGGGAGGTATAGCGAGAGAAGTGCTTTGGCAAGCGGGAGAATAAGCTTGCCTTGTATCAAGAATAGCATCAGCTTGGTCTAACAATTTGCAGTTGTTAAACAAATCCTGATACTTAGCAAACTTATCCGTCAACTTTTTAAGGTCCTTAAGAAGATCAGAAAAATCACTTTGGGTTTGCTTAAAGAGCTTATGAAAATCAACATCGATTTTCCTGCAGTTTCTGCAAGCCAAACGAAGACCTTTAGATCTGTTAGTTATGTAGTCAAAATCCTGACCACTAAAACCATCACATTGGAGATGAGCGGCGCGGTCACATAGAAACAACATTTATCCATCATCATACTTAACAGAAGATGTTATGTTAAATAACAGTAACTGAGAAGAAAAATAAATTAGTGTACAACAATAGATATATATATGAGAAAAAGTAACACTCCCTTAATGGTGAGAGTAAGAAGCTGAGTTAGCAAGGGCAAATGAATAGTTAAAAAGAGGATTAAGAATACGAAATGGAAGGTAAGATGTACATAAAAAATACCAACCAAGTAGAGAAAAAAATCTCTAATCACACCAACTATGCGCAATTCAAGAACATAATATACCGAGCAATAACACTGTAATTTAAGAAAAAATTTTATAGTGTTGAATTTTGTATATTAACTTTATCACTTTAAAATTCAATTGAAATTTGGAGCACTAGAAAACACACTACCAAATGGTAATAGAGTTGCCAAACTGAACATACATACATATACATATACATATGCATATACATATAGTGTCCGGTCGACCATTCCAAATAACCATTGACTTACATTTTTGATATGTAAGCAAATTATAATAAATTTACTAGACGGTCACCTGACACTCATGAAAACAGCCAAGGGGCAACGTTCCCATGGCCTTGATTTGTTAACAAGCATATAGCACAGGTATATGAACATACATTTTAAAGAAATATAATTATTTGGAAAAGATAACGAAAGTGCTTATTTTGCAAATGTGTCGTCTGGACAAATGCCCAATCGACACATCGTATTAGTAGCGTTCCCACACATACCACATAATAATTTAATAAAATAAAATAGTTTTTTTTATTTTCAAACTCTACGCGAAAACAAAACTGGCGCAGTCGGTAGGATAAAAATTAAATGTATTTTTTTTATTCGAATCTATTAACAGAGCAAAAATGAAAACAAGCCTTTTGCTTTGATAGAAGAATTTTTGAATGAATAATCAAAAATTTTATTTTGTTAACAAATCAGAACAAGCTTCCTATGTTTAAAATACAATATTATCGAACAACAAGTGTATCAGCGAATGTGTATAAATAAACAACTTTAACACTTTCACTTTTATTTATAAGGTCATTCGCTTGTTATGGTATTACGTTAAACATCACTTTAATTTTTGAAAAATGCTCCTTTTTTTTTTGTTGGCTTTGTAAATATGTCTGCAAGTTGCTCACTAGTTGGAACGTACTTCAACTTGAAGCATTTATTTTCATACATCTCTTTTATGAAGTGGTACTTCACATCTATATGCTTGGTTCTCTTGTGGAATTGCGTAAAACCACGTATGACTAAACGTGCTTTATAACGTTCAATAGCCCCATCCTTGTCACGTTTAATTTTGTATACCCACTTGTTAGTTATAGCAGTTTGCTTTCCGGAAGATCTACCAAATTCCATGTGTCATTCTTTATGAGAGACCTAAATTCTTCATCCATGGCTTGCTTCCACTGCGCATTAACATCATCCTTATAACTCTTAGGTTCTTCTATATCCGCAAAGAAAGCACTGTCAAAATTTAAACCAAAATCTTTTTCTCTGGAGCGAAGGTTATATTTATGTTTTGGTGTTGGCGACTCTTGGTCCATGTTGTCTTGAGGACTTTCAGCATCTTCAAATTTATCAATTGCATGCTTCTGATCATCCTCTTTAATGTTATCTTCTGGTAAATGTGCTACTTCATCATGCTCCTTAAAATCATTTATAATAACTGGAGACTCACATAATTCTCGAACTAACACATTCCTTGAAATTTCAATGCGTCTTTCTAAAGGTATCCAAATGCGATAACCTTTACAATGCTCTTCATAACCAACAAAAACATCCTTTTTAGACTTCGGATCTAACTTGCGCCGTTTTTCATCTGGTGTATGAACGTAGCATTCTGATCCAAAAATACGTAAATTTAATATGTCTGCCCTTTTCTTAAACCACAGTTCATACGGTGTACTTTCCTTAATAGGACTTTTACCAGTTCTGTTCAACGTATACACATTGTTGATGGCCTCACCCCAATATTTAAGGCTCAAGTTTTTAGCATACATCATTCACCTAGCTGCTTCTATACTCGTCGGCATGTCTCTTTCAGCACGTCCGTTTTGTGCCGGTGTATAAGGAGTAGATCTCTGATGAGTAATTCTTCGCTTCTGCAATATAGCGTACACCTCCTTATTGCAGTATTCAAGGCCATCTGATCTTAACATCTGCACCCTTTTGCCCGTGTCTACTTCTACTTGGTCTAAAAACTTATCAAGCATGTCCACTACATTTGATTTACTTATAATGCAATACATATAACGATAATTTGAATAATCATCTCTGAATAAGAACATGTAACGCGCACCTCCAAAAGATGTCTCTTGCATCGGTCCACATAGATGAGTGTGTACTAGTTCGCCAGGCTCTTTAGCTCTATTTTGACTTTCAACAAAGGGCAATCTGTATTGTTTACCCATTACACAACCTTCACAAAAAGTTCATTTAAAGAGGATTTTCTAAAATTTTTCCTCCCGTCAAGGTTTTATGAAAATCTAAATGATAAAATACGCTCTCGCACACAACGGCCTAACGAGACCTTCCAAGATTATTCCCTCACATTACAATAACTAATGCGACACACAGATATGACAAAGGATGAAAAACTGACAAGGATATACAACAACACTGCCAGATTATCGCTGGTATATTCGTAGGCGCGATTTCACTTCCTACATTGCATCGTCAATTTTGGAGACCAGCAGAGGGGGCTACCATTCTTGGTCATGCCTAACGCGATTGAAGAAGTCATCTTGGGCATAACATTTTTGGCTGTATTCAACGCCTCACTAACATGCGCTGGGGCCACTCTACAATGCAGAGAGCAGCCACAGGACCTCAGTAACGCCACACACGAAAATACTGTTAACATGATCCGCCGAGATAACCTTAAGGTAAAGGAAAAAAAAACTTACTGTCCTGTCTAAGAGGTTTTGTGTCCGTGTGCAAATATTCTAATACATTGCAGATTTACTTTGAATTTCTTCCGGACCGAAAATAGCAAAGCATTGGTTTTTTTTCTTCTTAGTTTTTTACGCATGTGTACTGTTGTTGTTTTTTGAGGACCGAAAATAGTGAAGAATTGGTTTTTTTTGCTCTTGGTTTTTTACGCATGTTACTTTTGTTGCTTTTTCTATGCTTATAAGCAAAGCAAAGGGAATACCATAGTTTTCACATGCAAGGGAAACAAATGTTTGTGATCGTGGCACACGACTTGGGTTGTTTTTTAAAGGGAATTCCATAGATCACAAACATTTATACGCATGTAATTTCATATATTATGAATGAATGAATATGTAATTAATAAATGAAAATAAGGCTGCTTTCTATTACGTTCTTCGTCCCACTTTTCCACTTTTCGACCCTTTATACATGTTTGCTTGATGTTTTGCAAAGTTTTTTTTTTTCAAAAATTTTTTATTGCAGAAACGTATTGAGCGAGTCCTTAAGATTTGTATAAAATCAAAAAAAACCAGCCACATTCGATAGAACAAGTCAGTGGAACGAATTCGGTAAATACGATATTTGTGCTTTTTACGATAACTTTCACCGTACGATATGGGCCTTGAGATTTTCTTGAGATTTTGCCGTCAAGTATTTAAGAGAGTGACACTCCGTCTCTGATTAGAAGTCTCTGATTCGAACTTTATATCTATTAGTAAAACTATTCAAGCTGGTAATACCGTAATTTTTTCTAATGCGAAAGCTTTTGTTAAAAATAAACATAACGAAAACATATTAACAGCTGTTATGGAAAGTGGTGTATTTATTGCAAATGTATATAAAGAAAATGACGAAAAAATAAATGCGTTTTCCGTTCAAGATAATTTTAACAAATGGCATATGAGATATGGACATTTAAATAGCAATGATTTATGTGAATTATCAAGAAAAAATATGGTTCGCGGTTTAAATATAAAAGCACCAAAAAATTTTGATTGTTTTACTTGCGCTCAGTGCAAAATAAATGAAAAAGCATATCCTATGTATTCAAGTGTTCGTACTACTTATGTCTTGGAACTTTTACATACTGATATATGTGGGCCCATCAATGTGACATCATTAGGCGGTTCAAGATACTTTTTAAGTATTATTGACGATTATTCCAGGTTTGTGATCACATATTTTCTTAAAAATAAGTCAGATGCTTGTGTAGTTTTCCAGCGTTTCGTTGCCATGGCAGAAAGACAAACTGGCCAGAAAGTCAAAATGGTAAGGACCGATAATGGTAGAGAATACGTCAATGCTGATTTTGACAAATTTTTCGATGAAAATGGAATTATTCATCAAACTACTGTACCATATTCTCCGGCTCAAAATGGCATAGCAGAAAGGATGAACCGAACACTTATGGAAATGGCTCGATGTTTACTAAAAGAATCTGGTTTACCAAAATTTCTTTGGCCTGAAGCTATAAATACGGCTACTTATTTACGCAACCGTTCACCTACAAAAGTTTTATGTAATGTAACTCCATACGAAAGGTGGTACGGCAAAGTGCCAAATGTTTCACACTTAAGAGCATTTGTATGTGATGTCGTTGCATTAGAAAAAGGTATAAGGCGTAGCAAATTAGATCCTAAAGGTGTTAAGCTTAAATTTGTTGGTTATTCAAGTACTATTAAAGGTTATAGACTTTATAATTCAGAAAAAAGAAGTATAGTAACATCAAGAAATGTCACCTTTTTTGAAAATTCCTTTGAAAACATTGTTGATAATGAAAATGAAAATGATGAAAATCTTCATGATGAACTTACTTTTATATTTGATAATAATACTCAACCAACTGTTTCTGTAATGACAAACCATAATAAAAAACCAATAGAAGATGTTGTTCCTGTAACATCAAACAATAATAATAAACCAATAGAAGATGTTGTTCCTGTAAAGTCAAACAACAATAACAATAAACCAACAAAGGATGTTGAAAATTATACGTCCAGTGATGAATCAAGTGAAAGTGAAAGAGAAATTGTATGTGGTAAACGTTTAAGAGGTCGTCCAAGAATACATAGAAGTGGTAATAAAGGGACGCCAAGAAAAGTATTTCGAACCGAAAATAACCCTTTAATGTTAAACTTAATTGTTGAAAACCCAAGTACAGTAGAAGAAGCGCTAAATTCTAAAGAATCTAAATATTGGAAAGATGCAATGGCCGTTGAGTACAAATCGTTAACACATGGGAGCTAGTAGATAAACCAAAAAATAAAAATATTATTGGTTGTAGATGGGTATTTGTGGTAAAAAGAAGACCAGATGGTTCAATAGAAAAATACAAAGCAAGACTAGTGGCACAAGGTTGCTTTCAAAGGTACAGTATTGATTATCAGGAGACGTTTGCTCCTGTGGTACGTCATTCTACTATTCGTTTACTGCTGGCGTTGGCTGTGAAATACGAGTTAATAATTCACCATATAGATATTGTTGGTGCTTACCTAAATGGTGAACTACAAGATGAAATATATATGGTTCAACCTTCATATTTTCAAGATAGTAGAAATAAAAATAAAGTGTGTCGTTTAAAACGTTCTTTATATGGTTTAAAACAGGCTGGAAGGCAATGGAACAAAAAGGCGGATGAAGTTTTGCAAAGTTTAGATTTTAAACGGTGTGATACTGATGGTTGTGTATATGTGAGAAAGAGGTTGAATGACATTAGTTTCATCGCGATTTATGTGGATGATATATTGGTAGCGTGTTCTACTAAAAATGAAATAATGGAGATTGTACAAAATTTAAATGAATCGTTTGATGTTGTGGACAAGGGTCCAATTACTTTCTATCTTGGTATAGAAATTGAACGTGAAGATGAACGTGGAAATATTTCTATTCATCAATTAAAATATATAAACGAATTGTTGAAACAGTGGGGGATGTTAAATTGCAAACCAGCTTACACTCCTTTAGCTAACGGTGTGGTTTTAGAAAAATGTGAAAATCAATGTAATATTGATAATATTAAAGAATATCAAAGCTTGATGTGTGCATTAAATTATTTGGCAACTACATCGAGGCCTGATATAGGCTATGCTGTTTCACGACTCTCACAATTTAACTCCCATCCTCACATTGAACACTTTCAGACAGCTAAGCATATTCTCTGATATTTAAAGGGCACCATAAAAGGTACTATAACTTATAATAAATCCATTACAAATTTATTATGTTACACAGATGCTGATTGGGGTTCAGACCCGAACGAAAGAAAATCATACAGTGGTTATGTGGCTTTGTGTTGTGGTGGTGCCACAGCGTGGGAAGCTAAAAAACAATCTGTAATTGCTTTCAGCTCTGTAGAAGCAGAGTATATTGCGCTGTCTCAAGGTGCAAAAGAAATCACATATATACGAATGATTTTAAACGAAATGGGTTTTAATGTTGAGGGTCCAACCACAATGTTATGTGACAACCAGGGTGCAGCATTCCTTGTGAAAAATCAGTGTGGCAAGAAAAGAAGTAAACACATTGATATTAGATACCACTATATCAGAGATAAATTTAATACTGGTGAAATTGTTTTTGAATACGTGCCTTCTGAGGAAAATGTTGCTGATATATTTACTAAATCATTAACAAAACAAAAAACATTGTACTTGTTGTAAACTTTTGAATATGAAATTTTAAAGTAACGTAAATTTTGAAATATTTGAATTTGAACTGTTGTTATATTTTTGAAGTATTTGAATTTAAATGAATCTAGATTGTTATATTTTTGAAATGAATTAATGCATTTGAATTGAAAAAATTAAAGAATAATTTATATGAAATACGTATGTAAAACAATAGGGTTGAAGGGAGGTTTGTTGCATTATATAAAATGTGGCAACTCAATTGTTAAGAATGTCAGTTTTGACTGTTGTATTTCAACACTAACACACACATTTTTTTTTTGTTTTTTTGTTTCCTGTTCTTGGAACACACACTTTACACAACGCATATATATAAAATAAATACTTTTCTACTTTTAACAATGGTTATGGGCCCAGGCCGGGCTCTGGGTCTTCGGTTTGGTCGGTTTTAATGTTAATCCGGAGTTAAAAACATTAAAGTTAAACATTTGTTGGTCGCGAAAAGTAAAGAAAGAATCGAAAATGGCGTGTTCGATTACGAATATTGATAAATTGAATGGTGAAAATTTTGCCACATGGAGTGTGCAAATAAAAAATTTATTAATTACAATAGATTTGTGGGACACTATTGTTCAAGACTGCCCTGAAGAAGCAAATGAAAAAGTGTCTTGGTTAAAAGCTGATCAAAAAGCATTGGCAACTATTAATTTATGTATGAAAGCAAGTGAATTGGTACATATAAAAAATGCAACCACTGCTAAAAGTGCATGGTTAACTTTAAATAACATATACAAAGCGGACACCGCAAGTAGAAAAGTTAAATTGTTGAAAAAATTAGTTAAATTCAAAATAACTAGTAATGAAAAAGTCTCTACACAAATCAATGAATTTTGTTCTTTAATTGAAGAACTAAAAGAAATAGATATTGTATTGAATGGTGACTTGTTGAGTGTTTTATTATTGTGTTGTAATAATTATGGGTAAAAGGCAAAGGATTGCCATGTTATAATTTGTTTTTATGTTATGTAAAGTTTTATATTGGATTATTTAGGATACTCACATTTGCTTAGAAAGCAAAGTCCACTAGCATAGTATGCTATGTGTGTGTGAGTAACCTTTTTATTAGTTTATTTTTATAGATACTTACATTTGCTCCATTAGAGCAAAATCCAGTAGCAATTATTTGCTTTGTCTGGGCAAGTAACTATTTAAATGATATTATAGATCAATCAATGTTCTGCTACCTTTAAGATTATTTTATTGATTGATAACTAATTGTACATTTTGTTCATCTTATATACTAATTTTACTTATGTGTATGACCTACTTACTTACTTACCTACTTACTTACAAATTGTAAAAAAAGAAAATAATGCTTAGCTATAAAAATACTGAACTTAAAAAATACGCTTATTACGCTTAACAAATATAATGCTTACAAAGCTAAATATTTATTACATTAAAATTGTGTAGTACAGTGCGTTATATTAAAATTGTATAGTACACTACACCCTTACCCTATAAAAAAAATTTTTTTTTTTATACAGAAAAGAAAAAAAAAAATTTGTGTGTTCATTATATATTTTGTATAAGATTAATTTGTTTTATACGGTTTCAACTCATTATTGTGCACTTCTTTAAGTAAATTATTAATTTCTATAACTGAATTTACTCCATTCTTAGATATTATTTTATAAGGTCCTACGTATGGTTTTTGATATTTTCTTCTATTCCTATTCCTTAATAAAACAAAATCACCTATATTTGAATTTAAAGGGTTGCTGTCTTTAATGTTACTGTTTAAAGTACGTTTGCGTTTTTCTAATTCTATTAGCTTTTTGGCTCTTTTTTGGGAATACTGGAGTCTGACTTTTAATTCATTGGAGTAATCCTCCAGATTGTAGATTTTTTCGTTCGACATAAAATTATCACTTGGCAAACATGGTATTTTTCCAAATACTAATTCAAATGGCGTATAGTTCGTTGTCACATGTGGTGTAGTATTGTATGCAAAAGAGTAATAGGGTATCCATTTGTCCCAGTTGTCATTTTTCGTAAATGATAACATATATTCATTTAACACTCGGTGGTTACGTTCTACTATTCCTAATGTTTCGTGATGGTACGGGGTTGAGAAGATCTGTTGGATTTTTAGGAGTTCGCATATGCTTTTTAGAAGCTCATTTGTAAACTCTGTACCTCTATCGGATTTTAAGACTTTGAAGTGACCATATATTAGAATAAGTTGTTCGACAATTGTTTGAGAAATTGTTTTTGCGTCTTTACTAGGTATTGGGAACGCGATTATATATTCTTTTTTATTATTATATTGTTCTTATATGTTCTTTTTTATTTTTCTTTTGTTGCAACTTGTTGAATTTTTCTTTAAAAGCATTCTCAGTTATGAACTTGAATATCATGTCATTCTTGTTCAATACTACATTAAATATCTTTAATTTTTCTAATTGTGATGTCAGCTTCTCCATAATCGAATCTAAATTCGGAGGATTATCACTGCATCTTATTATTATATTTTTACTTTCTGTGTCTATTTTAACATTATTTTTTCTTGTAATGTTTTCAATACATTCAAATTTTATTTTTTTTAAGTTATTAATGTCAGAAATAGATGTGCAATCCCATATATGAAGTTGATCAGACTTCTGGGGAGTTGAACTATTCTGATTTTTCATATCGTTAGCTAACTCAATATTTTTCAATTTTTGCCCTCTAGTTACAACTTTTATTTGTCTTGGTATCATATCTTTCAGAGTGTCTGAATCTATCTTTATTCTTGATAATGCATCAGCATTTGTATTGTTTGAACCCTTTTTATATACTATTTCAAAGTCGTAGTCAGATAACTCCATTCTTATCCTTGTCATTCTAGATGAAGGATTATTATGTGTAAATAATGATATTAATGGTCTGTGATCAGTGACTACTATGAATTTTCTTCCAAATAGGTAAGGTCTGAAAAATTTTATTCCCCAATATATTGCCAATAATTCTTTTTCTATAACCGATTTATTGATGTCGTGTTTAGATAATGTCGTACTGGCATAAGAAATTGGTAAATCATACCCAATTTCTCCTTGGGAAAGAATTGCTCCTAGAGCAAAATCAGATGCGTCTGTAGTTAAGACAAACGTTTTGTTAAAATCTGGGTATTGTAATATTGGTGGGTTCATAAGTTTATTTTTTAATGTGTTAAATGATATTTCACATTCATTTGACCAAATGAATGGTTGATTCTTTTTTAATAAATTATTCAAGCATTTTGCTATTTTGGCAAAGTCTTTAATAAATCGCCTATAATAATTACAGAGCGCGACGAATCTTCTAACTTCGTCTGGATTTTTTGGTGTTGGATAATTTTTTATTATTATATATTTTGATGGGTCGGTTTTTATACCATCTTTTGTTATTAAGTGTCCTAAATATACAACTTCATGTCGGAGAAAATGGCATTTATTGGCGTTCAATTTTAAATTATATTTTCTTAAGCGTGAGAAAACTTTTAAGAGATTATTGTTATGATGTTGCAAACTGCAACCAAATATAATTATGTCATCTACGTATAAAAATGCATTTGCGTCTAGTCCAGATAGTGCAATTGTTAGCATTCTTTGAAAACTATTAGATGATATTTTTAAGCCGAAGGGTAACCTTTTAAATTGGAAATGTCCTTTGTTAGTGGAAAATGCTGTTAATGGTCTAGATTCTTTGTCTAAATCCATTTGATGAAAGGAACTTGTCATGTCTAGGGTGGAAAAATATTTTGCTCTCCCTAAGACGTCTAACACGTCATCCAGTCTTGTCAATGGAAATTTATCGTTAACCAATTTTTTATTTAGTTTTCTAAAATCAACTACTAATCTCCATGTTTTTGTATCTTTTGTTCCTTTTTTTGGGACAATGAGTAGTGGGGAATTGTACGGACTTGTAGAAGGTTCGATTATATCGGATTCCAGTAATTTTTGTACTTGGTGATTAATTTCTGTATTATGTGACTGAGGTAGTCTGTAATTTTTAGTATATACAGGAGTATTGTCATTCATTATTAATTTTTGGGTATAGAAATTATTAGCAGTCAGGCTTTCTCCGTCTAGGTGAAAAATGTCTTGATATTCTCTGAATATGTTTATTAATTTTTTTGAAGCGGCGGTGTCCGCGTGGTCGATATGAATTGTTTTCAAAAGTTCATTGAAGCGTTTTTCAGAATATTGTGCATTATTATTATTATTAGTAATTATGTCATAGTTGTCTAATGGCTCTGTGTTTATTTTTAAGGTTTTTATTGTCACTTTTTTGTTGGTGGAGTTTAAAATTTTAATGTGAGAATTACCAGATTTGGGTACAATGGAATTTGCTATAAACACACCTTGTTGAAGTTCATCATTCAATATTACAGAGTCTTCTTGAAGTTTAAGTTTAATAGGTTGTATTATTTCTGTCCTTGGGGGTATTATAATATAATCGTTTATATAGTTTGTTTCCATCGGAAGAGTAATGGTTTCCTTTTCTATGATGATATCTAGTGTCATTGTCTCATAGTCTATTTTACAAAGAAAACGTTGTAGAAAGTCTATTCCTATTATTCCGTCAGTCGTTATTGGGAAAGAATTGTTTACTATATGAAACGAATGGTTAAATTTTGTTTGTCCGACATATAGATCTAAAAAGGTGTTTCCAAGGGTATCTATTTTTTCCGAAGATATTCCACTCAGTTTACAAGTATTATTTGTTATTTTTGGTGTAATGTTTTTTAATGTATTCAACTTTAACAACGAAATTTCTGCTCCGGTATCGACGAGAAATTTGATATTTCGATTGGTTTCCAATTTTAGGACAATGAAGTGTGTGAGTTGATTGGATACATTTAAAATTTTGTATTCCTTTACGCGTCGGTGATGGTATCCATCATCACCAGCGGTGATTCGTTTCCCTGTTTGTGTATTATGTTGACATTCCGACGCCTGTTATTATTATTTTGTCTTAAATTTGGGTTGTTGGTAGTGGTATTGTTTTGGTTTTGTCTATAGTTATTGTTTGGGTTTATTTGACGTCTGTTATTGTCATTTTGTCTTAAATTATTTTGGTTTTGTCTGAAACTGTTTCTATGATTTCTGCTTCTATAGTTATTGCTTCTATAATTATTATTTTGATAATCATAATTATAATTCCTATTTTGCCTGAAATTATTTCCACAATTGCCATGATTATTGCAACAATTTTTATATTTCCTTGGGCTGTACGTTCGATTTTGGATTTTGGTGTGAAAAATTTGAGAGTTTGCTTGGAAGTTTTGGTCTCTCTCAAGTTCTAAAGCAATATTTGCAGCTTGGTTTAATGTTTGTGGTTGTGCTGCATATATAGTTTGTTTATATTGTTCACCTACACCGTTCTTAAATATAGTTAGAGCATAATTTTCATTTGTTCTCATTAAGACATTTTTAGTTTCTGCAGAAACATTGCTACCTAGTTGGTTAATTTGTAATTCATTTATCTGACTTGTTAAATCTAGTAACTTATCTACAAAATTTTGAACGCTCCCTAATTGTCGGGTGTTGTTTAAGGTAGTCTGCAAATTAGTAATTGTGTGTGGATTCCTATAAGTCGATTTTAGTTTATTTATCAACTCCTCTATAGTACTTGGAGTTTGCATCGAACCAATTGCTGTTTTAACATTTTGTGATAACTTTATGTGATAGGCTAGTTCTAATAGTTCTTTTTTTCCATCATCATTCAGGTTTTTACCAAGGAGTTCGACTATTTTGCAGAAGTTATCGACTTCCTTGTATTTCCCTGTAAAAAGTGGGACTGTTTTTAATGTTAATTCGAAATTAAAAGCCATTGTATCAGTCTGATTTGATAAGGTAGACTCCAATAATTCCGATAACGAGCACTCTAAATCTCTATAAGTTTCATCAAATTTAATTTTAAGATTGAGCCAGTCTAAAGATCCTTCTAAGAGTTGCCCCAGTAATGTAAACTTTTGTCTCAGTTTTTTTATTTCGTCCAGCTTTGATTCTAGTGTTTCTTTCTTGTAAGGTCTATTTGGTGTCTTTTTTAAATTTACTAAAATCTTCTTTAAACTTTCTAAAATTGCTTTGCCGTCCTCCATGAATTACCTATGTGTACGTCTTTATATACTAACAAAATTTTACTAAGTTTTTATATTTTACTTGTATTTATTTATATATAAAAAAAAAAATTTTTTTTTTTTAAAACATTACTTATACTTTTTATAATCTTTTTGTTAACGTATTCTTTGTAGTATTTGTTTACTCTATATAGTATGTAAATTACTAAAATTAAAATTACTATAACTACAAGAGACTCAGTTGTTATCTCTATCGTCGTAACTCTACTGTTATTGCTGTTACTGTTGTTATTGCTGTAATATACATTTACTTCCTCCTTCTGCTTGCTCTTTGCAGATCCCATACTTATATAGTAAAAAGGCTACTGTGTTTAGTGTCGTATATGGAAATATATATACTAATGTGTTTTGTCAAGTTTCTTTTTTTCCTTCTTCTGTTGCTTATACTGAGATTTTAATTCTTCGACCTGTTGTTTTAGTTTCTTTTTATTTTCTGGGTCCGCAATAGTTATCACTCTGTACAAATCTCGGAGTTTTTGAAGGTATTTAACGTGTCGACCTCCTCTCTTTTTTTTTTTGGGGTGCTGTACAGGTTTTTTTACCACATCGCAGCGATGTTGTTGCCTTGCTTTATACTCTTCTATAGTCAAAGGTCGTGGACGTGGGATTGGAGTTGGGACATAGACGGGCTGGCTTTTAACAAATTCTGCCCCAGGGGGTATGTACAGACGATAACTTTAAAACGTATAATGTAATGTTGTTTTTGCAATAGTTGCATTTAGAATATTAGATATAATTTTGGCAAAAATTTTGATTCAGGATCGTGGTCGGCAGGATCGCCATGTAATAATTATGGGTAAAAGGCAAAGGATTGCCATGTTATAATTTGTTTTTATGTTATGCAAAGTTTTATATTGGATTATTTAGGATACTCACATTTGCTTAGAAAGCAAAGTCCACTAGCATAGTATGCTATGTGTGTGTGAGTAACCTTTTTATTAGTTTATTTTTATAGATACTTACATTTGCTCCATTAGAGCAAAATCCAGTAGCAATTATTTGCTTTGTCTGGGCAAGTAACTATTTAAATGATATTATAGATCAATCAATGTTCTGCTACCTTTAAGATTATTTTATTGATTGATAACTAATTGTACATTTTGTTCATCTTATATACTAATTTTACTTATGTGTATGACCTACTTACTTACTTACCTACTTACTTACAAATTGTAAAAAAAGAAAATAATGCTTAGCTATAAAAATACTGAACTTTAAAAATACGCTTATTACGCTTAACAAATATAATGCTTACAAAGCTAAATATTTATTACATTAAAATTGTGTAGTACAGTGCGTTATATTAAAATTGTATAGTACACTACAGTGTGGCTTACCATCATATATGGAAAATTTTATTGTTGCCATTGAAAGTAGGGACAGTTTGCCTAATATGCAAAGTTTAATCTCAAAAATATTACAAGAAGTACAAAGACATGAAGAAGACAAAAATGATAATATAGCGGAAAGTGTATTTACAGTTAAAAATGAAATTGAAATGAAGAAAAATATCAAAAAGATCAATAACCCTCAAAACAAATTTCCGAACTCGAATTCAAATATAAATCCCAACTCGAACTCAAACTCAAACAATAATTCAAACATTAACTCTAGTTCAAACGTTAACTCTACACATTCATATTATAAAAGAAAAGTGAATAAAAATATAACGTGTTTTAAATGTGGTAAAAAAGGACACATACGTGCACAATGTAAACAATTATCCAATGAATCTGCTTTTAACATAATTTCAGAAAAAACTTTTGTTTGTAATACTTGGATTGTGGATAGCGGCGCGTCCGCACACATGTGTAAAGACATTAAATTTTTTAATACGTATAAACAATATAGACAACAAATTACTTTAGCCTCTGGTATAGTTATTTTTTCTGAAGGCATTGGCAGTGTAAAATTAAAATCACGTTATTCTAATATAACTTTATATGATGTGATTCACGTACCTTCATTACATTCGAACTTTATATCTATTAGTAAAACTATTCAAGCTGGTAATACCGTAATTTTTTCTAATGCGAAAGCTTTTGTTAAAAATAAACATAACGAAAACATATTAACAGCTGTTATGGAAAGTGGTGTATATAAAGAAAATGACGAAAAAATAAATGCGTTTTCGGTTCAAGATAATTTTAACAAATGGCATATGAGATATGGACATTTAAATAGCAATGATTTATGTGAATTATCAAGAAAAAATATGGTTCGCGGTTTAAATATAAAAGCACCAAAAAATTTTGATTGTTTTACTTGCGCTCAGTGCAAAATAAATGAAAAAGCATATCCTATGTATTCAAGTGTTCGTACTACTTATGTCTTGGAACTTTTACATACTGATATATGTGGGCCCATCAATGTGACATCATTAGGCGGTTCAAGATACTTTTTAAGTATTATTGACGATTATTCCAGGTTTGTGATCACATATTTTCTTAAAAATAAGTCAGATGCTTGTGTAGTTTTCCAGCGTTTCGTTGCCATGGCAGAAAGACAAACTGGCCAGAAAGTCAAAATGGTAAGGACCGATAATGGTAGAGAATACGTCAATGCTGATTTTGACAAATTTTTCGATGAAAATGGAATTATTCATCAAACTACTGTACCATATTCTCCGGCTCAAAATGGCATAGCAGAAAGGATGAACCGAACACTTATGGAAATGGCTCGATGTTTACTAAAAGAATCTGGTTTACCAAAATTTCTTTGGCCTGAAGCTATAAATACGGCTACTTATTTACGCAACCGTTCACCTACAAAAGTTTTATGTAATGTAACTCCATACGAAAGGTGGTACGGCAAAGTGCCAAATGTTTCACACTTAAGAGCATTTGGATGTGATGTCGTTGCATTAGAAAAAGGTATAAGGCGTAGCAAATTAGTTCCTAAAGGTGTTAAGCTTAAATTTGTTGGTTATTCAAGTACTATTAAAGGTTATAGACTTTATAATTCAGAAAAAAGAAGTATAGTAACATCAAGAAATGTCACCTTTTTTGAAAATTCCTTTGAAAACATTGTTGATAATGAAAATGAAAATGATGAAAATCTTCATGATGAACTTACTGTTATATTTGATAATAATACTCAACCAACTGTTTCTGTAATGACAAACCATAATAAAAAACCAATAGAAGATGTTGTTCCTGTAACATCAAACAATAATAATAAACCAATAGAAGATGTTGTTCCTGTAAAGTCAAACAACAATAACAATAAACCAACAAAGGATGTTGAAAATTATACGTCCAGTGATGAATCAAGTGAAAGTGAAAGAGAAATTGTATGTGGTAAACGTTTAAGAGGTCGTCCAAGAATACATAGAAGTGGTAATAAAGGGACGCCAAGAAAAGTATTTCGAACCGAAAATAACCCTTTAATGTTAAACTTAATTGTTGAAAACCCAAGTACAGTAGAAGAAGCGCTAAATTCTAAAGAATCTAAATATTGGAAAGATGCAATGGCCGTTGAGTACAAATCGTTAACACATGGGAGCTAGTAGATAAACCAAAAAATAAAAATATTATTGGTTTTAGATGGGTATTTGTGGTAAAAAGAAGACCAAATGGTTCAATAGAAAAATACAAAGCAAGACTAGTGGCACAAGGTTGCTTTCAAAGGTACAGTATTGATTATCAGGAGACGTTTGCTCCTGTGGTACGTCATTCTACTATTCGTTTACTGCTGGCGTTGGCTGTGAAATACGAGTTAATAATTCACCATATAGATATTGTTGGTGCTTACCTAAATGGTGAACTACAAGATGAAATATATATGGTTCAACCTTCATATTTTCAAGATAGTAGAAATAAAAATAAAGTGTGTCGTTTAAAACGTTCTTTATATGGTTTAAAACAGGCTGGAAGGCAATGGAACAAAAAGGCGGATGAAGTTTTGCAAAGTTTAGATTTTAAACGGTGTGATACTGATGGTTGTGTATATGTGAGAAAGAGGTTGAATGACATTAGTTTCATCGCGATTTATGTGGATGATATATTGGTAGCGTGTTCTACTAAAAATGAAATAATGGAGATTGTACAAAATTTAAATGAATCGTTTGATGTTGTGGACAAGGGTCCAATTTCTTTCTATCTTGGTATAGAAATTGAACGTGAAGATGAACGTGGAAATATTTCTATTCATCAATTAAAATATATAAACGAATTGTTGAAACAGTGGGGGATGTTAAATTGCAAACCAGCTTATACTCCTTTAGCTAACGGTGTGGTTTTAGAAAAATGTGAAAATCAATGTAATATTAATAATATTAAAAAATATCAAAGCTTGATGTGTGCATTAAATTATTTGGCAACTACATCGAGGCCTGATATAGGCTATGCTGTTTCACGACTCTCACAATTTAACTCCCATCCTCACATTGAACACTTTCAGACAGCTAAGCATATTCTCTGATATTTAAAGGGCACCATAAAAGGTACTATAACTTATAATAAATCCATTACAAATTTATTATGTTACACAGATGCTGATTGGGGTTCAGACCCGAACGAAAGAAAATCATACAGTGGTTATGTGGCTTTGTGTTGTGGTGGTGCCACAGCGTGGAAAGCTACAAAACAATCTGTAGTTGCTCTCACCTCTGTAGAAGCAGAGTATATTGCGCTGTCTCAAGGTGCAAAAGAAATCACATATATACGAATGATTTTAAACGAAATGGGTTTTAATGTTGAGGGTCCAACCACAATGTTATGTGACAACCAGGGTGCAGCATTCCTTGTGAAAAATCAGTGTGCCAAGAAAAGAAGTAAACACATTGATATTAGATACCACTATATCAGAGATAAATTTAATACTGGTGAAATTGTTGTTGAATACGTGCCTTCTAAGGAAAATGTTGCTGATATATTTACTAAATCATTAACAAAACAAAAAACATTGTACTTGTTGTAAACTTTTGAATATGAAATTTTAAAGTAACGTAAATTTTGAAATATTTGAATTTGAACTGTTGTTATATTTTTGAAGTATTTGAATTTAAATGAATCTAGATTGTTATATTTTTGAAATGAATTAATGCATTTGAATTGAAAAAATTAAAGAATAATTTATATGAAATACGAAAACAATTGGGTTAAAGGGAGGTTTGTTGCATTATATAAAATGTGGCAACTCAATTGTTAAGAATGTCAGTTTTTCAACACTAACACACACATTTTTTGTTTTGTTTTTTTGTTTCCTGTTCTTGGAACACACACTTTACACAACGCATACATATAAAATAAATACTTTTCTACTTTTAACAATGGTTATGGGCCCAGGCCGGGCTCCGGGTATTCGGTTTGGTCGGTTTTAATGTTAATCCGGAGTTAAAAACATTAAAGTTAAACATTTGTTGGTCGCGAAAAGTAAAGAAAGAGTCGAAAATGGCGTGTTCGATTACGAATATTGATAAATTGAATGGTGAAAATTTTGCCACATGGAGTGTGCAAATAAAAAATTTATTAATTACAATAGATTTGTGGGACACTATTGTTTAAGACTGCCCTGAAGAAGCAAATGAAAAAGTGTCTTGGTTAAAAGCTGATCAAAAAGCATTGGCAACTATTAATTTATGTATGAAAGCAAGTGAATTGGTACATATAAAAAATGCAACCACTGCTAAAAGTGCATGGTTAACTTTAAATAACATATACAAAGCGGACACCGCAAGTAGAAAAGTTAAATTGTTGAAAAAATTAGTTAAATTTAAAATAACTAGTAATGAAAAAGTCTCTACACAAATCAATGAATTTTGTTCTTTAATTGAAGAACTAAAAGAAATAGATATTGTATTGAATGGTGACTTGTTGAGTGTTTTATTATTGTGTGGCTTACCATCATATATGGAAAATTTTATTGTTGCCATTGAAAGTAGGGACAGTTTGCCTAATATGCAAAGTTTAATCTCAAAAATATTACAAGAAGTACAAAGACATGAAGAAGACAAAAATGATACTATAGCGGAAAGTGTATTTACAGTTAAAAATGAAATTGAAATGAAGAAAAATGTCAAAAAGATCAATAACCCTCAAAACAAATTTCCGAACTCGAATTCAAATATAAATCCCAACTCGAACTCAAACTCAAACAATAATTCAAACATTAACTCTAGTTCAAACGTTAACTCACATTCATATTATAAAAGAAAAGTGAATAAAAATATAACGTGTTTTAAATGTGGTAAAAAAGGACACATACGTGCACAATGTAAACAATTATCCAATGAATCTGCTTTTAACATAATTTCAGAAAAAACTTTTGTTTGTAATACTTGGATTGTGGATAGCGGCGCGTCCGCACACATGTGTAAAGACATTAAATTTTTTAATACGTATAAACAATATAGACAACAAATTACTTTAGCCTCTGGTAAAGTTATTTTTTCTGAAGGCATTGGCAGTGTAAAATTAAAATCACGTTATTCTAATGTAACTTTATATGATGTGATTCACGTACCTTCATTACATTCGAACTTTATATCTATTAGTAAAACTATTCAAGCTGGTAATACCGTAATTTTTTCTAATGCGAAAGCTTTTGTTAAAAATAAACATAACGAAAACATATTAACAGCTGTTATGGAAAGTGGTGTATATAAAGAAAATGACGAAAAAATAAATGCGTTTTCGGTTCAAGATAATTTTAACAAATGGCATATGAGATATGGACATTTAAATAGCAATGATTTATGTGAATTATCAAGAAAAAATATGGTTCGCGGTTTAAATATAAAAGCACCAAAAAATTTTGATTGTTTTACTTGCGCTCAGTGCAAAATAAATGAAAAAGCATATCCTATGTATTCAAGTGTTCGTACTACTTATGTCTTGGAACTTTTACATACTGATATATGTGGGCCCATCAATGTGACATCATTAGGCGGTTCAAGATACTTTTTAAGTATTATTGACGATTATTCCAGGTTTGTGATCACATATTTTCTTAAAAATAAGTCAGATGCTTGTGTAGTTTTCCAGCGTTTCGTTGCCATGGCAGAAAGACAAACTGGCCAGAAAGTCAAAATGGTAAGGACCGATAATGGTCAATGCTGATTTTGACAAATTTTTCGATGAAAATGGAATTATTCATCAAACTACTGTACCATATTCTCCGGCTCAAAATGGCATAGCAGAAAGGATGAACCGAACACTTATGGAAATGGCTCGATGTTTACTAAAAGAATCTGGTTTACCAAAATTTCTTTGGCCTGAAGCTATAAATACGGCTACTTATTTACGCAACCGTTCACCTACAAAAGTTTTATGTAATGTAACTCCATACGAAAGGTGGTACGGCAAAGTGCCAAATGTTTCACACTTAAGAGCATTTGGATGTGATGTCGTTGCATTAGAAAAAGGTATAAGGCGTAGCAAATTAGATCCTAAAGGTGTTAAGCTTAAATTTGTTGGTTATTCAAGTACTATTAAAGGTTATAGACTTTAAAATTCAGAAAAAAGAAGTATAGTAACATCAAGAAATGTCACCTTTTTTGAAAATTCCTTTGAAAACATTGTTGACGGTTGCTTGGCTTCTACTATATGCGTGCGGAATGTATACTTACTTCTAAAGCAGTCACATATATACTTTATATTGTAAATGTATGTGACTGTAATATTATAATTCTTATAATTTCTAGTACCTTATTTTTAAGCAATACTATTAATTATTTAATGTTCTATTAGTCATGTAATAAGTTGCAGCGCCTGTTGTTGCAGTGGTTGTTGTTGTTGTTGCGAGAGCGGGTTCCGGTTTATTTTTAAGTTTATTGTACTGATTATATAGTCTTAAGCATTATAATTATTTATTGTTATTACTGTGTTCTGTTATGTTGGCTGATTTTAATGTAGCCAACTACTGTTATAATAATAAATAATAATAATAAATAATTATGAAAATGAAAATGATGAAAATCTTCATGATGAACTTACTGTTATATTTGATAATAATACTCAACCAACTGTTTCTGTAATGACAAACCATAATAAAAAACCAATAGAAGATGTTGTTCCTGTAACATCAAACAATAATAATAAACCAATAGAAGATGTTGTTCCTGTAAAGTCAAACAACAATAACAATAAACCAACAAAGGATGTTGAAAATTATACGTCCAGTGATGAATCAAGTGAAAGTGAAAGAGAAATTGTATGTGGTAAACGTTTAAGAGGTCGTCCAAGAATACATAGAAGTGGTAATAAAGGGACGCCAAGAAAAGTATTTCGAACCGAAAATAACCCTTTAATGTTAAACTTAATTGTTGAAAGCCCAAGTACAATAGAAGAAGCGCTAAATTCTAAAGAATCTAAATATTGGAAAGATGCAATGGCCGTTGAGTACAAATCGTTAATACAACATAGCACATGGGAGCTAGTAGATAAACCAAAAAATAAAAATATTATTGGTTGTAGATGGGTATTTGTGGTAAAAAGAAGACCAGATGGTTCAATAGAAAAATACAAAGCAAGACTAGTGGCACAAGGTTGCTTTCAAAGGTACAGTATTGATTATCAGGAGACGTTTGCTCCTGTGGTACGTCATTCTACTATTCGTTTACTGCTGGCGTTGGCTATGAAATACGAGTTAATAATTCACCATATAGATATTGTTGGTGCTTACCTAAATGGTGAACTACAAGATGAAATATATATGGTTCAACCTCCATATTTTGAAGATAGTAGAAATAAAAATAAAGTGTGTCGTTTAAAACGTTCTTTATATGGTTTAAAACAGGCTGGAAGGCAATGGAACAAAAAGGCGGATGAAGTTTTGCAAAGTTTAGATTTTAAACGGTGTGATACTGATGGTTGTGTATATGTGAGAAAGAGGTTGAATGACATTAGTTTCATCGCGATTTATGTGGATGATATATTGGTAGCGTGTTCTACTAAAAATGAAATAATGGAGATTGTACAAAATTTAAATGAATCGTTTGATGTTGTGGACAAGGGTCCAATTTCTTTCTATCTTGGTATAGAAATTGAACGTGAAGATGAACGTGGAAATATTTCTATTCATCAATTAAAATATATAAACGAATTGTTGAAACAGTGGGGGATGTTAAATTGCAAACCAGCTTATACTCCTTTAGCTAACGGTGTGGTTTTAGAAAAATGTGAAAATCAATGTAATATTAATAATATTAAAAAATATCAAAGCTTGATGTGTGCATTAAATTATTTGGCAACTACATCGAGGCCTGATATAGGCTATGCTGTTTCACGACTCTCACAATTTAACTCCCATCCTCACATTGAACACTTTCAGACAGCTAAGCATATTCTCTGATATTTAAAGGGCACCATAAAAGGTACTATAACTTATAATAAATCCATTACAAATTTATTATGTTACACAGATGCTGATTGGGGTTCAGACCCGAACGAAAGAAAATCATACAGTGGTTATGTGGCTTTGTGTTGTGGTGGTGCCACAGCGTGGAAAGCTACAAAACAATCTGTAGTTGCTCTCGGCTCTGTAGAAGCAGAGTATATTGCGCTGTCTCAAGGTGCAAAAGAAATCACATATATACGAATGATTTTAAACGAAATGAGTTTTAATGTTGAGGGTCCAACCACAATGTTATGTGACAACCAGGGTGCAGCATTCCTTGTGAAAAATCAGTGTGGCAAGAAAAGAAGTAAACACATTGATATTAGATACCACTATATCAGAGATAAATTTAATATTGGTGAAATTGTTTTTGAATACGTGCCTTCTGAGGAAAATGTTGCTGATACATTTACTAAATCATTAACAAAACAAAAAACATTGTACTTGTTGTAAACTTTTGAATATGAAATTTTAAAGTAACGTAAATTTTGAAATATTTGAATTTGAACTGTTGTTATATTTTTGAAGTATTTGAATTTAAATGAATCTAGATTGTTATATTTTTGAAATGAATTAATGCATTTGAATTGAAAAAATTAAAGAATAATTTATATGAAATACGTATGTAAAACAATAGGGTTGAAGAGAGGTTTGTTGCATTATATAAAATGTGGCAACTCAATTGTTAAGAATGTCAGTTTTGACTGTTGTATTTCAACACTAACACACACATTTTTTTTTTGTTTTTTTTGTTTCCTGTTCTTGGAACACACACTTTACACAACGCATATATTTAAAATAAATACTTTTCTACTTTTAACAATGGTTATGGGCCCAGGCCGGGCTCTGGGTCTTCGGTTTGGTCGGTTTTAATGTTAATCCGGAGTTAAAAACATTAAAGTTAAACATTTGTTGGTCGCGAAAAGTAAAGAAAGAATCGAAAATGGCGTGTTCGATTACGAATATTGATAAATTGAATGGTGAAAATTTTGCCACATGGAGTGTGCAAATAAAAAATTTATTAATTACAATAGATTTGTGGGACACTATTGTTCAAGACTGCCCTGAAGAAGCAAATGAAAAAGTGTCTTGGTTAAAAGCTGATCAAAAAGCATTGGCAACTATTAATTTATGTATGAAAGCAAGTGAATTGGTACATATAAAAAATGCAACCACTGCTAAAAGTGCATGGTTAACTTTAAATAACATATACAAAGCGGACACCGCAAGTAGAAAAGTTAAATTGTTGAAAAAATTAGTTAAATTCAAAATAACTAGTAATGAAAAAGTCTCTACACAAATCAATGAATTTTGTTCTTTAATTGAAGAACTAAAAGAAATAGATATTGTATTGAATGGTGACTTGTTGAGTGTTTTATTATTGTGTGGCTTACCATCATATAAGGAAAATTTTATTGTTGCCATTGAAAGTAGGGACAGTTTGCCTAATATGCAAAGTTTAATCTCAAAAATATTACAAGAAGTACAAAGACATGAAGAAGACAAAAATGATACTATAGCGGAAAGTGTATTTACAGTTAAAAATGAAATTAAGAAAAATATCAAAAAGATCAATAACCCCCAAAACAAATTTTCGAACTCAATTCAAATATAAATCCTAACTCGAACTCAAACTCAAACAATAATTCAAACTCAAACAATAATTCAAACATTAACTCTAGTTCAAACGTTAACTCTACACATTCATATTATAAAAGAAAAGTGAATAAAAATATAACGTGTTTTAAATGTGGTAAAAAAGGATACATACGTGCACAATGTAAACAATTATCCAATGAATCTGCTTTTAACATAATTTCAGAAAAAACTTTTGTTTGTAATACTTGGATTGTGGATAGCGGCGCGTCCGCACACATGTGTAAAGACATTAAATTTTTTAATACGTATAAACAATATAGACAACAAATTACTTTAGCCTCTGGTAAAGTTATTTTTTCTGAAGGCATTGGCAGTGTAAAATTAAAATCACGTTATTCTAATATAACGTTATATGATGTGATTCACGTACCTTCATTACATTCGAAGTTTATATCTATTAGTAAAACTATTCAAGCTGGTAATACCGTAATTTTTTCTAATGCGAAAGCTTTTGTTAAAAATAAACATAACGAAAACATATTAACAGCTGTTATGGAAAGTGGTGTATATAAAGAAAATGACGAAAAAATAAATGCGTTTTCGGTTCAAGATAATTTTAACAAATGGCATATGAGATATGGACATTTAAATAGCAATGATTTATGTGAATTATCAAGAAAAAATATGGTTCGCGGTTTAAATATAAAAGCACCAAAAAATTTTGATTGTTTTACTTGCGCTCAGTGCAAAATAAATGAAAAAGCATATCCTATGTATTCAAGTGTTCGTACTACTTATGTCTTGGAACTTTTACATACTGATATATGTGGGCCCATCAATGTGACATCATTAGGCGGTTCAAGATACTTTTTAAGTATTATTGACGATTATTCCAGGTTTGTGATCACATATTTTCTTAAAAATAAGTCAGAAAGACAAACTGGCCAGAAAGTCAAAATGGTAAGGACCGATAATGGTAGAGAATACGTCAATGCTGATTTTGACAAATTTTTCGATGAAAATGGAATTATTCATTAAACTACTGTACCATATTCTCCGGCTCAAAATGGCATAGCAGAAAGGATGAACCGAACACTTATGGAAATGGCTCGATGTTTACTAAAAGAATCTGGTTTACCAAAATTTCTTTGGCCTGAAGCTATAAATACGGCTACTTATTTACGCAACCGTTCACCTACAAAAGTTTTATGTAATGTAACTCCATACGAAAGGTGGTACGGCAAAGTGCCAAATGTTTCACACTTAAGAGCATTTGGATGTGATGTCGTTGCATTAGAAAAAGGTATAAGGCGTAGCAAATTAGATCCTAAAGGTGTTAAGCTTAAATTTGTTGGTTATTCAAGTACTATTAAAGGTTATAGACTTTATAATTCAGAAAAAAGAAGTATAGTAACATCAAGAAATGTCACCTTTTTTGAAAATTCCTTTGAAAACATTGTTGATAATGAAAATGAAAATGATGAAAATCTTCATGATGAACTTACTTTTATATTTGATAATAATACTCAACCAACTGTTTCTGTAATGACAAACCATAATAAAAAACCAATAGAAGATGTTGTTCCTGTAACATCAAACAATAATAATAAACCAATAGAAGATGTTGTTCCTGTAAAGTCAAACAACAATAATAATAAACCAACAAAAGATGTTGAAAATTATACGTCCAGTGATGAATCAAGTGAAAGTGAAAGAGAAATTGTATGTGGTAAACGTTTAAGAGGTCGTCCAAGAATACATAGAAGTGGTAATAAAGGGACGCCAAGAAAAGTATTTCGAACCGAAAATAACCCTTTAATGTTAAACTTAATTGTTGAAAACCCAAGTACAGTAGAAGAAGCGCTAAATTCTAAAGAATCTAAATATTGGAAAGATGCAATGGCCGTTGAGTACAAATCGTTAACACATGGGAGCTAGTAGATAAACCAAAAAATAAAAATATTATTGGTTGTAGATGGGTATTTGTGGTAAAAAGAAGACCAGATGGTTCAATAGAAAAATACAAAGCAAGACTAGTGGCACAAGGTTGCTTTCAAAGGTACAGTATTGATTATCAGGAGACGTTTGCTCCTGTGGTACGTCATTCTACTATTCGTTTACTGCTGGCGTTGGCTGTGAAATACGAGTTAATAATTCACCATATAGATATTGTTGGTGCTTACCTAAATGGTGAACTACAAGATGAAATATATATGGTTCAACCTTCATATTTTCAAGATAGTAGAAATAAAAATAAAGTGTGTCGTTTAAAACGTTCTTTATATGGTTTAAAACAGGCTGGAAGGCAATGGAACAAAAAGGCGGATGAAGTTTTGCAAAGTTTAGATTTTAAACGGTGTGATACTGATGGTTGTGTATATGTGAGAAAGAGGTTGAATAACATTAGTTTCATCGCGATTTATGTGGATGATATATTGGTAGCGTGTTCTACTAAAAATGAAATAATGGAGATTGTACAAAATTTAAATGAATCGTTTGATGTTGTGGACAAGGGTCCAATTTCTTTCTATCTTGGTATAGAAATTGAACGTGAAGATGAACGTGGAAATATTTCTATTCATCAATTAAAATATATAAACGAATTGTTGAAACAGTGGGGGATGTTAAATTGCAAACCAGCTTACACTCCTTTAGCTAACGGTGTGGTTTTAGAAAAATGTGAAAATCAATGTAATATTGATAATATTAAAGAATATCAAAGCTTGATGGGTGCATTAAATTATTTGGCAACTACGTCGAGGCCTGATATAGCCTATGCTGTTTCACGACTCTCACAATTTAACTCCCATCCTCACATTGAACACTTTCAGACAGCTAAGCATATTCTCAGATATTTAAAGGGCACCATAAAAGGTACTATAACTTATAATAAATCCATTACAAATTTATTATGTTACACAGATGCTGATTGGGGTTCAGACCCGAACGAAAGAAAATCATACAGTGGTTATGTGGCTTTGTGTTGTGGTGGTGCCACAGCGTGGGAAGCTAAAAAACAATCTGTAATTGCTTTCAGCTCTGTAGAAGCAGAGTATATTGCGCTGTCTCAAGGTGCAAAAGAAATCACATATATACGAATGATTTTAAACGAAATGGGTTTTAATGTTGAGGGTCCAACCACAATGTTATGTGACAACCAGGGTGCAGCATTCCTTGTGAAAAATCAGTGTGCCAAGAAAAGAAGTAAACACATTGATATTAGATACCACTATATCAGAGATAAATTTAATACTGGTGAAATTGTTGTTGAATACGTGCCTTCTGAGGAAAATGTTGCTGATATATTTACTAAATCATTAACAAAACAAAAAACATTGTACTTGTTGTAAACTTTTGAATATGAAATTTTAAAGTAACGTAAATTTTGAAATATTTGAATTTGAACTGTTGTTATATTTTTGAAGTATTTGAATTTAAATGAATCTAGATTGTTATATTTTTGAAATGAATTAATGCATTTGAATTGAAAAAATTAAAGAATAATTTATATGAAATACGTATGTAAAACAATAGGGTTGAAGAGAGGTTTGTTGCATTATATAAAATGTGGCAACTCAATTGTTAAGAATGTCAGTTTTGACTGTTGTATTTCAACACTAACACACACATTTTTTTTTTGTTTTTTTTGTTTCCTGTTCTTGGAACACACACTTTACACAACGCATATATTTAAAATAAATACTTTTCTACTTTTAACAATGGTTATGGGCCCAGGCCGGGCTCTGGGTCTTCGGTTTGGTCGGTTTTAATGTTAATCCGGAGTTAAAAACATTAAAGTTAAACATTTGTTGGTCGCGAAAAGTAAAGAAAGAATCGAAAATGGCGTGTTCGATTACGAATATTGATAAATTGAATGGTGAAAATTTTGCCACATGGAGTGTGCAAATAAAAAATTTATTAATTACAATAGATTTGTGGGACACTATTGTTCAAGACTGCCCTGAAGAAGCAAATGAAAAAGTGTCTTGGTTAAAAGCTGATCAAAAAGCATTGGCAACTATTAATTTATGTATGAAAGCAAGTGAATTGGTACATATAAAAAATGCAACCACTGCTAAAAGTGCATGGTTAACTTTAAATAACATATACAAAGCGGACACCGCAAGTAGAAAAGTTAAATTGTTGAAAAAATTAGTTAAATTCAAAATAACTAGTAATGAAAAAGTCTCTACACAAATCAATGAATTTTGTTCTTTAATTGAAGAACTAAAAGAAATAGATATTGTATTGAATGGTGACTTGTTGAGTGTTTTATTATTGTGTGGCTTACCATCATATAAGGAAAATTTTATTGTTGCCATTGAAAGTAGGGACAGTTTGCCTAATATGCAAAGTTTAATCTCAAAAATATTACAAGAAGTACAAAGACATGAAGAAGACAAAAATGATACTATAGCGGAAAGTGTATTTACAGTTAAAAATGAAATTAAGAAAAATATCAAAAAGATCAATAACCCCCAAAACAAATTTTCGAACTCAATTCAAATATAAATCCTAACTCGAACTCAAACTCAAACAATAATTCAAACTCAAACAATAATTCAAACATTAACTCTAGTTCAAACGTTAACTCTACACATTCATATTATAAAAGAAAAGTGAATAAAAATATAACGTGTTTTAAATGTGGTAAAAAAGGACACATACGTGCACAATGTAAACAATTATCCAATGAATCTGCTTTTAACATAATTTCAGAAAAAACTTTTGTTTGTAATACTTGGATTGTGGATAGCGGCGCGTCCGCACACATGTGTAAAGACATTAAATATTTTAATACGTATAAACAATATAGACAACAAATTACTTTAGCCTCTGGTAAAGTTATTTTTTCTGAAGGCATTGGCAGTGTAAAATTAAAATCACGTTATTCTAATATAACTTTATATGATGTGATTCACGTACCTTCATTACATTCGAAGTTTATATCTATTAGTAAAACTATTCAAGCTGGTAATACCGTAATTTTTTCTAATGCGAAAGCTTTTGTTAAAAATAAACATAACGAAAACATATTAACAGCTGTTATGGAAAGTGGTGTATATAAAGAAAATGACGAAAAAATAAATGCGTTTTCGGTTCAAGATAATTTTAACAAATGGCATATGAGATATGGACATTTAAATAGCAATGATTTATGTGAATTATCAAGAAAAAATATGGTTCGCGGTTTAAATATAAAAGCACCAAAAAATTTTGATTGTTTTACTTGCGCTCAGTGCAAAATAAATGAAAAAGCATATCCTATGTATTCAAGTGTTCGTACTACTTATGTCTTGGAACTTTTACATACTGATATATGTGGGCCCATCAATGTGACATCATTAGGCGGTTCAAGATACTTTTTAAGTATTATTGACGATTATTCCAGGTTTGTGATCACATATTTTCTTAAAAATAAGTCAGATGCTTGTGTAGTTTTCCAGCGTTTCGTTGCCATGGCAGAAAGACAAACTGGCCAGAAAGTCAAAATGGTAAGGACCGATAATGGTAGAGAATACGTCAATGCTGATTTTGACAAATTTTTCGATGAAAATGGAATTATTCATCAAACTACTGTACCATATTCTCCGGCTCAAAATGGCATAGCAGAAAGGATGAACCGAACACTTATGGAAATGGCTCGATGTTTACTAAAAGAATCTGGTTTACCAAAATTTCTTTGGCCTGAAGCTATAAATACGGCTACTTATTTACGCAACCGTTCACCTACAAAAGTTTTATGTAATGTAACTCCATACGAAAGGTGGTACGGCAAAGTGCCAAATGTTTCACACTTAAGAGCATTTGGATGTGATGTCGTTGCATTAGAAAAAGGTATAAGGCGTAGCAAATTAGTTCCTAAAGGTGTTAAGCTTAAATTTGTTGGTTATTCAAGTACTATTAAAGGTTATAGACTTTATAATTCAGAAAAAAGAAGTATAGTAACATCAAGAAATGTCACCTTTTTTGAAAATTCCTTTGAAAACATTGTTGATAATGAAAATGAAAATGATGAAAATCTTCATGATGAACTTACTGTTATATTTGATAATAATACTCAACCAACTGTTTCTGTAATGACAAACCATAATAAAAAACCAATAGAAGATGTTGTTCCTGTAACATCAAACAATAATAATAAACCAATAGAAGATGTTGTTCCTGTAAAGTCAAACAACAATAACAATAAACCAACAAAGGATGTTGAAAATTATACGTCCAGTGATGAATCAAGTGAAAGTGAAAGAGAAATTGTATGTGGTAAACGTTTAAGAGGTCGTCCAAGAATACATAGAAGTGGTAATAAAGGGACGCCAAGAAAAGTATTTCGAACCGAAAATAACCCTTTAATGTTAAACTTAATTGTTGAAAACCCAAGTACAGTAGAAGAAGCGCTAAATTCTAAAGAATCTAAATATTGGAAAGATGCAATGGCCGTTGAGTACAAATCGTTAACACATGGGAGCTAGTAGATAAACCAAAAAATAAAAATATTATTGGTTTTAGATGGGTATTTGTGGTAAAAAGAAGACCAAATGGTTCAATAGAAAAATACAAAGCAAGACTAGTGGCACAAGGTTGCTTTCAAAGGTACAGTATTGATTATCAGGAGACGTTTGCTCCTGTGGTACGTCATTCTACTATTCGTTTACTGCTGGCGTTGGCTGTGAAATACGAGTTAATAATTCACCATATAGATATTGTTGGTGCTTACCTAAATGGTGAACTACAAGATGAAATATATATGGTTCAACCTTCATATTTTCAAGATAGTAGAAATAAAAATAAAGTGTGTCGTTTAAAACGTTCTTTATATGGTTTAAAACAGGCTGGAAGGCAATGGAACAAAAAGGCGGATGAAGTTTTGCAAAGTTTAGATTTTAAACGGTGTGATACTGATGGTTGTGTATATGTGAGAAAGAGGTTGAATAACATTAGTTTCATCGCGATTTATGTGGATGATATATTGGTAGCGTGTTCTACTAAAAATGAAATAATGGAGATTGTACAAAATTTAAATGAATCGTTTGATGTTGTGGACAAGGGTCCAATTTCTTTCTATCTTGGTATAGAAATTGAACGTGAAGATGAACGTGGAAATATTTCTATTCATCAATTAAAATATATAAACGAATTGTTGAAACAGTGGGGGATGTTAAATTGCAAACCAGCTTACACTCCTTTAGCTAACGGTGTGGTTTTAGAAAAATGTGAAAATCAATGTAATATTGATAATATTAAAGAATATCAAAGCTTGATGGGTGCATTAAATTATTTGGCAACTACGTCGAGGCCTGATATAGCCTATGCTGTTTCACGACTCTCACAATTTAACTCCCATCCTCACATTGAACACTTTCAGACAGCTAAGCATATTCTCAGATATTTAAAGGGCACCATAAAAGGTACTATAACTTATAATAAATCCATTACAAATTTATTATGTTACACAGATGCTGATTGGGGTTCAGACCCGAACGAAAGAAAATCATACAGTGGTTATGTGGCTTTGTGTTGTGGTGGTGCCACAGCGTGGGAAGCTAAAAAACAATCTGTAATTGCTTTCAGCTCTGTAGAAGCAGAGTATATTGCGCTGTCTCAAGGTGCAAAAGAAATCACATATATACGAATGATTTTAAACGAAATGGGTTTTAATGTTGAGGGTCCAACCACAATGTTATGTGACAACCAGGGTGCAGCATTCCTTGTGAAAAATCAGTGTGCCAAGAAAAGAAGTAAACACATTGATATTAGATACCACTATATCAGAGATAAATTTAATACTGGTGAAATTGTTGTTGAATACGTGCCTTCTGAGGAAAATGTTGCTGATATATTTACTAAATCATTAACAAAACAAAAAACATTGTACTTGTTGTAAACTTTTGAATATGAAATTTTAAAGTAACGTAAATTTTGAAATATTTGAATTTGAACTGTTGTTATATTTTTGAAGTATTTGAATTTAAATGAATCTAGATTGTTATATTTTTGAAATGAATTAATGCATTTGAATTGAAAAAATTAAAGAATAATTTATATGAAATACGTATGTAAAACAATTGGGTTGAAGGGAGGTTTGTTGCATTATATAAAATGTGGCAACTCAATTGTTAAGAATGTCAGTTTTGACTGTTGTATTTCAACACTAACACACACATTTTTTTTTTGTTTTTTTTGTTTCCTGTTCTTGGAACACACACTTTACACAACGCATATATTTAAAATAAATACTTTTCTACTTTTAACAATGGTTATGGGCCCAGGCCGGGCTCTGGGTCTTCGGTTTGGTCGGTTTTAATGTTAATCCGGAGTTAAAAACATTAAAGTTAAACATTTGTTGGTCGCGAAAAGTAAAGAAAGAATCGAAAATGGCGTGTTCGATTACGAATATTGATAAATTGAATGGTGAAAATTTTGCCACATGGAGTGTGCAAATAAAAAATTTATTAATTACAATAGATTTGTGGGACACTATTGTTCAAGACTGCCCTGAAGAAGCAAATGAAAAAGTGTCTTGGTTAAAAGCTGATCAAAAAGCATTGGCAACTATTAATTTATGTATGAAAGCAAGTGAATTGGTACATATAAAAAATGCAACCACTGCTAAAAGTGCATGGTTAACTTTAAATAACATATACAAAGCGGACACCGCAAGTAGAAAAGTTAAATTGTTGAAAAAATTAGTTAAATTCAAAATAACTAGTAATGAAAAAGTCTCTACACAAATCAATGAATTTTGTTCTTTAATTGAAGAACTAAAAGAAATAGATATTGTATTGAATGGTGACTTGTTGAGTGTTTTATTATTGTGTGGCTTACCATCATATAAGGAAAATTTTATTGTTGCCATTGAAAGTAGGGACAGTTTGCCTAATATGCAAAGTTTAATCTCAAAAATATTACAAGAAGTACAAAGACATGAAGAAGACAAAAATGATACTATAGCGGAAAGTGTATTTACAGTTAAAAATGAAATTAAGAAAAATATCAAAAAGATCAATAACCCCCAAAACAAATTTTCGAACTCAATTCAAATATAAATCCTAACTCGAACTCAAACTCAAACAATAATTCAAACTCAAACAATAATTCAAACATTAACTCTAGTTCAAACGTTAACTCTACACATTCATATTATAAAAGAAAAGTGAATAAAAATATAACGTGTTTTAAATGTGGTAAAAAAGGACACATACGTGCACAATGTAAACAATTATCCAATGAATCTGCTTTTAACATAATTTCAGAAAAAACTTTTGTTTGTAATACTTGGATTGTGGATAGCGGCGCGTCCGCACACATGTGTAAAGACATTAAATATTTTAATACGTATAAACAATATAGACAACAAATTACTTTAGCCTCTGGTAAAGTTATTTTTTCTGAAGGCATTGGCAGTGTAAAATTAAAATCACGTTATTCTAATATAACTTTATATGATGTGATTCACGTACCTTCATTACATTCGAAGTTTATATCTATTAGTAAAACTATTCAAGCTGGTAATACCGTAATTTTTTCTAATGCGAAAGCTTTTGTTAAAAATAAACATAACGAAAACATATTAACAGCTGTTATGGAAAGTGGTGTATATAAAGAAAATGACGAAAAAATAAATGCGTTTTCGGTTCAAGATAATTTTAACAAATGGCATATGAGATATGGACATTTAAATAGCAATGATTTATGTGAATTATCAAGAAAAAATATGGTTCGCGGTTTAAATATAAAAGCACCAAAAAATTTTGATTGTTTTACTTGCGCTCAGTGCAAAATAAATGAAAAAGCATATCCTATGTATTCAAGTGTTCGTACTACTTATGTCTTGGAACTTTTACATACTGATATATGTGGGCCCATCAATGTGACATCATTAGGCGGTTCAAGATACTTTTTAAGTATTATTGACGATTATTCCAGGTTTGTGATCACATATTTTCTTAAAAATAAGTCAGATGCTTGTGTAGTTTTCCAGCGTTTCGTTGCCATGGCAGAAAGACAAACTGGCCAGAAAGTCAAAATGGTAAGGACCGATAATGGTAGAGAATACGTCAATGCTGATTTTGACAAATTTTTCGATGAAAATGGAATTATTCATCAAACTACTGTACCATATTCTCCGGCTCAAAATGGCATAGCAGAAAGGATGAACCGAACACTTATGGAAATGGCTCGATGTTTACTAAAAGAATCTGGTTTACCAAAATTTCTTTGGCCTGAAGCTATAAATACGGCTACTTATTTACGCAACCGTTCACCTACAAAAGTTTTATGTAATGTAACTCCATACGAAAGGTGGTACGGCAAAGTGCCAAATGTTTCACACTTAAGAGCATTTGGATGTGATGTCGTTGCATTAGAAAAAGGTATAAGGCGTAGCAAATTAGTTCCTAAAGGTGTTAAGCTTAAATTTGTTGGTTATTCAAGTACTATTAAAGGTTATAGACTTTATAATTCAGAAAAAAGAAGTATAGTAACATCAAGAAATGTCACCTTTTTTGAAAATTCCTTTGAAAACATTGTTGATAATGAAAATGAAAATGATGAAAATCTTCATGATGAACTTACTGTTATATTTGATAATAATACTCAACCAACTGTTTCTGTAATGACAAACCATAATAAAAAACCAATAGAAGATGTTGTTCCTGTAACATCAAACAATAATAATAAACCAATAGAAGATGTTGTTCCTGTAAAGTCAAACAACAATAACAATAAACCAACAAAGGATGTTGAAAATTATACGTCCAGTGATGAATCAAGTGAAAGTGAAAGAGAAATTGTATGTGGTAAACGTTTAAGAGGTCGTCCAAGAATACATAGAAGTGGTAATAAAGGGACGCCAAGAAAAGTATTTCGAACCGAAAATAACCCTTTAATGTTAAACTTAATTGTTGAAAACCCAAGTACAGTAGAAGAAGCGCTAAATTCTAAAGAATCTAAATATTGGAAAGATGCAATGGCCGTTGAGTACAAATCGTTAACACATGGGAGCTAGTAGATAAACCAAAAAATAAAAATATTATTGGTTTTAGATGGGTATTTGTGGTAAAAAGAAGACCAAATGGTTCAATAGAAAAATACAAAGCAAGACTAGTGGCACAAGGTTGCTTTCAAAGGTACAGTATTGATTATCAGGAGACGTTTGCTCCTGTGGTACGTCATTCTACTATTCGTTTACTGCTGGCGTTGGCTGTGAAATACGAGTTAATAATTCACCATATAGATATTGTTGGTGCTTACCTAAATGGTGAACTACAAGATGAAATATATATGGTTCAACCTTCATATTTTCAAGATAGTAGAAATAAAAATAAAGTGTGTCGTTTAAAACGTTCTTTATATGGTTTAAAACAGGCTGGAAGGCAATGGAACAAAAAGGCGGATGAAGTTTTGCAAAGTTTAGATTTTAAACGGTGTGATACTGATGGTTGTGTATATGTGAGAAAGAGGTTGAATAACATTAGTTTCATCGCGATTTATGTGGATGATATATTGGTAGCGTGTTCTACTAAAAATGAAATAATGGAGATTGTACAAAATTTAAATGAATCGTTTGATGTTGTGGACAAGGGTCCAATTTCTTTCTATCTTGGTATAGAAATTGAACGTGAAGATGAACGTGGAAATATTTCTATTCATCAATTAAAATATATAAACGAATTGTTGAAACAGTGGGGGATGTTAAATTGCAAACCAGCTTACACTCCTTTAGCTAACGGTGTGGTTTTAGAAAAATGTGAAAATCAATGTAATATTGATAATATTAAAGAATATCAAAGCTTGATGGGTGCATTAAATTATTTGGCAACTACGTCGAGGCCTGATATAGCCTATGCTGTTTCACGACTCTCACAATTTAACTCCCATCCTCACATTGAACACTTTCAGACAGCTAAGCATATTCTCAGATATTTAAAGGGCACCATAAAAGGTACTATAACTTATAATAAATCCATTACAAATTTATTATGTTACACAGATGCTGATTGGGGTTCAGACCCGAACGAAAGAAAATCATACAGTGGTTATGTGGCTTTGTGTTGTGGTGGTGCCACAGCGTGGGAAGCTAAAAAACAATCTGTAATTGCTTTCAGCTCTGTAGAAGCAGAGTATATTGCGCTGTCTCAAGGTGCAAAAGAAATCACATATATACGAATGATTTTAAACGAAATGGGTTTTAATGTTGAGGGTCCAACCACAATGTTATGTGACAACCAGGGTGCAGCATTCCTTGTGAAAAATCAGTGTGCCAAGAAAAGAAGTAAACACATTGATATTAGATACCACTATATCAGAGATAAATTTAATACTGGTGAAATTGTTGTTGAATACGTGCCTTCTGAGGAAAATGTTGCTGATATATTTACTAAATCATTAACAAAACAAAAAACATTGTACTTGTTGTAAACTTTTGAATATGAAATTTTAAAGTAACGTAAATTTTGAAATATTTGAATTTGAACTGTTGTTATATTTTTGAAGTATTTGAATTTAAATGAATCTAGATTGTTATATTTTTGAAATGAATTAATGCATTTGAATTGAAAAAATTAAAGAATAATTTATATGAAATACGTATGTAAAACAATTGGGTTGAAGGGAGGTTTGTTGCATTATATAAAATGTGGCAACTCAATTGTTAAGAATGTCAGTTTTGACTGTTGTATTTCAACACTAACACACACATTTTTTTTTTTTTTTTTTGTTTCCTGTTCTTGGAACACACACTTTACACAACGCATATATTTAAAATAAATACTTTTCTACTTTTAACAATGGTTATGGGCCCAGGCCGGGCTCTGGGTCTTCGGTTTGGTCGGTTTTAATGTTAATCCGGAGTTAAAAACATTAAAGTTAAACATTTGTTGGTCGCGAAAAGTAAAGAAAGAATCGAAAATGGCGTGTTCGATTACGAATATTGATAAATTGAATGGTGAAAATTTTGCCACATGGAGTGTGCAAATAAAAAATTTATTAATTACAATAGATTTGTGGGACACTATTGTTCAAGACTGCCCTGAAGAAGCAAATGAAAAAGTGTCTTGGTTAAAAGCTGATCAAAAAGCATTGGCAACTATTAATTTATGTATGAAAGCAAGTGAATTGGTACATATAAAAAATGCAACCACTGCTAAAAGTGCATGGTTAACTTTAAATAACATATACAAAGCGGACACCGCAAGTAGAAAAGTTAAATTGTTGAAAAAATTAGTTAAATTCAAAATAACTAGTAATGAAAAAGTCTCTACACAAATCAATGAATTTTGTTCTTTAATTGAAGAACTAAAAGAAATAGATATTGTATTGAATGGTGACTTGTTGAGTGTTTTATTATTGTGTGGCTTACCATCATATAAGGAAAATTTTATTGTTGCCATTGAAAGTAGGGACAGTTTGCCTAATATGCAAAGTTTAATCTCAAAAATATTACAAGAAGTACAAAGACATGAAGAAGACAAAAATGATACTATAGCGGAAAGTGTATTTACAGTTAAAAATGAAATTAAGAAAAATATCAAAAAGATCAATAACCCCCAAAACAAATTTTCGAACTCAATTCAAATATAAATCCTAACTCGAACTCAAACTCAAACAATAATTCAAACTCAAACAATAATTCAAACATTAACTCTAGTTCAAACGTTAACTCACATTCATATTATAAAAGAAAAGTGAATAAAAATATAACGTGTTTTAAATGTGGTAAAAAAGGATACATACGTGCACAATGTAAACAATTATCCAATGAATCTGCTTTTAACATAATTTCAGAAAAAACTTTTGTTTGTAATACTTGGATTGTGGATAGCGGCGCGTCCGCACACATGTGTAAAGACATTAAATTTTTTAATACGTATAAACAATATAGACAACAAATTACTTTAGCCTCTGGTAAAGTTATTTTTTCTGAAGGCATTGGCAGTGTAAAATTAAAATCACGTTATTCTAATATAACGTTATATGATGTGATTCACGTACCTTCATTACATTCGAACTTTATATCTATTAGTAAAACTATTCAAGCTGGTAATACCGTAATTTTTTCTAATGCGAAAGCTTTTGTTAAAAATAAACATAACGAAAACATATTAACAGGTGTTATGGAAAGTGGTGTATATAAAGAAAATGACGAAAAAATAAATGCGTTTTCGGTTCAAGATAATTTTAACAAATGGCATATGAGATATGGACATTTAAATAGCAATGATTTATGTGAATTATCAAGAAAAAATATGGTTCGCGGTTTAAAAATAAAAGCACCAAAAAATTTTGATTGTTTTACTTGCGCTCAGTGCAAAATAAATGAAAAAGCATATCCTATGTATTCAAGTGTTCGTACTACTTATGTCTTGGAACTTTTACATACTGATATATGTGGGCCCATCAATGTGACATCATTAGGCGGTTCAAGATACTTTTTAAGTATTATTGACGATTATTCCAGGTTTGTGATCACATATTTTCTTAAAAATAAGTCAGATGCTTGTGTAGTTTTCCAGCGTTTCGTTGCCATGGCAGAAAGACAAACTGGCCAGAAAGTCAAAATGGTAAGGACCGATAATGGTAGAGAATACGTCAATGCTGATTTTGACAAATTTTTCGATGAAAATGGAATTATTCATCAAACTACTGTACCATATTCTCCGGCTCAAAGTGGCATAGCAGAAAGGATGAACCGAACACTTATGGAAATGGCTCGATGTTTACTAAAAGAATCTGGTTTACCAAAATTTCTTTGGCCTGAAGCTATAAATACGGCTACTTATTTACGCAACCGTTCACCTACAAAAGTTTTATGTAATGTAACTCCATACGAAAGGTGGTACGGCAAAGTGCCAAATGTTTCACACTTAAGAGCATTTGGATGTGATGTCGTTGCATTAGAAAAAGGTATAAGGCGTAGCAAATTAGTTCCTAAAGGTGTTAAGCTTAAATTTGTTGGTTATTCAAGTACTATTAAAGGTTATAGACTTTAAAATTCAGAAAAAAGAAGTATAGTAACATCAAGAAATGTCACCTTTTTTGAAAATTCCTTTGAAAACATTGTTGATAATGAAAATGAAAATGATGAAAATCTTCATGATGAACTTACTTTTATATTTGATAATAATACTCAACCAACTGTTTCTGTAATGACAAACCATAATAAAAAACCAATAGAAGATGTTGTTCCTGTAACATCAAACAATAATAATAAACCAATAGAAGATGTTGTTCCTGTAAAGTCAAACAACAATAATAATAAACCAACAAAAGATGTTGAAAATTATACGTCCAGTGATGAATCAAGTGAAAGTGAAAGAGAAATTGTATGTGGTAAACGTTTAAGAGGTCGTCCAAGAATACATAGAAGTGGTAATAAAGGGACGCCAAGAAAAGTATTTCGAACCGAAAATAACCCTTTAATGTTAAACTTAATTGTTGAAAACCCAAGTACAGTAGAAGAAGCGCTAAATTCTAAAGAATCTAAATATTGGAAAGATGCAATGGCCGTTGAGTACAAATCGTTAACACATGGGAGCTAGTAGATAAACCAAAAAATAAAAATATTATTGGTTGTAGATGGGTATTTGTGGTAAAAAGAAGACCAGATGGTTCAATAGAAAAATACAAAGCAAGACTAGTGGCACAAGGTTGCTTTCAAAGGTACAGTATTGATTATCAGGAGACGTTTGCTCCTGTGGTACGTCATTCTACTATTCGTTTACTGCTGGCGTTGGCTGTGAAATACGAGTTAATAATTCACCATATAGATATTGTTGGTGCTTACCTAAATGGTGAACTACAAGATGAAATATATATGGTTCAACCTTCATATTTTCAAGATAGTAGAAATAAAAATAAAGTGTGTCGTTTAAAACGTTCTTTATATGGTTTAAAACAGGCTGGAAGGCAATGGAACAAAAAGGCGGATGAAGTTTTGCAAAGTTTAGATTTTAAACGGTGTGATACTGATGGTTGTGTATATGTGAGAAAGAGGTTGAATAACATTAGTTTCATCGCGATTTATGTGGATGATATATTGGTAGCGTGTTCTACTAAAAATGAAATAATGGAGATTGTACAAAATTTAAATGAATCGTTTGATGTTGTGGACAAGGGTCCAATTTCTTTCTATCTTGGTATAGAAATTGAACGTGAAGATGAACGTGGAAATATTTCTATTCATCAATTAAAATATATAAACGAATTGTTGAAACAGTGGGGGATGTTAAATTGCAAACCAGCTTACACTCCTTTAGCTAACGGTGTGGTTTTAGAAAAATGTGAAAATCAATGTAATATTGATAATATTAAAGAATATCAAAGCTTGATGGGTGCATTAAATTATTTGGCAACTACGTCGAGGCCTGATATAGCCTATGCTGTTTCACGACTCTCACAATTTAACTCCCATCCTCACATTGAACACTTTCAGACAGCTAAGCATATTCTCAGATATTTAAAGGGCACCATAAAAGGTACTATAACTTATAATAAATCCATTACAAATTTATTATGTTACACAGATGCTGATTGGGGTTCAGACCCGAACGAAAGAAAATCATACAGTGGTTATGTGGCTTTGTGTTGTGGTGGTGCCACAGCGTGGGAAGCTAAAAAACAATCTGTAATTGCTTTCAGCTCTGTAGAAGCAGAGTATATTGCGCTGTCTCAAGGTGCAAAAGAAATCACATATATACGAATGATTTTAAACGAAATGGGTTTTAATGTTGAGGGTCCAACCACAATGTTATGTGACAACCAGGGTGCAGCATTCCTTGTGAAAAATCAGTGTGCCAAGAAAAGAAGTAAACACATTGATATTAGATACCACTATATCAGAGATAAATTTAATACTGGTGAAATTGTTGTTGAATACGTGCCTTCTGAGGAAAATGTTGCTGATATATTTACTAAATCATTAACAAAACAAAAAACATTGTACTTGTTGTAAACTTTTGAATATGAAATTTTAAAGTAACGTAAATTTTGAAATATTTGAATTTGAACTGTTGTTATATTTTTGAAGTATTTGAATTTAAATGAATCTAGATTGTTATATTTTTGAAATGAATTAATGCATTTGAATTGAAAAAATTAAAGAATAATTTATATGAAATACGTATGTAAAACAATTGGGTTGAAGGGAGGTTTGTTGCATTATATAAAATGTGGCAACTCAATTGTTAAGAATGTCAGTTTTGACTGTTGTATTTCAACACTAACACACACATTTTTTTTTTTTTTTTTTGTTTCCTGTTCTTGGAACACACACTTTACACAACGCATATATTTAAAATAAATACTTTTCTACTTTTAACAATGGTTATGGGCCCAGGCCGGGCTCTGGGTCTTCGGTTTGGTCGGTTTTAATGTTAATCCGGAGTTAAAAACATTAAAGTTAAACATTTGTTGGTCGCGAAAAGTAAAGAAAGAATCGAAAATGGCGTGTTCGATTACGAATATTGATAAATTGAATGGTGAAAATTTTGCCACATGGAGTGTGCAAATAAAAAATTTATTAATTACAATAGATTTGTGGGACACTATTGTTCAAGACTGCCCTGAAGAAGCAAATGAAAAAGTGTCTTGGTTAAAAGCTGATCAAAAAGCATTGGCAACTATTAATTTATGTATGAAAGCAAGTGAATTGGTACATATAAAAAATGCAACCACTGCTAAAAGTGCATGGTTAACTTTAAATAACATATACAAAGCGGACACCGCAAGTAGAAAAGTTAAATTGTTGAAAAAATTAGTTAAATTCAAAATAACTAGTAATGAAAAAGTCTCTACACAAATCAATGAATTTTGTTCTTTAATTGAAGAACTAAAAGAAATAGATATTGTATTGAATGGTGACTTGTTGAGTGTTTTATTATTGTGTGGCTTACCATCATATATGGAAAATTTTATTGTTGCCATTGAAAGTAGGGACAGTTTGCCTAATATGCAAAGTTTAATCTCAAAAATATTACAAGAAGTACAAAGACATGAAGAAGACAAAAATGATACTATAGCGGAAAGTGTATTTACAGTTAAAAATGAAATTAAGAAAAATATCAAAAAGATCAATAACCCCCAAAACAAATTTTCGAACTCAATTCAAATATAAATCCTAACTCGAACTCAAACTCAAACAATAATTCAAACTCAAACAATAATTCAAACATTAACTCTAGTTCAAACGTTAACTCACATTCATATTATAAAAGAAAAGTGAATAAAAATATAACGTGTTTTAAATGTGGTAAAAAAGGATACATACGTGCACAATGTAAACAATTATCCAATGAATCTGCTTTTAACATAATTTCAGAAAAAACTTTTGTTTGTAATACTTGGATTGTGGATAGCGGCGCGTCCGCACACATGTGTAAAGACATTAAATTTTTTAATACGTATAAACAATATAGACAACAAATTACTTTAGCCTCTGGTAAAGTTATTTTTTCTGAAGGCATTGGCAGTGTAAAATTAAAATCACGTTATTCTAATATAACGTTATATAATGTTCATTACATTCGAACTTTATATCTATTAGTAAAACTATTCAAGCTGGTAATACCGTAATTTTTTCTAATGCGAAAGCTTTTGTTAAAAATAAACATAACGAAAACATATTAACAGCTGTTATGGAAAGTGGTGTATATAAAGAAAATGACGAAAAATTAATGCGTTTTCGGTTCAAGATAATTTTAACAAATGGCATATGAGATATGGACATTTAAATAGCAATGATTTATGTGAATTATCAAGAAAAAATATGGTTCGCGGTTTAAATATAAAAGCACCAAAAAATTTTGATTGTTTTACTTGCGCTCAGTGCAAAATAAATGAAAAAGCATATCCTATGTATTCAAGTGTTCGTACTACTTATGTCTTGGAACTTTTACATACTGATATATGTGGGCCCATCAATGTGACATCATTAGGCGGTTCAAGATACTTTTTAAGTATTATTGACGATTATTCCAGGTTTGTGATCACATATTTTCTTAAAAATAAGTCAGATGCTTGTGTAGTTTTCCAGCGTTTCGTTGCCATGGCAGAAAGACAAACTGGCCAGAAAGTCAAAATGGTAAGGACCGATAATGGTAGAGAATACGTCAATGCTGATTTTGACAAATTTTTCGATGAAAATGGAATTATTCATTAAACTACTGTACCATATTCTCCGGCTCAAAATGGCATAGCAGAAAGGATGAACCGAACACTTATGGAAATGGCTCGATGTTTACTAAAAGAATCTGGTTTACCAAAATTTCTTTGGCCTGAAGCTATAAATACGGCTACTTATTTACGCAACCGTTCACCTACAAAAGTTTTATGTAATGTAACTCCATACGAAAGGTGGTACGGCAAAGTGCCAAATGTTTCACACTTAAGAGCATTTGGATGTGATGTCGTTGCATTAGAAAAAGGTATAAGGCGTAGCAAATTAGATCCTAAAGGTGTTAAGCTTAAATTTGTTGGTTATTCAAGTACTATTAAAGGTTATAGACTTTAAAATTCAGAAAAAAGAAGTATAGTAACATCAAGAAATGTCACCTTTTTTGAAAATTCCTTTGAAAACATTGTTGATAATGAAAATGAAAATGATGAAAATCTTCATGATGAACTTACTGCTATATTTGATAATAATACTCAACCAACTGTTTCTGTAATGACAAACCATAATAAAAAACCAATAGAAGATGTTGTTCCTGTAACATCAAATAATAATAATAAACCAATAGAAGATGTTGTTCCTGTAAAGTCAAACAACAATAATAATAAACCAACAAAAGATGTTGAAAATTATACGTCCAGTGATGAATCAAGTGAAAGTGAAAGAGAAATTGTATGTGGTAAACGTTTAAGAGGTCGTCCAAGAATACATAGAAGTGGTAATAAAGGGACGCCAAGAAAAGTATTTCGAACCGAAAATAACCCTTTAATGTTAAACTTAATTGTTGAAAACCCAAGTACAGTAGAAGAAGCGCTAAATTCTAAAGAATCTAAATATTGGAAAGATGCAATGGCCGTTGAGTACAAATCGTTAACACATGGGAGCTAGTAGATAAACCAAAAAATAAAAATATTATTGGTTGTAGATGGGTATTTGTGGTAAAAAGAAGACCAGATGGTTCAATAGAAAAATACAAAGCAAGACTAGTAGCACAAGGTTGCTTTCAAAGGTACAGTATTGATTATCAGGAGACGTTTGCTCCTGTGGTACGTCATTCTACTATTCGTTTACTGCTGGCGTTGGCTGTGAAATACGAGTTAATAATTCACCATATAGATATTGTTGGTGCTTACCTAAATGGTGAACTACAAGATGAAATATATATGGTTCAACCTTCATATTTTCAAGATAGTAGAAATAAAAATAAAGTGTGTCGTTTAAAACGTTCTTTATATGGTTTAAAACAGGCTGGAAGGCAATGGAACAAAAAGGCGGATGAAGTTTTGCAAAGTTTAGATTTTAAACGGTGTGATACTGATGGTTGTGTATATGTGAGAAAGAGGTTGAATAACATTAGTTTCATCGCGATTTATGTGGATGATATATTGGTAGCGTGTTCTACTAAAAATGAAATAATGGAGATTGTACAAAATTTAAATGAATCGTTTGATGTTGTGGACAAGGGTCCAATTTCTTTCTATCTTGGTATAGAAATTGAACGTGAAGATGAACGTGGAAATATTTCTATTCATCAATTAAAATATATAAACGAATTGTTGAAACAGTGGGGGATGTTAAATTGCAAACCAGCTTACACTCCTTTAGCTAACGGTGTGGTTTTAGAAAAATGTGAAAATCAATGTAATATTGATAATATTAAAGAATATCAAAGCTTGATGGGTGCATTAAATTATTTGGCAACTACGTCGAGGCCTGATATAGCCTATGCTGTTTCACGACTCTCACAATTTAACTCCCATCCTCACATTGAACACTTTCAGACAGCTAAGCATATTCTCAGATATTTAAAGGGCACCATAAAAGGTACTATAACTTATAATAAATCCATTACAAATTTATTATGTTACACAGATGCTGATTGGGGTTCAGACCCGAACGAAAGAAAATCATACAGTGGTTATGTGGCTTTGTGTTGTGGTGGTGCCACAGCGTGGGAAGCTAAAAAACAATCTGTAATTGCTTTCAGCTCTGTAGAAGCAGAGTATATTGCGCTGTCTCAAGGTGCAAAAGAAATCACATATATACGAATGATTTTAAACGAAATGGGTTTTAATGTTGAGGGTCCAACCACAATGTTATGTGACAACCAGGGTGATATTAGATACCACTATATCAGAGATAAATTTAATACTGGTGAAATTGTTGTTGAATACGTGCCTTCTGAGGAAAATGTTGCTGATATATTTACTAAATCATTAACAAAACAAAAAACATTGTACTTGTTGTAAACTTTTGAATATGAAATTTTAAAGTAACGTAAATTTTGAAATATTTGAATTTGAACTGTTGTTATATTTTTGAAGTATTTGAATTTAAATGAATCTAGATTGTTATATTTTTGAAATGAATTAATGCATTTGAATTGAAAAAATTAAAGAATAATTTATATGAAATACGTATGTAAAACAATTGGGTTGAAGGGAGGTTTGTTGCATTATATAAAATGTGGCAACTCAATTGTTAAGAATGTCAGTTTTGACTGTTGTATTTCAACACTAACACACACATTTTTTTTTTTTTTTTTTGTTTCCTGTTCTTGGAACACACACTTTACACAACGCATATATTTAAAATAAATACTTTTCTACTTTTAACAATGGTTATGGGCCCAGGCCGGGCTCTGGGTCTTCGGTTTGGTCGGTTTTAATGTTAATCCGGAGTTAAAAACATTAAAGTTAAACATTTGTTGGTCGCGAAAAGTAAAGAAAGAATCGAAAATGGCGTGTTCGATTACGAATATTGATAAATTGAATGGTGAAAATTTTGCCACATGGAGTGTGCAAATAAAAAATTTATTAATTACAATAGATTTGTGGGACACTATTGTTCAAGACTGCCCTGAAGAAGCAAATGAAAAAGTGTCTTGGTTAAAAGCTGATCAAAAAGCATTGGCAACTATTAATTTATGTATGAAAGCAAGTGAATTGGTACATATAAAAAATGCAACCACTGCTAAAAGTGCATGGTTAACTTTAAATAACATATACAAAGCGGACACCGCAAGTAGAAAAGTTAAATTGTTGAAAAAATTAGTTAAATTCAAAATAACTAGTAATGAAAAAGTCTCTACACAAATCAATGAATTTTGTTCTTTAATTGAAGAACTAAAAGAAATAGATATTGTATTGAATGGTGACTTGTTGAGTGTTTTATTATTGTGTGGCTTACCATCATATATGGAAAATTTTATTGTTGCCATTGAAAGTAGGGACAGTTTGCCTAATATGCAAAGTTTAATCTCAAAAATATTACAAGAAGTACAAAGACATGAAGAAGACAAAAATGATACTATAGCGGAAAGTGTATTTACAGTTAAAAATGAAATTAAGAAAAATATCAAAAAGATCAATAACCCCCAAAACAAATTTTCGAACTCAATTCAAATATAAATCCTAACTCGAACTCAAACTCAAACAATAATTCAAACTCAAACAATAATTCAAACATTAACTCTAGTTCAAACGTTAACTCACATTCATATTATAAAAGAAAAGTGAATAAAAATATAACGTGTTTTAAATGTGGTAAAAAAGGATACATACGTGCACAATGTAAACAATTATCCAATGAATCTGCTTTTAACATAATTTCAGAAAAAACTTTTGTTTGTAATACTTGGATTGTGGATAGCGGCGCGTCCGCACACATGTGTAAAGACATTAAATTTTTTAATACGTATAAACAATATAGACAACAAATTACTTTAGCCTCTGGTAAAGTTATTTTTTCTGAAGGCATTGGCAGTGTAAAATTAAAATCACGTTATTCTAATATAACTTTATATGATGTGATTCACGTACCTTCATTACATTCGAAGTTTATATCTATTAGTAAAACTATTCAAGCTGGTAATACCGTAATTTTTTCTAATGCGAAAGCTTTTGTTAAAAATAAACATAACGAAAACATATTAACAGCTCTTCTGGAAAGTGGTGTATATAAAGAAAATGACGAAAAAATAAATGCGTTTTCGGTTCAAGATAATTTTAACAAATGGCATATGAGATATGGACATTTAAATAGCAATGATTTATGTGAATTATCAAGAAAAAATATGGTTCGCGGTTTAAATATAAAAGCACCAAAAAATTTTGATTGTTTTACTTGCGCTCAGTGCAAAATAAATGAAAAAGCATATCCTATGTATTCAAGTGTTCGTACTACTTATGTCTTGGAACTTTTACATACTGATATATGTGGGCCCATCAATGTGACATCATTAGGCGGTTCAAGATACTTTTTAAGTATTATTGACGATTATTCCAGGTTTGTGATCACATATTTTCTTAAAAATAAGTCAGATGCTTGTGTAGTTTTCCAGCGTTTCGTTGCCATGGCAGAAAGACAAACTGGCCAGAAAGTCAAAATGGTAAGGACCGATAATGGTAGAGAATACGTCAATGCTGATTTTGACAAATTTTTCGATGAAAATGGAATTATTCATCAAACTACTGTACCATATTCTCCGGCTCAAAATGGCATAGCAGAAAGGATGAACCGAACACTTATGGAAATGGCTCGATGTTTACTAAAAGAATCTGGTTTACCAAAATTTCTTTGGCCTGAAGCTATAAATACGGCTACTTATTTACGCAACCGTTCACCTACAAAAGTTTTATGTAATGTAACTCCATACGAAAGGTGGTACGGCAAAGTGCCAAATGTTTCACACTTAAGAGCATTTGGATGTGATGTCGTTGCATTAGAAAAAGGTATAAGGCGTAGCAAATTAGATCCTAAAGGTGTTAAGCTTAAATTTGTTGGTTATTCAAGTACTATTAAAGGTTATAGACTTTAAAATTCAGAAAAAAGAAGTATAGTAACATCAAGAAATGTCACCTTTTTTGAAAATTCCTTTGAAAACATTGTTGATAATGAAAATGAAAATGATGAAAATCTTCATGATGAACTTACTGCTATATTTGATAATAATACTCAACCAACTGTTTCTGTAATGACAAACCATAATAAAAAACCAATAGAAGATGTTGTTCCTGTAACATCAAACAATAATAATAAACCAATAGAAGATGTTGTTCCTGTAAAGTCAAACAACAATAATAATAAACCAACAAAAGATGTTGAAAATTATACGTCCAGTGATGAATCAAGTGAAAGTGAAAGAGAAATTGTATGTGGTAAACGTTTAAGAGGTCGTCCAAGAATACATAGAAGTGGTAATAAAGGGACGCCAAGAAAAGTATTTCGAACCGAAAATAACCCTTTAATGTTAAACTTAATTGTTGAAAACCCAAGTACAGTAGAAGAAGCGCTAAATTCTAAAGAATCTAAATATTGGAAAGATGCAATGGCCGTTGAGTACAAATCGTTAACACATGGGAGCTAGTAGATAAACCAAAAAATAAAAATATTATTGGTTGTAGATGGGTATTTGTGGTAAAAAGAAGACCAGATGGTTCAATAGAAAAATACAAAGCAAGACTAGTGGCACAAGGTTGCTTTCAAAGGTACAGTATTGATTATCAGGAGACGTTTGCTCCTGTGGTACGTCATTCTACTATTCGTTTACTGCTGGCGTTGGCTGTGAAATACGAGTTAATAATTCACCATATAGATATTGTTGGTGCTTACCTAAATGGTGAACTACAAGATGAAATATATATGGTTCAACCTTCATATTTTCAAGATAGTAGAAATAAAAATAAAGTGTGTCGTTTAAAACGTTCTTTATATGGTTTAAAACAGGCTGGAAGGCAATGGAACAAAAAGGCGGATGAAGTTTTGCAAAGTTTAGATTTTAAACGGTGTGATACTGATGGTTGTGTATATGTGAGAAAGAGGTTGAATAACATTAGTTTCATCGCGATTTATGTGGATGATATATTGGTAGCGTGTTCTACTAAAAATGAAATAATGGAGATTGTACAAAATTTAAATGAATCGTTTGATGTTGTGGACAAGGGTCCAATTTCTTTCTATCTTGGTATAGAAATTGAACGTGAAGATGAACGTGGAAATATTTCTATTCATCAATTAAAATATATAAACGAATTGTTGAAACAGTGGGGGATGTTAAATTGCAAACCAGCTTACACTCCTTTAGCTAACGGTGTGGTTTTAGAAAAATGTGAAAATCAATGTAATATTGATAATATTAAAGAATATCAAAGCTTGATGGGTGCATTAAATTATTTGGCAACTACGTCGAGGCCTGATATAGCCTATGCTGTTTCACGACTCTCACAATTTAACTCCCATCCTCACATTGAACACTTTCAGACAGCTAAGCATATTCTCAGATATTTAAAGGGCACCATAAAAGGTACTATAACTTATAATAAATCCATTACAAATTTATTATGTTACACAGATGCTGATTGGGGTTCAGACCCGAACGAAAGAAAATCATACAGTGGTTATGTGGCTTTGTGTTGTGGTGGTGCCACAGCGTGGGAAGCTAAAAAACAATCTGTAATTGCTTTCAGCTCTGTAGAAGCAGAGTATATTGCGCTGTCTCAAGGTGCAAAAGAAATCACATATATACGAATGATTTTAAACGAAATGGGTTTTAATGTTGAGGGTCCAACCACAATGTTATGTGACAACCAGGGTGCAGCATTCCTTGTGAAAAATCAGTGTGCCAAGAAAAGAAGTAAACACATTGATATTAGATACCACTATATCAGAGATAAATTTAATACTGGTGAAATTGTTGTTGAATACGTGCCTTCTGAGGAAAATGTTGCTGATATATTTACTAAATCATTAACAAAACAAAAAACATTGTACTTGTTGTAAACTTTTGAATATGAAATTTTAAAGTAACGTAAATTTTGAAATATTTGAATTTGAACTGTTGTTATATTTTTGAAGTATTTGAATTTAAATGAATCTAGATTGTTATATTTTTGAAATGAATTAATGCATTTGAATTGAAAAAATTAAAGAATAATTTATATGAAATACGTATGTAAAACAATTGGGTTGAAGGGAGGTTTGTTGCATTATATAAAATGTGGCAACTCAATTGTTAAGAATGTCAGTTTTGACTGTTGTATTTCAACACTAACACACACATTTTTTTTTTTTTTTTTTGTTTCCTGTTCTTGGAACACACACTTTACACAACGCATATATTTAAAATAAATACTTTTCTACTTTTAACAATGGTTATGGGCCCAGGCCGGGCTCTGGGTCTTCGGTTTGGTCGGTTTTAATGTTAATCCGGAGTTAAAAACATTAAAGTTAAACATTTGTTGGTCGCGAAAAGTAAAGAAAGAATCGAAAATGGCGTGTTCGATTACGAATATTGATAAATTGAATGGTGAAAATTTTGCCACATGGAGTGTGCAAATAAAAAATTTATTAATTACAATAGATTTGTGGGACACTATTGTTCAAGACTGCCCTGAAGAAGCAAATGAAAAAGTGTCTTGGTTAAAAGCTGATCAAAAAGCATTGGCAACTATTAATTTATGTATGAAAGCAAGTGAATTGGTACATATAAAAAATGCAACCACTGCTAAAAGTGCATGGTTAACTTTAAATAACATATACAAAGCGGACACCGCAAGTAGAAAAGTTAAATTGTTGAAAAAATTAGTTAAATTCAAAATAACTAGTAATGAAAAAGTCTCTACACAAATCAATGAATTTTGTTCTTTAATTGAAGAACTAAAAGAAATAGATATTGTATTGAATGGTGACTTGTTGAGTGTTTTATTATTGTGTGGCTTACCATCATATAAGGAAAATTTTATTGTTGCCATTGAAAGTAGGGACAGTTTGCCTAATATGCAAAGTTTAATCTCAAAAATATTACAAGAAGTACAAAGACATGAAGAAGACAAAAATGATACTATAGCGGAAAGTGTATTTACAGTTAAAAATGAAATTAAGAAAAATATCAAAAAGATCAATAACCCCCAAAACAAATTTTCGAACTCAATTCAAATATAAATCCTAACTCGAACTCAAACTCAAACAATAATTCAAACTCAAACAATAATTCAAACATTAACTCTAGTTCAAACGTTAACTCACATTCATATTATAAAAGAAAAGTGAATAAAAATATAACGTGTTTTAAATGTGGTAAAAAAGGACACATACGTGCACAATGTAAACAATTATACAATGAATCTGCTTTTAACATAATTTCAGAAAAAACTTTTGTTTGTAATACTTGGATTGTGGATAGCGGCGCGTCCGCACACATGTGTAAAGACATTAAATATTTTAATACGTATAAACAATATAGACAACAAATTACTTTAGCCTCTGGTAAAGTTATTTTTTCTGAAGGCATTGGCAGTGTAAAATTAAAATCACGTTATTCTAATATAACTTTATATGATGTGATTCACGTACCTTCATTACATTCGAAGTTTATATCTATTAGTAAAACTATTCAAGCTGGTAATACCGTAATTTTTTCTAATGCGAAAGCTTTTGTTAAAAATAAACATAACGAAAACATATTAACAGCTGTTATGGAAAGTGGTGTATATAAAGAAAATGACGAAAAAATAAATGCGTTTTCGGTTCAAGATAATTTTAACAAATGGCATATGAGATATGGACATTTAAATAGCAATGATTTATGTGAATTATCAAGAAAAAATATGGTTCGCGGTTTAAATATAAAAGCACCAAAAAATTTTGATTGTTTTACTTGCGCTCAGTGCAAAATAAATGAAAAAGCATATCCTATGTATTCAAGTGTTCGTACTACTTATGTCTTGGAACTTTTACATACTGATATATGTGGGCCCATCAATGTGACATCATTAGGCGGTTCAAGATACTTTTTAAGTATTATTGACGATTATTCCAGGTTTGTGATCACATATTTTCTTAAAAATAAGTCAGATGCTTGTGTAGTTTTCCAGCGTTTCGTTGCCATGGCAGAAAGACAAACTGGCCAGAAAGTCAAAATGGTAAGGACCGATAATGGTAGAGAATACGTCAATGCTGATTTTGACAAATTTTTCGATGAAAATGGAATTATTCATCAAACTACTGTACCATATTCTCCGGCTCAAAATGGCATAGCAGAAAGGATGAACCGAACACTTATGGAAATGGCTCGATGTTTACTAAAAGAATCTGGTTTACCAAAATTTCTTTGGCCTGAAGCTATAAATACGGCTACTTATTTACGCAACCGTTCACCTACAAAAGTTTTATGTAATGTAACTCCATACGAAAGGTGGTACGGCAAAGTGCCAAATGTTTCACACTTAAGAGCATTTGTATGTGATGTCGTTGCATTAGAAAAAGGTATAAGGCGTAGCAAATTAGATCCTAAAGGTGTTAAGCTTAAATTTGTTGGTTATTCAAGTACTATTAAAGGTTATAGACTTTATAATTCAGAAAAAAGAAGTATAGTAACATCAAGAAATGTCACCTTTTTTGAAAATTCCTTTAAAAACATTGTTGATAATGAAAATGAAAATGATGAAAATCTTCATGATGAACTTACTGTTATATTTGATAATAATACTCAACCAACTGTTTCTGTAATGACAAACCATAATAAAAAACCAATAGAAGATGTTGTTCCTGTAACATCAAACAATAATAATAAACCAATAGAAGATGTTGTTCCTGTAAAGTCAAACAACAATAATAATAAACCAACAAAAGATGTTGAAAATTATACGTCCAGTGATGAATCAAGTGAAAGTGAAAGAGAAATTGTATGTGGTAAACGTTTAAGAGGTCGTCCAAGAATACATAGAAGTGGTAATAAAGGGAGGCCAAGAAAAGTATTTCGAACCGAAAATAACCCTTTAATGTTAAACTTAATTGTTGAAAGCCCAAGTACAGTAGAAGAAGCGCTAAATTCTAAAGAATCTAAATATTGGAAAGATGCAATGGCCGTTGAGTACAAATCGTTAACACATGGGAGCTAGTAGATAAACCAAAAAATAAAAATATTATTGGTTGTAGATGGGTATTTGTGGTAAAAAGAAGACCAGATGGTTCAATAGAAAAATACAAAGCAAGACTAGTGGCACAAGGTTGCTTTCAAAGGTACAGTATTGATTATCAGGAGACGTTTGCTCCTGTGGTACGTCATTCTACTATTCGTTTAGTGCTGGCGTTGGCTGTGAAATACGAGTTAATAATTCACCATATAGATATTGTTGGTGCTTACCTAAATGGTGAACTACAAGATGAAATATATATGGTTCAACCTTCATATTTTCAAGATAGTAGAAATAAAAATAAAGTGTGTCGTTTAAAACGTTCTTTATATGGTTTAAAACAGGCTGGAAGGCAATGGAACAAAAAGGCGGATGAAGTTTTGCAAAGTTTAGATTTTAAACGGTGTGATACTGATGGTTGTGTATATGTGAGAAAGAGGTTGAATGACATTAGTTTCATCGCGATTTATGTGGATGATATATTGGTAGCGTGTTCTACTAAAAATGAAATAATGGAGATTGTACAAAATTTAAATGAATCGTTTGATGTTGTGTACAAGGGTCCAATTTCTTTCTATCTTGGTATAGAAATTGAACGTGAAGATGAACGTGGAAATATTTCTATTCATCAATTAAAATATATAAACGAATTGTTGAAACAGTGGGGGATGTTAAATTGCAAACCAGCTTACACTCCTTTAGCTAACGGTGTGGTTTTAGAAAAATGTGAAAATCAATGTAATATTGATAATATTAAAGAATATCAAAGCTTGATGTGTGCATTAAATTATTTGGCAACTACATCGAGGCCTGATATATAGCCTATGCTGTTTCACGACTCTCACAATTTAACTCCCATCCTCACATTGAACACTTTCAGGCAGCTAAGCATATTCTCAGATATTTAAAGGGCACCATAAAAGGTACTATAACTTATAATAAATCCATTACAAATTTATTATGTTACACAGATGCTGATTGGGGTTCAGACCCGAACGAAAGAAAATCATACAGTGGTTATGTGGCTTTGTGTTGTGGTGGTGCCACAGCGTGGGAAGCTAAAAAACAATCTGTAATTGCTTTCAGCTCTGTAGAAGCAGAGTATATTGCGCTGTCTCAAGGTGCAAAAGAAATCACATATATACGAATGATTTTAAACGAAATGGGTTTTAATGTTGAGGGTCCAACCACAATTTTATGTGACAACCAGGGTGCAGCATTCCTTGTGAAAAATCAGTGTGCCAAGAAAAGAAGTAAACACATTGATATTAGATACCACTATGTCAGAGATAAATTTAATACTGGTGAAATTGTTGTTGAATACGTGCCTTCTAAGGAAAATGTTGCTGATATATTTACTAAATCATTAACAAAACAAAAAACATTGTACTTGTTGTAAACTTTTGAATATGAAATTTTAAAGTAACGTAAATTTTGAAATATTTGAATTTGAACTGTTGTTATATTTTTGAAGTATTTGAATTTAAATGAATCTAGATTGTTATATTTTTGAAATGAATTAATGCATTTGAATTGAAAAAATTAAAGAATAATTTATATGAAATACGTATGTAAAACAATTGGGTTGAAGGGAGGTTTGTTGCATTATATAAAATGTGGCAACCCAATTGTTAAGAATGTCAGTTTTGACTGTTGTATTTCAACACTAACACACACATTTTTTTTTTTTTTTGTTTCCTGTTCTTGGAACACACACTTTACACAACGCATATATTTAAAATAAATACTTTTCTACTTTTAACAATGGTTATGGGCCCAGGCCGGGCTCTGGGTCTTCGGTTTGGTCGGTTTTAATGTTAATCCGGAGTTAAAAACATTAAAGTTAAACATTTGTTGGTCGCGAAAAGTAAAGAAAGAATCGAAAATGGCGTGTTCGATTACGAATATTGATAAATTGAATGGTGAAAATTTTGCCACATGGAGTGTGCAAATAAAAAATTTATTAATTACAATAGATTTGTGGGACACTATTGTTCAAGACTGCCCTGAAGAAGCAAATGAAAAAGTGTCTTGGTTAAAAGCTGATCAAAAAGCATTGGTAACTATTAATTTATGTATGAAAGCAAGTGAATTGGTACATATAAAAAATGCAACCACTGCTAAAAGTGCATGGTTAACTTTAAATAACATATACAAAGCGGACACCGCAAGTAGAAAAGTTAAATTGTTGAAAAAATTAGTTAAATTTAAAATAACTAGTAATGAAAAAGTCTCTACACAAATCAATGAATTTTGTTCTTTAATTGAAGAACTAAAAGAAATAGATATTGTATTGAATGGTGACTTGTTGAGTGTTTTATTATTGTGTGGCTTACCATCATATATGGAAAATTTTATTGTTGCCATTGAAAGTAGGGACAGTTTGCCTAATATGCAAAGTTTAATCTCAAAAATATTACAAGAAGTACAAAGACATGAAGAAGACAAAAATGATACTATAGCGGAAAGTGTATTTACAGTTAAAAATGAAATTAAGAAAAATATCAAAAAGATCAATAACCCCCAAAACAAATTTTCGAACTCAATTCAAATATAAATCCTAACTCGAACTCAAACTCAAACAATAATTCAAACTCAAACAATAATTCAAACATTAACTCTAGTTCAAACGTTAACTCACATTCATATTATAAAAGAAAAGTGAATAAAAATATAACGTGTTTTAAATGTGGTAAAAAAGGACACATACGTGCACAATGTAAACAATTATCCAATGAATCTGCTTTTAACATAATTTCAGAAAAAACTTTTGTTTGTAATACTTGGATTGTGGATAGCGGCACGTCCGCACACATGTGTAAAGACATTAAATTTTTTAATACGTATAAACAATATAGACAACAAATTACTTTAGCCTCTGGTAAAGTTATTTTTTCTGATCGCATTGGCAGTGTAAAATTAAAATCACGTTATTCTAATATAACTTTATATGATGTGATTCACGTACCTTCATTACATTCGAACTTTATATCTATTAGTAAAACTATTCAAGCTGGTAATACCGTAATTTTTTCTAATGCGAAAGCTTTTGTTAAAAATAAACATAACGAAAACATATTAACAGCTGTTATGGAAAGTGGTGTATTTATTGCAAATGTATATAAAGAAAATGACGAAAAAATAAATGCGTTTTCCGTTCAAGATAATTTTAACAAATGGCATATGAGATATGGACATTTAAATAGCAATGATTTATGTGAATTATCAAGAAAAAATATGGTTCGCGGTTTAAATATAAAAGCACCAAAAAATTTTGATTGTTTTACTTGCGGTCAGTGCAAAATAAATGAAAAAGCATATCCTATGTATTCAAGTGTTCGTCTTGGAACTTTTACATACTGATATATGTGGGCCCATCAATGTGACATCATTAGGCGGTTCAAGATACTTTTTAAGTATTATTGACGATTATTCCAGGTTTGTGATCACATATTTTCTTAAAAATAAGTCAGATGCTTGTGTAGTTTTCCAGCGTTTCGTTGCCATGGCAGAAAGACAAACTGGCCAGAAAGTCAAAATGGTAAGAACCGATAATGGTAGAGAATACGTCAATGCTGATTTTGACAAATTTTTCGATGAAAATGGAATTATTCATCAAACTACTGTACCATATTCTCCGGCTCAAAATGGCATAGCAGAAAGGATGAACCGAACACTTATGGAAATGGCTCGATGTTTACTAAAAGAATCTGGTTTACCAAAATTTCTTTGGCCTGAAGCTATAAATACGGCTACTTATTTACGCAACCGTTCACCTACAAAAGTTTTATGTAATGTAACTCCATACGAAAGGTGGTACGGCAAAGTGCCAAATGTTTCACACTTAAGAGCATTTGGATGTGATGTCGTTGCATTAGAAAAAGGTATAAGGCGTAGCAAATTAGATCCTAAAGGTGTTAAGCTTAAATTTGTTGGTTATTCAAGTACTATTAAAGGTTATAGACTTTATAATTCAGAAAAAAGAAGTATAGTAACATCAAGAAATGTCACCTTTTTTGAAAATTCCTTTAAAAACATTGTTGATAATGAAAATGAAAATGATGAAAATCTTCATGATGAACTTACTGTTATATTTGATAATAATACTCAACCAACTGTTTCTGTAATGACAAACCATAATAAAAAACCAATAGAAGATGTTGTTCCTGTAACATCAAACAATAATAATAAACCAATAGAAGATGTTGTTCCTGTAAAGTCAAACAACAATAATAATAAACCAACAAAAGATGTTGAAAATTATACGTCCAGTGATGAATCAAGTGAAAGTGAAAGAGAAATTGTATGTGGTAAACGTTTAAGAGGTCGTCCAAGAATACATAGAAGTGGTAATAAAGGGAGGCCAAGAAAAGTATTTCGAACCGAAAATAACCCTTTAATGTTAAACTTAATTGTTGAAAGCCCAAGTACAGTAGAAGAAGCGCTAAATTCTAAAGAATCTAAATATTGGAAAGATGCAATGGCCGTTGAGTACAAATCGTTAACACATGGGAGCTAGTAGATAAACCAAAAAATAAAAATATTATTGGTTGTAGATGGGTATTTGTGGTAAAAAGAAGACCAGATGGTTCAATAGAAAAATACAAAGCAAGACTAGTGGCACAAGGTTGCTTTCAAAGGTACAGTATTGATTATCAGGAGACGTTTGCTCCTGTGGTACGTCATTCTACTGTTCGTTTACTGCTGGCGTTGGCTGTGAAATACGAGTTAATAATTCACCATATAGATATTGTTGGTGCTTACCTAAATGGTGAACTACAAGATGAAATATATATGGTTCAACCTTCATATTTTCAAGATAGTAGAAATAAAAATAAAGTGTGTCGTTTAAAACGTTCTTTATATGGTTTAAAACAGGCTGGAAGGCAATGGAACAAAAAGGCGGATGAAGTTTTGCAAAGTTTAGATTTTAAACGGTGTGATACTGATGGTTGTGTATATGTGAGAAAGAGGTTGAATGACATTAATTTCATCGCGATTTATGTGGATGATATATTGGTAGCGTGTTCTACTAAAAATGAAATAATGGAGATTGTACAAAATTTAAATGAATCGTTTGATGTTGTGGACAAGGGTCCAATTTCTTTCTATCTTGGTATAGAAATTGAACGTGAAGATGAACGTGGAAATATTTCTATTCATCAATTAAAATATATAAACGAATTGTTGAAACAGTGGGGGATGTTAAATTGCAAACCAGCTTACACTCCTTTAGCTAACGGTGTGGTTTTAGAAAAATGTGAAAATCAATGTAATATTGATAATATTAAAGAATATCAAAGCTTGATGTGTGCATTAAATTATTTGGCAACTACATCGAGGCCTGATATAGCCTATACTGTTTCACGACTCTCACAATTTAACTCCCATCCTCACATTGAACACTTTCAGGCAGCTAAGCATATTCTCAGATATTTAAAGGGCACCATAAAAGGTACTATAACTTATAATAAATCCATTACAAATTTATTATGTTACACAGATGCGGATTGGGGTTCAGACCCGAACGAAAGAAAATCATACAGTGGTTATGTGGCTTTGTGTTGTGGTGGTGCCACAGCGTGGGAAGCTAAAAAACAATCTGTAGTTGTTCTCAGCTCTGTAGAAGCAGAGTATATTGCGCTGTCTCAAGGTGCAAAAGAAATCACATATATACGAATGATTTTAAACGAAATGGGTTTTAATGTTGAGGGTCCAACCACAATTTTATGTGACAACCAGGGTGCAGCATTCCTTGTGAAAAATCAGTGTGCCAAGAAAAGAAGTAAACACATTGATATTAGATACCACTATGTCAGAGATAAATTTAATACTGGTGAAATTGTTGTTGAATACGTGCCTTCTAAGGAAAATGTTGCTGATATATTTACTAAATCATTAACAAAACAAAAAACATTGTACTTGTTGTAAACTTTTGAATATGAAATTTTAAAGTAACGTAAATTTTGAAATATTTGAATTTGAACTGTTGTTATATTTTTGAAGTATTTGAATTTAAATGAATCTAGATTGTTATATTTTTGAAATGAATTAATGCATTTGAATTGAAAAAATTAAAGAATAATTTATATGAAATACGTATGTAAAACAATTGGGTTGAAGGGAGGTTTGTTGCATTATATAAAATGTGGCAACTCAATTGTTAAGAATGTCAGTTTTGACTGTTGTATTTCAACACTAACACACACATTTTTTTTTTTTTTTTGTTTCCTGTTCTTGGAACACACACTTTACACAACGCATATATTTAAAATAAATACTTTTCTACTTTTAACAATGGTTATGGGCCCAGGCCGGGCTCTGGGTCTTCGGTTTGGTCGGTTTTAATGTTAATCCGGAGTTAAAAACATTAAAGTTAAACATTTGTTGGTCGCGAAAAGTAAAGAAAGAATCGAAAATGGCGTGTTCGATTACGAATATTGATAAATTGAATGGTGAAAATTTTGCCACATGGAGTGTGCAAATAAAAAATTTATTAATTACATTAGATTTGTGGGACACTATTGTTCAAGAATGCCCTGAAGAAGCAAATGAAAAAGTGTCTTGGTTAAAAGCTGATCAAAAAGCATTGGCAACTATTAATTTATGTATGAAAGCAAGTGAATTGGTACATATAAAAAATGCAACCACTGCTAAAAGTGCATGGTTAACTTTAAATAACATATACAAAGCGGACACCGCAAGTAGAAAAGTTAAATTGTTGAAAAAATTAGTTAAATTTAAAATAACTAGTAATGAAAAAGTCTCTACACAAATCAATGAATTTTGTTCTTTAATTGAAGAACTAAAAGAAATAGATATTGTATTGAATGGTGACTTGTTGAGTGTTTTATTATTGTGTGGCTTACCATCATATATGGAAAATTTTATTGTTGCCATTGAAAGTAGGGACAGTTTGCCTAATATGCAAAGTTTAATCTCAAAAATATTACAAGAAGTACAAAGACATGAAGAAGACAAAAATGATACTATAGCGGAAAGTGTATTTACAGTTAAAAATGAAATTAAGAAAAATATCAAAAAGATCAATAACCCCCAAAACAAATTTTCGAACTCGAATTCAAATATAAATCCCAACTCGAACTCAAACTCAAACAATAATTCAAACGTTAACTCTACACATTCATATTATAAAAGAAAAGTGAATACAAATATAACGTGTTTTAAATGTGGTAAAAAAGGACACATACGTGCACAATGTAAACAATTATCCAATGAATCTGCTTTTAACATAATTTCAGAAAAAACTTTTGTTTGTAATACTTGGATTGTGGATAGCGGCGGGTCCGCACACATGTGTAAAGACATTAAATTTTTTAATACGTATAAACAATATAGACAACAAATTACTTTAGCCTCTGGTAAAGTTATTTTTTCTGAAGGTATTGGCAGTGTAAAATTAAAATCACGTTATTCTAATATAACTTTATATGATGTGATTCACGTACCTTCATTACATTCGAACTTTATATCTATTAGTAAAACTATTCAAGCTGGTAATACCGTAATTTTTTCTAATGCGAAAGCTTTTGTTAAAAATAAACATAACGAAAACATATTAACAGCTGTTATGGAAAGTGGTGTATATAAAGAAAATGACGAAAAAATAAATGCGTTTTCGGTTCAAGATAATTTTAACAAATGGCATATGAGATATGGACATTTAAATAGCAATGATTTATGTGAATTATCAAGAAAAATATGGTTCGCGGTTTAAATATAAAAGCACCAAAAAATTTTGATTGTTTTACTTGCGCTCAGTGCAAAATAAATGAAAAAGCATATCCTATATATTCAAGTGTTCGTACTACTTATGTCTTGGAACTTTTACATACTGATATATGTGGGCCCATCAATGTGACATCATTAGGCGGTTCAAGATACTTTTTAAGTATTATTGACGATTATTCCAGGTTTGTGATCACATATTTTCTTAAAAATAAGTCAGATGCTTGTGTAGTTTTCCAGCGTTTCGTTGCCATGGCAGAAAGACAAACTGGCCAGAAAGTCAAAATGGTAAGGACCGATAATGGTAGAGAATACGTCAATGCTGATTTTGACAAATTTTTCGATGAAAATGGAATTATTCATCAAACTACTGTACCATATTCTCCGGCTCAAAATGGCATAGCAGAAAGGATGAACCGAACACTTATGGAAATGGCTCGATGTTTACTAAAAGAATCTGGTTTACCAAAATTTCTTTGGCCTGAAGCTATAAATACGGCTACTTATTTACGCAACCGTTCACCTACAAAAGTTTTATGTAATGTAACTCCATACGAAAGGTGGTACGGCAAAGTGCCAAATGTTTCACACTTAAGAGCATTTGTATGTGATGTCGTTGCATTAGAAAAAGGTATAAGGCGTAGCAAATTAGATCCTAAAGGTGTTAAGCTTAAATTTGTTGGTTATTCAAGTACTATTAAAGGTTATAGACTTTAAAATTCAGAAAAAAGAAGTATAGTAACATCAAGAAATGTCACCTTTTTTGAAAATTCCTTTGAAAACATTGTTGATAATGAAAATGAAAATGATGAAAATCTTCATGATGAACTTACTGCTATATTTGATAATAATACTCAACCAACTGTTTCTGTAATGACAAACCATAATAAAAAACCAATAGAAGATGTTGTTCCTGTAACATCAAACAATAATAATAAACCAATAGAAGATGTTGTTCCTGTAAAGTCAAACAACAATAATAATAAACCAACAAAAGATGTTGAAAATTATACGTCCAGTGATGAATCAAGTGAAAGTGAAAGAGAAATTGTATGTGGTAAACGTTTAAGAGGTCGTCCAAGAATACATAGAAGTGGTAATAAAGGGAGGCCAAGAAAAGTATTTCGAACCGATAATAACCCTTTAATGTTAAACTTAATTGTTGAAAGCCCAAGTACAGTAGAAGAAGCGCTAAATTCTAAAGAATCTAAATATTGGAAAGATGCAATGGCCGTTGAGAACAAATCGTTAACACATGGGAGCTAGTAGATAAACCAAAAAATAAAAATATTATTGTTTTTTTTTTTTCTACGAAGACGGAAGGGGAAACCCTTTTTGGGTACCAATGCTGAACATGGTTATGTGGGAGTCATCACCATATGGCGACATACCCACTAAAACCCCTCCACAAATCCATTGCCCTGCGGTACTACCAGTCAGTATTACTTCGCAGGGCATGAATGGCTCACTAAATGCTACACCATGCTTGGAGTGCGGTTTGCACGCCTCTCTCTTTCTAGCATTCTAAGCCTACCCATGACGAAGGTTATCCAACGGCTTACGATGTCCCAGTTTTCCGGGGATGCAAGCAATATTTCACTTATATTGGCTACCGTTATGGAACTGTTAGTTATTCCCTCTGCTGTTCTACGCTCCCTTATAAACCGTGGGCATGTGAAGAACACGTGTTCAGCATTTTCTAAGTGTCCATCACATGTCGGACAATAAGGGTCATCCTCATGCCCAAAGCGGTGGAGATACGCTTTGAAGCAACCATGCCCGCTAAGCATTTGTGTGAGGTAGAAATTTACTTCGCCTTACCTCCTGTTTAGCCAGGGTTCGAGCCGTGGAATGATTGTATGCGTCCATCGACCTTTTGTTGACGATGTCCATCGTAGTTGCCATTCCAACAGGCTTACCTGTCTGGCCATGGTTCGGATGCCTTTCCGGTTTGAGGGAGCGGAGTCAACTAGCTTCTCTTCCTTTATTAATAGGTCGATTGGGATCATCCCAGCAATGAAAAATGCTGCATCATCCGATACTGTCCGGAAGCCGCAGCATACTCGAAGTGCCGCTAATCTGTAAATTGGCTCAATCATCTTCCGGTACGTTTTGAACCTCATAGCACCAGCCCAAACACTAGCAGCGTATAAAATTGAACTTTTGACCACCTCCATAAGGACCCGCCTTTGGGGTTGCTTGGGCCCTTTGGTGTTTGGTAGGATACGAGCTAGTGAAGCACATACCTTTCCTGCCTTACTCTTTATATAGTCCAGGTGGTATCTAAACGACAGCCTGTCGTCGAGCGTCACACCTAGATATCGTAGATGTCTTCTCGACTTTATAATTTGATCACCCACCATTATTGTGGCCTGCTCAACACGCTTGCGGCTGGATGTCAGAACGGCCTCAGTCTTATGATTTGCCAGGCTAAGACCCATCGTTTCAAGCCACCTTTGCACCATGGTAATAGCTGTATTCCCCACTCCTTCGATTTCACTAATGTGTTTGGCTACAATGGTTATTGCTACGTCGTCCGCAAAGCCTATTATTCTAGCAGTTTCTGGGACGTTGAGGCGGAGAATACCATCATACATCACATTCCATAGCAATGGCCCTAGAACAGAGCCTTGTGGGACTCCTCCTGTGACTTGGTAGGTTCGTTTACCTTCTATAGTGCCATACACTAGAAGTCTGTGGCTTAGGTAGCTAGCAACTATTTTTAACAAATAGAGAGGTACATTTATTCTCCGTAGGGCCTCTACTATCATATCCCATCGCGCCGTGTTGAACGCATTCTTGATATCTAATGTAACTACCAGACAGTATTTCTTTTGCACGTGTTTCAACCTTCTACCTTCAATGGCGTTGGCAGCCAATTTAATTACCGTGGCGATTGCATCGGTAGTAGATTTTCCCGTTCTAAAACCAAACTGGTTATCGGAAATGCCTCCTAACGCTTCTATTTCCGCTGATAACCTGTTTTTGATCAGCTTTTCAAGCAATTTGCCTACTGAGTCAATTATACAGATAGGGCGGTAGCCAGCCGGGTCATTTCCCGGGTTGGCCCTTTTAGGGATCAACACCAGTTTTTGTATTTTCCAAATAGTTGGAAATATCCCTTCTTGGAGACAGCTGTTAAAAACCCTAATAAACAAATCAGGTTTTGTCTTTACCGCCACTTTTAGGACACTGTTTGGTATACCATCAGGCCCCGGCGCTTTTGAATTACTGAAGGACTTAACAGCAGCCAGTATTTCACTCTCTGTGATGTCCTGCGGGTCAACAGTATTTGTTGAATCAACAGGCTCGCCACGATTAACGTCCTGCCGTGGAAATAGGTTTAGGACTATACTTCCCAATATTTCCGGATCTGTTGGTGCCATCTCAGAGAAACACTTTAGTTTTGTTAATACTAACTTGTAACCTGTGCCCCATGGGTTTTGGTCTAGCTCTTCCAGGAGATTGTTGAAGCAACTGCGTTTACTCCTACGTATAGCGATTTTTAGAAGTTTCTTTTTCCTTTTAAGGGTTGTCCGGTGCATATCATTTATACTTTGGCCCCTTGTTTGCGTGTACAGCCTCCTGGCATGGTTACAATCGGCGCAGAGCTGAGCTATCTCCTCATTCCACCAGTAAACCGGTTTGCGCTTATTACATTGCTTTTTCCTACACATTGCAACATCACACGCACTCGCTAGGTGGTTCGACAGTTGCTTCGCCTTCTCTTCGACATCTCCTTGTACACGCACATCGCTAAAAAATAATGTAAAGGCTGCTTCATCGAAGGTAGTTATTTTCCATGCCGGCCAGCTATCTCTCTGTATTTGGTGGCTACCTGTAGGTGCTGTCTGCAAATCAATGATAACCGCCTTGTGATCACTGTATGTGAATCCGTCGGAGAGTTGCCAACGCGCGCTTGTGGCTAGTACACTACTCACAAATGTAATATCAATGATAGAGCTGCGACCATTCCTCTCAAAGGTTGCACGGTTCCCCTCATTGAGCAGTACTACGTCCAGCTGCGCCATGGACTCGAGTAAGACTCGCCCTCTGTCATTTGTCCTTATGGAGCCCCATTCTGTGGCCCTGGCATTAAAGTCCCCAGCTATAAGTACTCGGTCTTTACCACTCGCGTGTGTTATGAGTGTGGAAATGGCAGACTCAAACTGTACCAAAGTTAGTCTAGGTGGAAGGTAACAACTATATAGATATATATTGTTAGCCTTTAAGAAAGCCCACAATACCTTCGCAAATACATTCCATATCCAATGCGGGCAAATCTCCTGACAACCATATTGCCGCATAGTTTCCTGTATCGGAGAACCACCCAGCGGTCTGCAACCTTCTGAATGGCTCACTTACCCCGTGCCATTTGTAGGAGCAAATCTTGGGCTGCTTCGCAGTGATTGAGATTTAGCTGGATCAATCTCATAGTTTACCTGCCTTAGTTTATATGTGAAATAAAACTATGTAGTTAGTTTGTTAAACGTTTGCGGTTTTCTGTCACAGCCTTTTTGAAAAAAGGACACCGCCCACTTCCAGCAATGTGTTTGGCGTCCACTTCAGGCTTCTTTACAGAGCATACACAATGGGTCTTTTAGACACACCTTAGAAAAATGGCCCTCTTCCCCACACCTACGACACAAATTAGAACGGTCGATTTTGTTTTTACAGTTCTTTGAGAAATGCCCAAATTCCAGGCATTTAAAGCATTTTATTGGGCTTTTCTGTTCTCTTATGCGACATATTACCCAGCCAATTCTGATTTTTGCCTTCTCTAGTAAGGCTTTTGCTATATCTCTCGGTGCTCTTACAGTAGCAATCTGTGTATTGCCGTATGCTCGCCTCAGTGAAAGTACTTCCCAAGTAATATTTTCGCTGCCACCAAAGTGAGATGTTATAGCTACATCAACGTCCTCCTTAGTGGTAATTTCATCAATATCCTTGATTTCTATTATATGTCGATCCGTTAGTGATTTCACGGGTACACGGTCCCCTAGAGAATCGCTTATCATGTTTCTCACCTCCGTGGTTTTGCCGCTACCTTTGTTCAACTGTAGCAACAGATCGCCTTTTTGGGTCTTTCTAATCTTGGTGACGTTTTGGCTAATGCCACTGAGCTTGGGATCCGTTTTTACTTTCCGTAGAATCTTCGCATACGTCGATTTGCCTGTGATTTCAATTATGATGGCATCGGGCTTGGAGCCAGCAACCTTACGGGCCTTGTTATCAGAAATGATTTTCGCTTTGCCCTGGGTTCGTTTCGTTCCGCTATTAATTATCCCTTCGTTTGCTTTGGGCTTTAGGCTTTTTTTGTTTGTTTGCCTGTCCCTTACCTCAGATTCATTCTCCAATGCTTTCCGAGGCTGTCCTTCGCTTAGTTTTCCACGTTGTTCCCTACTTTTAAGCGGGGGCGACGTTTGCGTGGCTGAATTTTTACTGCCGCCTGTGCGTGATACCTCCTCAACTGACTCGTTGTGCAAAACTGCTAGGGAATCAATTAATTCACGCATTGGAGTGTGGATCGAACGCCTTCCTCTACCTATCATTTCTATCAACTCTTTGATTTTTTCGCCTAGCTGCATCAGGGCACTTTCCCTATATGTGTTACCATGATTAGATTCGCTCAGTTTTGGCGGTGACGAGTTTGACCTGGCATGTACCGACGTCGCTCCCAGTTTTTCAGGTGATCTAGCCATCCGATTGCTCCGTTTGAATGGATCACTATCTGCTTCTTTTCCAGAGGCATCCTCTTGTTCAGCGACCACTCCCGGCGAGGTTAACTTTACTGTGCCTCGGGGTGGTGAGCGATCAATACCCATTTCTAGCCACTAATCTCAATCGAGTTTGGTGCTTAAATCAGTGACAATTTAATCAGTAAACTGTTATTCCGTTATCTTTATTTAAATAAAAAGAAATATTCACAGTACACAAAGAAATTTGAGTACCGTTAGCTTTTTTATTTTGTAAACAAATTTATTTATAGATTTTTCCGCGAATATGACTGCACAGCTTGACTACTCATCCTTTTTGGGTTTTAGATGGGTTGTAGATGGGTATTTGTGGTAAAAATAAGACCAGATGGTTCAATAGAAAAATACAAAGCAAGACTAGTGGCACAAGGTTGCTTTCAAAGGTACAGTATTGATTATCAGGAGACGTTTGCTCCTGTGGTACGTCATTCTACTATTCGTTTACTGCTGGCGTTGGCTGTGAAATACGAGTTAATAATTCACCATATAGATATTGTTGGTGCTTACCTAAATGGTGAACTACAAGATGAAATATATATGGTTCAACCTCCATATTTTGAAGATAGTAGAAATAAAAATAAAGTGTGTCGTTTAAAACGTTCTTTATATGGTTTAAAACAGGCTGGAAGGCAATGGAACAAAAAGGCGGATGAAGTTTTGCAAAGTTTAGATTTTAAACGGTGTGATACTGATGGTTGTGTATATGTGAGAAAGAGGTTGAATGACATTAGTTTCATCGCGATTTATGTGGATGATATATTGGTAGCGTGTTCTACTAAAAATGAAATAATGGAGATTGTACAAAATTTAAATGAATCGTTTGATGTTGTGGACAAGGGTCCAATTTCTTTCTATCTTGGTATAGAAATTGAACGTGAAGATGAACGTGGAAATATTTCTATTCATCAATTAAAATATATAAACGAATTGTTGAAACAGTGGGGGATGTTAAATTGCAAACCAGCTTATACTCCTTTAGCTAACGGTGTGGTTTTAGAAAAATGTGAAAATCAATGTAATATTAATATTATTAAAAAATATCAAAGCTTGATGTGTGCATTAAATTATTTGGCAACTACATCGAGGCCTGATATAGGCTATGCTGTTTCACGACTCTCACAATTTAACTCCCATCCTCACATTGAACACTTTCAGACAGCTAAGCATATTCTCTGATATTTAAAGGGCACCATAAAAGGTACTATAACTTATAATAAATCCATTACAAATTTATTATGTTACACAGATGCTGATTGGGGTTCAGACCCGAACGAAAGAAAATCATACAGTGGTTATGTGGCTTTGTGTTGTGGTGGTGCCACAGCGTGGAAAGCTACAAAACAATCTGTAGTTGCTCTCGGCTCTGTAGAAGCAGAGTATATTGCGCTGTCTCAAGGTGCAAAAGAAATCACATATATACGAATGATTTTAAATGGGTTTTAATGTTGAGGGTCCAACCACAATGTTATGTGACAACCAGGGTGCAGCATTCCTTGTGAAAAATCAGTGTGTCAAGAAAAGAAGTAAACACATTGATATTAGATACCACTATATCAGAGATAAATTTAATACTGGTGAAATTGTTGTTGAATACGTGCCTTCTGAGGAAAATGTTGCTGATATATTTACTAAATCATTAACAAAACAAAAAACATTGTACTTGTTGTAAACTTTTGAATATGAAATTTTAAAGTAACGTAAATTTTGAAATATTTGAATTTGAACTGTTGTTATATTTTTGAAGTATTTGAATTTAAATGAATCTAGATTGTTATATTTTTGAAATGAATTAATGCATTTGAATTGAAAAAATTAAAGAATAATTTATATGAAATACGTATGTAAAACAATTGGGTTGAAGGGAGGTTTGTTGCATTATATAAAATGTGGCAACTCAATTGTTAAGAATGTCAGTTTTGACTGTTGTATTTCAACACTAACACACACATTTTTTTTTTTTTTTGTTTCCTGTTCTTGGAACACACACTTTACACAACGCATATATTTAAAACAAATACTTTTCTACTTTTAACAATGGTTATGGGCCCAGGCCGGGCTCTGGGTCTTCGGTTTGGTCGGTTTTAATGTTAATCCGGAGTTAAAAACATTAAAGTTAAACATTTGTTGGTCGCGAAAAGTAAAGAAAGAATCGAAAATGGCGTGTTCGATTACGAATATTGATAAATTGAATGGTGAAAATTTTGCCACATGGAGTGTGCAAATAAAAAATTTATTAATTACATTAGATTTGTGGGACACTATTGTTCAAGAATGCCCTGAAGAAGCAAATGAAAAAGTGTCTTGGTTAAAAGCTGATCAAAAAACATTGGCAACTATTAATTTATGTATGAAAGCAAGTGAATTGGTACATATAAAAAATGCAACCACTGCTAAAAGTGCATGGTTAACTTTAAATAACATATACAAAGCGGACACCGCAAGTAGAAAAGTTAAATTGTTGAAAAAATTAGTTAAATTCAAAATAACTAGTAATGAAAAAGTCTCTACACAAATCAATGAATTTTGTTCTTTAATTGAAGAACTAAAAGAAATAGATATTGTATTGAATGGTGACTTGTTGAGTGTTTTATTATTGTGTGGCTTACCATCATATATGGAAAATTTTATTGTTGCCATTGAAAGTAGGGACAGTTTGCCTAATATGCAAAGTTTAATCAAAAAAATATTACAAGAAGTACAAAGACATGAGGAAGACAAAAATGATACTATTGCGGAAAGTGTATTTACAGTTAAAAATTAAATTGAAATGAAGAAAAATATCAAAAAGATCAATAACCCTCAAAACAAATTTTCGAACTCTAATTCAAATATAAATCCCAACACGCACTCAAACTCAAACAATAATTCAAACATTAACTCTAGTTCAAACGTTAACTCACATTCATATTATAAAAGAAAAGTGAATAAAAATATAACGTGTGTTAAATGTGGTAAAAAAGAACATATACGTGCACAATGTAAACAATTATTCAATGAATCTGCTTTTAACATAATTTCAGAAAAAACTTCTATTTGTAATACTTGGATTGTGGATAGCGGCGCGTCCGCACACATGTGTAAAGACATTAAATTTTTTAATACGTATAAACAATATAGACAACAAATTACTTTAGCCTCTGGTAAAGTTATTTTTTCTGAAGGTATTGGCAGTGTAAAATTAAAATCACGTTATTCTAATATAACTTTATATGATGTGATTCACGTACCTTCATTACATTCGAAGTTTATATCTATTAGTAAAACTATTCAAGCTGGTAATACCGTAATTTTTTCTAATGCGAAAGCTTTTGTTAAAAATAAACATAACGAAAACATATTAACAGCTGTTATGGAAAGTGGTGTATATAAAGAAAATGACGAAAAAATAAATGAGTTTTCGGTTCAAGATAATTTTAACAAATGGCATATGAGATATGGACATTTAAATAGCAATGATTTATGTGAATTATCAAGAAAAATATGGTTCGCGGTTTAAATATAAAAGCACCAAAAAATTTTGATTGTTTTACTTGCGCTCAGTGCAAAATAAATGAAAAAGCATATCCTATATATTCAAGTGTTCGTACTACTTATGTCTTGGAACTTTTACATACTGATATATGTGGGTCCATCAATGTGACATCATTAGGCGGTTCAAGATACTTTTTAAGTATTATTGACGATTATTCCAGGTTTGTGATCACATATTTTCTTAAAAATAAGTCAGATGCTTGTGTAGTTTTCCAGCGTTTCGTTGCCATGGCAGAAAGACAAACTGGCCAGAAAGTCAAAATGGTAAGAACCGATAATGGTAGAGAATACGTCAATGCTGATTTTGACAAATTTTTCGATGAAAATGGAATTATTCATCAAACTACTGTACCATATTCTCCGGCTCAAAATGGCATAGCAGAAAGGATGAACCGAACACTTATGGAAATGGCTCGATGTTTACTAAAAGAATCTGGTTTACCAAAATTTCTTTGGCCTGAAGCTATAAATACGGCTACTTATTTACGCAACCGTTCACCTACAAAAGTTTTATGTAATGTAACTCCATACGAAAGGTGGTACGGCAAAGTGCCAAATGTTTCACATTTAAGAGCATTTGGATGTGATGTCGTTGCATTAGAAAAAGGTATAAGGCGTAGCAAATTAGTTCCTAAAGGTGTTAAGCTTAAATTTGTTGGTTATTCAAGTACTATTAAAGGTTATAGACTTTATAATTCAGAAAAAAGAAGTATAGTAACATCAAGAAATGTCACCTTTTTTGAAAATTCTTTTGAAAACATTGTTGATAATGAAAATGAAAATGATGAAAATCTTCATGATGAACTTACTGTTATATTTGATAATAATACTCAACCAACTGTTTCTGTAATGACAAACCATAATAAAAAACCAATAGAAGATGTTGTTCCTGTAACATCAAACAATAATAATAAACCAATAGAAGATGTTGTTCCTGTAAAGTCAAACAACAATAATAATAAACCAACAAAAGATGTTGAAAATTATACGTCCAGTGATGAATCAAGTGAAAGTGAAAGAGAAATTGTATGTGGTAAACGTTTAAGAGGTCGTCCAAGAATACATAGAAGTGGTAATAAAGGGAGGCCAAGAAAAGTATTTCGAACCGAAAATAACCCTTTAATGTTAAACTTAATTGTTGAAAACCCAAGTACAGTAGAAGAAGCGCTAAATTCTAAAGAATCTAAATATTGGAAAGATGCAATGGCCGTTGAGTACAAATCGTTAACACATGGGAGCTAGTAGATAAACCAAAAAATAAAAATATTATTGGTTTTAGATGGGTATTTGTGGTAAAAAGAAGACCAAATGGTTCAATAGAAAAATACAAAGCAAGACTAGTGGCACAAGGTTGCTTTCAAAGGTACAGTATTGATTATCAGGAGACGTTTGCTCCTGTGTGGTCTCCTGTGGTCATCCTACTATTCGTTTACTGCTGGCGTTGGCTGTGAAATACGAGTTAATAATTCACCGTATAGATATTGTTGGTGCTTACCTAAATGGTGAACTACAAGATGAAATATATATGGTTCAACCTCCATATTTTGAAGATAGTAGAAATAAAAATAAAGTGTGTCGTTTAAAACGTTCTTTATATGGTTTAAAACAGGCTGGAAGGCAATGGAACAAAAAGGCGGATGAAGTTTTGCAAAGTTTAGATTTAAAACGGTGTGATACTGATGGTTGTGTATATGTGAGAAAGAGGTTGAATGACATTAGTTTCATCGCGATTTATGTGGATGATATATTGGTAGCGTGTTCTACTAAAAATGAAATAATGGAGATTGTACAAAATTTAAATGAATCGTTTGATGTTGTGTACAAGGGTCCAATTTCTTTCTATCTTGGTATAGAAATTGATCGTGAAGATGAACGTGGAAATATTTCTATTCATCAATTAAAATATATAAACGAATTGTTGAAACAGTGGGGGATGTTAAATTGCAAACCAGCTTACACTCCTTTAGCTAACGGTGTGGTTTTAGAAAAATGTGAAAATCAATGTAATATTGATAATATTAAAGAATATCAAAGCTTGATGGGTGCATTAAATTATTTGGCAACTACATCGAGGCCTGATATAGCCTATGCTGTTTCAAGACTCTCACAATTTAATTCCCATCCTCACATTGAACACTTTCAGGCAGCTAAGCATATTCTCAGATATTTAAAGGGCACCATAAAAGGTACTATAACTTATAATAAATCCATTACAAATTTATTATGTTACACAGATGCTGATTGGGGTTCAGACCCGAACGAAAGAAAATCATACAGTGGTTATGTGGCTTTGTGTTGTGGTGGTGCCACAGCGTGGGAAGCTAAAAAACAATCTGTAATTGCTTTCAGCTCTGTAGAAGCAGAGTATATTGCGCTGTCTCAAGGTGCAAAAGAAATCACATATATACGAATGATTTTAAACGAAATGGGTTTTAATGTTGAGGGTCCAACCACCATGTTATGTGACAACCAGGGTGCAGCATTCCTTGTGAAAAATCAGTGTGCCAAGAAAAGAAGTAAACACATTGATATTAGATACCACTATATCAGAGATAAATTTAATACTGGTGAAATTGTTGTTGAATACGTGCCTTCTGAGGAAAATGTTGCTGATATATTTACTAAATCATTAACAAAACAAAAAACATTGTACTTGTTGTAAACTTTTGAATATGAAATTTTAAAGTAACGTAAATTTTGAAATATTTGAATTTGAACTGTTGTTATATTTTTGAAGTATTTGAATTTAAATGAATCTAGATTGTTATATTTTTGAAATGAATTAATGCATTTGAATTGAAAAAATTAAAGAATAATTTATATGAAATACGTATGTAAAACAATTGGGTTGAAGGGAGGTTTGTTGCATTATATAAAATGTGGCAACCCAATTGTTAAGAATGTCAGTTTTGACTGTTGTATTTCAACACTAACACACACATTTTTTTTTTTTTGTTTCCTGTTCTTGGAACACACACTTTACACAACGCATATATTTAAAATAAATACTTTTCTACTTTTAACAATGGTTATGGGCCCAGGCCGGGCTCTGGGTCTTCGGTTTGGTCGGTTTTAATGTTAATCCGGAGTTAAAAACATTAAAGTTAAACATTTGTTGGTCGCGAAAAGTAAAGAAAGAATCGAAAATGGCGTGTTCGATTACGAATATTGATAAATTGAATGGTGAAAATTTTGCCACATGGAGTGTGCAAATAAAAAATTTATTAATTACATTAGATTTGTGGGACACTATTGTTCAAGACTGCCCTGAAGAAGCAAATGAAAAAGTGTCTTGGTTAAAAGCTGATCAAAAAGCATTGGCAACTATTAATTTATGTATGAAAGCAAGTGAATTGGTACATATAAAAAATGCAACCACTGCTAAAAGTGCATGGTTAACTTTAAATAACATATACTAAGCGGACACCGCAAGTAGAAAAGTTAAATTGTTGAAAAAATTAGTTAAATTTAAAATAACTAGTAATGAAAAAGTCTCTACACAAATCAATGAATTTTGTTCTTTAATTGAAGAACTAAAAGAAATAGATATTGTATTGAATGGTGACTTGTTGAGTGTTTTATTATTGTGTGGCTTACCATCATATATGGAAAATTTTATTGTTGCTATTGAAAGTAGGGACAGTTTGCCTAATATGCAAAGTTTAATCTCAAAAATATTACAAGAAGTACAAAGACATGAAGAAGACAAAAATGATACTATAGCGGAAAGTGTATTTACAGTTAAAAATGAAATTGAAATGAAGAAAAATATCAAAAAGATCAATAACCCCCAAAACAAATTTTCGAACTCGAATTCAAATATAAATCCCAACTCGAACTCAAACTCAAACAATAATTCAAACATTAACTCTAGTTCAAACGTTAACTCTACACATTCATATTATAAAAGAAAAGTGAATAAAAATATAACGTGTTTTAAATGTGGTAAAAAAGGACACATACGTGCACAATGTAAACAATTATCCAATGAATCTGTTTTTAACATAATTTCAGAAAAAACTTTTGTTTGTAATACTTGGATTGTGGATAGCGGCGCGTCCGCACACATGTGTAAAGACATTAAATTTTTTAATACGTATAAACAATATAGACAACAAATTACTTTAGCCTCTGGTAAAGTTATTTTTTCTGATCGCATTGGCAGTGTAAAATTAAAATCACGTTATTCTAATATAACTTTATATGATGTGATTCACGTACCTTCATTACATTCGAACTTTATATCTATTAGTAAAACTATTCAAGCTGGTAATACCGTAATTTTTTCTAATGCGAAAGCTTTTGTTAAAAATAAACATAACGAAAACATATTAACAGCTGTTATGGAAAGTGGTGTATATAAAGAAAATGACGAAAAAATAAATGCGTTTTCGGTTCAAGATAATTTTAACAAATGGCATATGAGATATGGACATTTAAATAGCAATGATTTATGTGAATTATCAAGAAAAAATATGGTTCGCGGTTTAAATATAAAAGCACCAAAAAATTTTGATTGTTTTACTTGCGCTCAGTGCAAAATAAATGAAAAAGCATATCCTATGTATTCAAGTGTTCGTACTACTTATGTCTTGGAACTTTTACATACTGATATATGTGGGCCCATCAATGTGACATCATTAGGCGGTTCAAGATACTTTTTAAGTATTATTGACGATTATTCCAGGTTTGTGATCACATATTTTCTTAAAAATAAGTCAGATGCTTGTGTAGTTTTCCAGCGTTTCGTTGCCATGGCAGAAAGACAAACTGGCCAGAAAGTCAAAATGGTAAGGACCGATAATGGTAGAGAATACGTCAATGCTGATTTTGACAAATTTTTCGATGAAAATGGAATTATTCATCAAACTACTGTACCATATTCTCCGGCTCAAAATGGCATAGCAGAAAGGATGAACCGAACACTTATGGAAATGGCTCGATGTTTACTAAAAGAATCTGGTTTACCAAAATTTCTTTGGCCTGAAGCTATAAATACGGCTACTTATTTACGCAACCGTTCACCTACAAAAGTTTTATGTAATGTAACTCCATACGAAAGGTGGTACGGCAAAGTGCCAAATGTTTCACATTTAAGAGCATTTGGATGTGATGTCGTTGCATTAGAAAAAGGTATAAGGCGTAGCAAATTAAATCCTAAAGGTGTTAAGCTTAAATTTGTTGGTTATTCAAGTACTATTAAAGGTTATAGACTTTAAAATTCAGAAAAAAGAAGTATAGTAACATCAAGAAATGTCACCTTTTTTGAAAATTCTTTTGAAAACATTGTTGATAATGAAAATGAAAATGATGAAAATCTTCATGATGAACTTACTGTTATATTTGATAATAATACTCAACCAACTGTTTCTGTAATGACAAACCATAATAAAAAACCAATAGAAGATGTTGTTCCTGTAACATCAAACAATAATAATAAACCAATAGAAGATGTTGTTCCTGTAAAGTCAAACAACAATAATAATAAACCAACAAAAGATGTTGAAAATTATACGTCCAGTGATGAATCAAGTGAAAGTGAAAGAGAAATTGTATGTGGTAAACGTTTAAGAGGTCGTCCAAGAATACATAGAAGTGGTAATAAAGGGAGGCCAAGAAAAGTATTTCGAACCGAAAATAACCCTTTAATGTTAAACTTAATTGTTGAAAACCCAAGTACAGTAGAAGAAGCGCTAAATTCTAAAGAATCTAAATATTGGAAAGATGCAATGGCCGTTGAGTACAAATCGTTAACACATGGGAGCTAGTAGATAAACCAAAAAATAAAAATATTATTGGTTTTAGATGGGTATTTGTGGTAAAAAGAAGACCAAATGGTTCAATAGAAAAATACAAAGCAAGACTAGTGGCACAAGGTTGCTTTCAAAGGTACAGTATTGATTATCAGGAGACGTTTGCTCCTGTGTGGTCTCCTGTGGTCATTCTACTATTCGTTTACTGCTGGCGTTGGCTGTGAAATACGAGTTAATAATTCACCGTATAGATATTGTTGGTGCTTACCTAAATGGTGAACTACAAGATGAAATATATATGGTTCAACCTCCATATTTTGAAGATAGTAGAAATAAAAATAAAGTGTGTCGTTTAAAACGTTCTTTATATGGTTTAAAACAGGCTGGAAGGCAATGGAACAAAAAGGCGGATGAAGTTTTGCAAAGTTTAGATTTAAAACGGTGTGATACTGATGGTTGTGTATATGTGAGAAAGAGGTTGAATGACATTAGTTTCATCGCGATTTATGTGGATGATATATTGGTAGCGTGTTCTACTAAAAATGAAATAATGGAGATTGTACAAAATTTAAATGAATCGTTTGATGTTGTGTACAAGGGTCCAATTTCTTTCTATCTTGGTATAGAAATTGATCGTGAAGATGAACGTGGAAATATTTCTATTCATCAATTAAAATATATAAACGAATTGTTGAAACAGTGGGGGATGTTAAATTGCAAACCAGCTTACACTCCTTTAGCTAACGGTGTGGTTTTAGAAAAATGTGAAAATCAATGTAATATTGATAATATTAAAGAATATCAAAGCTTGATGGGTGCATTAAATTATTTGGCAACTACATCGAGGCCTGATATAGCCTATGCTGTTTCAAGACTCTCACAATTTAATTCCCATCCTCACATTGAACACTTTCAGGCAGCTAAGCATATTCTCAGATATTTAAAGGGCACCATAAAAGGTACTATAACTTATAATAAATCCATTACAAATTTATTATGTTACACAGATGCTGATTGGGGTTCAGACCCGAACGAAAGAAAATCATACAGTGGTTATGTGGCTTTGTGTTGTGGTGGTGCCACAGCGTGGGAAGCTAAAAAACAATCTGTAATTGCTTTCAGCTCTGTAGAAGCAGAGTATATTGCGCTGTCTCAAGGTGCAAAAGAAATCACATATATACGAATGATTTTAAACGAAATGGGTTTTAATGTTGAGGGTCCAACCACCATGTTATGTGACAACCAGGGTGCAGCATTCCTTGTGAAAAATCAGTGTGCCAAGAAAAGAAGTAAACACATTGATATTAGATACCACTATATCAGAGATAAATTTAATACTGGTGAAATTGTTGTTGAATACGTGCCTTCTGAGGAAAATGTTGCTGATATATTTACTAAATCATTAACAAAACAAAAAACATTGTACTTGTTGTAAACTTTTGAATATGAAATTTTAAAGTAACGTAAATTTTGAAATATTTGAATTTGAACTGTTGTTATATTTTTGAAGTATTTGAATTTAAATGAATCTAGATTGTTATATTTTTGAAATGAATTAATGCATTTGAATTGAAAAAATTAAAGAATAATTTATATGAAATACGTATGTAAAACAATTGGGTTGAAGGGAGGTTTGTTGCATTATATAAAATGTGGCAACCCAATTGTTAAGAATGTCAGTTTTGACTGTTGTATTTCAACACTAACACACACATTTTTTTTTTTTTTGTTTCCTGTTCTTGGAACACACACTTTACACAACGCATATATTTAAAATAAATACTTTTCTACTTTTAACAATGGTTATGGGCCCAGGCCGGGCTCTGGGTCTTCGGTTTGGTCGGTTTTAATGTTAATCCGGAGTTAAAAACATTAAAGTTAAACATTTGTTGGTCGCGAAAAGTAAAGAAAGAATCGAAAATGGCGTGTTCGATTACGAATATTGATAAATTGAATGGTGAAAATTTTGCCACATGGAGTGTGCAAATAAAAAATTTATTAATTACATTAGATTTGTGGGACACTATTGTTCAAGACTGCCCTGAAGAAGCAAATGAAAAAGTGTCTTGGTTAAAAGCTGATCAAAAAGCATTGGCAACTATTAATTTATGTATGAAAGCAAGTGAATTGGTACATATAAAAAATGCAACCCTGCTAAAAGTGCATGGTTAACTTTAAATAACATATACTAAGCGGACACCGCAAGTAGAAAAGTTAAATTGTTGAAAAAATTAGTTAAATTTAAAATAACTAGTAATGAAAAAGTCTCTACACAAATCAATGAATTTTGTTCTTTAATTGAAGAACTAAAAGAAATAGATATTGTATTGAATGGTGACTTGTTGAGTGTTTTATTATTGTGTGGCTTACCATCATATATGGAAAATTTTATTGTTGCTATTGAAAGTAGGGACAGTTTGCCTAATATGCAAAGTTTAATCTCAAAAATATTACAAGAAGTACAAAGACATGAAGAAGACAAAAATGATACTATAGCGGAAAGTGTATTTACAGTTAAAAATGAAATTGAAATGAAGAAAAATATCAAAAAGATCAATAACCCCCAAAACAAATTTTCGAACTCGAATTCAAATATAAATCCCAACTCGAACTCAAACTCAAACAATAATTCAAACATTAACTCTAGTTCAAACGTTAACTCTACACATTCATATTATAAAAGAAAAGTGAATAAAAATATAACGTGTTTTAAATGTGGTAAAAAAGGACACATACGTGCACAATGTAAACAATTATCCAATGAATCTGTTTTTAACATAATTTCAGAAAAAACTTTTGTTTGTAATACTTGGATTGTGGATAGCGGCGCGTCCGCACACATGTGTAAAGACATTAAATTTTTTAATACGTATAAACAATATAGACAACAAATTACTTTAGCCTCTGGTAAAGTTATTTTTTCTGATCGCATTGGCAGTGTAAAATTAAAATCACGTTATTCTAATATAACTTTATATGATGTGATTCACGTACCTTCATTACATTCGAACTTTATATCTATTAGTAAAACTATTCAAGCTGGTAATACCGTAATTTTTTCTAATGCGAAAGCTTTTGTTAAAAATAAACATAACGAAAACATATTAACAGCTGTTATGGAAAGTGGTGTATATAAAGAAAATGACGAAAAAATAAATGCGTTTTCGGTTCAAGATAATTTTAACAAATGGCATATGAGATATGGACATTTAAATAGCAATGATTTATGTGAATTATCAAGAAAAAATATGGTTCGCGGTTTAAATATAAAAGCACCAAAAAATTTTGATTGTTTTACTTGCGCTCAGTGCAAAATAAATGAAAAAGCATATCCTATGTATTCAAGTGTTCGTACTACTTATGTCTTGGAACTTTTACATACTGATATATGTGGGCCCATCAATGTGACATCATTAGGCGGTTCAAGATACTTTTTAAGTATTATTGGCGATTATTCCAGGTTTGTGATCACATATTTTCTTAAAAATAAGTCAGATGCTTGTGTAGTTTTCCAGCGTTTCGTTGCCATGGCAGAAAGACAAACTGGCCAGAAAGTCAAAATGGTAAGGACCGATAATGGTAGAGAATACGTCAATGCTGATTTTGACAAATTTTTCGATGAAAATGGAATTATTCATCAAACTACTGTACCATATTCTCCGGCTCAAAATGGCATAGCAGAAAGGATGAACCGAACACTTATGGAAATGGCTCGATGTTTACTAAAAGAATCTGGTTTACCAAAATTTCTTTGGCCTGAAGCTATAAATACGGCTACTTATTTACGCAACCGTTCACCTACAAAAGTTTTATGTAATGTAACTCCATACGAAAGGTGGTACGGCAAAGTGCCAAATGTTTCACATTTAAGAGCATTTGGATGTGATGTCGTTGCATTAGAAAAAGGTATAAGGCGTAGCAAATTAGTTCCTAAAGGTGTTAAGCTTAAATTTGTTGGTTATTCAAGTACTATTAAAGGTTATAGACTTTATAATTCAGAAAAAAGAAGTATAGTAACATCAAGAAATGTCACCTTTTTTGAAAATTCCTTTGAAAACATTGTTGATAATGAAAATGAAAATGATGAAAATCTTCATGATGAACTTACTGTTATATTTGATAATAATACTCAACCAACTGTTTCTGTAATGACAAACCATAATAAAAAACCAATAGAAGATGTTGTTCCTGTAACATCAAACAATAATAATAAACCAATAGAAGATGTTGTTCCTGTAAAGTCAAACAACAATAACAATAAACCAACAAAGGATGTTGAAAATTATACGTCCAGTGATGAATCAAGTGAAAGTGAAAGAGAAATTATATGTGGTAAACGTTTAAGAGGTCGTCCAAGAATACATAGAAGTGGTAATAAAGGGACGCCAAGAAAAGTATTTCGAACCGAAAATAACCCTTTAATGTTAAACTTAATTGTTGAAAACCCAAGTACAGTAGAAGAAGCGCTAAATTCTAAAGAATCTAAATATTGGAAAGATGCAATGGCCGTTGAGTACAAATCGTTAACACATGGGAGCTAGTAGATAAACCAAAAAATAAAAATATTATTGGTTTTAGATGGGTATTTGTGGTAAAAAGAAGACCAAATGGTTCAATAGAAAAATACAAAGCAAGACTAGTGGCACAAGGTTGCTTTCAAAGGTACAGTATTGATTATCAGGAGACGTTTGCTCCTGTGGTACGTCATTCTACTATTCGTTTACTGCTGGCGTTGGCTGTGAAATACGAGTTAATAATTCGCCGTATAGATATTGTTGGTGCTTACCTAAATGGTGAACTACAAGATGAAATATATATGGTTCAACCTCCATATTTTGAAGATAGTAGAAATAAAAATAAAGTGTGTCGTTTAAAACGTTCTTTATATGGTTTAAAACAGGCTGGAAGGCAATGGAACAAAAAGGCGGATGAAGTTTTGCAAAGTTTAGATTTAAAACGGTGTGATACTGATGGTTGTGTATATGTGAGAAAGAGGTTGAATGACATTAGTTTCATCGCGATTTATGTGGATGATATATTGGTAGCGTGTTCTACTAAAAATGAAATAATGGAGATTGTACAAAATTTAAATGAATCGTTTGATGTTGTGTACAAGGGTCCAATTTCTTTCTATCTTGGTATAGAAATTGATCGTGAAGATGAACGTGGAAATATTTCTATTCATCAATTAAAATATATAAACGAATTGTTGAAACAGTGGGGGATGTTAAATTGCAAACCAGCTTACACTCCTTTAGCTAACGGTGTGGTTTTAGAAAAATGTGAAAATCAATGTAATATTGATAATATTAAAGAATATCAAAGCTTGATGGGTGCATTAAATTATTTGGCAACTACATCGAGGCCTGATATAGCCTATGCTGTTTCACGACTCTCACAATTTAATTCCCATCCTCACATTGAACACTTTCAGGCAGCTAAGCATATTCTCAGATATTTAAAGGGCACCATAAAAGGTACTATAACTTATAATAAATCCATTACAAATTTATTATGTTACACAGATGCTAATTGGGGTTCAGACCCGAACGAAAGAAAATCATACAGTGGTTATGTGGCTTTGTGTTGTGGTGGTGCCACAGCGTGGAAAGCTAAAAAACAATCTGTAGTTGCTCTCAGCTCTGTAGAAGCAGAGTATATTGCGCTGTCTCAAGGTGCAAAAGAAATCACATATATACGAATGATTTTAAACGAAATGGGTTTTAATGTTGAGGGTCCAACCACAATGTTATGTGACAACCAGGGTGCAGCATTCCTTGTGAAAAATCAGTGTGCCAAGAAAAGAAGTAAACACATTGATATTAGATACCACTATATCAGAGATAAATTTAATACTGGTGAAATTGTTGTTGAATACGTGCCTTCTAAGGAAAATGTTGCTGATATATTTACTAAATCATTAACAAAACAAAAAACATTGTACTTGTTGTAAACTTTTGAATATGAAATTTTAAAGTAACGTAAATTTTGAAATATTTGAATTTGAACTGTTGTTATATTTTTGAAGTATTTGAATTTAAATGAATCTAGATTGTTATATTTTTGAAATGAATTAATGCATTTGAATTGAAAAAATTAAAGAATAATTTATATGAAATACGTATGTAAAACAATTGGGTTGAAGGGAGGTTTGTTGCATTATATAAAATGTGGCAACTCAATTGTTAAGAATGTCAGTTTTGACTGTTGTATTTCAACACTAACACACACATTTTTTTTTTTTTTTTGTTTCCTGTTCTTGGAACACACACTTTACACAACGCATATATTTAAAATAAATACTTTTCTACTTTTAACAATGGTTATGGGCCCAGGCCGGGCTCTGGGTCTTCGGTTTGGTCGGTTTTAATGTTAATCCGGAGTTAAAAACATTAAAGTTAAACATTTGTTGGTCGCGAAAAGTAAAGAAAGAATCGAAAATGGCGTGTTCGATTACGAATATTGATAAATTGAATGGTGAAAATTTTGCCACATGGAGTGTGCAAATAAAAAATTTATTAATTACATTAGATTTGTGGGACACTATTGTTCAAGACTGCCCTGAAGAAGCAAATGAAAAAGTGTCTTGGTTAAAAGCTGATCAAAAAGCATTGGCAACTATTAATTTATGTATGAAAGCAAGTGAATTGGTACATATAAAAAATGCAACCACTGCTAAAAGTGCATGGTTAACTTTAAATAACATATACTAAGCGGACACCGCAAGTAGAAAAGTTAAATTGTTGAAAAAATTAGTTAAATTTAAAATAACTAGTAATGAAAAAGTCTCTACACAAATCAATGAATTTTGTTCTTTAATTGAAGAACTAAAAGAAATAGATATTGTATTGAATGGTGACTTGTTGAGTGTTTTATTATTGTGTGGCTTACCATCATATATGGAAAATTTTATTGTTGCCATTGAAAGTAGGGACAGTTTGCCTAATATGCAAAGTTTAATCAAAAAAATATTACAAGAAGTACAAAGACATGAAGAAGACAAAAATGATACTATAGCGGAAAGTGTATTTACAGTTAAAAATGAAATTGAAATGAAGAAAAATATCAAAAAGATCAATAACCCTCAAAACAAATTTTCGAACTCGAATTCAAATATAAATCCCAACTCGAACTCAAACTCAAACAATAATTCAAACATTAACTCTAGTTCAAACGTTAACTCACATTCATATTATAAAAGAAAAGTGAATAAAAATATAACGTGTTTTAAATGTGGTAAAAAAGGACACATACGTGCACAATGTAAACAATTATCCAATGAATCTGCTTTTAACATAATTTCAGAAAAAACTTTTGTTTGTAATACTTGGATTGTGGATAGCGGCGGGTCCGCACACATGTGTAAAGACATTAAATTTTTTAATACGTATAAACAATATAGACAACAAATTACTTTAGCCTCTGGTAAAGTTATTTTTTCTGAAGGTATTGGCAGTGTAAAATTAAAATCACGTTATTCTAATATAACTTTATATGATGTGATTCACGTACCTTCATTACATTCGAAGTTTATATCTATTAGTAAAACTATTCAAGCTGGTAATACCGTAATTTTTTCTAATGCGAAAGCTTTTGTTAAAAATAAACATAACGAAAACATATTAACAGCTGTTATGGAAAGTGGTGTATATAAAGAAAATGACGAAAAAATAAATGAGTTTTCGGTTCAAGAAAATTTTAACAAATGGCATATGAGATATGGACATTTAAATAGCAATGATTTATGTGAATTATCAAGAAAAAATATGGTTCGCGGTTTAAATATAAAAGCACCAAAAAATTTTGATTGTTTTACTTGCGCTCAGTGCAAAATAAATGAAAAAGCATATCCTATGTATTCAAGTGTTCGTACTACTTATGTCTTGGAACTTTTACATACTGATATATGTGGGCCCATCAATGTGACATCATTAGGCGGTTCAAGATACTTTTTAAGTATTATTGACGATTATTCCAGGTTTGTGATCACATATTTTCTTAAAAATAAGTCAGATGCTTGTGTAGTTTTCCAGCGTTTCGTTGCCATGGCAGAAAGACAAACTGGCCAGAAAGTCAAAATGGTAAGGACCGATAATGGTAGAGAATACGTCAATGCTGATTTTGACAAATTTTTCGATGAAAATGGAATTATTCATCAAACTACTGTACCATATTCTCCGGCTCAAAATGGCATAGCAGAAAGGATGAACCGAACACTTATGGAAATGGCTCGATGTTTACTAAAAGAATCTGGTTTACCAAAATTTCTTTGGCCTGAAGCTATAAATACGGCTACTTATTTACGCAACCGTTCACCTACAAAAGTTTTATGTAATGTAACTCCATACGAAAGGTGGTACGGCAAAGTGCCAAATGTTTCACACTTAAGAGCATTTGGATGTGATGTCGTTGCATTAGAAAAAGGTATAAGGCGTAGCAAATTAGATCCTAAAGGTGTTAAGCTTAAATTTGTTGGTTATTTAAGTACTATTAAAGGTTATAGACTTTATAATTCAGAAAAAAGAAATATAGTAACATCATGAAATGTCACCTTTTTTGAAAATTCCTTTGAAAACATTGTTGATAATGAAAATGAAAATGATGAAAATCTTCATGATGAACTTACTGTTATATTTGATAATAATACTCAACCAACTGTTTCTGTAATGACAAACCATAATAAAAAACCAATAGAAGATGTTGTTCCTGTAACATCAAACAATAATAATAAACCAATAGAAGATGTTGTTCCTGTAAAGTCAAACAACAATAACAATAAACCAACAAAGGATGTTGAAAATTATACGTCCAGTGATGAATCAAGTGAAAGTGAAAGAGAAATTGTATGTGGTAAACGTGTAAGAGGTCGTCCAAGAATACATAGAAGTGGTAATAAAGGGAGGCCAAGAAAAGTATTTCGAACCGAAAATAACCCTTTAATGTTAAACTTAATTGTTGAAAACCCAAGTACAGTAGAAGAAGCGCTAAATTCTAAAGAATCTAAATATTGGAAAGATGCAATGGCCGTTGAGTACAAATCGTTGACACATGGGAGCTAGTAGATAAACCAAAAAATAAAAATATTATTGGTTGTAGATGGGTATTTGTGATAAAAAGAAGACCAGATGGTTCAATAGAAAAATACAAAGCAAGACTAGTGGCACAAGGTTGCTTTCAAAGGTACAGTATTGATTATCAGGAGACGTTTGCTCCTGTGGTACGTCATTCTACTATTCGTTTACTGCTGGCGTTGGCTGTGAAATACGAGTTAATAATTCACCATATAGATATTGTTGGTGCTTACCTAAATGGTGAACTACAAGATGAAATATATATGGTTCAACCTCCATATTTTGAAGATAGTATAAATAAAAATAAAGTGTGTCGTTTAAAACGTTCTTTATATGGTTTAAAACAGGCTGGAAGGCAATGGAACAAAAAGGCGGATGAAGTTTTGCAAAGTTTAGATTTTAAACGGTGTGATACTGATGGTTGTGTATATGTGAGAAAGAGGTTGAATGACATTAGTTTCATCGCGATTTATGTGGATGATATATTGGTAGCGTGTTCTACTAAAAATGAAATAATGGAGATTGTACAAAATTTAAATGAATCGTTTGATGTTGTGGACAAGGGTCCAATTTCTTTCTATCTTGGTATAGAAATTGAACGTGAAGATGAACGTGGAAATATTTCTTTTCATCAATTAAAATATATAAACGAATTGTTGAAACAGTGGGGGATGTTAAATTGCAAAACAGCTTACACTCCTTTAGCTAACGGTGTGGTTTTAGAAAAATGTGAAAATCAATGTAATATTAATAATATTAAAGAATATCAAAGCTTGATGGGTGCATTAAATTATTTGGCAACTACATCGAGGCCTGATATAGGCTATGCTGTTTCACGACTCTCACAATTTAACTCCCATCCTCACATTGAACACTTTCAGGCAGCTAAGCATATTCTCAGATATTTAAAGGGCACCATAAAAGGTACTTTAACTTATAATAAATCCATTACAAATTTATTATGTTACACAGATGCTGATTGGGGTTCAGACCCGAACGAAAGAAAATCATACAGTGGTTATGTGGCTTTGTGTTGTGGTGGTGCCACAGCGTGGGAAGCTAAAAAACAATCTGTAGTTGCTCTCAGCTCTGTAGAAGCAGAGTATATTGCGCTGTCTCAAGGTGCAAAAGAAATCACATATATACGAATGATTTTAAACGAAATGGGTTTTAATGTTGAGGGTCCAACCACAATGTTATGTGACAACCAGGGTGCAGCATTCCTTGTGAAAAATCAGTGTGCCAAGAAAAGAAGTAAACACATTGATATTAGATACCACTATATCAGAGATAAATTTAATACTGGTGAAATTGTTGTTGAATACGTGCCTTCTAAGGAAAATGTTGCTGATATATTTACTAAATCATTAACAAAACAAAAAACATTGTACTTGTTGTAAACTTTTGAATATGAAATTTTAAAGTAACGTAAATTTTGAAATATTTGAATTTGAACTGTTGTTATATTTTTGAAGTATTTGAATTTAAATGAATCTAGATTGTTATATTTTTGAAATGAATTAATGCATTTGAATTGAAAAAATTAAAGAATAATTTATATGAAATACGTATGTAAAACAATTGGGTTGAAGGGAGGTTTGTTGCATTATATAAAATGTGGCAACCCAATTGTTAAGAATGTCAGTTTTGACTGTTGTATTTCAACACTAACACACACATTTTTTTTTTGTTGTTTTGTTTCCTGTTCTTGGAACACACACTTTACACAACGCATATATTTAAAACAAATACTTTTCTACTTTTAACAATGGTTATGGGCCCAGGCCGGGCTCTGGGTCTTCGGTTTGGTTGGTTTTAATGTTAATCCGGAGTTAAAAACATTAAAGTTAAACATTTGTTGGTCGCGAAAAGTAAAGAAAGAATCGAAAATGGCGTCTTCGATTACGAATATTGATAAATTGAATGGTGAAAATTTTGCCACATGGAGTGTGCAAATAAAAAATTTATTAATTACAATAGATTTGTGGGACACTATTGTTCAAGACTGCCCTGAAGAAGCAAATGAAAAATTGTCTTGGTTAAAAGCTGAACAAAAAGCATTGGCAACTATTAATTTATGTATGAAAGCAAGTGAATTGGTACATATAAAAAATGCAACCACTGCTAAAAGTGCATGGTTAACTTTAAATAACATATACAAAGCGGACACCGCAAGTAGAAAAGTTAAATTGTTGAAAAAATTAGTTAAATTCAAAATAACTAGTAATGAAAAAGTCTCTACACAAATCAATGAATTTTGTTCTTTAATTGAAGAACTAAAAGAAATAGATATTGTATTGAATGGTGACTTGTTGAGTGTTTTATTATTGTGTGGCTTACCATCATATATGGAAAATTTTATTGTTGCCATTGAAAGTAGAAACAGTTTGCCTAATATGCAAAGTTTAATCTCAAAAATATTACAAGAAGTACAAAGACATGAAGAAGACAAAAATGATACTATAGCGGAAAGTGTATTTACAGTTAAAAATGAAATTGAAATGAAGAAAAATATCAAAAAGATCAATAACCCCCAAAACAAATTTTCGAACTCGAATTCAAATATAAATCCCAACTCGAACTCAAACTCAAACAATAATTCAAACATTAACTCTAGTTCAAACGTTAACTCACATTCATATTATAAAAGAAAAGTGAATAAAAATATAACGTGTTTTAAATGTGGTAAAAAAGGACACATACGTGCACAATGTAAACAATTATCCAATGAATCTGCTTTTAACATAATTTCAGAAAAAACTTTTGTTTGTAATACTTGGATTGTGGATAGCGGCGCGTCCGCACACATGTGTAAAGACATTAAATTTTTTAATACGTATAAACAATATAGACAACAAATTACTTTAGCCTCTGGTAAAGTTATTTTTTCTGAAGGCATTGGCAGTGTAAAATTAAAATCACGTTATTCTAATATAACTTTATATGATGTGATTCACGTACCTTCATTACATTCGAACTTTATATCTATTAGTAAAACTATTCAAGCTAGTAATACCGTAATTTTTTCTAATGCGAAAGCTTTTGTTAAAAATAAACATAACGAAAACATATTAACAGCTGTTATGGAAAGTGGTGTATATAAAGAAAATGACGAAAAAATAAATGCGTTTTCGGTTGAAGATAATTTTAACAAATGGCATATGAGATATGGACATTTAAATAGCAATGATTTATGTGAATTATCAAGAAAAAATATGGTTCGCGGTTTAAATATAAAAGCACCAAAAAATTTTGATTGTTTTACTTGCGCTCAGTGCAAAATAAATGAAAAAGCATATCCTATGTATTCAAGTGTTCGTACTACTTATGTCTTGGAACTTTTACATACTGATATATGTGGGCCCATCAATGTGACATCATTAGGCGGTTCAAGATACTTTTTAAGTATTATTGACGATTATTCCAGGTTTGTGATCACATATTTTCTTAAAAATAAGTCAGATGCTTGTGTAGTTTTCCAGCGTTTCGTTGCCATGGCAGAAAGACAAACTGGCCAGAAAGTCAAAATGGTAAGGACCGATAATGGTAGAGAATACGTCAATGCTGATTTTGACAAATTTTTCGATGAAAATGGAATTATTCATCAAACTACTGTACCATATTCTCCGGCTCAAAATGGCATAGCAGAAAGGATGAACCGAACACTTATGGAAATGGCTCGATGTTTACTAAAAGAATCTGGTTTACCAAAATTTCTTTGGCCTGAAGCTATAAATACGGCTACTTATTTACGCAACCGTTCACCTACAAAACTTTTATGTAATGTAACTCCATACGAAAGGTGGTACGGCAAAGTGCCAAATGTTTCACATTTAAGAGCATTTGGATGTGATGTCGTTGCATTAGAAAAAGGTATAAGGCGTAGCAAATTAGTTCCTAAAGGTGTTAAGCTTAAATTTGTTGGTTATTCAAGTACTATTAAAGGTTATAGACTTTATAATTCAGAAAAAAGAAGTATAGTAACATCAAGAAATGTCACCTTTTTTGAAAATTCCTTTGAAAACATTGTTGATAATGAAAATGAAAATGATGAAAATCTTCATGATGAACTTACTGTTATATTTGATAATAATACTCAACCAACTGTTTCTGTAATGACAAACCATAATAAAAAACCAATAGAAGATGTTGTTCCTGTAACATCAAACAATAATAATAAACCAATAGAAGATGTTGTTCCTGTAAAGTCAAACAACAATAACAATAAACCAACAAAGGATGTTGAAAATTATACGTCCAGTGATGAATCAAGTGAAAGTGAAAGAGAAATTGTATGTGGTAAACGTGTAAGAGGTCGTCCAAGAATACATAGAAGTGGTAATAAAGGGAGGCCAAGAAAAGTATTTCGAACCGAAAATAACCCTTTAATGTTAAACTTAATTGTTGAAGTACAGTAGAAGAAGCGCTAAATTCTAAAGAATCTAAATATTGGAAAGATGCAATGGCCGTTAAGTACAAATCGTTAATACAACATAACACATGGGAGCTAGTAGATAAACCAAAAAATAAAAATATTATTGGTTTTAGATGGGTATTTGTGGTAAAAAGAAGACCAAATGGTTCAATAGAAAAATACAAAGCAAGACTAGTGGCACAAGGTTGCTTTCAAAGGTACAGTATTGATTATCAGGAGACGTTTGCTCCTGTGGTACGTCATTCTACTATTCGTTTACTGCTGGCGTTGGCTGTGAAATACGAGTTAATAATTCACCGTATAGATATTGTTGGTGCTTACCTAAATGGTGAACTACAAGATGAAATATATATGGTTCAACCTCCATATTTTCAAGATAGTAGAAATAAAAATAAAGTGTGTCGTTTAAAACGTTCTTTATATGGTTTAAAACAGGCTGGAAGGCAATGGAACAAAAAGGCGGATGAAGTTTTGCAAAGTTTAGATTTAAAACGGTGTGATACTGATGGTTGTGTATATGTGAGAAAGAGGTTGAATGACATTAGTTTCATCGCGATTTATGTGGATGATATATTGGTAGCGTGTTCTACTAAAAATAAAATAATGGAGATTGTACAAAATTTAAATGAATCGTTTGATGTTGTGTACAAGGGTCCAATTTCTTTCTATCTTGGTATAGAAATTGATCGTGAAGATGAACGTGGAAATATTTCTATTCATCAATTAAAATATATAAACGAATTGTTGAAACAGTGGGGGATGTTAAATTGCAAACCAGCTTACACTCCTTTAGCTAACGGTGTGGTTTTAGAAAAATGTGAAAATCAATGTAATATTGATAATATTAAAGAATATCAAAGCTTGATGGGTGCATTAAATTATTTGGCAACTACATCGAGGCCTGATATAGCCTATGCTGTTTCACGACTCTCACAATTTAATTCCCATCCTCACATTGAACACTTTCAGGCAGCTAAGCATATTCTCAGATATTTAAAGGGCACCATAAAAGGTACTATAACTTATAATAAATCCATTACAAATTTATTATGTTACACAGATGCTGATTGGGGTTCAGACCCGAACGAAAGAAAATCATACAGTGGTTATGTGGCTTTGTGTTGTGGTGGTGCCACAGCGTGGGAAGCTAAAAAACAATCTGTAATTGCTTTCAGCTCTGTAGAAGCAGAGTATATTGCGCTGTCTCAAGGTGCAAAAGAAATCACATATATACGAATGATTTTAAACGAAATGGGTTTTAATGTTGAGGGTCCAACCACCATGTTATGTGACAACCAGGGTGCAGCATTCCTTGTGAAAAATCAGTGTGCCAAGAAAAGAAGTAAACACATTGATATTAGATACCACTATATCAGAGATAAATTTAATACTGGTGAAATTGTTGTTGAATACGTGCCTTCTGAGGAAAATGTTGCTGATATATTTACTAAATCATTAACAAAACAAAAAACATTGTACTTGTTGTAAACTTTTGAATATGAAATTTTAAAGTAACGTAAATTTTGAAATATTTGAATTTGAACTGTTGTTATATTTTTGAAGTATTTGAATTTAAATGAATCTAGATTGTTATATTTTTGAAATGAATTAATGCATTTGAATTGAAAAAATTAAAGAATAATTTATATGAAATACGTATGTAAAACAATTGGGTTGAAGGGAGGTTTGTTGCATTATATAAAATGTGGCAACTCAATTGTTAAGAATGTCAGTTTTGACTGTTGTATTTCAACACTAACACACACATTTTTTTTTTTTTTGTTTCCTGTTCTTGGAACACACACTTTACACAACGCATATATTTAAAACAAATACTTTTCTACTTTTAACAATGGTTATGGGCCCAGGCCGGGCTCTGGGTCTTCGGTTTGGTCGGTTTTAATGTTAATCCGGAGTTAAAAACATTAAAGTTAAACATTTGTTGGTCGCGAAAAGTAAAGAAAGAATCGAAAATGGCGTGTTCGATTACGAATATTGATAAATTGAATGGTGAAAATTTTGCCACATGGAGTGTGCAAATAAAAAATTTATTAATTACAATAGATTTGTGGGACACTATTGTTCAAGACTGCCCTGAAGAAGCAAATGAAAAAGTGTCTTGGTTAAAAGCTGATCAAAAAGCATTGGCAACTATTAATTTATGTATGAAAGCAAGTGAATTGGTACATATAAAAAATGCAACCACTGCTAAAAGTGCATGGTTAACTTTAAATAACATATACAAAGCGGACACCGCAAGTAGAAAAGTTAAATTGTTGAAAAAATTAGTTAAATTTAAAATAACTAGTAATGAAAAAGTCTCTACACAAATCAATGAATTTTGTTCTTTAATTGAAGAACTAAAAGAAATAGATATTGTATTGAATGGTGACTTGTTGAGTGTTTTATTATTGTGTGGCTTACCATCATATATGGAAAATTTTATTGTTGCCATTGAAAGTAGGGACAGTTTGCCTAATATGCAAAGTTTAATCTCAAAAATATTACAAGAAGTACAAAGACATGAAGAAGACAAAAATGATACTATAGCGGAAAGTGTATTTACAGTTAAAAATGAAATTGAAATGAAGAAAAATATCAAAAAGATCAATAACCCTCAAAACAAATTTCCGAACTCGAATTCAAATATAAATCCCAACTCGAACTCAAACTCAAACAATAATTCAAACATTAACTCTAGTTCAAACGTTAAGTCTACACATTCATATTATAAAAGAAAAGTGAATAAAAATATAACGTGTTTTAAATGTGGTAAAAAAGGACACATACGTGCACAATGTAAACAATTATCCAATGAATCTGCTTTTAACATAATTTCAGAAAAAACTTTTGTTTGTAATACTTGGATTGTGGATAGCGGCGCGTCCGCACACATGTGTAAAGACATTAAATTTTTTAATACGTATAAACAATATAGACAACAAATTACTTTAGCCTCTGGTAAAGTTATTTTTTCTGATCGCATTGGCAGTGTAAAATTAAAATCACGTTATTCTAATGTAACTTTATATGATGTGATTCACGTACCTTCATTACATTCGAACTTTATATCTATTAGTAAAACTATTCAAGCTGGTAATACCGTAATTTTTTCTAATGCGAAAGCTTTTGTTAAAAATAAACATAACGAAAACATATTAACAGCTGTTATGGAAAGTGGTATATATAAAGAAAATGACGAAAAAATAAATGCGTTTTCGGTTCAAGATAATTTTAACAAATGGCATATGAGATATGGACATTTAAATAGCAATGATTTATGTGAATTATCAAGAAAAAATATGGTTCGCGGTTTAAATATAAAAGCACCAAAAAATTTTGATTGTTTTACTTGCGCTCAGTGCAAAATAAATGAAAAAGCATATCCTATGTATTCAAGTGTTCGTACTACTTATGTCTTGGAACTTTTACATACTGATATATGTGGGCCCATCAATGTGACATCATTAGGCGGTTCAAGATACTTTTTAAGTATTATTGACGATTATTCCAGGTTTGTGATCACATATTTTCTTAAAAATAAGTCAGATGCTTGTGTAGTTTTCCAGCGTTTCGTTGCCATGGCAGAAAGACAAACTGGCCAGAAAGTCAAAATGGTAAGGACCGATAATGGTAGAGAATACGTCAATGCTGATTTTGACAAATTTTTCGATGAAAATGGAATTATTCATCAAACTACTGTACCATATTCTCCGGCTCAAAATGGCATAGCAGAAAGGATGAACCGAACACTTATGGAAATGGCTCGATGTTTACTAAAAGAATCTGGTTTACCAAAATTTCTTTGGCCTGAAGCTATAAATACGGCTACTTATTTACGCAACCGTTCACCTACAAAACTTTTATGTAATGTAACTCCATACGAAAGGTGGTACGGCAAAGTGCCAAATGTTTCACATTTAAGAGCATTTGGATGTGATGTCGTTGCATTAGAAAAAGGTATAAGGCGTAGCAAATTAGTTCCTAAAGGTGTTAAGCTTAAATTTGTTGGTTATTCAAGTACTATTAAAGGTTATAGACTTTATAATTCAGAAAAAAGAAGTATAGTAACATCAAGAAATGTCACCTTTTTTGAAAATTCCTTTGAAAACATTGTTGATAATGAAAATGAAAATGATGAAAATCTTCATGATGAACTTACTGTTATATTTGATAATAATACTCAACCAACTGTTTCTGTAATGACAAACCATAATAAAAAACCAATAGAAGATGTTGTTCCTGTAACATCAAACAATAATAATAAACCAATAGAAGATGTTGTTCCTGTAAAGTCAAACAACAATAACAATAAACCAACAAAGGATGTTGAAAATTATACGTCCAGTGATGAATCAAGTGAAAGTGAAAGAGAAATTGTATGTGGTAAACGTGTAAGAGGTCGTCCAAGAATACATAGAAGTGGTAATAAAGGGAGGCCAAGAAAAGTATTTCGAACCGAAAATAACCCTTTAATGTTAAACTTAATTGTTGAAGTACAGTAGAAGAAGCGCTAAATTCTAAAGAATCTAAATATTGGAAAGATGCAATGGCCGTTAAGTACAAATCGTTAATACAACATAACACATGGGAGCTAGTAGATAAACCAAAAAATAAAAATATTATTGGTTTTAGATGGGTATTTGTGGTAAAAAGAAGACCAAATGGTTCAATAGAAAAATACAAAGCAAGACTAGTGGCACAAGGTTGCTTTCAAAGGTACAGTATTGATTATCAGGAGACGTTTGCTCCTGTGGTACGTCATTCTACTATTCGTTTACTGCTGGCGTTGGCTGTGAAATACGAGTTAATAATTCACCGTATAGATATTGTTGGTGCTTACCTAAATGGTGAACTACAAGATGAAATATATATGGTTCAACCTCCATATTTTGAAGATAGTAGAAATAAAAATAAAGTGTGTCGTTTAAAACGTTCTTTATATGGTTTAAAACAGGCTGGAAGGCAATGGAACAAAAAGGCGGATGAAGTTTTGCAAAGTTTAGATTTAAAACGGTGTGATACTGATGGTTGTGTATATGTGAGAAAGAGGTTGAATGACATTAGTTTCATCGCGATTTATGTGGATGATATATTGGTAGCGTGTTCTACTAAAAATGAAATAATGGAGATTGTACAAAATTTAAATGAATCGTTTGATGTTGTGTACAAGGGTCCAATTTCTTTCTATCTTGGTATAGAAATTGATCGTGAAGATGAACGTGGAAATATTTCTATTCATCAATTAAAATATATAAACGAATTGTTGAAACAGTGGGGGATGTTAAATTGCAAACCAGCTTACACTCCTTTAGCTAACGGTGTGGTTTTAGAAAAATATGAAAATCAATGTAATATTGATAATATTAAAGAATATCAAAGCTTGATGGGTGCATTAAATTATTTGGCAACTACATCGAGGCCTGATATAGCCTATGCTGTTTCACGACTCTCACAATTTAATTCCCATCCTCACATTGAACACTTTCAGGCAACTAAGCATATTCTCAGATATTTAAAGGGCACCATAAAAGGTACTATAACTTATAATAAATCCATTACAAATTTATTATGTTACACAGATGCTGATTGGGGTTCAGACCCGAACGAAAGAAAATCATACAGTGGTTATGTGGCTTTGTGTTGTGGTGGTGCCACAGCGTGGGAAGCTAAAAAACAATCTGTAATTGCTTTCAGCTCTGTAGAAGCAGAGTATATTGCGCTGTCTCAAGGTGCAAAAGAAATCACATATATACGAATGATTTTAAACGAAATGGGTTTTAATGTTGAGGGTCCAACCACCATGTTATGTGACAACCAGGGTGCAGCATTCCTTGTGAAAAATCAGTGTGCCAAGAAAAGAAGTAAACACATTGATATTAGATACCACTATATCAGAGATAAATTTAATACTGGTGAAATTGTTGTTGAATACGTGCCTTCTGAGGAAAATGTTGCTGATATATTTACTAAATCATTAACAAAACAAAAAACATTGTACTTGTTGTAAACTTTTGAATATGAAATTTTAAAGTAACGTAAATTTTGAAATATTTGAATTTGAACTGTTGTTATATTTTTGAAGTATTTGAATTTAAATGAATCTAGATTGTTATATTTTTGAAATGAATTAATGCATTTGAATTGAAAAAATTAAAGAATAATTTATATGAAATACGTATGTAAAACAATTGGGTTGAAGGGAGGTTTGTTGCATTATATAAAATGTGGCAACTCAATTGTTAAGAATGTCAGTTTTGACTGTTGTATTTCAACACTAACACACACATTTTTTTTTTTTTTTGTTTCCTGTTCTTGGAACACACACTTTACACAACGCATATATTTAAAACAAATACTTTTCTACTTTTAACAATGGTTATGGGCCCAGGCCGGGCTCTGGGTCTTCGGTTTGGTCGGTTTTAATGTTAATCCGGAGTTAAAAACATTAAAGTTAAACATTTGTTGGTCGCGAAAAGTAAAGAAAGAATCGAAAATGGCGTGTTCGATTACGAATATTGATAAATTGAATGGTGAAAATTTTGCCACATGGAGTGTGCAAATAAAAAATTTATTAATTACATTAGATTTGTGGGACACTATTGTTCAAGAATGCCCTGAAGAAGCAAATGAAAAAGTGTCTTGGTTAAAAGCTGATCAAAAAGCATTGGCAACTATTAATTTATGTATGAAAGCAAGTGAATTGGTACATATAAAAAATGCAACCACTGCTAAAAGTGCATGGTTAACTTTAAATAACATATACAAAGCGGACACCGCAAGTAGAAAAGTTAAATTGTTGAAAAAATTAGTTAAATTTAAAATAACTAGTAATGAAAAAGTCTCTACACAAATCAATGAATTTTGTTCTTTAATTGAAGAACTAAAAGAAATAGATATTGTATTGAATGGTGACTTGTTGAGTGTTTTATTATTGTGTGGCTTACCATCATATATGGAAAATTTTATTGTTGCCATTGAAAGTAGGGACAGTTTGCCTAATATCAGAGACTTCTAATCAGAGACGGAGTGTCACTCTCTTAAATACTTGGCAGCAGAATCTCAAGAAAATCTCAAGGCCCATATCGTACGGTCAAAGTTTTCGTAAAAAGCACAAATATCGTATTTACCGAATTCGTTCCACTGACTTGTTCTATCGAATGTGGCTGGTTTTTTTTGATTTTATACAAATCTTAAGGACTCGCTTGATACGTTTCTGCAATAAAAAATTTTTGAAGAAAAAAAAACTTTGCAAAACATCAAGCAAACATGTATAAAGGGTCGAAAAGTGGAAAAGTGGGACGAAGAACGTAATAGAAAGCAGCCTTATTTTCATTTATTAATTACATATTCATTCATTCATAATATATGAAATTACATGCGTATAAATGTTTGTGATCTATGGAATTCCCTTTAAAAAACAACCCAAGTCGTGTGCCACGATCACAAACATTTGTTTCCCTTGCATGTGAAAACTATGGTATAAGCATAGAAAAAGCAACAAAAGTAACATGCGTAAAAAACCAAGAGCAAAAAAAACCAATTCTTCACTATTTTCGGTCCTCAAAAAGCAACAACAGTACACATGCGTAAAAAACTAAGAAGAAAAAAAACCAATGCTTTGCTATTTTCGGTCCGGAAGAAATTATGAGGAAATTTGCAATGTATTAGAATATTTGCACACGGACACATATTTGCACACGGATACATGTTTGCTTGATGTTTTGCAAAGTTTTTTTTTCTTCAAAAATTTTTTATTGCAGAAACGTATCAAGCGAGTCCTTAAGATTTGTATAAAATCAAAAAAAACCAGCCACATTCGATAGAACAAGTCAGTGGAACGAATTCGGTAAATACGATATTTGTGCTTTTTACGATAACTTTGACCGTACGATATGGGCCTTGAGATTTTCTTGAGATTCTGCCGCCAAGTATTTAAGAGAGTGACACTCCGTCTCTGATTAGAAGTCTCTGCTATTACTAATATTTTATTATTATTATTACTACTTATTACTTCTATTATTTTGGTATTTCTATTATTACTATACCCTAACTTTTACTAGGAAAACTAGGGATGGGATTAGGGCGCACGCCACCTCGTGTAGCGGGGGCGAAACAAGCGTCCGACTCGCTAAATACGTCGACGGGAAACGGTACTCCCAAGGAGAGGGAACCAGCCAATGGGAAAACGGTGCGATCGCCTGCCAGGCTGGGTGCAAATCGAGACAAGGCAAGGCCTAATTCATCTCCACCTTGTCTCGAGGCATCAAAGGGCAAAAAGGATTCACAGAACGAAGACGCGCTCTCGCTATTGGGCGAAAAAATACGGAAACTCGTGGAAATGATAGATGGAGGCAGGCGTTCCATCCACCAACCTATGCGAGACTTGGTGGTCCTTCATGAAAAGGCCGCCAAGGAAATCTCGGCAAATGTTCAAGTCAACAATACGACAACACAAACGTCTCCGGTACTAAAACAGAAGGCCAACGTTATAGAACGATCGAGAGGCGAAAATTCTGCAGAAGGCACCCCGGCGAAAAAGAGCAAAAAGGAGGCGCCTAAAAAAGAAAAGGAGACCCAAATAGTGGTGGAAAAAAACAAAAAAGAAGATAATGAACCTTGGTCAAAGTTTCATCCAAGGACGGGAAAAAGCAGCAAAAGCATGCCAAACCTAGGCCAGACGCGATTATAATCGAATCTAAAGGCCACTTATTATACGCCGAGATCCTGCGGAAAATAAAAATGGATCAGAACTAGGTCACAAACATAAGAAGGGCACAAAAAGGGGACCTACTGCTCCAGCTAAACGACTCGGGAGACAAACCAAAAGAGTTTACTGATATAACCAGCAACTCGCTTGGAGAGCAAGCGGCTGTAAAAAAACTCACGGAAAGGCTGACTATAGAAATAAAAGATATTGATGAAATCACTATGGTTGAAGACGTATGCGAATCGCTAATGTCGCACTTCGGTGAGGCTTTGAAGAATACATGTGAGGTAGTAAACCTCCGCAAAGCATGCGGCAACACACAAACCGCCACCGCCAGAGTACCAGCAGATAGGGCTAAAACACTGCTGGACTTGGGCAAAGTAAGGATTGGGTGGGTAATTTGCCGTATAAGGGAGCAGAAAACACTAAAAAAGTGTTTCAAATGTTTGGAAAGCAATATCGACCGCTCTAAGCTATGCCGCAGATGCGGTAAGGAAGGCCATATCGCAAAACAGTGCGATAAGGACCCCCTATGTATGTTCTGCATAAACCAATCAAACGTGGATGCAAAACATATAGCGGGTAGCGGACGCTGTCCCGTCTTTAAGAAGGCAATAGCAAACAAAAAATGAAAATCTTACAGATCAATCTAAACCACTGTGAGGCAGCACAAAGCCTGCTGGAACAAACAGTGAGGGACGAAAACGTAGACATCGCTATAATAAGTGAACCCTACAAACACTTAGATCAGCTAATCAAGAAAATAATATACCGAGCAATAACACTGTAATTTTAGAAAAAATTTTATAGTGTCGAATTTTGTATATTAACTTTAATCACTTGAAAATTCAATTGAAATTAGGAGCACTAAAAAACACTCGACCGAATGGTAATAGAGTTGCCAAACTATTTATATAAGCTACTTGTACTTGGTGACTTTAACCTTTCTAGTGTCACATGGTCCCTCAATGTAGAAATTGGTGCTTATTATCCATTGGTCATTCCTCCACTATCTATTTGATTCCATATATGATCTTGGTCTTTTTCAACTCAACCATATTCAGAATTCTAATAATAGGCTCTTAGATTTGGTCTTTTATATTGATACTAACAGAGACTTCTAATCAGAGACGGAGTGTCACTCTCTTAAATACTTGACGGCAAAATCTCAAGAAAATCTCAAGGCCCATATCGTACGGTGAAAGTTATCGTAAAAAGCACAAATATCGTATTTACCGAATTCGTTCCACTGACTTGTTCTATCGAATGTGGCTGGTTTTTTTTGATTTTATACAAATCTTAAGGACTCGCTCAATACGTTTCTGCAATAAAAAATTTTTGAAAAAAAAAACTTTGCAAAACATCAAGCAAACATGTATAAAGGGTCGAAAAGTGGAAAAGTGGGACGAAGAACGTAATAGAAAGCAGCCTTATTTTCATTTATTAATTACATATTCATTCATTCATAATATATGAAATTACATGCGTATAAATGTTTGTGATCTATGGAATTCCCTTTAAAAAACAACCCAAGTCGTGTGCCACAATCACAAACACTTGTTTGCCTTGTATGTGCAAACCATGGTATTCCCTTTGCTTTGCTTATAAGCATAGAAAAAGCAACAAAAGTAACATGCGTAAAAAACCAAGAGCAAAAAAAACCAATTCTTCACTATTTTCGGTCCTCAAAAAACAACAACAGTACACATGCGTAAAAAACTAAGAAGAAAAAAAACCAATGCTTTGCTATTTTCGGTCCGGAAGAAATTCAAAGTAAATCTGCAATGTATTAGAATATTTGCACACGGACACAAAACCCCTTGCTTCCCGCATCTCTTTACTGATGAACTTGCGAAATCTCGCAACATCGCCTTGAAATGGTTGAAAAATCAAAATTTTAACAAATCTTCAAATCAGCTTTGCTATGTGCGCTATCGAAACAAAAGCATATTAAGTTCCTCCTAGCATATGTGGATTTATGGTTATATGCGCATGCAACTCATACACCACCACACTATATATAATAGAATAGACAAATAAATCATTAGTCCTTAACATTTATATATGTTATCTAAGAGCCGTCCACGTGTAATTGTAGGAACGTGCGCAAATAGATCGACTTTACCCACTACACGTAATAATAATAACTAGAGCACAAAAGCTGTTGGCTTTTCAATCGTTTGTTTTTGTGACGCACGCGTCACAGAGTCATTTGCTCTGACTTTTTTCCGGACCGAAAATAAGCAAGAGGTTTTGTGTCCGTGTGCAAATATTCTAATACATTGCAGATTTACTTTGAATTTCTTCCGGACCGAAAATAGCAAAGCATTGGTTTTTTTTCTTCTTAGTTTTTTACGCATGTGTACTGTTGTTGTTTTTTGAGGACCGAAAATAGTGAAGAATTGGTTTTTTTTGCTCTTGGTTTTTTACGCATGTTACTTTTGTTGCTTTTTCTATGCTTATAAGCAAAGCAAAGGGAATACCATAGTTTTCACATGCAAGGGAAACAAATGTTTGTGATCGTGGCACACGACTTGGGTTGTTTTTTAAAGGGAATTCCATAGATCACAAACATTTATACGCATGTAATTTCATATATTATGAATGAATGAATATGTAATTAATAAATGAAAATAAGGCTGCTTTCTATTACGTTCTTCGTCCCACTTTTCCACTTTTCGACCCTTTATACATGTTTGCTTGATGTTTTGCAAAGTTTTTTTTTTTCAAAAATTTTTTATTGCAGAAACGTATTGAGCGAGTCCTTAAGATTTGTATAAAATCAAAAAAAACCAGCCACATTCGATAGAACAAGTCAGTGGAACGAATTCGGTAAATACGATATTTGTGCTTTTTACGATAACTTTGACCGTACGATATGGGCCTTGAGATTTTCTTGAGATTTTGCCGTCAAGTATTTAAGAGAGTGACACTCCGTCTCTGATTAGAAGTCTCTGCTAATATGCAAAGTTTAATCAAAAAAATATTACAAGAAGTACAAAGACATGAAGAAGACAAAAATGATACTATAGCGGAAAGTGTATTTACAGTTAAAAATGAAATTGAAATGAAGAAAAATATCAAAAAGATCAATAACCCTCAAAACAAATTTTCGAACTCGAATTCAAATATAAATCCCAACTCGAACTCAAACTCAAACAATAATTCAAACATTAACTCTAGTTCAAACGTTAACTCACATTCATATTATAAAAGAAAAGTGAATAAAAATATAACGTGTTTTAAATGTGGTAAAAAAGGACACATACGTGCACAATGTAAACAATTATCCAATGAATCTGCTTTTAACATAATTTCAGAAAAAACTTTTGTTTGTAATACTTGGATTGTGGATAGCGGCGGGTCCGCACACATGTGTAAAGACATTAAATTTTTTAATACGTATAAACAATATAGACAACAAATTACTTTAGCCTCTGGTAAAGTTATTTTTTCTGAAGGTATTGGCAGTGTAAAATTAAAATCACGTTATTCTAATATAACTTTATATGATGTGATTCACGTACCTTCATTACATTCGAAGTTTATATCTATTAGTAAAACTATTCAAGCTGGTAATACCGTAATTTTTTCTAATGCGAAAGCTTTTGTTAAAAATAAACATAACGAAAACATATTAACAGCTGTTATGGAAAGTGGTGTATATAAAGAAAATGACGAAAAAATAAATGCGTTTTCGGTTCAAGATAATTTTAACAAATGGCATATGAGATATGGACATTTAAATAGCAATGATTTATGTGAATTATCAAGAAAAATATGGTTCGCGGTTTAAATATAAAAGCACCAAAAAATTTTGATTGTTTTACTTGCGCTCAGTGCAAAATAAATGAAAAAGCATATCCTATATATTCAAGTGTTCGTACTACTTATGTCTTGGAACTTTTACATACTGATATATGTGGGTCCATCAATGTGACATCATTAGGCGGTTCAAGATACTTTTTAAGTATTATTGACGATTATTCCAGGTTTGTGATCACATATTTTCTTAAAAATAAGTCAGATGCTTGTGTAGTTTTCCAGCGTTTCGTTGCCATGGCAGAAAGACAAACTGGCCAGAAAGTCAAAATGGTAAGAACCGATAATGGTAGAGAATACGTCAATGCTGATTTTGACAAATTTTTCGATGAAAATGGAATTATTCATCAAACTACTGTACCATATTCTCCGGCTCAAAATGGCATAGCAGAAAGGATGAACCGAACACTTATGGAAATGGCTCGATGTTTACTAAAAGAATCTGGTTTACCAAAATTTCTTTGGCCTGAAGCTATAAATACGGCTACTTATTTACGCAACCGTTCACCTACAAAAGTTTTATGTAATGTAACTCCATACGAAAGGTGGTACGGCAAAGTGCCAAATGTTTCACATTTAAGAGCATTTGGATGTGATGTCGTTGCATTAGAAAAAGGTATAAGGCGTAGCAAATTAGTTCCTAAAGGTGTTAAGCTTAAATTTGTTGGTTATTCAAGTACTATTAAAGGTTATAGACTTTATAATTCAGAAAAAAGAAGTATAGTAACATCAAGAAATGTCACCTTTTTTGAAAATTCCTTTGAAAACATTGTTGATAATGAAAATGAAAATGATGAAAATCTTCATGATGAACTTACTGTTATATTTGATAATAATACTCAACCAACTGTTTCTGTAATGACAAACCATAATAAAAAACCAATAGAAGATGTTGTTCCTGTAAAGTCAAACAACAATAATAATAAACCAACAAAGGATGTTGAAAATTATACGTCCAGTGATGAATCAAGTGAAAGTGAAAGAGAAATTGTATGTGGTAAACGTTTAAGAGGTCGTCCAAGAATACATAGAAGTGGTAATAAAGGGAGGCCAAGAAAAGTATTTCGAACCGAAAATAACCCTTTAATGTTAAACTTAATTGTTGAAAGCCCAAGTACAGTAGAAGAAGCTCTAAATTCTAAAGAATCTAAATATTGGAAAGATGCAATGGCCGTTGAGTACAAATCGTTAACACATGGGAGCTAGTAGATAAACCAAAAAATAAAAATATTATTGGTTGTAGATGGGTATTTGTGGTAAAAAGAAGACCAGATGGTTCAATAGAAAAATACAAAGCAAGACTAGTGGCACAAGGTTGCTTTCAAAGGTACAGTATTGATTAGCAGGAGACGTTTGCTCCTGTGGTACGTCATTCTACTATTCGTTTAGTGCTGGCGTTGGCTGTGAAATACGAGTTAATAATTCACCATATAGATATTGTTGGTGCTTACCTAAATGGTGAACTACAAGATGAAATATATATGGTTCAACCTTCATATTTTCAAGATAGTAGAAATAAAAATAAAGTGTGTCGTTTAAAACGTTCTTTATATGGTTTAAAACAGGCTGGAAGGCAATGGAACAAAAAGGCGGATGAAGTTTTGCAAAGTTTAGATTTTAAACGGTGTGATACTGATGGTTGTGTATATGTGAGAAAGAGGTTGAATGACATTAGTTTCATCGCGATTTATGTGGATGATATATTGGTAGCGTGTTCTACTAAAAATGAAATAATGGAGATTGTACAAAATTTAAATGAATCGTTTGATGTTGTGGACAAGGGTCCAATTTCTTTCTATCTTGGTATAGAAATTGAACGTGAAGATGAACGTGGAAATATTTCTATTCATCAATTAAAATATATAAACGAATTGTTGAAACAGTGGGGGATGTTAAATTGCAAACCAGCTTATACTCCTTTAGCTAACGGTGTGGTTTTAGAAAAATGTGAAAATCAATGTAATATTAATAATATTAAAGAATATCAAAGCTTGATGGGTGCATTAAATTATTTGGCAACTACATCGAGGCCTGATATAGCCTATGCTGTTTCACGACTCTCACAATTTAATTCCCATCCTCACATTGAACACTTTCAGGCAGCTAAGCATATTCTCAGATATTTAAAGGGCACCATAAAAGGTACTATAACTTATAATAAATCCATTACAAATTTATTATGTTACACAGATGCTGATTGGGGTTCAGACCCGAACGAAAGAAAATCATACAGTGGTTATGTGGCTTTGTGTTGTGGTGGTGCCACAGCGTGGGAAGCTAAAAAACAATCTGTAATTGCTTTCAGCTCTGTAGAAGCAGAGTATATTGCGCTGTCTCAAGGTGCAAAAGAAATCACATATATACGAATGATTTTAAACGAAATGGGTTTTAATGTTGAGGGTCCAACCACCATGTTATGTGACAACCAGGGTGCAGCATTCCTTGTGAAAAATCAGTGTGCCAAGAAAAGAAGTAAACACATTGATATTAGATACCACTATATCAGAGATAAATTTAATACTGGTGAAATTGTTGTTGAATACGTGCCTTCTGAGGAAAATGTTGCTGATATATTTACTAAATCATTAACAAAACAAAAAACATTGTACTTGTTGTAAACTTTTGAATATGAAATTTTAAAGTAACGTAAATTTTGAAATATTTGAATTTGAACTGTTGTTATATTTTTGAAGTATTTGAATTTAAATGAATCTAGATTGTTATATTTTTGAAATGAATTAATGCATTTGAATTGAAAAAATTAAAGAATAATTTATATGAAATACGTATGTAAAACAATTGGGTTGAAGGGAGGTTTGTTGCATTATATAAAATGTGGCAACCCAATTGTTAAGAATGTCAGTTTTGACTGTTGTATTTCAACACTAACACACACATTTTTTTTTTTTTTTTTGTTTCCTGTTCTTGGAACACACACTTTACACAACGCATATATTTAAAACAAATACTTTTCTACTTTTAACAATGGTTATGGGCCCAGGCCGGGCTCTGGGTCTTCGGTTTGGTCGGTTTTAATGTTAATCCGGAGTTAAAAACATTAAAGTTAAACATTTGTTGGTCGCGAAAAGTAAAGAAAGAATCGAAAATGGCGTGTTCGATTACGAATATTGATAAATTGAATGGTGAAAATTTTGCCACATGGAGTGTGCAAATAAAAAATTTATTAATTACATTAGATTTGTGGGACACTATTGTTCAAGAATGCCCTGAAGAAGCAAATGAAAAAGTGTCTTGGTTAAAAGCTGATCAAAAAGCATTGGCAACTATTAATTTATGTATGAAAGCAAGTGAATTGGTACATATAAAAAATGCAACCACTGCTAAAAGTGCATGGTTAACTTTAAATAACATATACAAAGCGGACACCGCAAGTAGAAAAGTTAAATTGTTGAAAAAATTAGTTAAATTTAAAATAACTAGTAATGAAAAAGTCTCTACACAAATCAATGAATTTTGTTCTTTAATTGAAGAACTAAAAGAAATAGATATTGTATTGAATGGTGACTTGTTGAGTGTTTTATTATTGTGTGGCTTACCATCATATATGGAAAATTTTATTGTTGCCATTGAAAGTAGGGACAGTTTGCCTAATATGCAAAGTTTAATCTCAAAAATATTACAAGAAGTACAAAGACATGAAGAAGACAAAAATGATACTATAGCGGAAAGTGTATTTACAGTTAAAAATGAAATTAAGAAAAATATCAAAAAGATCAATAACCCTCAAAACAAATTTCCGAACTCGAATTCAAATATAAATCCCAACTCGAACTCAAACTCAAACAATAATTCAAACATTAACTCTAGTTCAAACGTTAACTCTACACATTCATATTATAAAAGAAAAGTGAATAAAAATATAACGTGTTTTAAATGTGGTAAAAAAGGACACATACGTGCACAATGTAAACAATTATCCAATGAATCTGCTTTTAACATAATTTCAGAAAAAACTTTTGTTTGTAATACTTGGATTGTGGATAGCGGCGCGTCCGCACACATGTGTAAAGACATTAAATTTTTTAATACGTATAAACAATATAGACAACAAATTACTTTAGCCTCTGGTAAAGTTATTTTTTCTGAAGGCATTGGCAGTGTAAAATTAAAATCACGTTATTCTAATATAACGTTATATGATGTGATTCACGTACCTTCATTACATTCGAACTTTATATCTATTAGTAAAACTATTCAAGCTGGTAATACCGTAATTTTTTCTAATGCGAAAGCTTTTGTTAAAAATAAACATAACGAAAACATATTAACAGCTGTTATGGAAAGTGGTGTATATAAAGAAAATGACGAAAAAATAAATGCGTTTTCGGTTCAAGATAATTTTAACAAATGGCATATGAGATATGGACATTTAAATAGCAATGATTTATGTGAATTATCAAGAAAAAATATGGTTCGCGGTTTAAATATAAAAGCACCAAAAAATTTTGATTGTTTTACTTGCGCTCAGTGCAAAATAAATGAAAAAGCATATCCTATGTATTCAAGTGTTCGTACTACTTATGTCTTGGAACTTTTACATACTGATATATGTGGGCCCATCAATGTGACATCATTAGGCGGTTCAAGATACTTTTTAAGTATTATTGACGATTATTCCAGGTTTGTGATCACATATTTTCTTAAAAATAAGTCAGATGCTTGTGTAGTTTTCCAGCGTTTCGTTGCCATGGCAGAAAGACAAACTGGCCAGAAAGTCAAAATGGTAAGGACCGATAATGGTAGAGAATACGTCAATGCTGATTTTGACAAATTTTTCGATGAAAATGGAATTATTCATCAAACTACTGTACCATATTCTCCGGCTCAAAATGGCATAGCAGAAAGGATGAACCGAACACTTATGGAAATGGCTCGATGTTTACTAAAAGAATCTGGTTTACCAAAATTTCTTTGGCCTGAAGCTATAAATACGGCTACTTATTTACGCAACCGTTCACCTACAAAACTTTTATGTAATGTAACTCCATACGAAAGGTGGTACGGCAAAGTGCCAAATGTTTCACATTTAAGAGCATTTGGATGTGATGTCGTTGCATTAGAAAAAGGTATAAGGCGTAGCAAATTAGTTCCTAAAGGTGTTAAGCTTAAATTTGTTGGTTATTCAAGTACTATTAAAGGTTATAGACTTTATAATTCAGAAAAAAGAAGTATAGTAACATCAAGAAATGTCACCTTTCTTGAAAATTCCTTTGAAAACATTGTTGATAATGAAAATGAAAATGATGAAAATCTTCATGATGAACTTACTGTTATATTTGATAATAATACTCAACCAACTGTTTCTGTAATGACAAACCATAATAAAAAACCAATAGAAGATGTTGTTCCTGTAACATCAAACAATAATAATAAACCAATAGAAGATGTTGTTCCTGTAAAGTCAAACAACAATAACAATAAACCAACAAAGGATGTTGAAAATTATACGTCCAGTGATGAATCAAGTGAAAGTGAAAGAGAAATTGTATGTGGTAAACGTGTAAGAGGTCGTCCAAGAATACATAGAAGTGGTAATAAAGGGAGGCCAAGAAAAGTATTTCGAACCGAAAATAACCCTTTAATGTTAAACTTAATTGTTGAAGTACAGTAGAAGAAGCGCTAAATTCTAAAGAATTTAAATATTGGAAAGATGCAATGGCCGTTAAGTACAAATCGTTAATACAACATAACACATGGGAGCTAGTAGATAAACCAAAAAATAAAAATATTATTGGTTTTAGATGGGTATTTGTGGTAAAAAGAAGACCAAATGGTTCAATAGAAAAATACAAAGCAAGACTAGTGGCACAAGGTTGCTTTCAAAGGTACAGTATTGATTATCAGGAGACGTTTGCTCCTGTGGTACGTCATTCTACTATTCGTTTACTGCTGGCGTTGGCTGTGAAATACGAGTTAATAATTCACCGTATAGATATTGTTGGTGCTTACCTAAATGGTGAACTACAAGATGAAATATATATGGTTCAACCTCCATATTTTGAAGATAGTAGAAATAAAAATAAAGTGTGTCGTTTAAAACGTTCTTTATATGGTTTAAAACAGGCTGGAAGGCAATGGAACAAAAAGGCGGATGAAGTTTTGCAAAGTTTAGATTTAAAACGGTGTGATACTGATGGTTGTGTATATGTGAGAAAGAGGTTGAATGACATTAGTTTCATCGCGATTTATGTGGATGATATATTGGTAGCGTGTTCTACTAAAAATGAAATAATGGAGATTGTACAAAATTTAAATGAATCGTTTGATGTTGTGGACAAGGGTCCAATTTCTTTCTATCTTGGTATAGAAATTGATCGTGAAGATGAACGTGGAAATATTTCTATTCATCAATTAAAATATATAAACGAATTGTTGAAACAGTGGGGGATGTTAAATTGCAAACCAGCTTACACTCCTTTAGCTAACGGTGTGGTTTTAGAAAAATGTGAAAATCAATGTAATATTGATAATATTAAAGAATATCAAAGCTTGATGGGTGCATTAAATTATTTGGCAACTACATCGAGGCCTGATATAGCCTATGCTGTTTCACGACTCTCACAATTTAATTCCCATCCTCACATTGAACACTTTCAGGCAGCTAAGCATATTCTCAGATATTTAAAGGGCACCATAAAAGGTACTATAACTTATAATAAATCCATTACAAATTTATTATGTTACACAGATGCTGATTGGGGTTCAGACCCGAACGAAAGAAAATCATACAGTGGTTATGTGGCTTTGTGTTGTGGTGGTGCCACAGCGTGGGAAGCTAAAAAACAATCTGTAGTTGCTCTCAGCTCTGTAGAAGCAGAGTATATTGCGCTGTCTCAAGGTGCAAAAGAAATCACATATATACGAATGATTTTAAACGAAATGGGTTTTAATGTTGAGGGTCCAACCACAATGTTATGTGACAACCAGGGTGCAGCATTCCTTGTGAAAAATCAGTGTGCCAAGAAAAGAAGTAAACACATTGATATTAGATACCACTATATCAGAGATAAATTTAATACTGGTGAAATTGTTGTTGAATACGTGCCTTCTAAGGAAAATGTTGCTGATATATTTACTAAATCATTAACAAAACAAAAAACATTGTACTTGTTGTAAACTTTTGAATATGAAATTTTAAAGTAACGTAAATTTTGAAATATTTGAATTTGAACTGTTGTTATATTTTTGAAGTATTTGAATTTAAATGAATCTAGATTGTTATATTTTTGAAATGAATTAATGCATTTGAATTGAAAAAATTAAAGAATAATTTATATGAAATACGTATGTAAAACAATTGGGTTGAAGGGAGGTTTGTTGCATTATATAAAATGTGGCAACCCAATTGTTAAGAATGTCAGTTTTGACTGTTGTATTTCAACACTAACACACACATTTTTTTTTTGTTGTTTTGTTTCCTGTTCTTGGAACACACACTTTACACAACGCATATATTTAAAACAAATACTTTTCTACTTTTAACAATGGTTATGGGCCCAGGCCGGGCTCTGGGTCTTCGGTTTGGTCGGTTTTAATGTTAATCCGGAGTTAAAAACATTAAAGTTAAACATTTGTTGGTCGCGAAAAGTAAAGAAAGAATCGAAAATGGCGTGTTCGATTACGAATATTGATAAATTGAATGGTGAAAATTTTGCCACATGGAGTGTGCAAATAAAAAATTTATTAATTACATTAGATTTGTGGGACACTATTGTTCAAGAATGCCCTGAAGAAGCAAATGAAAAAGTGTCTTGGTTAAAAGCTGATCAAAAAGCATTGGCAACTATTAATTTATGTATGAAAGCAAGTGAATTGGTACATATAAAAAATGCAACCACTGCTAAAAGTGCATGGTTAACTTTAAATAACATATACAAAGCGGACACCGCAAGTAGAAAAGTTAAATTGTTGAAAAAATTAGTTAAATTTAAAATAACTAGTAATGAAAAAGTCTCTACACAAATCAATGAATTTTGTTCTTTAATTGAAGAACTAAAAGAAATAGATATTGTATTGAATGGTGACTTGTTGAGTGTTTTATTATTGTGTGGCTTACCATCATATATGGAAAATTTTATTGTTGCTATTGAAAGTAGGGACAGTTTGCCTAATATGCAAAGTTTAATCTCAAAAATATTACAAGAAGTACAAAGACATGAAGAAGACAAAAATGATACTATAGCGGAAAGTGTATTTACAGTTAAAAATGAAATTGAAATGCAGAAAAATATCAAAAAGATCAATAACCCTCAAAACAAATTTCCGAACTCGAATTCAAATATAAATCCCAACTCGAACTCAAACTCAAACTCAAACAATAATTCAAACATTAACTCTAGTTCAAACGTTAACTCACATTCATATTATAAAAGAAAAGTGAATAAAAATATAACGTATTTTAAATGTGGTAAAAAAGGACACATACGTGCACAATGTAAACAATTATCCAAAGAATCTGCTTTTAACATAATTTCAGAAAAAACTTTTGTTTGTAATACTTGGATTGTGGATAGCGGCGGGTCCGCACACATGTGTAAAGACATTAAATTTTTTAATACGTATAAACAATATAGACAACAAATTACTTTAGCCTCTGGTAAAGTTATTTTTTCTGAAGGTATTGGCAGTGTAAAATTAAAATCACGTTATTCTAATATAACTTTATATGATGTGATTCACGTACCTTCATTACATTCGAAGTTTATATCTATTAGTAAAACTATTCAAGCTGGTAATACCGTAATTTTTTCTAATGCGAAAGCTTTTGTTAAAAATAAACATAACGAAAACATATTAACAGCTGTTATGGAAAGTGGTGTATATAAAGAAAATGACGAAAAAATAAATGAGTTTTCGGTTCAAGATAATTTTAACAAATGGCATATGAGATATGGACATTTAAATAGCAATGATTTATGTGAATTATCAAGAAAAAATATGGTTCGCGGTTTAAATATAAAAGCACCAAAAAATTTTGATTGTTTTACTTGCGGTCAGTGCAAAATAAATGAAAAAGCATATCCTATGTATTCAAGTGTTCGTACTACTTATGTCTTGGAACTTTTACATACTGATATATGTGGGCCCATCAATGTGACATCATTAGGCGGTTCAAGATACTTTTTAAGTATTATTGACGATTATTCCAGGTTTGTGATCACATATTTTCTTAAAAATAAGTCAGATGCTTGTGTAGTTTTCCAGCGTTTCGTTGCCATGGCAGAAAGACAAACTGGCCAGAAAGTCAAAATGGTAAGGACCGATAATGGTAGAGAATACGTCAATGCTGATTTTGGCAAATTTTTCGATGAAAATGGAATTATTCATCAAACTACTGTACCATATTCTCCGGCTCAAAATGGCATAGCAGAAAGGATGAACCGAACACTTATGGAAATGGCTCGATGTTTACTAAAAGAATCTGGTTTACCAAAATTTCTTTGGCCTGAAGCTATAAATACGGCTACTTATTTACGCAACCGTTCACCTACAAAACTTTTATGTAATGTAACTCCATACGAAAGGTGGTACGGCAAAGTGCCAAATGTTTCACACTTAAGAGCATTTGGATGTGATGTCGTTGCATTAGAAAAAGGTATAAGGCGTAGCAAATTAGTTCCTAAAGGTGTTAAGCTTAAATTTGTTGGTTATTCAAGTACTATTAAAGGTTATAGACTTTATAATTCAGAAAAAAGAAGTATAGTAACATCAAGAAATGTCACCTTTTTTGAAAATTCCTTTGAAAACATTGTTGATAATGAAAATGAAAATGATGAAAATCTTCATGATGAACTTACTGTTATATTTGATAATAATACTCAACCAACTGTTTCTGTAATGACAAACCATAATAAAAAACCAATAGAAGATGTTGTTCCTGTAACATCAAACAATAATAATAAACCAATAGAAGATGTTGTTCCTGTAAAGTCAAACAACAATAACAATAAACCAACAAAGGATGTTGAAAATTATACGTCCAGTGATGAATCAAGTGAAAGTGAAAGAGAAATTGTATGTGGTAAACGTGTAAGAGGTCGTCCAAGAATACATAGAAGTGGTAATAAAGGGAGGCCAAGAAAAGTATTTCGAACCGAAAATAACCCTTTAATGTTAAACTTAATTGTTGAAGTACAGTAGAAGAAGCGCTAAATTCTAAAGAATCTAAATATTGGAAAGATGCAATGGCCGTTAAGTACAAATCGTTAATACAACATAACACATGGGAGCTAGTAGATAAACCAAAAAATAAAAATATTATTGGTTTTAGATGGGTATTTGTGGTAAAAAGAAGACCAAATGGTTCAATAGAAAAATACAAAGCAAGACTAGTGGCACAAGGTTGCTTTCAAAGGTACAGTATTGATTATCAGGAGACGTTTGCTCCTGTGGTACGTCATTCTACTATTCGTTTACTGCTGGCGTTGGCTGTGAAATACGAGTTAATAATTCACCGTATAGATATTGTTGGTGCTTACCTAAATGGTGAACTACAAGATGAAATATATATGGTTCAACCTCCATATTTTGAAGATAGTAGAAATAAAAATAAAGTGTGTCGTTTAAAACGTTCTTTATATGGTTTAAAACAGGCTGGAAGGCAATGGAACAAAAAGGCGGATGAAGTTTTGCAAAGTTTAGATTTAAAACGGTGTGATACTGATGGTTGTGTATATGTGAGAAAGAGGTTGAATGACATTAGTTTCATCGCGATTTATGTGGATGATATATTGGTAGCGTGTTCTACTAAAAATGAAATAATGGAGATTGTACAAAATTTAAATGAATCGTTTGATGTTGTGTACAAGGGTCCAATTTCTTTCTATCTTGGTATAGAAATTGATCGTGAAGATGAACGTGGAAATATTTCTATTCATCAATTAAAATATATAAACGAATTGTTGAAACAGTGGGGGATGTTAAATTGCAAACCAGCTTACACTCCTTTAGCTAACGGTGTGGTTTTAGAAAAATGTGAAAATCAATGTAATATTGATAATATTAAAGAATATCAAAGCTTGATGGGTGCATTAAATTATTTGGCAACTACATCGAGGCCTGATATAGCCTATGCTGTTTCACGACTCTCACAATTTAATTCCCATCCTCACATTGAACACTTTCAGGCAGCTAAGCATATTCTCAGATATTTAAAGGGCACCATAAAAGGTACTATAACTTATAATAAATCCATTACAAATTTATTATGTTACACAGATGCTGATTGGGGTTCAGACCCGAACGAAAGAAAATCATACAGTGGTTATGTGGCTTTGTGTTGTGGTGGTGCCACAGCGTGGGAAGCTAAAAAACAATCTGTAGTTGCTCTCAGCTCTGTAGAAGCAGAGTATATTGCGCTGTCTCAAGGTGCAAAAGAAATCACATATATACGAATGATTTTAAACGAAATGGGTTTTAATGTTGAGGGTCCAACCACAATGTTATGTGACAACCAGGGTGCAGCATTCCTTGTGAAAAATCAGTGTGCCAAGAAAAGAAGTAAACACATTGATATTAGATACCACTATATCAGAGATAAATTTAATACTGGTGAAATTGTTGTTGAATACGTGCCTTCTAAGGAAAATGTTGCTGATATATTTACTAAATCATTAACAAAACAAAAAACATTGTACTTGTTGTAAACTTTTGAATATGAAATTTTAAAGTAACGTAAATTTTGAAATATTTGAATTTGAACTGTTGTTATATTTTTGAAGTATTTGAATTTAAATGAATCTAGATTGTTATATTTTTGAAATGAATTAATGCATTTGAATTGAAAAAATTAAAGAATAATTTATATGAAATACGTATGTAAAACAATTGGGTTGAAGGGAGGTTTGTTGCATTATATAAAATGTGGCAACCCAATTGTTAAGAATGTCAGTTTTGACTGTTGTATTTCAACACTAACACACACATTTTTTTGTTGTTGTTTTGTTTCCTGTTCTTGGAACACACACTTTACACAACGCATATATTTAAAACAAATACTTTTCTACTTTTAACAATGGTTATGGGCCCAGGCCGGGCTCTGGGTCTTCGGTTTGGTCGGTTTTAATGTTAATCCGGAGTTAAAAACATTAAAGTTAAACATTTGTTGGTCGCGAAAAGTAAAGAAAGAATCGAAAATGGCGTGTTCGATTACGAATATTGATAAATTGAATGGTGAAAATTTTGCCACATGGAGTGTGCAAATAAAAAATTTATTAATTACAATAGATTTGTGGGACACTATTGTTCAAGACTGCCCTGAAGAAGCAAATGAAAAATTGTCTTGGTTAAAAGCTGAACAAAAAGCATTGGCAACTATTAATTTATGTATGAAAGCAAGTGAATTGGTACATATAAAAAATGCAACCACTGCTAAAAGTGCATGGTTAACTTTAAATAACATATACAAAGCGGACACCGCAAGTAGAAAAGTTAAATTGTTGAAAAAATTAGTTAAATTCAAAATAACTAGTAATGAAAAAGTCTCTACACAAATCAATGAATTTTGTTCTTTAATTGAAGAACTAAAAGAAATAGATATTGTATTGAATGGTGACTTGTTGAGTGTTTTATTATTGTGTGGCTTACCATCATATATGGAAAATTTTATTGTTGCCATTGAAAGTAGAAACAGTTTGCCTAATATGCAAAGTTTAATCTCAAAAATATTACAAGAAGTACAAAGACATGAAGAAGACAAAAATGATACTATAGCGGAAAGTGTATTTACAGTTAAAAATGAAATTGAAATGAAGAAAAATATCAAAAAGATCAATAACCCTCAAAACAAATTTCCGAACTCGAATTCAAATATAAATCCCAACTCGAACTCAAACTCAAACAATAATTCAAACATTAACTCTAGTTCAAACGTTAACTCTACACATTCATATTATAAAAGAAAAGTGAATACAAATATAACGTGTTTTAAATGTGGTAAAAAAGGACACATACGTGCACAATGTAAACAATTATCCAATGAATCTGCTTTTAACATAATTTCAGAAAAAACTTTTGTTTGTAATACTTGGATTGTGGATAGCGGCGCGTCCGCACACATGTGTAAAGACATTAAATTTTTTAATACGTATAAACAATATAGACAACAAATTACTTTAGCCTCTGGTAAAGTTATTTTTTCTGAAGGCATTGGCAGTGTAAAATTAAAATCACGTTATTCTAATATAACTTTATATGATGTGATTCACGTACCTTCATTACATTCGAACTTTATATCTATTAGTAAAACTATTCAAGCTGGTAATACCGTAATTTTTTCTAATGCGAAAGCTTTTTTTAAAAATAAACATAACGAAAACATATTAACAGCTGTTATGGAAAGTGGTGTATATAAAGAAAATGACGAAAAAATAAATGCGTTTTCGGTTCAAGATAATTTTAACAAATGGCATATGAGATATGGACATTTAAATAGCAATGATTTATGTGAATTATCAAGAAAAAATATGGTTCGCGGTTTAAATATAAAAGCACCAAAAAATTTTGATTGTTTTACTTGCGGTCAGTGCAAAATAAATGAAAAAGCATATCCTATGTATTCAAGTGTTCGTACTACTTATGTCTTGGAACTTTTACATACTGATATATGTGGGCCCATCAATGTGACATCATTAGGCGGTTCAAGATACTTTTTAAGTATTATTGACGATTATTCCAGGTTTGTGATCACATATTTTCTTAAAAATAAGTCAGATGCTTGTGTAGTTTTCCAGCGTTTCGTTGCCATGGCAGAAAGACAAACTGGCCAGAAAGTCAAAATGGTAAGGACCGATAATGGTAGAGAATACGTCAATGCTGATTTTGACAAATTTTTCGATGAAAATGGAATTATTCATCAAACTACTGTACCATATTCTCCGGCTCAAAATGGCATAGCAGAAAGGATGAACCGAACACTTATGGAAATGGCTCGATGTTTACTAAAAGAATCTGGTTTACCAAAATTTCTTTGGCCTGAAGCTATAAATACGGCTACTTATTTACGCAACCGTTCACCTACAAAACTTTTATGTAATGTAACTCCATACGAAAGGTGGTACGGCAAAGTGCCAAATGTTTCACACTTAAGAGCATTTGGATGTGATGTCGTTGCATTAGAAAAAGGTATAAGGCGTAGCAAATTAGATCCTAAAGGTGTTAAGCTTAAATTTGTTGGTTATTTAAGTACTATTAAAGGTTATAGACTTTATAATTCAGAAAAAAGAAATATAGTAACATCAAGAAATGTCACCTTTTTTGAAAATTCCTTTGAAAACATTGTTGATAATGAAAATGAAAATGATGAAAATCTTCATGATGAACTTACTGTTATATTTGATAATAATACTCAACCAACTGTTTCTGTAATGACAAACCATAATAAAAAACCAATAGAAGATGTTGTTCCTGTAACATCAAACAATAATAATAAACCAATAGAAGATGTTGTTCCTGTAAAGTCAAACAACAATAACAATAAACCAACAAAGGATGTTGAAAATTATACGTCCAGTGATGAATCAAGTGAAAGTGAAAGAGAAATTGTATGTGGTAAACGTGTAAGAGGTCGTCCAAGAATACATAGAAGTGGTAATAAAGGGAGGCCAAGAAAAGTATTTCGAACCGAAAATAACCCTTTAATGTTAAACTTAATTGTTGAAGTACAGTAGAAGAAGCGCTAAATTCTAAAGAATCTAAATATTGGAAAGATGCAATGGCCGTTAAGTACAAATCGTTAATACAACATAACACATGGGAGCTAGTAGATAAACCAAAAAATAAAAATATTATTGGTTGTAGATGGGTATTTGTGATAAAAAGAAGACCAGATGGTTCAATAGAAAAATACAAAGCAAGACTAGTGGCACAAGGTTGCTTTCAAAGGTACAGTATTGATTATCAGGAGACGTTTGCTCCTGTGGTACGTCATTCTACTATTCGTTTACTGCTGGCGTTGGCTGTGAAATACGAGTTAATAATTCACCATATAGATATTGTTGGTGCTTACCTAAATGGTGAACTACAAGATGAAATATATATGGTTCAACCTCCATATTTTGAAGATAGTATAAATAAAAATAAAGTGTGTCGTTCAAAACGTTCTTTATATGGTTTAAAACAGGCTGGAAGGCAATGGAACAAAAAGGCGGATGAAGTTTTGCAAAATTTAGATTTTAAACGGTGTGATACTGATGGTTGTGTATATGTGAGAAAGAGGTTGAATGACATTAGTTTCATCGCGATTTATGTGGATGATATATTGGTAGCGTGTTCTACTAAAAATGAAATAATGGAGATTGTACAAAATTTAAATGAATCGTTTGATGTTGTGGACAAGGGTCCAATTTCTTTCTATCTTGGTATAGAAATTGAACGTGAAGATGAACGTGGAAATATTTCTATTCATCAATTAAAATATATAAACGAATTGTTGAAACAGTGGGGGATGTTAAATTGCAAAACAGCTTACACTCCTTTAGCTAACGGTGTGGTTTTAGAAAAATGTGAAAATCAATGTAATATTAATAATATTAAAGAATATCAAAGCTTGATGGGTGCATTAAATTATTTGGCAACTACATCGAGGCCTGATATAGGCTATGCTGTTTCACGACTCTCACAATTTAACTCCCATCCTCACATTGAACACTTTCAGGCAGCTAAGCATATTCTCAGATATTTAAAGGGCACCATAAAAGGTACTTTAACTTATAATAAATCCATTACAAATTTATTATGTTACACAGATGCTGATTGGGGTTCAGACCCGAACGAAAGAAAATCATACAGTGGTTATGTGGCTTTGTGTTGTGGTGGTGCCACAGCGTGGGAAGCTAAAAAACAATCTGTAGTTGCTCTCAGCTCTGTAGAAGCAGAGTATATTGCGCTGTCTCAAGGTGCAAAAGAAATCACATATATACGAATGATTTTAAACGAAATGGGTTTTAATGTTGAGGGTCCAACCACAATGTTATGTGACAACCAGGGTGCAGCATTCCTTGTGAAAAATCAGTGTGCCAAGAAAAGAAGTAAACACATTGATATTAGATACCACTATATCAGAGATAAATTTAATACTGGTGAAATTGTTGTTGAATACGTGCCTTCTAAGGAAAATGTTGCTGATATATTTACTAAATCATTAACAAAACAAAAAACATTGTACTTGTTGTAAACTTTTGAATATGAAATTTTAAAGTAACGTAAATTTTGAAATATTTGAATTTGAACTGTTGTTATATTTTTGAAGTATTTGAATTTAAATGAATCTAGATTGTTATATTTTTGAAATGAATTAATGCATTTGAATTGAAAAAATTAAAGAATAATTTATATGAAATACGTATGTAAAACAATTGGGTTGAAGGGAGGTTTGTTGCATTATATAAAATGTGGCAACCCAATTGTTAAGAATGTCAGTTTTGACTGTTGTATTTCAACACTAACACACACATTTTTTTTTTGTTGTTTTGTTTCCTGTTCTTGGAACACACACTTTACACAACGCATATATTTAAAACAAATACTTTTCTACTTTTAACAATGGTTATGGGCCCAGGCCGGGCTCTGGGTCTTCGGTTTAGTTGGTTTTAATGTTAATCCGGAGTTAAAAACATTAAAGTTAAACATTTGTTGGTCGCGAAAAGTAAAGAAAGAATCGAAAATGGCGTCTTCGATTACGAATATTGATAAATTGAATGGTGAAAATTTTGCCACATGGAGTGTGCAAATAAAAAATTTATTAATTACAATAGATTTGTGGGACACTATTGTTCAAGACTGCCCTGAAGAAGCAAATGAAAAATTGTCTTGGTTAAAAGCTGAACAAAAAGCATTGGCAACTATTAATTTATGTATGAAAGCAAGTGAATTGGTACATATAAAAAATGCAACCACTGCTAAAAGTGCATGGTTAACTTTAAATAACATATACAAAGCGGACACCGCAAGTAGAAAAGTTAAATTGTTGAAAAAATTAGTTAAATTCAAAATAACTAGTAATGAAAAAGTCTCTACACAAATCAATGAATTTTGTTCTTTAATTGAAGAACTAAAAGAAATAGATATTGTATTGAATGGTGACTTGTTGAGTGTTTTATTATTGTGTGGCTTACTATCATATATGGAAAATTTTATTGTTGCCATTGAAAGTAGAAACAGTTTGCCTAATATGCAAAGTTTAATCTCAAAAATATTACAAGAAGTACAAAGACATGAAGAAGACAAAAATGATACTATAGCGGAAAGTGTATTTACAGTTAAAAATGAAATTGAAATGAAGAAAAATATCAAAAAGATCAATAACCCTCAAAACAAATTTCCGAACTCGAATTCAAATATAAATCCCAACTCGAACTCAAACTCAAACAATAATTCAAACATTAACTCTAGTTCAAACGTTAACTCTACACATTCATATTATAAAAGAAAAGTGAATACAAATATAACGTGTTTTAAATGTGGTAAAAAAGGACACATACGTGCACAATGTAAACAATTATCCAATGAATCTGCTTTTAACATAATTTCAGAAAAAACTTTTGTTTGTAATACTTGGATTGTGGATAGCGGCGCGTCCGCACACATGTGTAAAGACATTAAATTTTTTAATACGTATAAACAATATAGACAACAAATTACTTTAGCCTCTGGTAAAGTTATTTTTTCTGAAGGCATTGGCAGTGTAAAATTAAAATCACGTTATTCTAATATAACTTTATATGATGTGATTCACGTACCTTCATTACATTCGAACTTTATATCTATTAGTAAAACTATTCAAGCTGGTAATACCGTAATTTTTTCTAATGCGAAAGCTTTTTTTAAAAATAAACATAACGAAAACATATTAACAGCTGTTATGGAAAGTGGTGTATATAAAGAAAATGACGAAAAAATAAATGCGTTTTCGGTTCAAGATAATTTTAACAAATGGCATATGAGATATGGACATTTAAATAGCAATGATTTATGTGAATTATCAAGAAAAAATATGGTTCGCGGTTTAAATATAAAAGCACCAAAAAATTTTGATTGTTTTACTTGCGCTCAGTGCAAAATAAATGAAAAAGCATATCCTATGTATTCAAGTGTTCGTACTACTTATGTCTTGGAACTTTTACATACTGATATATGTTTTTTTTTTTTTTTTTTTTTGCGATAGGTGGAAAGCATCGAAAGCCTGAGGTGCGAGACTTTAACCCGCTAAAACCACCTTTGCGTCAATTCCCGCGTCCCTGTGGAACCACCGTTAAGTATTCCTTCACAGGGGGGAAAGGCCGTTGACCGTTGACAACGTCAATTATGACCACAACCCGACTAGTCGGACACCCATCTAACCAACGACGTTAAAGAGCACTGGGTTCACTCGATTCCTTTCTAGAAGTCGGAGCCTTTTCATAATTACGGCCGCAAGGTCTTGTACTGCTTGCCATCTACTACTGGAAATTAGCATGTGCCATACTATATTTTCGGGGGTAGGCGTTTCTCCTATTAGTAGCGCCAACCTGCTTCTCTGTTGTTCAAAGCGGGGGCAGTAGAAAAACACATGTCTCGCGTCCTCTTCTACCCCACAAATCGTGCAGCAGGGGTTGTCGTCGTGCATAAAGCGGTACAAATAAGACCTGAAACACCCATGACCAGATAGAAATTGCGTGAGGTAGAAGTCGACTTCGCCATGCTTACGCAGTAACCAATCACTAATATTTGGTATTAGGCGATTCGTCCACCTGCCCTTTTCGGACGAGCTCCATCTTCGCTGCCATTCATCCAGTATTGTACCTCTAGCGAGCTGCTTGCCGACGCCTTGAGATATGAGATGCCTTTCCTTGGCTAAGAGGTCAATAGGAATCATTCTGCTAATGACCAAGGCGGCATCCTCTGAGGTTGTGCGGAAGGCACAACAAATTCTTAACGCGCATAGGCGATAGATTGATTTCAGACCCCTAGAGTAGGATTTGATCTCCATTGCGTGGTGCCATATTTGGCTTCCGTAAAGCATTACCGACTTGACGACTTCTACTATAAGTCGTCTGCGGTTTTCTCTTGGGCCTCGTGTATTTGCCATCAGTCTGCTGAGAGCCATGCTTGTGTTGGCGGCTTTCGTACATACCTGCTCGAGGTGTGCTTTGAACGTTAGTCTCGTGTCTATCATAACACCCAGGTATTTGACTGCCTCCTTGGTGGTAATGTTGCAGCGGCCTACCTTAATGGTCACGTTTTCTCTTTTTTTACGACTACTTACGAGTACCGCCTCTGTTTTTTCTTCTGCTAGAGCGAGGCCCTTGGATAGCAGCCATTCGCGAATAGTGGTTATAGTGTTTTCCGCGATGTCAACGATGTCGCTTAATTGCTTAGCAACGACCACCACAGCAATGTCGTCCGCGAAACCAATGATTTTGGCATTATCGGAAATTCGCAGACGTAAGATGTCGTCGTACATGCAGTTCCATAGAATTGGTCCCAGAACCGAGCCTTGTGGAACGCCACCGCTGATGCTTCGAGATTTTCTGCCGTCATCGGTCATGTATGTGAGTGTTCTATCTTTAAAGTAGTCCGCTATTATGTTTTTAAGGTAGTTGCAGATCCTTCGTTTCTCAAGAGACGACATAATGTGTTCCCATCTGGCTGAGTTGAAGGCATTTCGGACGTCTAGTGTTAGAATTAGGCTGTACTTTTTTGAACCGCCCTTCCACCTCGTGCCCTCTATTGCATTACTCGCAATGGATATCACTTCATTTATCGCGTTTAATGTGGAGCGCTTTTTACGGAAGCCAAATTGCATATCTGATAATCCTTTCTGAGCCTCCAAGGCCTCAGACAATCGGTTGCATATGATGCGCTCTAGGATTTTACCAGTCGTGTCCATTAAACAGATTGGTCTGTACGAAGTGGGTTCTCCAGGTGGCTTGTTCGGTTTTTGTATCAGGACTAACTTTTGGTGTTTCCATAGTTTAGGAAATGATCCTTCGAGCAGGCATTGATTGAAGGTTTTGGCAAACTCCATAGGGTGTCTTTCGATGGCGGCTATGATGGCGCAATTTGGGATTCCGTCTGGCCCTGGTGATGACTTCTTCTTTACGGTTCTAGCCGCCGCCATGACCTCGCCTTCTGTGACTAATTTTACACTCGATGGCGGAGCTTCGGAGCGAGCATAGTGGAAAGGAGGATGGTTAGGGAAGAGTGTATCCGCAATGGTGTTAACGAAGTTTGGGCAGGTGGGTTGAGTTGAACCTTTAAACTTATTGGTCACGATTTGAAAGGCTGAACCCCACGGGTTGTTTTCCAGGTCGTTAACGAGTTTTTCGAAACTTCTGGTTTTGCTCTTCATGATGGCCTTTTTTAGCTCCCGCCTTTTGTTTTTGTACGTTTGCTGGCATTCTATATATCTAGGGCTGTTGCGCGATCTTTGGTACAACCTACGCGCTCGGTTGCATTCTGAGCGCAGTAGTGCAATATCATTACTCCACCAGTACACTGGTTTGTGCGCCATTTGTGGGTTAGATCGCCTAATCATGGAAGCGTCACAGGCCTGCTCAATGTGGTGAATCAGTTTATGGGCCATTTCATTAGCGGTACCAGAAAGCTCTAGATCAGACATCATCAAATTAAATGTATCTTTGTCAAGAGTATCGCCTTTCCATCGTGGGCCCCGTAAAGGTTGGACAATATTGGAGGGTCTGGCGTCCAGGTTTATCTCGCAGATTATAGCGCGGTGGTCGCTATTTGTGTATATGTCACTTAAGCGCCATGAAGTTTTTGAATAAAGACGGCTGTTAATAAACGCAATATCGATAATAGAGCCGTAGCCAGCCTTCGCGAAGGTATATTCAGAGCCCGTGTTGAGAAGGACCAGGTCCAATGCCGCAAAGCTTTCGAGAACTCTTTTGCCTTTGAAACTCGTTGTAGGGCAGCCCCACTCCATAGCCCACGCATTAAAGTCTCCGGCAATAAATTTCGGACTCTTGTCGCATGCTTCATGGCTAAGCTCCAGGATTACTCCATCAAAGTCGGTTGTACTTGTGCTGGGAGGCACATAGCAGCTGTAAATGTGCAGACCGTTAAATTCACAAGCGACGAAGCAATTTTTGACAGCAGTGGCCAGCAGCTGCTTTTGTGGGTGGCCACAGTGCCAAATGGCAGCCTTGCCTGAGGCATCCTTAATCCAATTGACGCCTTGCGGGACATTGTATGGTTCGCTTAGTATTGCTATGTCAATATTTTGTTCGCGTACCGTCTGTGTTAGAAGCTCTTGCGCCGCTCTGCAATGATTTAAATTTAGTTGGAGTATTCTCATTCTCCATTAACACTAGGACACCTTCTTCCGCCTAATGGATGGTCGTAAGGCTTTGTCCGTTTTTTACATATGGAACAGGATGGCTGGTTTTTGCAATCTTTTGCAAAGTGGCCTTCTTCGCTACAGTTTAAACAGCATTTGCTTCTATCGCTTATGTTTCTACATTGCCTCGATATATGCCCTAGCTCCAGACATCTGTAGCATTTTATGATCTCCTTCTTTTCTCTAATGCGGCAGACAACCCAGCCGATTTTCACTTTATTCCTTTCCAGGAGCGTTTTTGCATCCTCGGATGGGACCGAGAGCACGGCTGTTTGCGTGGAAGCGTATGCTTTTCTGAGGGATTTGATGTCTTCTCTCTTTAGGCTCAAACCTACTTGTGTGTTTATTGCGTCTATTAGTTCTTCTGCCGTTGTGATTTCGTCGATGTCTTTAATTTCCAGTTTAGTCACGTTGGAAAGCATTTTGATATTTGCCTGCTGGCCTAGTACTTCTTCTATTTTTTCTTTGAATGTGGAATTTGTGGCCTGATTTTTTTGCAGTTTAAGCAGTATTTCGCCGTTCCTCGTTCTTCTAATTTTGTTAACATTGTCTCCAAATATTTTTAGGTCTTTGTCCGATTTAACCTTTTTTAAGATGTCACTGTAGCTTAGATCTCCAGTTTTTTTGATGACAATGGCATCCGTTTTAAGCGGCAATTTCACCTTGGGTTTTCGTTCCGTTGGTTTTTTAACCGTTTTCCAGGCGTTTTCATTGACTTGGCTCTTCGTGGAGGTGGGCGTATCCATTACGGTCACATTTTCGGCCCTTGCGTTCTGGGCTGCTTGTTTGCTTTTTTTGGCAGCCGAGCCCTTGGTAGCGTCTTCTCTCGCTCTTTTTGGAACGTTTGGCTTCGTTTTCAATAGCGGCGAGGTTTGCGTACTGGATTGCTTTTGCTGTCTTCCTGCTTTCCGCGCGGCCTCGAGTTCGAAAGAAGCCTTTTTGTGGAGGACGAGAAGTTCGTCTATGATATCCCGCATAGGTTGGTGAATTGTGCGTCGACCGCCGCCCAGCATATTAATTAGTTCTCCTATTTTTTTCCCTAGTAATGAAAAGGAGTTAGTGTCACTTACCGAATGCTCCTCGTTTACATCTAAAACTAAGGGAGGAGACGAATGTGATCGCCGTTGGCCTTGTTCGGGGGACCTCGCCATCAATCTGCTTTTGCTGAACGCTGCCAGTTCTTTGTCAATGTTCGGCAGATCGTCCTTGCGGAAGGCACCATCTTCTTTGCGCGGCGCGTTTATTGCCGGTACCGACACGTCTTTTTTTTCGGCTTGCTTTAAGATTTTAGCAGCCGTTATCGGTGTGTTATTCGAGCTCATAATCGTGAGCAACCGAATAACATACCGTGGGAGGGTGTATTTTATTTATGAAATAACCAGACGCAATTAAATATTCTGCATATACGCTTTAAAAACGTTAAGTACAAGCTGCGTAGGTGAAGCACGCAGTGTGTTTTGTCCTTTGTGTATGTACTAAAAAAAAAAACGTAATCAGAGTGAGGGCAACTCTGATACTATTTCTCCTTGGAAGATGGAGAGTAAGGAGAAAGAAGTAAAAAAGTACTTATACACAGCTAGCCGCGCACACACACCCGCACTTAAGTTTATGCAAATATTAACACTGACCAATAATAAAGTTTTTGTTTATCGATCCACTCGACACCAATTGGGCTATTTTCACAACGGTTCACTTTGAAAAGGGATATTTTATATGCTCAAAAGTATCGAATAGCGAGAAAATTGGGATAAAATTTTTTTTTTTAAACTCGTAAAAACTTTAATCCGACTAGAAACTCGCACTCTCACTCTCCATGTATCTAATCGATACTGATATATGTGGGCCCATCAATGTGACATCATTAGGCGGTTCAAGATACTTTTTAAGTATTATTGACGATTATTCCAGGTTTGTGATCACATATTTTCTTAAAAATAAGTCAGATGCTTGTGTAGTTTTCCAGCGTTTCGTTGCCATGGCAGAAAGACAAACTGGCCAGAAAGTCAAAATGGTAAGGACCGATAATGGTAGAGAATACGTCAATGCTGATTTTGGCAAATTTTTCGATGAAAATGGAATTATTCATCAAACTACTGTACCATATTCTCCGGCTCAAAATGGCATAGCAGAAAGGATGAACCGAACACTTATGGAAATGGCTCGATGTTTACTAAAAGAATCTGGTTTACCAAAATTTCTTTGGCCTGAAGCTATAAATACGGCTACTTATTTACGCAACCGTTCACCTACAAAACTTTTATGTAATGTAACTCCATACGAAAGGTGGTACGGCAAAGTGCCAAATGTTTCACATTTAAGAGCATTTGGATGTGATGTCGTTGCATTAGAAAAAGGTATAAGGCGTAGCAAATTAGTTCCTAAAGGTGTTAAGCTTAAATTTGTTGGTTATTCAAGTACTATTAAAGGTTATAGACTTTATAATTCAGAAAAAAGAAGTATAGTAACATCAAGAAATGTCACCTTTTTTGAAAATTCCTTTGAAAACATTGTTGATAATGAAAATGAAAATGATGAAAATCTTCATGATGAACTTACTGTTATATTTGATAATAATACTCAACCAACTGTTTCTGTAATGACAAACCATAATAAAAAACCAATAGAAGATGTTGTTCCTGTAACATCAAACAATAATAATAAACCAATAGAAGATGTTGTTCCTGTAAAATCAAACAACAATAACAATAAACCAACAAAGGATGTTGAAAATTATACGTCCAGTGATGAATCAAGTGAAAGTGAAAGAGAAATTGTATGTGGTAAACGTGTAAGAGGTCGTCCAAGAATACATAGAAGTGGTAATAAAGGGAGGCCAAGAAAAGTATTTCGAACCGAAAATAACCCTTTAATGTTAAACTTAATTGTTGAAGTACAGTAGAAGAAGCGCTAAATTCTAAAGAATCTAAATATTGGAAAGATGCAATGGCCGTTAAGTACAAATCGTTAATACAACATAACACATGGGAGCTAGTAGATAAACCAAAAAATAAAAATATTATTGGTTTTAGATGGGTATTTGTGGTAAATAGAAGACCAAATGGTTCAATAGAAAAATACAAAGCAAGACTAGTGGCACAAGGTTGCTTTCAAAGGTACAGTATTGATTATCAGGAGACGTTTGCTCCTGTGGTACGTCATTCTACTATTCGTTTACTGCTGGCGTTGGCTGTGAAATACGAGTTAATAATTCACCGTATAGATATTGTTGGTGCTTACCTAAATGGTGAACTACAAGATGAAATATATATGGTTCAACCTCCATATTTTGAAGATAGTAGAAATAAAAATAAAGTGTGTCGTTTAAAACGTTCTTTATATGGTTTAAAACAGGCTGGAAGGCAATGGAACAAAAAGGCGGATGAAGTTTTGCAAAGTTTAGATTTAAAACGGTGTGATACTGATGGTTGTGTATATGTGAGAAAGAGGTTGAATGACATTAGTTTCATCGCGATTTATGTGGATGATATATTGGTAGCGTGTTCTACTAAAAATGAAATAATGGAGATTGTACAAAATTTAAATGAATCGTTTGATGTTGTGTACAAGGGTCCAATTTCTTTCTATCTTGGTATAGAAATTGATCGTGAAGATGAACGTGGAAATATTTCTATTCATCAATTAAAATATATAAACGAATTGTTGAAACAGTGGGGGATGTTAAATTGCAAACCAGCTTACACTCCTTTAGCTAACGGTGTGGTTTTAGAAAAATGTGAAAATCAATGTAATATTGATAATATTAAAGAATATCAAAGCTTGATGGGTGCATTAAATTATTTGGCAACTACATCGAGGCCTGATATAGCCTATGCTGTTTCACGACTCTCACAATTTAATTCCCATCCTCACATTGAACACTTTCAGGCAGCTAAGCATATTCTCAGATATTTAAAGGGCACCATAAAAGGTACTATAACTTATAATAAATCCATTACAAATTTATTATGTTACACAGATGCTGATTGGGGTTCAGACCCGAACGAAAGAAAATCATACAGTGGTTATGTGGCTTTGTGTTGTGGTGGTGCCACAGCGTGGGAAGCTAAAAAACAATCTGTAATTGCTTTCAGCTCTGTAGAAGCAGAGTATATTGCGCTGTCTCAAGGTGCAAAAGAAATCACATATATACGAATGATTTTAAACGAAATGGGTTTTAATGTTGAGGGTCCAACCACCATGTTATGTGACAACCAGGGTGCAGCATTCCTTGTGAAAAATCAGTGTGCCAAGAAAAGAAGTAAACACATTGATATTAGATACCACTATATCAGAGATAAATTTAATACTGGTGAAATTGTTGTTGAATACGTGCCTTCTGAGGAAAATGTTGCTGATATATTTACTAAATCATTAACAAAACAAAAAACATTGTACTTGTTGTAAACTTTTGAATATGAAATTTTAAAGTAACGTAAATTTTGAAATATTTGAATTTGAACTGTTGTTATATTTTTGAAGTATTTGAATTTAAATGAATCTAGATTGTTATATTTTTGAAATGAATTAATGCATTTGAATTGAAAAAATTAAAGAATAATTTATATGAAATACGTATGTAAAACAATTGGGTTGAAAGGAGGTTTGTTGCATTATATAAAATGTGGCAACCCAATTGTTAAGAATGTCAGTTTTGACTGTTGTATTTCAACACTAACACACACATTTTTTTTTTGTTGTTTTGTTTCCTGTTCTTGGAACACACACTTTACACAACGCATATATTTAAAACAAATACTTTTCTACTTTTAACAATGGTTATGGGCCCAGGCCGGGCTCTGGGTCTTCGGTTTAGTTGGTTTTAATGTTAATCCGGAGTTAAAAACAATAAAGTTAAACATTTGTTGGTCGCGAAAAGTAAAGAAAGAATCGAAAATGGCGTGTTCGATTACGAATATTGATAAATTGAATGGTGAAAATTTTGCACAATGGAGTGTGCAAATAAAAAATTTATTAATTACAATAGATTTGTGGGACACTATTGTTCAAGACTGCCCTGAAGAAGCAAATGAAAAATTGTCTTGGTTAAAAGCTGAACAAAAAGCATTGGCAACTATTAATTTATGTATGAAAGCAAGTGAATTGGTACATATAAAAAATGCAACCACTGCTAAAAGTGCATGGTTAACTTTAAATAACATATACAAAGCGGACACCGCAAGTAGAAAAGTTAAATTGTTGAAAAAATTAGTTAAATTCAAAATAACTAGTAATGAAAAAGTCTCTACACAAATCAATGAATTTTGTTCTTTAATTGAAGAACTAAAAGAAATAGATATTGTATTGAATGGTGACTTGTTGAGTGTTTTATTATTGTGTGGCTTACCATCATATATGGAAAATTTTATTGTTGCCATTGAAAGTAGAAACAGTTTGCCTAATATGCAAAGTTTAATCTCAAAAATATTACAAGAAGTACAAAGACATGAAGAAGACAAAAATGATACTATAGCGGAAAGTGTATTTACAGTTAAAAATGAAATTAAGAAAAATATCAAAAAGATCAATAACCCCCAAAACAAATTTCCGAACTCGAATTCAAATATAAATCCCAACTCGAACTCAAACTCAAACAATAATTCAAACATTAACTCTAGTTCAAACGTTAACTCTACACATTCATATTATAAAAGAAAAGTGAATACAAATATAACGTGTTTTAAATGTGGTAAAAAAGGACACATACGTGCACAATGTAAACAATTATCCAATGAATCTGCTTTTAACATAATTTCAGAAAAAACTTTTGTTTGTAATACTTGGATTGTGGATAGCGGCGCGTCCGCACACATGTGTAAAGACATTAAATTTTTTAATACGTATAAACAATATAGACAACAAATTACTTTAGCCTCTGGTAAAGTTATTTTTTCTGAAGGCATTGGCAGTGTAAAATTAAAATCACGTTATTCTAATATAACTTTATATGATGTGATTCACGTACCTTCATTACATTCGAACTTTATATCTATTAGTAAAACTATTCAAGCTGGTAATACCGTAATTTTTTCTAATGCGAAAGCTTTTTTTAAAAATAAACATAACGAAAACATATTAACAGCTGTTATGGAAAGTGGTGTATATAAAGAAAATGACGAAAAAATAAATGCGTTTTCGGTTCAAGATAATTTTAACAAATGGCATATGAGATATGGACATTTAAATAGCAATGATTTATGTGAATTATCAAGAAAAAATATGGTTCGCGGTTTAAATATAAAAGCACCAAAAAATTTTGATTGTTTTACTTGCGGTCAGTGCAAAATAAATGAAAAAGCATATCCTATGTATTCAAGTGTTCGTACTACTTATGTCTTGGAACTTTTACATACTGATATATGTGGGCCCATCAATGTGACATCATTAGGCGGTTCAAGATACTTTTTAAGTATTATTGACGATTATTCCAGGTTTGTGATCACATATTTTCTTAAAAATAAGTCAGATGCTTGTGTAGTTTTCCAGCGTTTCGTTGCCATGGCAGAAAGACAAACTGGCCAGAAAGTCAAAATGGTAAGGACCGATAATGGTAGAGAATACGTCAATGCTGATTTTGACAAATTTTTCGATGAAAATGGAATTATTCATCAAACTACTGTACCATATTCTCCGGCTCAAAATGGCATAGCAGAAAGGATGAACCGAACACTTATGGAAATGGCTCGATGTTTACTAAAAGAATCTGGTTTACCAAAATTTCTTTGGCCTGAAGCTATAAATACGGCTACTTATTTACGCAACCGTTCACCTACAAAAGTTTTATGTAATGTAACTCCATACGAAAGGTGGTACGGCAAAGTGCCAAATGTTTCACATTTAAGAGCATTTGGATGTGATGTCGTTGCATTAGAAAAAGGTATAAGGCGTAGCAAATTAGTTCCTAAAGGTGTTAAGCTTAAATTTGTTGGTTATTCAAGTACTATTAAAGGTTATAGACTTTATAATTCAGAAAAAAGAAGTATAGTAACATCAAGAAATGTCACCTTTTTTGAAAATTCCTTTGAAAACATTGTTGATAATGAAAATGAAAATGATGAAAATCTTCATGATGAACTTACTGTTATATTTGATAATAATACTCAACCAACTGTTTCTGTAATGACAAACCATAATAAAAAACCAATAGAAGATGTTGTTCCTGTAACATCAAACAATAATAATAAACCAATAGAAGATGTTGTTCCTGTAAAATCAAACAACAATAACAATAAACCAACAAAGGATGTTGAAAATTATACGTCCAGTGATGAATCAAGTGAAAGTGAAAGAGAAATTGTATGTGGTAAACGTGTAAGAGGTCGTCCAAGAATACATAGAAGTGGTAATAAAGGGAGGCCAAGAAAAGTATTTCGAACCGAAAATAACCCTTTAATGTTAAACTTAATTGTTGAAGTACAGTAGAAGAAGCGCTAAATTCTAAAGAATCTAAATATTGGAAAGATGCAATGGCCGTTAAGTACAAATCGTTAATACAACATAGCACATGGGAGCTAGTAGATAAACCAAAAAATAAAAATATTATTGGTTTTAGATGGGTATTTGTGGTAAAAAGAAGACCAAATGGTTCAATAGAAAAATACAAAGCAAGACTAGTGGCACAAGGTTGCTTTCAAAGGTACAGTATTGATTATCAGGAGACGTTTGCTCCTGTGGTACGTCATTCTACTATTCGTTTACTGCTGGCGTTGGCTGTGAAATACGAGTTAATAATTCACCGTATAGATATTGTTGGTGCTTACCTAAATGGTGAACTACAAGATGAAATATATATGGTTCAACCTCCATATTTTGAAGATAGTAGAAATAAAAATAAAGTGTGTCGTTTAAAACGTTCTTTATATGGTTTAAAACAGGCTGGAAGGCAATGGAACAAAAAGGCGGATGAAGTTTTGCAAAGTTTAGATTTAAAACGGTGTGATACTGATGGTTGTGTATATGTGAGAAAGAGGTTGAATGACATTAGTTTCATCGCGATTTATGTGGATGATATATTGGTAGCGTGTTCTACTAAAAATGAAATAATGGAGATTGTACAAAATTTAAATGAATCGTTTGATGTTGTGTACAAGGGTCCAATTTCTTTCTATCTTGGTATAGAAATTGATCGTGAAGATGAACGTGGAAATATTTCTATTCATCAATTAAAATATATAAACGAATTGTTGAAACAGTGGGGGATGTTAAATTGCAAACCAGCTTACACTCCTTTAGCTAACGGTGTGGTTTTAGAAAAATGTGAAAATCAATGTAATATTGATAATATTAAAGAATATCAAAGCTTGATGGGTGCATTAAATTATTTGGCAACTACATCGAGGCCTGATATAGCCTATGCTGTTTCACGACTCTCACAATTTAATTCCCATCCTCACATTGAACACTTTCAGGCAGCTAAGCATATTCTCAGATATTTAAAGGGCACCATAAAAGGTACTATAACTTATAATAAATCCATTACAAATTTATTATGTTACACAGATGCTGATTGGGGTTCAGACCCGAACGAAAGAAAATCATACAGTGGTTATGTGGCTTTGTGTTGTGGTGGTGCCACAGCGTGGGAAGCTAAAAAACAATCTGTAGTTGCTCTCACCTCTGTAGAAGCAGAGTATATTGCGCTGTCTCAAGGTGCAAAAGAAATCACATATATACGAATGATTTTAAACGAAATGGGTTTTAATGTTGAGGGTCCAACCACAATGTTATGTGACAACCAGGGTGCAGCATTCCTTGTGAAAAATCAGTGTGCCAAGAAAAGAAGTAAACACATTGATATTAGATACCACTATATCAGAGATAAATTTAATACTGGTGAAATTGTTGTTGAATACGTGCCTTCTGAGGAAAATGTTGCTGATATATTTACTAAATCATTAACAAAACAAAAAACATTGTACTTGTTGTAAACTTTTGAATATGAAATTTTAAAGTAACGTAAATTTTGAAATATTTGAATTTGAACTGTTGTTATATTTTTGAAGTATTTGAATTTAAATGAATCTAGATTGTTATATTTTTGAAATGAATTAATGCATTTGAATTGAAAAAATTAAAGAATAATTTATATGAAATACGAAAACAATTGGGTTAAAGGGAGGTTTGTTGCATTATATAAAATGTGGCAACTCAATTGTTAAGAATGTCAGTTTTTCAACACTAACACACACATTTTTTGTTTTGTTTTTTTGTTTCCTGTTCTTGGAACACACACTTTACACAACGCATACATATAAAATAAATACTTTTCTACTTTTAACAATGGTTATGGGCCCAGGCCGGGCTCCGGGTATTCGGTTTGGTCGGTTTTAATGTTAATCCGGAGTTAAAAACATTAAAGTTAAACATTTGTTGGTCGCGAAAAGTAAAGAAAGAGTCGAAAATGGCGTGTTCGATTACGAATATTGATAAATTGAATGGTGAAAATTTTGCCACATGGAGTGTGCAAATAAAAAATTTATTAATTACAATAGATTTGTGGGACACTATTGTTCAAGACTGCCCTGAAGAAGCAAATGAAAAAGTGTCTTGGTTAAAAGCTGATCAAAAAGCATTGGCAACTATTAATTTATGTATGAAAGCAAGTGAATTGGTACATATAAAAAATGCAACCACTGCTAAAAGTGCATGGTTAACTTTAAATAACATATACAAAGCGGACACCGCAAGTAGAAAAGTTAAATTGTTGAAAAAATTAGTTAAATTCAAAATAACTAGTAATGAAAAAGTCTCTACACAAATCAATGAATTTTGTTCTTTAATTGAAGAACTAAAAGAAATAGATATTGTATTGAATGGTGACTTGTTGAGTGTTTTATTATTGTGTGCCTTACCATCATATATGGAAAATTTTATTGTTGCCATTGAAAGTAGAAACAGTTTGCCTAATATGCAAAGTTTAATCTCAAAAATATTACAAGAAGTACAAAGACATGAAGAAGACAAAAATGATACTATAGCGGAAAGTGTATTTACAGTTAAAAATGAAATTAAGAAAAATATCAAAAAGATCAATAACCCCCAAAACAAATTTCCGAACTCGAATTCAAATATAAATCCCAACTCGAACTCAAACTCAAACAATAATTCAAACATTAACTCTAGTTCAAACGTTAACTCTACACATTCATATTATAAAAGAAAAGTGAATAAAAATATAACGTGTTTTAAATGTGGTAAAAAAGGACACATACGTGCACAATGTAAACAATTATCCAATGAATCTGCTTTTAACATAATTTCAGAAAAAACTTTTGTTTGTAATACTTGGATTGTGGATAGCGGCGCGTCCGCACACATGTGTAAAGACATTAAATTTTTTAATACGTATAAACAATATAGACAACAAATTACTTTAGCCTCTGGTAAAGTTATTTTTTCTGAAGGCATTGGCAGTGTAAAATTAAAATCACGTTATTCTAATATAACTTTATATGATGTGATTCACGTACCTTCATTACATTCGAACTTTATATCTATTAGTAAAACTATTCAAGCTGGTAATACCGTAATTTTTTCTAATGCGAAAGCTTTTGTTAAAAATAAACATAACGAAAACATATTAACAGCTGTTATGGAAAGTGGTGTATATAAAGAAAATGACGAAAAAATAAATGCGTTTTCGGTTCAAGATAATTTTAACAAATGGCATATGAGATATGGACATTTAAATAGCAATGATTTATGTGAATTATCAAGAAAAAATATGGTTCGCGGTTTAAATATAAAAGCACCAAAAAATTTTGATTGTTTTACTTGCGCTCAGTGCAAAATAAATGAAAAAGCATATCCTATGTATTCAAGTGTTCGTACTACTTATGTCTTGGAACTTTTACATACTGATATATGTGGGCCCATCAATGTGACATCATTAGGCGGTTCAAGATACTTTTTAAGTATTATTGACGATTATTCCAGGTTTGTGATCACATATTTTCTTAAAAATAAGTCAGATGCTTGTGTAGTTTTCCAGCGTTTCGTTGCCATGGCAGAAAGACAAACTGGCCAGAAAGTCAAAATGGTAAGGACCGATAATGGTAGAGAATACGTCAATGCTGATTTTGACAAATTTTTCGATGAAAATGGAATTATTCATCAAACTACTGTACCATATTCTCCGGCTCAAAATGGCATAGCAGAAAGGATGAACCGAACACTTATGGAAATGGCTCGATGTTTACTAAAAGAATCTGGTTTACCAAAATTTCTTTGGCCTGAAGCTATAAATACGGCTACTTATTTACGCAACCGTTCACCTACAAAAGTTTTATGTAATGTAACTCCATACGAAAGGTGGTACGGCAAAGTGCCAAATGTTTCACATTTAAGAGCATTTGGATGTGATGTCGTTGCATTAGAAAAAGGTATAAGGCGTAGCAAATTAGTTCCTAAAGGTGTTAAGCTTAAATTTGTTGGTTATTCAAGTACTATTAAAGGTTATAGACTTTATAATTCAGAAAAAAGAAGTATAGTAACATCAAGAAATGTCACCTTTTTTGAAAATTCCTTTGAAAACATTGTTGATAATGAAAATGAAAATGATGAAAATCTTCATGATGAACTTACTGTTATATTTGATAATAATACTCAACCAACTGTTTCTGTAATGACAAACCATAATAAAAAACCAATAGAAGATGTTGTTCCTGTAACATCAAACAATAATAATAAACCAATAGAAGATGTTGTTCCTGTAAAATCAAACAACAATAACAATAAACCAACAAAGGATGTTGAAAATTATACGTCCAGTGATGAATCAAGTGAAAGTGAAAGAGAAATTGTATGTGGTAAACGTGTAAGAGGTCGTCCAAGAATACATAGAAGTGGTAATAAAGGGAGGCCAAGAAAAGTATTTCGAACCGAAAATAACCCTTTAATGTTAAACTTAATTGTTGAAAACCCAAGTACAGTAGAAGAAGCGCTAAATTCTAAAGAATCTAAATATTGGAAAGATGCAATGGCCGTTAAGTACAAATCGTTAATACAACATAACACATGGGAGCTAGTAGATAAACCAAAAAATAAAAATATTATTGGTTGTAGATGGGTATTTGTGGTAAAAAGAAGACCAAATGGTTCAATAGAAAAATACAAAGCAAGACTAGTGGCACAAGGTTGCTTTCAAAGGTACAGTATTGATTATCAGGAGACGTTTGCTCCTGTGGTACGTCATTCTACTATTCGTTTACTGCTGGCGTTGGCTGTGAAATACGAGTTAATAATTCACCGTATAGATATTGTTGGTGCTTACCTAAATGGTGAACTACAAGATGAAATATATATGGTTCAACCTCCATATTTTGAAGATAGTAGAAATAAAAATAAAGTGTGTCGTTTAAAACGTTCTTTATATGGTTTAAAACAGGCTGGAAGGCAATGGAACAAAAAGGCGGATGAAGTTTTGCAAAGTTTAGATTTAAAACGGTGTGATACTGATGGTTGTGTATATGTGAGAAAGAGGTTGAATGACATTAGTTTCATCGCGATTTATGTGGATGATATATTGGTAGCGTGTTCTACTAAAAATGAAATATTGGAGATTGTACAAAATTTAAATGAATCGTTTGATGTTGTGTACAAGGGTCCAATTTCTTTCTATCTTGGTATAGAAATTGATCGTGAAGATGAACGTGGAAATATTTCTATTCATCAATTAAAATATATAAACGAATTGTTGAAACAGTGGGGGATGTTAAATTGCAAACCAGCTTACACTCCTTTAGCTAACGGTGTGGTTTTAGAAAAATGTGAAAATCAATGTAATATTGATAATATTAAAGAATATCAAAGCTTGATGGGTGCATTAAATTATTTGGCAACTACATCGAGGCCTGATATAGCCTATGCTGTTTCACGACTCTCACAATTTAATTCCCATCCTCACATTGAACACTTTCAGGCAGCTAAGCATATTCTCAGATATTTAAAGGGCACCATAAAAGGTACTATAACTTATAATAAATCCATTACAAATTTATTATGTTACACAGATGCTGATTGGGGTTCAGACCCGAACGAAAGAAAATCATACAGTGGTTATGTGGCTTTGTGTTGTGGTGGTGCCACAGCGTGGGAAGCTAAAAAACAATCTGTAATTGCTTTCAGCTCTGTAGAAGCAGAGTATATTGCGCTGTCTCAAGGTGCAAAAGAAATCACATATATACGAATGATTTTAAACGAAATGGGTTTTAATGTTGAGGGTCCAACCACCATGTTATGTGACAACCAGGGTGCAGCATTCCTTGTGAAAAATCAGTGTGCCAAGAAAAGAAGTAAACACATTGATATTAGATACCACTATATCAGAGATAAATTTAATACTGGTGAAATTGTTGTTGAATACGTGCCTTCTGAGGAAAATGTTGCTGATATATTTACTAAATCATTAACAAAACAAAAAACATTGTACTTGTTGTAAACTTTTGAATATGAAATTTTAAAGTAACGTAAATTTTGAAATATTTGAATTTGAACTGTTGTTATATTTTTGAAGTATTTGAATTTAAATGAATCTAGATTGTTATATTTTTGAAATGAATTAATGCATTTGAATTGAAAAAATTAAAGAATAATTTATATGAAATACGTATGTAAAACAATTGGGTTGAAGGGAGGTTTGTTGCATTATATAAAATGTGGCAACTCAATTGTTAAGAATGTCAGTTTTGACTGTTGTATTTCAACACTAACACACACATTTTTTTTTTTTTTTTTTGTTTCCTGTTCTTGGAACACACACTTTACACAACGCATATATTTAAAACAAATACTTTTCTACTTTTAACAATGGTTATGGGCCCAGGCCGGGCTCTGGGTCTTCGGTTTGGTCGGTTTTAATGTTAATCCGGAGTTAAAAACATTAAAGTTAAACATTTGTTGGTCGCGAAAAGTAAAGAAAGAATCGAAAATGGCGTGTTCGATTACGAATATTGATAAATTGAATGGTGAAAATTTTGCCACATGGAGTGTGCAAATAAAAAATTTATTAATTACAATAGATTTGTGGGACACTATTGTTCAAGACTGCCCTGAAGAAGCAAATGAAAAATTGTCTTGGTTAAAAGCTGAACAAAAAGCATTGGCAACTATTAATTTATGTATGAAAGCAAGTGAATTGGTACATATAAAAAATGCAACCACTGCTAAAAGTGCATGGTTAACTTTAAATAACATATACAAAGCGGACACCGCAAGTAGAAAAGTTAAATTGTTGAAAAAATTAGTTAAATTCAAAATAACTAGTAATGAAAAAGTCTCTACACAAATCAATGAATTTTGTTCTTTAATTGAAGAACTAAAAGAAATAGATATTGTATTGAATGGTGACTTGTTGAGTGTTTTATTATTGTGTGCCTTACCATCATATATGGAAAATTTTATTGTTGCCATTGAAAGTAGAAACAGTTTGCCTAATATGCAAAGTTTAATCTCAAAAATATTACAAGAAGTACAAAGACATGAAGAAGACAAAAATGATACTATAGCGGAAAGTGTATTTACAGTTAAAAATGAAATTGAAATGAAGAAAAATATCAAAAAGATCAATAACCCTCAAAACAAATTTCCGAACTCGAATTCAAATATAAATCCCAACTCGAACTCAAACTCAAACAATAATTCAAACATTAACTCTAGTTCAAACGTTAACTCTACACATTCATATTATAAAAGAAAAGTGAATACAAATATAACGTGTTTTAAATGTGGTAAAAAAGGACACATACGTGCACAATGTAAACAATTATCCAATGAATCTGCTTTTAACATAATTTCAGAAAAAACTTTTGTTTGTAATACTTGGATTGTGGATAGCGGCGGGTCCGCACACATGTGTAAAGACATTAAATTTTTTAATACGTATAAACAATATAGACAACAAATTACTTTAGCCTCTGGTAAAGTTATTTTTTCTGAAGGTATTGGCAGTGTAAAATTAAAATCACGTTATTCTAATATAACTTTATATGATGTGATTCACGTACCTTCATTACATTCGAAGTTTATATCTATTAGTAAAACTATTCAAGCTGGTAATACCGTAATTTTTTCTAATGCGAAAGCTTTTGTTAAAAATAAACATAACGAAAACATATTAACAGCTGTTATGGAAAGTGGTGTATATAAAGAAAATGACGAAAAAATAAATGAGTTTTCGGTTCAAGATAATTTTAACAAATGGCATATGAGATATGGACATTTAAATAGCAATGATTTATGTGAATTATCAAGAAAAAATATGGTTCGCGGTTTAAATATAAAAGCACCAAAAAATTTTGATTGTTTTACTTGCGGTCAGTGCAAAATAAATGAAAAAGCATATCCTATGTATTCAAGTGTTCGTACTACTTATGTCTTGGAACTTTTACATACTGATATATGTGGGCCCATCAATGTGACATCATTAGGCGGTTCAAGATACTTTTTAAGTATTATTGACGATTATTCCAGGTTTGTGATCACATATTTTCTTAAAAATAAGTCAGATGCTTGTGTAGTTTTCCAGCGTTTCGTTGCCATGGCAGAAAGACAAACTGGCCAGAAAGTCAAAATGGTAAGGACCGATAATGGTAGAGAATACGTCAATGCTGATTTTGACAAATTTTTCGATGAAAATGGAATTATTCATCAAACTACTGTACCATATTCTCCGGCTCAAAATGGCATAGCAGAAAGGATGAACCGAACACTTATGGAAATGGCCCGATGTTTACTAAAAGAATCTGGTTTACCAAAATTTCTTTGGCCTGAAGCTATAAATACGGCTACTTATTTACGCAACCGTTCACCTACAAAACTTTTATGTAATGTAACTCCATACGAAAGGTGGTACGGCAAAGTGCCAAATGTTTCACATTTAAGAGCATTTGGATGTGATGTCGTTGCATTAGAAAAAGGTATAAGGCGTAGCAAATTAGTTCCTAAAGGTGTTAAGCTTAAATTTGTTGGTTATTCAAGTACTATTAAAGGTTATAGACTTTATAATTCAGAAAAAAGAAGTATAGTAACATCAAGAAATGTCACCTTTTTTGAAAATTCCTTTGAAAACATTGTTGATAATGAAAATGAAAATGATGAAAATCTTCATGATGAACTTACTGTTATATTTGATAATAATACTCAACCAACTGTTTCTGTAATGACAAACCATAATAAAAAACCAATAGAAGATGTTGTTCCTGTAACATCAAACAATAATAATAAACCAATAGAAGATGTTGTTCCTGTAAAGTCAAACAACAATAACAATAAACCAACAAAGGATGTTGAAAATTATACGTCCAGTGATGAATCAAGTGAAAGTGAAAGAGAAATTGTATGTGGTAAACGTGTAAGAGGTCGTCCAAGAATACATAGAAGTGGTAATAAAGGGAGGCCAAGAAAAGTATTTCGAACCGAAAATAACCCTTTAATGTTAAACTTAATTGTTGAAGTACAGTAGAAGAAGCGCTAAATTCTAAAGAATCTAAATATTGGAAAGATGCAATGGCCGTTAAGTACAAATCGTTAATACAACATAACACATGGGAGCTAGTAGATAAACCAAAAAATAAAAATATTATTGGTTGTAGATGGGTATTTGTGGTAAAAAGAAGACCAGATGGTTCAATAGAAAAATACAAAGCAAGACTAGTGGCACAAGGTTGCTTTCAAAGGTACAGTATTGATTAGCAGGAGACGTTTGCTCCTGTGGTACGTCATTCTACTATTCGTTTAGTGCTGGCGTTGGCTGTGAAATACGAGTTAATAATTCACCATATATATATTGTTGGTGCTTACCTAAATGGTGAACTACAAGATGAAATATATATGGTTCAACCTCCATATTTTGAAGATAGTAGAAATAAAAATAAAGTGTGTCGTTTAAAACGTTCTTTATATGGTTTAAAACAGGCTGGAAGGCAATGGAACAAAAAGGCGGATGAAGTTTTGCAAAGTTTAGATTTTAAACGGTGTGATACTGATGGTTGTGTATATGTGAGAAAGAGGTTGAATGACATTAGTTTCATCGCGATTTATGTGGATGATATATTGGTAGCGTGTTCTACTAAAAATGAAATAATGGAGATTGTACAAAATTTAAATGAATCGTTTGATGTTGTGTACAAGGGTCCAATTTCTTTCTATCTTGGTATAGAAATTGATCGTGAAGATGAACGTGGAAATATTTCTATTCATCAATTAAAATATATAAACGAATTGTTGAAACAGTGGGGGATGTTAAATTGCAAACCAGCTTACACTCCTTTAGCTAACGGTGTAGTTTTAGAAAAATGTGAAAATCAATGTAATATTGATAATATTAAAGAATATCAAAGCTTGATGGGTGCATTAAATTATTTGGCAACTACATCGAGGCCTGATATAGCCTATGCTGTTTCACGACTCTCACAATTTAATTCCCATCCTCACATTGAACACTTTCAGGCAGCTAAGCATATTCTCAGATATTTAAAGGGCACCATAAAAGGTACTATAACTTATAATAAATCCATTACAAATTTATTATGTTACACAGATGCTGATTGGGGTTTAGACCCGAACGAAAGAAAATCATACAGTGGTTATGTGGCTTTGTGTTGTGGTGGTGCCACAGCGTGGGAAGCTAAAAAACAATCTGTAATTGCTTTCAGCTCTGTAGAAGCAGAGTATATTGCGCTGTCTCAAGGTGCAAAAGAAATCACATATATACGAATGATTTTAAACGAAATGGGTTTTAATGTTGAGGGTCCAACCACCATGTTATGTGACAACCAGGGTGCAGCATTCCTTGTGAAAAATCAGTGTGCCAAGAAAAGAAGTAAACACATTGATATTAGATACCACTATATCAGAGATAATTTTAATACTGGTGAAATTGTTGTTGAATACGTGCCTTCTGAGGAAAATGTTGCTGATATATTTACTAAATCATTAACAAAACAAAAAACATTGTACTTGTTGTAAACTTTTGAATATGAAATTTTAAAGTAACGTAAATTTTGAAATATTTGAATTTGAACTGTTGTTATATTTTTGAAGTATTTGAATTTAAATGAATCTAGATTGTTATATTTTTGAAATGAATTAATGCATTTGAATTGAAAAAATTAAAGAATAATTTATATGAAATACGTATGTAAAACAATTGGGTTGAAGGGAGGTTTGTTGCATTATATAAAATGTGGCAACTCAATTGTTAAGAATGTCAGTTTTGACTGTTGTATTTCAACACTAACACACACATTTTTTTTTTTTTTTGTTTCCTGTTCTTGGAACACACACTTTACACAACGCATATATTTAAAACAAATACTTTTCTACTTTTAACAATGGTTATGGGCCCAGGCCGGGCTCTGGGTCTTCGGTTTGGTCGGTTTTAATGTTAATCCGGAGTTAAAAACATTAAAGTTAAACATTTGTTGGTCGCGAAAAGTAAAGAAAGAATCGAAAATGGCGTGTTCGATTACGAATATTGATAAATTGAATGGTGAAAATTTTGCCACATGGAGTGTGCAAATAAAAAATTTATTAATTACAATAGATTTGTGGGACACTATTGTTCAAGACTGCCCTGAAGAAGCAAATGAAAAAGTGTCTTGGTTAAAAGCTGATCAAAAAGCGTTAGCAACTATTAATTTATGTATGAAAGCAAGTGAATTGGTACATATAAAAAATGCAACCACTGCTAAAAGTGCATGGTTAACTTTAAATAACATATACAAAGCGGACACCGCAAGTAGAAAAGTTAAATTGTTGAAAAAATTAGTTAAATTTAAAATAACTAGTAATGAAAAAGTCTCTACACAAATCAATGAATTTTGTTCTTTAATTGAAGAACTAAAAGAAATAGATATTGTATTGAATGGTGACTTGTTGAGTGTTTTATTATTGTGTGGCTTACCATCATATATGGAAAATTTTATTGTTGCTATTGAAAGTAGGGACAGTTTGCCTAATATGCAAAGTTTAATCTCAAAAATATTACAAGAAGTACAAAGACATGAAGAAGACAAAAATGATACTATAGCGGAAAGTGTATTTACAGTTAAAAATGAAATTGAAATGCAGAAAAATATCAAAAAGATCAATAACCCTCAAAACAAATTTCCGAACTCGAATTCAAATATAAATCCCAACTCGAACTCAAACTCAAACTCAAACAATAATTCAAACATTAACTCTACACATTCATATTATAAAAGAAAAGTGAATAAAAATATAACGTGTTTTAAATGTGGTAAAAAAGGACACATACGTGCACAATGTAAACAATTATCCAATGAATCTGCTTTTAACATAATTTCAGAAAAAACTTTTGTTTGTAATACTTGGATTGTGGATAGCGGCGCGTCCGCACACATGTGTAAAGACATTAAATTTTTTAATACGTATAAACAATATAGACAACAAATTACTTTAGCCTCTGGTAAAGTTATTTTTTCTGAAGGCATTGGCAGTGTAAAATTAAAATCACGTTATTCTAATATAACGTTATATGATGTGATTCACGTACCTTCATTACATTCGAACTTTATATCTATTAGTAAAACTATTCAAGCTGGTAATACCGTAATTTTTTCTAATGCGAAAGCTTTTGTTAAAAATAAACATAACGAAAACATATTAACAGGTGTTATGGAAAGTGGTGTATATAAAGAAAATGACGAAAAAATAAATGCGTTTTCGGTTCAAGATAATTTTAACAAATGGCATATGAGATATGGACATTTAAATAGCAATGATTTATGTGAATTATCAAGAAAAAATATGGTTCGCGGTTTAAATATAAAAGCACCAAAAAATTTTGATTGTTTTACTTGCGGTCAGTGCAAAATAAATGAAAAAGCATATCCTATGTATTCAAGTGTTCGTACTACTTATGTCTTGGAACTTTTACATACTGATATATGTAGGCCCATCAATGTGACATCATTAGGCGGTTCAAGATACTTTTTAAGTATTATTAACGATTATTCCAGGTTTGTGATCACATATTTTCTTAAAAATAAGTCAGATGCTTGTGTAGTTTTCCAGCGTTTCGTTGCCATGGCAGAAAGACAAACTGGCCAGAAAGTCAAAATGGTAAGGACCGATAATGGTAGAGAATACGTCAATGCTGATTTTGACAAATTTTTCGATGAAAATGGAATTATTCATCAAACTACTGTACCATATTCTCCGGCTCAAAATGGCATAGCAGAAAGGATGAACCGAACACTTATGGAAATGGCTCGATGTTTACTAAAAGAATCTGGTTTACCAAAATTTCTTTGGCCTGAAGCTATAAATACGGCTACTTATTTACGCAACCGTTCACCTACAAAACTTTTATGTAATGTAACTCCATACGAAAGGTGGTACGGCAAAGTGCCAAATGTTTCACACTTAAGAGCATTTGGATGTGATGTCGTTGCATTAGAAAAAGGTATAAGGCGTAGCAAATTAGATCCTAAAGGTGTTAAGCTTAAATTTGTTGGTTATTTAAGTACTATTAAAGGTTATAGACTTTATAATTCAGAAAAAAGATATATAGTAGCATCAAGAAATGTCACCTTTTTTGAAAATTCCTTTGAAAACATTGTTGATAATGAAAATGAAAATGATGAAAATCTTCATGATGAACTTACTGTTATATTTGATAATAATACTCAACCAACTGTTTCTGTAATGACAAACCATAATAAAAAACCAATAGAAGATGTTGTTCCTGTAACATCAAACAATAATAATAAACCAATAGAAGGTGTTGTTCCTGTAAAGTCAAACAACAATAATAATAAACCAACAAAGGATGTTGAAAATTATACGTCCAGTGATGAATCAAGTGAAAGTGAAAGAGAAATTGTATGTGGTAAACGTGTAAGAGGTCGTCCAAGAATACATAGAAGTGGTAATAAAGGGAGGCCAAGAAAAGTATTTCGAACCGAAAATAACCCTTTAATGTTAAACTTAATTGTTGAAAACCCAAGTACAGTAGAAGAAGCGCTAAATTCTAAAGAATCTAAATATTGGAAAGATGCAATGGCCGTTAAGTACAAATCGTTAATACAACATAACACATGGGAGCTAGTAGATAAACCAAAAAATAAAAATATTATTGGTTGTAGATGGGTATTTGTGGTAAAAAGAAGACCAAATGGTTCAATAGAAAAATACAAAGCAAGACTAGTGGCACAAGGTTGCTTTCAAAGGTACAGTATTGATTATCAGGAGACGTTTGCTCCTGTGGTACGTCATTCTACTATTCGTTTACTGCTGGCGTTGGCTGTGAAATACGAGTTAATAATTCACCATATAGATATTGTTGGTGCTTACCTAAATGGTGAACTACAAGATGAAATATATATGGTTCAACCTTCATATTTTCAAGATAGTAGAAATAAAAATAAAGTGTGTCGTTTAAAACGTTCTTTATATGGTTTAAAACAGGCTGGAAGGCAATGGAACAAAAAGGCGGATGAAGTTTTGCAAAGTTTAGATTTTAAACGGTGTGATACTGATGGTTGTGTATATGTGAGAAAGAGGTTGAATGACATTAGTTTCATCGCGATTTATGTGGATGATATATTGGTAGCATGTTCTACTAAAAATGAAATAATGGAGATTGTACAAAATTTAAATGAATCGTTTGATGTTGTGTACAAGGGTCCAATTTCTTTCTATCTTGGTATAGAAATTGATCGTGAAGATGAACGTGGAAATATTTCTATTCATCAATTAAAATATATAAACGAATTGTTGAAACAGTGGGGGATGTTAAATTGCAAACCAGCTTACACTCCTTTAGCTAACGGTGTGGTTTTAGAAAAATGTGAAAATCAATGTAATATTGATAATATTAAAGAATATCAAAGCTTGATGGGTGCATTAAATTATTTGGCAACTACATCGAGGCCTGATATAGCCTATGCTGTTTCACGACTCTCACAATTTAATTCCCATCCTCACATTGAACACTTTCAGGCAGCTAAGCATATTCTCAGATATTTAAAGGGCACCATAAAAGGTACTATAACTTATAATAAATCCATTACAAATTTATTATGTTACACAGATGCTGATTGGGGTTCAGACCCGAACGAAAGAAAATCATACAGTGGTTATGTGGCTTTGTGTTGTGGTGGTGCCACAGCGTGGGAAGCTAAAAAACAATCTGTAGTTGCTCTCACCTCTGTAGAAGCAGAGTATATTGCGCTGTCTCAAGGTGCAAAAGAAATCACATATATACGAATGATTTTAAACGAAATGGGTTTTAATGTTGAGGGTCCAACCACAATGTTATGTGACAACCAGGGTGCAGCATTCCTTGTGAAAAATCAGTGTGCCAAGAAAAGAAGTAAACACATTGATATTAGATACCACTATATCAGAGATAAATTTAATACTGGTGAAATTGTTGTTGAATACGTGCCTTCTGAGGAAAATGTTGCTGATATATTTACTAAATCATTAACAAAACAAAAAACATTGTACTTGTTGTAAACTTTTGAATATGAAATTTTAAAGTAACGTAAATTTTGAAATATTTGAATTTGAACTGTTGTTATATTTTTGAAGTATTTGAATTTAAATGAATCTAGATTGTTATATTTTTGAAATGAATTAATGCATTTGAATTGAAAAAATTAAAGAATAATTTATATGAAATACGTATGTAAAACAATTGGGTTGAAGGGAGGTTTGTTGCATTATATAAAATGTGGCAACTCAATTGTTAAGAATGTCAGTTTTGACTGTTGTATTTCAACACTAACACACACATTTTTTTTTTTTTTTTTTGTTTCCTGTTCTTGGAACACACACTTTACACAACGCATATATTTAAAACAAATACTTTTCTACTTTTAACAATGGTTATGGGCCCAGGCCGGGCTCTGGGTCTTCGGTTTGGTCGGTTTTAATGTTAATCCGGAGTTAAAAACATTAAAGTTAAACATTTGTTGGTCGCGAAAAGTAAAGAAAGAATCGAAAATGGCGTGTTCGATTACGAATATTGATAAATTGAATGGTGAAAATTTTGCCACATGGAGTGTGCAAATAAAAAATTTATTAATTACAATAGATTTGTGGGACACTATTGTTCAAGACTGCCCTGAAGAAGCAAATGAAAAAGTGTCTTGGTTAAAAGCTGATCAAAAAGCGTTAGCAACTATTAATTTATGTATGAAAGCAAGTGAATTGGTACATATAAAAAATGCAACCACTGCTAAAAGTGCATGGTTAACTTTAAATAACATATACAAAGCGGACACCGCAAGTAGAAAAGTTAAATTGTTGAAAAAATTAGTTAAATTTAAAATAACTAGTAATGAAAAAGTCTCTACACAAATCAATGAATTTTGTTCTTTAATTGAAGAACTAAAAGAAATAGATATTGTATTGAATGGTGACTTGTTGAGTGTTTTATTATTGTGTGGCTTACCATCATATATGGAAAATTTTATTGTTGCTATTGAAAGTAGGGACAGTTTGCCTAATATGCAAAGTTTAATCTCAAAAATATTACAAGAAGTACAAAGACATGAAGAAGACAAAAATGATACTATAGCGGAAAGTGTATTTACAGTTAAAAATGAAATTGAAATGCAGAAAAATATCAAAAAGATCAATAACCCTCAAAACAAATTTCCGAACTCGAATTCAAATATAAATCCCAACTCGAACTCAAACTCAAACTCAAACAATAATTCAAACATTAACTCTACACATTCATATTATAAAAGAAAAGTGAATAAAAATATAACGTGTTTTAAATGTGGTAAAAAAGGACACATACGTGCACAATGTAAACAATTATCCAATGAATCTGCTTTTAACATAATTTCAGAAAAAACTTTTGTTTGTAATACTTGGATTGTGGATAGCGGCGCGTCCGCACACATGTGTAAAGACATTAAATTTTTTAATACGTATAAACAATATAGACAACAAATTACTTTAGCCTCTGGTAAAGTTATTTTTTCTGAAGGCATTGGCAGTGTAAAATTAAAATCACGTTATTCTAATATAACGTTATATGATGTGATTCACGTACCTTCATTACATTCGAAGTTTATATCTATTAGTAAAACTATTCAAGCTGGTAATACCGTAATTTTTTCTAATGCGAAAGCTTTTGTTAAAAATAAACATAACGAAAACATATTAACAGGTGTTATGGAAAGTGGTGTATATAAAGAAAATGACGAAAAAATAAATGCGTTTTCGGTTCAAGATAATTTTAACAAATGGCATATGAGATATGGACATTTAAATAGCAATGATTTATGTGAATTATCAAGAAAAAATATGGTTCGCGGTTTAAATATAAAAGCACCAAAAAATTTTGATTGTTTTACTTGCGGTCAGTGCAAAATAAATGAAAAAGCATATCCTATGTATTCAAGTGTTCGTACTACTTATGTCTTGGAACTTTTACATACTGATATATGTAGGCCCATCAATGTGACATCATTAGGCGGTTCAAGATACTTTTTAAGTATTATTAACGATTATTCCAGGTTTGTGATCACATATTTTCTTAAAAATAAGTCAGATGCTTGTGTAGTTTTCCAGCGTTTCGTTGCCATGGCAGAAAGACAAACTGGCCAGAAAGTCAAAATGGTAAGGACCGATAATGGTAGAGAATACGTCAATGCTGATTTTGACAAATTTTTCGATGAAAATGGAATTATTCATCAAACTACTGTACCATATTCTCCGGCTCAAAATGGCATAGCAGAAAGGATGAACCGAACACTTATGGAAATGGCTCGATGTTTACTAAAAGAATCTGGTTTACCAAAATTTCTTTGGCCTGAAGCTATAAATACGGCTACTTATTTACGCAACCGTTCACCTACAAAACTTTTATGTAATGTAACTCCATACGAAAGGTGGTACGGCAAAGTGCCAAATGTTTCACACTTAAGAGCATTTGGATGTGATGTCGTTGCATTAGAAAAAGGTATAAGGCGTAGCAAATTAGATCCTAAAGGTGTTAAGCTTAAATTTGTTGGTTATTTAAGTACTATTAAAGGTTATAGACTTTATAATTCAGAAAAAAGAAATATAGTAACATCAAGAAATGTCACCTTTTTTGAAAATTCCTTTGAAAACATTGTTGATAATGAAAATGAAAATGATGAAAATCTTCATGATGAACTTACTGTTATATTTGATAATAATACTCAACCAACTGTTTCTGTAATGACAAACCATAATAAAAAACCAATAGAAGATGTTGTTCCTGTAAAGTCAAACAACAATAATAATAAACCAACAAAGGATGTTGAAAATTATACGTCCAGTGATGAATCAAGTGAAAGTGAAAGAGAAATTGTATGTGGTAAACGTTTAAGAGGTCGTCCAAGAATACATAGAAGTGGTAATAAAGGGAGGCCAAGAAAAGTATTTCGAACCGAAAATAACCCTTTAATGTTAAACTTAATTGTTGAAAACCCAAGTACAGTAGAAGAAGCGCTAAATTCTAAAGAATCTAAATATTGGAAAGATGCAATGGCCGTTAAGTACAAATCGTTAATACAACATAACACATGGGAGCTAGTAGATAAACCAAAAAATAAAAATATTATTGGTTGTAGATGGGTATTTGTGGTAAAAAGAAGACCAAATGGTTCAATAGAAAAATACAAAGCAAGACTAGTGGCACAAGGTTGCTTTCAAAGGTACAGTATTGATTATCAGGAGACGTTTGCTCCTGTGGTACGTCATTCTACTATTCGTTTACTGCTGGCGTTGGCTGTGAAATACGAGTTAATAATTCACCATATAGATATTGTTGGTGCTTACCTAAATGGTGAACTACAAGATGAAATATATATGGTTCAACCTTCATATTTTCAAGATAGTAGAAATAAAAATAAAGTGTGTCGTTTAAAACGTTCTTTATATGGTTTAAAACAGGCTGGAAGGCAATGGAACAAAAAGGCGGATGAAGTTTTGCAAAGTTTAGATTTTAAACGGTGTGATACTGATGGTTGTGTATATGTGAGAAAGAGGTTGAATGACATTAGTTTCATCGCGATTTATGTGGATGATATATTGGTAGCGTGTTCTACTAAAAATGAAATAATGGAGATTGTACAAAATTTAAATGAATCGTTTGATGTTGTGTACAAGGGTCCAATTTCTTTCTATCTTGGTATAGAAATTGAACGTGAAGATGAACGTGGAAATATTTCTATTCATCAATTAAAATATATAAACGAATTGTTGAAACAGTGGGGGATGTTAAATTGCAAACCAGCTTACACTCCTTTAGCTAACGGTGTGGTTTTAGAAAAATGTGAAAATCAATGTAATATTAATAATATTAAAGAATATCAAAGCTTGATGGGTGCATTAAATTATTTGGCAACTACATCGAGGCCTGATATAGCCTATGCTGTTTCACGACTCTCACAATTTAACTCCCATCTTCACATTGAACACTTTCATGCAGCTAAGCATATTCTCAGATATTTAAAGGGCACCATAAAAGGTACTATAACTTATAATAAATCCATTACAAATTTATTATGTTACACAGATGCTGATTGGGGTTCAGACCCGAACGAAAGAAAATCATACAGTGGTTATGTGGCTTTGTGTCGTGGTGGTCCCACAGCGTGGGAAGCTAAAAAACAATCTGTAGTTGCTCTCAGCTCTGTAGAAGCAGAGTATATTGCGCTGTCTCAAGGTGCAAAAGAAATCATATATATACGAATGATTTTAAACGAAATGGGTTTTAATGTTGAGGGTCCAACCACAATGTTATGTGACAACCAGGGTGCAGCATTCCTTGTGAAAAATCAGTGTGCCAAGAAAAGAAGTAAACACATTGATATTAGATACCACTATATCAGAGATAAATTTAATACTGGCGAAATTGCTGTTGAATACGTGCCTTCTGAGGAAAATGTTGCTGATATATTTACTAAATCATTAACAAAACAAAAAACATTGTACTTGTTGTAAACTTTTGAATATGAAATTTTAAAGTTACGTAAATTTTGAAATATTTGAATTTGAACTGTTGTTATATATTTGAAGTATTTGAATTTAAATGAATCTAGATTGTTATATTTTTAAAATGAATTAATGCATTTGAATTGAAAAAATTAAAGAATAATTTATATGAAATACGTATGTAAAACAATTGGGTTGAAGGGAGGTTTGTTGCATTATATAAAATGTGGCAACCCAATTGTTAAGAATGTCAGTTTTGACTGTTATATTTCAACACTAACACACACATTTTTTTTTTTTGTTTCCTGTTCTTGGAACACACACTTTACACAACGCATATATATAAAATAAATACTTTTCTACTTTTAGCAATGGTTATGGGCCCAGGCCGGGCTCTGGGTCTTCGGTTTGGTCGGTTTTAATGTTAATCCGGAGTTAAAAACATTAAAGTTAAACATTTGTTGGTCGCGAAAAGTAAAGAAAGAATCGAAAATGGCGTGTTCGATTACGAATATTGATAAATTGAATGGTGAAAATTTTGCCACATGGAGTGTGCAAATAAAAAATTTATTAATTACAATAGATTTGTGGGACACTATTGTTCAAGACTGCCCTGAAGAAGCAAATGAAAAAGTGTCTTGGTTAAAAGCTGATCAAAAAGCATTGGCAACTATTAATTTATGTATGAAAGCAAGTGAATTGGTACATATAAAAAATGCAACCACTGCTAAAAGTGCATGGTTAACTTTAAATAAGATATACAAAGCGGACACCGCAAGTAGAATAGTTAAATTGTTGAAAAAATTAGTTAAATTTAAAATAACTAGTAATGAAAAAGTCTCTACACAAATCAATGAATTTTGTTCTTTAATTGAAGAACTAAAAGAAATAGATATTGTATTGAATGGTGACTTGTTGAGTGTTTTATTATTGTGTGGCTTACCATCATATATGGAAAATTTTATTGTTGCTATTGAAAGTAGGGACAGTTTGCCTAATATGCAAAGTTTAATCTCAAAAATATTACAAGAAGTACAAAGACATGAAGAAGACAAAAATGATACTATAGCGGAAAGTGTATTTACAGTTAAAAATGAAAATGAAATTAAGAAAAATATCAAAAAGATCAATAACCCTCAAAACAAATTTTCGAACTCGAATTCAAATATAAATCCCAACTCGAACTCAAACTCAAACAATAATTCAAACATTAACTCTAGTACAAACGTTAACTCACATTCATATTATAAAAGAAAAGTGAATAAAAATATAACGTGTTTTAAATGTGGTAAAAAAGGACACATACGTGCACAATGTAAACAATTATCCAATGAATCTGCTTTTAACATAATTTCAGAAAAAACTTTTGTTTGTAATACTTGGATTGTGGATAGCGGCGCGTCCGCACACATGTGTAAAGACATTAAATTTTTTAATACGTATAAACAATATAGACAACAAATTACTTTAGCCTCTGGTAAAGTTATTTTTTCTGAAGGCATTGGCAGTGTAAAATTAAAATCACGTTATTCTAATATAACGTTATATGATGTGATTCACGTACCTTCATTACATTCGAACTTTATATCTATTAGTAAAACTATTCAAGCTGGTAATACCGTAATTTTTTCTAATGCGAAAGCTTTTGTTAAAAATAAACATAACGAAAACATATTAACAGCTGTTATGGAAAGTGGTGTATATAAAGAAAATGACGAAAAAATAAATGCGTTTTCGGTTCAAGATAATTTTAACAAATGGCATATGAGATATGGACATTTAAATAGCAATGATTTATGTGAATTATCAAGAAAAAATATGGTTCGCGGTTTAAATATAAAAGCACCAAAAAATTTTGATTGTTTTACTTGCGGTCAGTGCAAAATAAATGAAAAAGCATATCCTATGTATTCAAGTGTTCGTACTACTTATGTCTTGGAACTTTTACATACTGATATATGTAGGCCCATCAATGTGACATCATTAGGCGGTTCAAGATACTTTTTAAGTATTATTAACGATTATTCCAGGTTTGTGATCACATATTTTCTTAAAAATAAGTCAGATGCTTGTGTAGTTTTCCAGCGTTTCGTTGCCATGGCAGAAAGACAAACTGGACAGAAAGTCAAAATGGTAAGGACCGATAATGGTAGAGAATACGTCAATGCTGATTTTGACAAATTTTTCGATGAAAATGGAATTATTCATCAAACTACTGTACCATATTCTCCGGCTCAAAATGGCATAGCAGAAAGGATGAACCGAACACTTATGGAAATGGCTCGATGTTTACTAAAAGAATCTGGTTTACCAAAATTTCTTTGGCCTGAAGCTATAAATACGGCTACTTATTTACGCAACCGTTCACCTACAAAACTTTTATGTAATGTAACTCCATACGAAAGGTGGTACGGCAAAGTGCCAAATGTTTCACACTTAAGAGCATTTGGATGTGATGTCGTTGCATTAGAAAAAGGTATAAGGCGTAGCAAATTAGATCCTAAAGGTGTTAAGCTTAAATTTGTTGGTTATTTAAGTACTATTAAAGGTTATAGACTTTATAATTCAGAAAAAAGAAATATAGTAACATCAAGAAATGTCACCTTTTTTGAAAATTCCTTTGAAAACATTGTTGATAATGAAAATGAAAATGATGAAAATCTTCATGATGAACTTACTGTTATATTTGATAATAATACTCAACCAACTGTTTCTGTAATGACAAACCATAATAAAAAACCAATAGAAGATGTTGTTCCTGTAAAGTCAAACAACAATAATAATAAACCAACAAAGGATGTTGAAAATTATACGTCCAGTGATGAATCAAGTGAAAGTGAAAGAGAAATTGTATGTGGTAAACGTTTAAGAGGTCGTCCAAGAATACATAGAAGTGGTAATAAAGGGAGGCCAAGAAAAGTATTTCGAACCGAAAATAACCCTTTAATGTTAAACTTAATTGTTGAAAACCCAAGTACAGTAGAAGAAGCGCTAAATTCTAAAGAATCTAAATATTGGAAAGATGCAATGGCCGTTAAGTACAAATCGTTAATACAACATAACACATGGGAGCTAGTAGATAAACCAAAAAATAAAAATATTATTGGTTGTAGATGGGTATTTGTGGTAAAAAGAAGACCAAATGGTTCAATAGAAAAATACAAAGCAAGACTAGTGGCACAAGGTTGCTTTCAAAGGTACAGTATTGATTATCAGGAGACGTTTGCTCCTGTGGTACGTCATTCTACTATTCGTTTACTGCTGGCGTTGGCTGTGAAATACGAGTTAATAATTCACCATATAGATATTGTTGGTGCTTACCTAAATGGTGAACTACAAGATGAAATATATATGGTTCAACCTTCATATTTTCAAGATAGTAGAAATAAAAATAAAGTGTGTCGTTTAAAACGTTCTTTATATGGTTTAAAACAGGCTGGAAGGCAATGGAACAAAAAGGCGGATGAAGTTTTGCAAAGTTTAGATTTTAAACGGTGTGATACTGATGGTTGTGTATATGTGAGAAAGAGGTTGAATGACATTAGTTTCATCGCGATTTATGTGGATGATATATTGGTAGCGTGTTCTACTAAAAATGAAATAATGGAGATTGTACAAAATTTAAATGAATCGTTTGATGTTGTGGACAAGGGTCCAATTTCTTTCTATCTTGGTATAGAAATTGAACGTGAAGATGAACGTGGAAATATTTCTATTCATCAATTAAAATATATAAACGAATTGTTGAAACAGTGGGGGATGTTAAATTGCAAAACAGCTTATACTCCTTTAGCTAACGGTGTGGTTTTAGAAAAATGTGAAAATCAATGTAATATTAATAATATTAAAGAATATCAAAGCTTGATGGGTGCATTAAATTATTTGGCAACTACATCGAGGCCTGATATAGGCTATGCTGTTTCACGACTCTCACAATTTAACTCCCATCCTCACATTGAACACTTTCAGGCAGCTAAGCATATTCTCAGATATTTAAAGGGCACCATAAAAGGTACTATAACTTATAATAAATCCATTACAAATTTATTATGTTACACAGATGCTGATTGGGGTTCAGACCCGAACGAAAGAAAATCATACAGTGGTTATGTGGCTTTGTGTCGTGGTGGTCCCACAGCGTGGGAAGCTAAAAAACAATCTGTAGTTGCTCTCAGCTCTGTAGAAGCAGAGTATATTGCGCTGTCTCAAGGTGCAAAAGAAATCATATATATACGAATGATTTTAAACGAAATGGGTTTTAATGTTGAGGGTCCAACCACAATGTTATGTGACAACCAGGGTGCAGCATTCCTTGTGAAAAATCAGTGTGCCAAGAATATTATTTAGTTTAATATTTTTGGGAGGAGATGTTTTTTCAATATTATTTTATTTTAAATTAAGAAAAGAAAAGAAAGAAGAAAAGAAGTAAACACATTGATATTAGATACCACTATATCAGAGATAAATTTAATACTGGCGAAATTGCTGTTGAATACGTGCCTTCTGAGGAAAATGTTGCTGATATATTTACTAAATCATTAACAAAACAAAAAACATTGTACTTGTTGTAAACTTTTGAATATGAAATTTTAAAGTTACGTAAATTTTGAAATATTTGAATTTGAACTGTTGTTATATTTTTGAAGTATTTGAATTTAAATGAATCTAGATTGTTATATTTTTGAAATGAATTAATGCATTTGAATTGAAAAAATTAAAGAATAATTTATATGAAATACGTATGTAAAACAATTGGGTTGAAGGGAGGTTTGTTGCATTATATAAAATGTGGCAACTCAATTGTTAAGAATGTCAGTTTTGACTGTTGTATTCCAACACTAACACACACATTTTTTTTTTGTTTTTTTGTTTCCTGTTCTTGGAACACACACTTTACACAACGCATATATTTAAAATAAATACTTTTCTACTTTTAACAATGGTTATGGGCCCAGGCCGGGCTCTGGGTCTTCGGTTTGGTCGGTTTTAATGTTAATCCGGAGTTAAAAACATTAAAGTTAAACATTTGTTGGTCGCGAAAAGTAAAGAAAGAATCGAAAATGGCGTGTTCGATTACGAATATTGATAAATTGAATGGTGAAAATTTTGCCACATGGAGTGTGCAAATAAAAAATTTATTAATTACATTAGATTTGTGGGACACTATTGTTCAAGAATGCCCTGAAGAAGCAAATGAAAAAGTGTCTTGGTTAAAAGCTGATCAAAAAGCATTGGCAACTATTAATTTATGTATGAAAGCAAGAGAATTGGTACATATAAAAAATGCAACCACTGCTAAAAGTGCATGGTTAACTTTAAATAACATATACTAAGCGGACACCGCAAGTAGAAAAGTTAAATTGTTGAAAAAATTAGTTAAATTTAAAATAACTAGTAATGAAGAAGTCTCTACACAAATCAATGAATTTTGTTCTTTAATTGAAGAACTAAAAGAAATAGATATTGTATTGAATGGTGACTTGTTGAGTGTTTTATTATTGTGTGGCTTACCATCAGATATGGAAAATTTTATTGTTGCCATTGAAAGTAGGGACAGTTTGCCTAATATGCAAAGTTTAATCTCAAAAATATTACAAGAAGTACAAAGACATGAAGAAGACAAAAATGATACTATAGCGGAAAGTGTATTTACAGTTAAAAATGAAATTGAAATGAAGAAAAATATCAAAAAGATCAATAACCCTCAAAACAAATTTTCGAACTCGAATTCAAATATAAATCCCAACTCGAACTCAAACTCAAACAATAATTCAAACATTAACTCTAGTTCAAACGTTAACTCACATTCATATTATAAAAGAAAAGTGAATAAAAATATAACGTGTTTTAAATGTGGTAAAAAAGGACACATACGTGCACAATGTAAACAATTATCCAATGAATCTGCTTTTAACATAATTTCAGAAAAAACTTTTGTTTGTAATACTTGGATTGTGGATAGCGGCGCGTCCGCACACATGTGTAAAGACATTAAATTTTTTAATACGTATAAACAATATAGACAACAAATTACTTTAGCCTCTGGTAAAGTTATTTTTTCTGAAGGCATTGGCAGTGTAAAATTAAAATCACGTTATTCTAATATAACGTTATATGATGTGATTCACGTACCTTCATTACATTCGAACTTTATATCTATTAGTAAAACTATTCAAGCTGGTAATACCGTAATTTTTTCTAATGCGAAAGCTTTTGTTAAAAATAAACATAACGAAAACATATTAACAGGTGTTATGGAAAGTGGTGTATATAAAGAAAATGACGAAAAAATAAATGCGTTTTCGGTTCAAGATAATTTTAACAAATGGCATATGAGATATGGACATTTAAATAGCAATGATTTATGTGAATTATCAAGAAAAAATATGGTTCGCGGTTTAAATATAAAAGCACCAAAAAATTTTGATTGTTTTACTTGCGGTCAGTGCAAAATAAATGAAAAAGCATATCCTATGTATTCAAGTGTTCGTACTACTTATGTCTTGGAACTTTTACATACTGATATATGTAGGCCCATCAATGTGACATCATTAGGCGGTTCAAGATACTTTTTAAGTATTATTAACGATTATTCCAGGTTTGTGATCACATATTTTCTTAAAAATAAGTCAGATGCTTGTGTAGTTTTCCAGCGTTTCGTTGCCATGGCAGAAAAACAAACTGGCCAGAAAGTCAAAATGGTAAGGACCGATAATGGTAGAGAATACGTCAATGCTGATTTTGACAAATTTTTCGATGAAAATGGAATTATTCATCAAACTACTGTACCATATTCTCCGGCTCAAAATGGCATAGCAGAAAGGATGAACCGAACACTTATGGAAATGGCTCGATGTTTACTAAAAGAATCTGGTTTACCAAAATTTCTTTGGCCTGAAGCTATAAATACGGCTACTTATTTACGCAACCGTTCACCTACAAAACTTTTATGTAATGTAACTCCATACGAAAGGTGGTACGGCAAAGTGCCAAATGTTTCACACTTAAGAGCATTTGGATGTGATGTCGTTGCATTAGAAAAAGGTATAAGGCGTAGCAAATTAGATCCTAAAGGTGTTAAGCTTAAATTTGTTGGTTATTTAAGTACTATTAAAGGTTATAGACTTTATAATTCAGAAAAAAGATATATAGTAGCATCAAGAAATGTCACCTTTTTTGAAAATTCCTTTGAAAACATTGTTGATAATGAAAATGAAAATGATGAAAATCTTCATGATGAACTTACTGTTATATTTGATAATAATACTCAACCAACTGTTTCTGTAATGACAAACCATAATAAAAAACCAATAGAAGATGTTGTTCCTGTAACATCAAACAATAATAATAAACCAATAGAAGGTGTTGTTCCTGTAAAGTCAAACAACAATAATAATAAACCAACAAAGGATGTTGAAAATTATACGTCCAGTGATGAATCAAGTGAAAGTGAAAGAGAAATTGTATGTGGTAAACGTTTAAGAGGTCGTCCAAGAATACATAGAAGTGGTAATAAAGGGAGGCCAAGAAAAGTATTTCGAACCGAAAATAACCCTTTAATGTTAAACTTAATTGTTAAGTACAGTAGAAGAAGCGCTAAATTCTAAAGAATCTAAATAATGGAAAGATGCAATGGCCGTTAAGTACAAATCGTTAATACAACATAACACATGGGAGCTAGTAGATAAACCAAAAAATAAAAATATTATTGGTTGTAGATGGGTATTTGTGGTAAAAAGAAGACCAAATGGTTCAATAGAAAAATACAAAGCAAGACTAGTGGCACAAGGTTGCTTTCAAAGGTACAGTATTGATTATCAGGAGACGTTTGCTCCTGTGGTACGTCATTCTACTATTCGTTTACTGCTGGCGTTGGCTGTGAAATACGAGTTAATAATTCACCATATAGATATTGTTGGTGCTTACCTAAATGGTGAACTACAAGATGAAATATATATGGTTCAACCTTCATATTTTCAAGATAGTAGAAATAAAAATAAAGTGTGTCGTTTAAAACGTTCTTTATATGGTTTAAAACAGGCTGGAAGGCAATGGAACAAAAAGGCAGATGAAGTTTTGCAAAGTTTAGATTTTAAACGGTGTGATACTGATGGTTGTGTATATGTGAGAAAGAGGTTGAATGACATTAGTTTCATCGCGATTTATGTGGATGATATATTGGTAGCGTGTTCTACTAAAAATGAAATAATGGAGATTGTACAAAATTTAAATGAATCGTTTGATGTTGTGGACAAGGGTCCAATTTCTTTCTATCTTGGTATAGAAATTGAACGTGAAGATGAACGTGGAAATATTTCTATTCATCAATTAAAATATATAAACGAATTGTTGAAACAGTGGGGGATGTTAAATTGCAAAACAGCTTATACTCCTTTAGCTAACGGTGTGGTTTTAGAAAAATGTGAAAATCAATGTAATATTAATAATATTAAAGAATATCAAAGCTTGATGGGTGCATTAAATTATTTGGCAACTACATCGAGGCCTGATATAGGCTATGCTGTTTCACGACTCTCACAATTTAACTCCCATCCTCACATTGAACACTTTCAGGCAGCTAAGCATATTCTCAGATATTTAAAGGGCACCATAAAAGGTACTATAACTTATAATAAATCCATTACAAATTTATTATGTTACACAGATGCTGATTGGGGTTCAGACCCGAACGAAAGAAAATCATACAGTGGTTATGTGGCTTTGTGTCGTGGTGGTCCCACAGCGTGGGAAGCTAAAAAACAATCTGTAGTTGCTCTCAGCTCTGTAGAAGCAGAGTATATTGCGCTGTCTCAAGGTGCAAAAGAAATCATATATATACGAATGATTTTAAACGAAATGGGTTTTAATGTTGAGGGTCCAACCACAATGTTATGTGACAACCAGGGTGCAGCATTCCTTGTGAAAAATCAGTGTGCCAAGAATATTATTTAGTTTAATATTTTTAGGAGGAGATGTTTTTTCAATATTATTTTATTTTAAATTAAGAAAAGAAAAGAAAGAAGAAAAGAAGTAAACACATTGATATTAGATACCACTATATCAGAGATAAATTTAATACTGGCGAAATTGCTGTTGAATACGTGCCTTCTGAGGAAAATGTTGCTGATATATTTACTAAATCATTAACAAAACAAAAAACATTGTACTTGTTGTAAACTTTTGAATATGAAATTTTAAAGTTACGTAAATTTTGAAATATTTGAATTTGAACTGTTGTTATATTTTTGAAGTATTTGAATTTAAATGAATCTAGATTGTTATATTTTTGAAATGAATTAATGCATTTGAATTGAAAAAATTAAAGAATAATTTATATGAAATACGTATGTAAAACAATTTAACAATTGAAGGGAGGTTTGTTGCATTATATAAAATGTGGCAACTCAATTGTTAAGAATGTCAGTTTTGACTGTTGTATTTCAACACTAACACACACATTTTTTTTTTGTTTTTTTGTTTCCTGTTCTTGGAACACACACTTTACACAACGCATATATTTAAAATAAATACTTTTCTACTTTTAACAATGGTTATGGGCCCAGGCCGGCTCTGGGTCTTCGGTTTGGTCGGTTTTAATGTTAATCCGGAGTTAAAAACATTAAAGTTAAACATTTGTTGGTCGCGAAAAGTAAAGAAAGAATCGAAAATGGCGTGTTCGATTACGAATATTGATAAATTGAATGGTGAAAATTTTGCCACATGGAGTGTGCAAATAAAAAATTTATTAATTACATTAGATTTGTGGGACACTATTGTTCAAGAATGCCCTGAAGAAGCAAATGAAAAAGTGTCTTGGTTAAAAGCTGATCAAAAAGCATTGGCAACTATTAATTTATGTATGAAAGCAAGAGAATTGGTACATATAAAAAATGCAACCACTGCTAAAAGTGCATGGTTAACTTTAAATAAGATATACAAAGCGGACACCGCAAGTAGAAAAGTTAAATTGTTGAAAAAATTAGTTAAATTTAAAATAACTAGTAATGAAGAAGTCTCTACACAAATCAATGAATTTTGTTCTTTAATTGAAGAACTAAAAGAAATAGATATTGTATTGAATGGTGACTTGTTGAGTGTTTTATTATTGTGTGGCTTACCATCATATATGGAAAATTTTATTGTTGCCATTGAAAGTAGGGACAGTTTGCCTAATATGCAATGTTTAATCTCAAAAATATTACAAGAAGTACAAAGACATGAAGAAGACAAAAATGATACTATAGCGGAAAGTGTATTTACAGTTAAAAATGAAATTGAAATGAAGAAAAATATCAAAAAGATCAATAACCCTCAAAACAAATTTTCGAACTCGAATTCAAATATAAATCCCAACTCGAACTCAAACTCAAACAATAATTCAAACATTAACTCTAGTTCAAACGTTAACTCACATTCATATTATAAAAGAAAAGTGAATAAAAATATAACGTGTTTTAAATGTGGTAAAAAAGGACACATACGTGCACAATGTAAACAATTATCCAATGAATCTGCTTTTAACATAATTTCAGAAAAAACTTTTGTTTGTAATACTTGGATTGTGGATAGCGGCGCGTCCGCACACATGTGTAAAGACATTAAATTTTTTAATACGTATAAACAATATAGACAACAAATTACTTTAGCCTCTGGTAAAGTTATTTTTTCTGAAGGCATTGGCAGTGTAAAATTAAAATCACGTTATTCTAATATAACGTTATATGATGTGATTCACGTACCTTCATTACATTCGAACTTTATATCTATTAGTAAAACTATTCAAGCTGGTAATACCGTAATTTTTTCTAATGCGAAAGCTTTTGTTAAAAATAAACATAACGAAAACATATTAACAGGTGTTATGGAAAGTGGTGTATATAAAGAAAATGACGAAAAAATAAATGCGTTTTCGGTTCAAGATAATTTTAACAAATGGCATATGAGATATGGACATTTAAATAGCAATGATTTATGTGAATTATCAAGAAAAAATATGGTTCGCGGTTTAAATATAAAAGCACCAAAAAATTTTGATTGTTTTACTTGCGGTCAGTGCAAAATAAATGAAAAAGCATATCCTATGTATTCAAGTGTTCGTACTACTTATGTCTTGGAACTTTTACATACTGATATATGTAGGCCCATCAATGTGACATCATTAGGCGGTTCAAGATACTTTTTAAGTATTATTAACGATTATTCCAGGTTTGTGATCACATATTTTCTTAAAAATAAGTCAGATGCTTGTGTAGTTTTCCAGCGTTTCGTTGCCATGGCAGAAAAACAAACTGGCCAGAAAGTCAAAATGGTAAGGACCGATAATGGTAGAGAATACGTCAATGCTGATTTTGACAAATTTTTCGATGAAAATGGAATTATTCATCAAACTACTGTACCATATTCTCCGGCTCAAAATGGCATAGCAGAAAGGATGAACCGAAAACTTATGGAAATGGCTCGATGTTTACTAAAAGAATCTGGTTTACCAAAATTTCTTTGGCCTGAAGCTATAAATACGGCTACTTATTTACGCAACCGTTCACCTACAAAACTTTTATGTAATGTAACTCCATACGAAAGGTGGTACGGCAAAGTGCCAAATGTTTCACACTTAAGAGCATTTGGATGTGATGTCGTTGCATTAGAAAAAGGTATAAGGCGTAGCAAATTAGATCCTAAAGGTGTTAAGCTTAAATTTGTTGGTTATTTAAGTACTATTAAAGGTTATAGACTTTATAATTCAGAAAAAAGAAATATAGTAGCATCAAGAAATGTCACCTTTTTTGAAAATTCCTTTGAAAACATTGTTGATAATGAAAATGAAAATGATGAAAATCTTCATGATGAACTTACTGTTATATTTGATAATAATACTCAACCAACTGTTTCTGTAATGACAAACCATAATAAAAAACCAATAGAAGATGTTGTTCCTGTAACATCAAACAATAATAATAAACCAATAGAAGATGTTGTTCCTGTAAAGTCAAACAACAATAATAATAAACCAACAAAGGATGTTGAAAATTATACGTCCAGTGATGAATCAAGTGAAAGTGAAAGAGAAATTGTATGTGGTAAACGTTTAAGAGGTCGTCCAAGAATACATAGAAGTGGTAATAAAGGGAGGCCAAGAAAAGTATTTCGAACCGAAAATAACCCTTTAATGTTAAACTTAATTGTTAAGTACAGTAGAAGAAGCGCTAAATTCTAAAGAATCTAAATATTGGAAAGATGCAATGGCCGTTGAGTACAAATCGTTAATACAACATAACACATGGGAGCTAGTAGATAAACCAAAAAATAAAAAAATTATTGGTTGTAAATGGGTATTTGTGGTAAAAAGACGACCAGATGGTTTAATAGAAAAATACAAAGCAAGACTAGTGGCACAAGGTTGCTTTCAAAGGTACAGTATTGATTATCAGGAGACGTTTGCTCCTGTGGTACGTCATTCTACTATTCGTTTACTGCTGGCGTTGGCTGTGAAATACGAGTTAATAATTCACCATATATATATTGTTGGTGCTTACCTAAATGGTGAACTACAAGATGAAATATATATGGTTCAACCTCCATATTTTGAAGATAGTATAAATAAAAATAAAGTGTGTCGTTTAAAACGTTCTTTATATGGTTTAAAACAGGCTGGAAGGCAATGGAACAAAAAGGCGGATGAAGTTTTGCAAAGTTTAGATTTTAAACGGTGTGATACTGATGGTTGTGTATATGTGAGAAAGAGGTTGAATGACATTAGTTTCATCGCGATTTATGTGGATAATATATTGGTAGCGTGTTCTACTAAAAATGAAATAATGGAGATTGTACAAAATTTAAATGAATCGTTTGATGTTGTGGACAAGGGTCCAATTTCTTTCTATCTTGGTATAGAAATTGAACGTGAAGATGAACGTGGAAATATTTCTATTCATCAATTAAAATATATAAACGAATTGTTGAAACAGTGGGGGATGTTAAATTGCAAAACAGCTTATACTCCTTTAGCTAACGGTGTGGTTTTAGAAAAATGTGAAAATCAATGTAATATTGATAATATTAAAGAATATCAAAGCTTGATGGGTGCATTAAATTATTTGGCAACTACATCGAGGCCTGATATAGGCTATGCTGTTTCACGACTCTCACAATTTAACTCCCATCCTCACATTGAACACTTTCAGGCAGCTAAGCATATTCTCAGATATTTAAAGGGCACCATAAAAGGTACTATAACTTATAATAAATCCATTACAAATTTATTATGTTACACAGATGCTGATTGGGGTTCAGACCCGAACGAAAGAAAATCATACAGTGGTTATGTGGCTTTGTGTTGTGGTGGTGCCACAGCGTGGGAAGCTAAAAAACAATCTGTAGTTGCTCTCAGCTCTGTAGAAGCAGAGTATATTGCGCTGTCTCAAGGTGCAAAAGAAATCACATATATACGAATGATTTTAAACGAAATGGGTTTTAATGTTGAGGGTCCAACCACAATGTTATGTGACAACCAGGGTGCAGCATTCCTTGTGAAAAATCAGTGTGCCAAGAAAAGAAGTAAACACATTGATATTAGATACCACTATATCAGAGATAAATTTAATACTGGTGAAATTGTTGTTGAATACGTGCCTTCTAAGGAAAATGTTGCTGATATATTTACTAAATCATTAACAAAACAAAAAACATTGTACTTGTTGTAAACTTTTGAATACGAAATTTTAAAGTAACGTAAATTTTGAAATATTTGAATTTGAACTGTTGTTATATTTTTGAAATGAATTAATGCATTTGAATTGAAAAAATTAAAGAATAATTTATATGAAATACGTATGTAAAACAATTGGGTTGAAGGGAGGTTTGTTGCGTTATATAAAATGTGGCAACCCAATTATATAAAATGTGGCAACCCAAAATGTGGCACCGCGATTTTTTTGGCGGTCTTTTCATGAAGGACTGCTAAGGAATCCTCTAAGTCTCGCATAGGTTGGTGGATGGAGCGTCTGCCTCCACTCATTATTTCTAAGAGTTCTTGTATTTTTTCGCCTAATAGCAAGAACGCGTCTTCATTCTGTGCATCCTTTTTACCTTTAGATGCATCAAAACAAGGTGGAGACGAATGAGGCCTTGCTTTGTCTCGATTTGCACCTAACTTTGTAGGCGATCGCACTGTTTTTCATTGGCTGGTTCACTCTCTTTAGGAGTACCCTTTGCCGTCGATGTGTTTGGCGAAACGGACGCTTGACTCGCCCCTGCTCCGCGAGCTGGCGTGCGCCCTATTCCCATCTCTAGTTTCCCTAGTGGAAGGTAGGGTAAAATAATAATAAAGATAATAGGAGTAATAATAATAAAGGAGAATAAAAAAGCAATGATAATAATATTAATAGTAATAGTAGAGATAATAATATTAATTTAGTAGTAAACAGGTATTAATAATAGTACTATGTTATAGTTTACAGTATGCAGTGTACAGTATAGTTAGCAGGCCTCTGTTTACATTAACTGAGAGTCAGATCTCGCAATAAAGTAATGCCGACTCTCAATTTTGCAAACAGAGCAAACGAACAAAGGAACAGGTGGTAATGTAATCGGAAAAGGGGAGAAAAGGAGATAATAATAAGAAGAAAGGAAAAAAAGCACAGTATGTATACGTAAAAATAAAAGGCACTAATGAATATAAATAAAAGAGAAAACAGATTAAAATGTATTCTTATACACTTGTTGTTGTTTTGTTATACTTAACAAAGAGAACAACTTATATATGCAAACGAATGTGGTTTGATTTAATAATTAAATTTATTTTCACACCAAAAACTCTGCACGGCAATCAAGGATCACGCCGCACTCGCACTATCTATGAGGGTCTGTTCGTTTCGTGCATTACATATGGTGCATCAGTTTGGTATGAATATGCCATGTCTGTCCGTGGGCGTCAAAAGCTGTATTCATGTCAACGCATTTTAATGCTTGCATGTTTACCAGTTTGCCACACTGTTTCAACCGATGCATTACAAGTTTTAATGGGTGCTATCCCAATAGATTTAGAAGTCATCCGTCGTGCGATGGCTTTTAAAATTCGAAAGAGCGTACCATTCGGTGGTAATGATTGGAATATACCCGGCATAATGCAAGCCGGTGTGCGTGAGCGTAAAGGAATGCTGTTAGATCACGCTATAACCATCTGGCAAAATAGATGGAATGATAGCGATAATGGCAGAGCCACGTATGAATATTTTCCAATAGTTGGAAGGCGTGATATCGAGTTTTCCCTATACCAGGGATTCTTGCCGACTGCGCATGGTTCGCTTAATGCCTCCCTCCTTAAAAGAGGATTGAGCGAAAGCGGCGCGTGTGCATGCGGTAATATCTCTGAGGACTGGATCCATGTCTTATGCGACTGTCCGCTGTATGCCGACATAAGAAATTTAGATGCTATGCATATAGTGATGCGTGATGGTGCATATGATGTCAGTGGTGTAGCAAACTCACACCAGGCATTGCGGAGTATGGAGCGTTTTGCTCGAAGCGCATTTGAGCGAAGGCGTCGGATGAATCGACGTGATTGAGGCAGCTGGAGAATTTTCTCTCTTCCTCTTTTTGTTTATTTAATTATTATTTTGTTTCTTTTTAGGTTTTTATTTTTCTTTATTTCCTTTCAGCTTTTATTTTCTCTTTTTAGTTTTTATTTTCTACTTTTAGCTCCGCTGTCTGTATATGCTTGTTGTTAAGCATGTATGGTCTTATTTTCGGCCACCAGTCCACTATCCACTGGTAGTAAGCTTTTTACTTACGACGCCCCACCAGAGGCCTAATTTCTGGACCGCAAACGCTGTTATTGGTAAAAACCCTCACATTTTTGCCGATAATAGTGTATTTGGATATTATATCCTTGCGGGGGTGCGATTGAGCCAGATTTTATAATCAATTGCACTTTTCTAAACGGTTAGCAGTCCGTAGTGTGTAAGGCACTAACTGGGAGTAACTCTATACCATCTGTGAGTTACGAAGTTCGACCGGAGACTTATTTCTGGTACCACGGGATGCCGGGAGCCCCCAGGGTATTTTACTCTGGCCCGGCAGGTGAGGTACGCCCCCTAGTGGGAGCATCGTGGTGGCTGTGGTTTATCACACTTAACGGGTGATGTTGCTTTGCAACCGTTGCCAATTTCTGGCAGAGGTACGAGAGGCCTCAACCTTTTCCATGGGGGAGGGCATATCCTTACAATATGCTCTCAAATGGTTTTTCCGAATTTCAGTTAAGCTTGCTTAATTGAAATTCACTCTGCGCCTTTACGGCGCCGTGGAATTAAGCCTTCACGGCAGGTGTCCACGTTAAACTCTATTGTTTCTGTACCATCCAATAGGGCCCCGCCCTGAAACGGAGCACCGGCATAGGTGTTTCGTCCAAGGATCACGGGGCAACAGCAAACCTGCTATTGATGACATAACATAAGAGCCTGGATAAGTTCCAGGACTCATAATATACATTGTAGCTTTAAAAACCCTATAACAGTCTGATTGGGCCAACACGGCAGGTATAGACTGCAAAAAACCTATTACTTAATGTACCATCCAAAAAAGGCATTGGCACTAATTTGAAACAGAATTGCATCAAAACCAGTGTCCGTCAATTATCCGAAAATTGAAGTTGTTTAAAAAGAAGAATGCGTTTGGGGGAAAATCTATTTCTATGCGATGTCTCCCCAGAAACCGATTCATGTTTAGCTGATGATAAGTGGAATCGTTCATCTTTAGAATTCGATACGGTAATGTCGAAAAAACCAGACGAACAAAAATACCACAACACCACACACCATAATACCTTCGCTACTTTAACAGCTACTACTAACCATATCCAATGTCCCCCTGTTAATTCTCTCCTAAAATCATCATATCCTTATTCTTGCTATCATTCTTGCATTCTTACTATCACAGAACCTCCAAAAAAATGGATTCAAACACGTCAAGATCAAGCGGCAGCTTTACTGGCAGTACAGGTGGTAATTTAAAAACAGTAAACTCTAGCACCCCCCAGAAGACGTCAGATAATGGTCAGAAATGTGAAATTTTCATTAGTTTTGAAACGGATCAAAATGTTGTAGATCGTGCCGCTTTAGCGCCCAATGCTTTGCGCAATATGGTGGAAAATAGTCAGACTGTAGTAGAGGTTGAAATGGATGCACATGACAATAAATTCAGTAAGATTAGTGATGACGATATGTCAGCTGATTCTATATCACGGAATAGCTCACAAATCTATGTGACTAAAACGAATTCCAATTCCAACCACTTAAAACAGAAAATGTCCAACGAAAAGGAAACTGACAGTAAACACGCAGACAATTGCGGAGCCACAGCAGCAGCAGCAGTGCGCCCAATAAGAAAAGTCAGTAAAGCTAATAAAGCTACAGCCACTCCTAGTGGTGATGCTTATGCTGACTCAGATGAGTTGAGCAGTTTAGACGGTTACCCGTTATCTTCACCAAACTCAACCAAAGCAGTCAGTTCAAAAACGTCCGCTGATTCGGCATACGGAAGGTAATTATTATTTGTTATATATAAAAATGTAAGTATTAATAATTTCGATGTTGTCTTTTTTTGTTTAAATAGTTTATCACGTCAGATATCTTCAGAATCTACATCAATACAGCATCCAACATTTAACTCACGAGCCAGAAGCATTGGTAATTCCATGAGGCCGATGACTGAAGAATTCGCAAACGCATTGCCGACCAACTCCTACGGAAATATGGTAACAACACGACCAAGTCAATTAAGTGCCTCGTCGAAGAGCAGTCAGCGAATGCCGGAACAAAGACCTACATTCAGAGATGCTTTCACACAAGTAGAATTAAACTCGAATGGTATTTAAAAAAAAGTTTTTTTTTGATATCTTAATGTGAATGGATATATGTCGTAAAAAACTCATTTTAGCTGATTGTTATAAAATTGTTGAAACACCACAATCAGCATCCATTAATAAATTGCTGAATCATGTGAAGACAAATGCCGGCATTTACCACTCACCGAAAGAAGAAGAATCTTCAGCGGAGGAAAAAGCGAAATTTTTGTGCAGTGATATAATTTATTATTTTTAAATTAAAACACTAGTGTAAAATTTGCAAAAATATCAAAAGTTAAATATTGTGTGGAATTTGTGAAAAATCATAGTTTTTCCTGACCAAATTGCTGATCCCTGGACCTTTTTTGGCAAAAAAAAAAAAAAAAAGGGGTTGCTCACGGTGAGTTCGTTCCTTTTGTTCTTAACATTATCTCGAGTGTGACGCTGTAGTGAACAAAGTCTTGATTGTTCATTAAAAATAGTCACCTCCCCTGCAGCGGGATCACTGGATCTATTTGATACCAGCGTGATCCTTTATTGCAATGCAAAGTTTTTTGGTGTGACAATAAATTTAATTATTACTTCACATCACATTATTTTGCATACATATATATTGTTTTCTTTGTTAGTATAACAACAACAACAAAAACAACAAACAAATAGGTATACATTATAATCGGTGTTTTCCTTTCTTACCTATATTCATCAGTGCTTTTTTTTATTTTTTCTAATTCTTTTTCTCCTTTTCTAATCTCTCCCGTTTACACTACCATCTGTTCCTTTGTTCGATCGCTCAGTTTGCAGAATAGAGAGTCGGCGTTACATTATCGAGTGACTCTCAATGTAAACAGAGATCGCACGCGTACTGTTAACTATAACATATACTATTATTAACATTATTATTACTAAACTATTATTATTATACTTATTATTACTATTAACAATATTACTATTTTTTCTTTTTTTCTTTTTTACTATTATTATTTATTGCCACTACTATTAACACTATTACTAATATTTTATTATTATTATTTACAATTACTATTATTATTACCTATTACTTCTATTTTTTGGTATTTCTATTATTATTATACCCTAACTTTTACTAGGAAAATTAGAGATGGGATTAGGGCGCACGCCACCTCGCGGAGCGGGGGCGAAACAAGCGTCCGACTCGCCAAATACGTCGACGGGAAACGGTACTCCCAAGGAGAAGGAACCAGCTAAGGAGAAAACGGTGCGATCGCCCGCCAGGCTGGGTGCAAATCGAGACAAGGCAAGGCCTAATTCATCTCCATCTTGTCTCGAGGCATCAAAGGGCAAAAAGGATTCACAGAACGAAGACGCGTTCTCGCTGTTGGGCGACAAAATACGGGAACTAGTGGAAATGATGGGCGGAGGCAGGCGCTTCATCCACCAACCTATGCGAGACTTGGTGGAGTCCTTGGTGGTCCTTCATGAAAAGGCCGCAAGGAAATCTCGGCAAAGGTTCAAGTCAACAACACGACAACACAAACGTCTCCGGTACTAAAACAGAAGGCCAACGTTATAAAACGGTCGAGAGGAGAAAATTCTGCAGAAGGCACCCCGGCGAAAAAGAGCAAAAAGGAGGCGCCTAAAAAAGAAAAGAAGACCCAAATAGTGGTGGAAAAAAACAAAAAGGAAGATAATGGACCTTGGGTCAAAGTTTCATCCAAGGACGGGAAGAAACAGCAAAAACATGCCAAACCCAGGCCAGACGTGATTATAATCGAATCTAAAGGCCAGTTATCATACGCCGAGATCTTGCGGAAAATAAAAATGGATCCGAAGCTCACAGAACTAGGTCAAAGTATCACAAAGATAAGAAGGACACAAAAAGGGGATCTACTGCTCCAGCTAAACAACTCGGGAGACAAGCCTAAAGAGTTTACGGATATAATCAGCAACTCGCTTGGAGAGCAAGCGGCCGTAAAAAAACTCACGGAAAGGCTGACTATAGAAATAAATATTATTGAAATCACTACGGTTGAAGACGTACGCGAATCACTAATGTCGCACTTCGGTGAGGCTCTGAAGAATACATGTGAGGTAGTAAACCTTCGCAAAGCATACGGCAACACACAAACCGCCACCGTCAGAGTACCAGCAGATAGGGCTAAAACACTGCTGGACTTGGGCAAAGTAAGGATTGGGTGGGTAATTTGCCGTATAAGGGAGCAGAAAACACTAAAAAAGTGTTTCAAATGTCTGGAGTACGGACACACAGCACGATACTGCAAAAGCAATATCGACCGCTCTAAGCTATGCCGCAGATGCGGTAAGGAAGGCCATATCGCAAAACAGTGCGATAAGGACCCCCTATGTATGTTCTGCATAAACCAATCAAACGTGGATGCAAAACATATAGCGGGTAGCGGACGCTGTCCCGTCTTTAAGAAGGCAATAGCAAACAGAAAATGAAAATCTTACAGATCAATCTAAACCACTGTGAGGCAGCACAAAGCCTGCTGGAACAAACAGTGAGGGATGAAAACGTAGACATCGCTATAATAAGTGAACCCTACAAACACTTAGATCATAGTACATGGGCTCAAGACCTAACCGGGAGCACTGTAATATGGTCATGTGGCCTTCACGCCTTTGAAGACATTGTGTACTCATCGCGCGGTTTCGTTAGAACAAAACTGAAGGGGACATATTACTACAGCTGCTACGCTCCACCACGATGGACTTACACCGAATACCAGGACATGCTGGACACTCTGGCGGTCGATGCCAGAAGCAGACGCCCTACTATTATCGGTGGAGACTTCAATGCGTGGGCGACGAATTGGGGAAGCAAATCCACAAATGCTAGGGGTCGAAGTCTACTCGAAACTTTCGCTTCTCTGGATTTGGTTATAGCAAACACGGGCAATAAGGACACCTTTAGAAAAGCTGAAAGGGGATCCATCATTGACATCACCCTTGTGAGTAGTACGCTTGCAAGAAGTGTTTCATGGTGGGTGAGTGAAAACTACACTCATAGCGACCACCAAGCAATACGCTATAATATGAGGGTCAGTAAAAAAGAAAACAATCAAAATAAGAGACCTATAGGGCCATCCTGGAAGGTCTCAAACTTTGATAAAGAACCACTTGGCGAAGTGATTAGCACATATGGATTAAATTCCAGCACAGCTGAGGAAATGGCCTGTGAGCTCTCCTCCCTAGCAAAGGACGCATGCGATGCCTCAATGCCTAGGAGGAAAATTAGCAGACGAAATAACCCATGCTACTGGTGGAACGAGGAAATTAAACGTTTAAGGGCAGAATGCCAAAAAGCTAGAAGGAAGACGCAGAGATCTAGAAATAGACTAGGCTTTTCTGAGCACCTAAATCGCTTTAGGGAATTAAGAAATGCCATGCAGCTGGCCATAAAAAACAATAAAAAGATATGTTTTAAGAATATATGTGATGAAGCAAACGTGAACCCCTGGGGCACAGCATATAGGGTGGTCACAAAAAAACTTAACAAGAAGAGTAATGCCCAACCAACAGATCCCAATATATTGAGAGACATCGTAAATGCCCTCTTCCCGAGAAGACCGGCCGGCCCAGACACAGAAATAGATCTACATGGAGAAGAAGTATCACGTATTACAAACGACGAATTAATCATAGCCTGCAGCAAAATCGCAGATGGCAAGGCGCCAGGACCGGATGGCATACCCAACAAGGCCTTGAAAGCTATGATAAGTGGCAGACCGGACTTATTCGTAGAAACGTTCCAAAAATGTCTGGATGAAGGCGTCTTTCCAAAATGTTGGAAACGACAGAAATTGGTCTTAATACCCAAAGACAAGCCTGAACAGGGATATACCCAATCATACCGCCCAATATGTCTGCTAGACACCACGGGTAAGATACTGGAGAAGGTAATATACAATCGACTCCTTCCCATAGTAGAAAATAACAATGTCTTATCTTAACCCAATTTGGATTTAGAAAAGGCAAATCAACAATAGATGCGGTTGATCTAGTAGTTCAAGCGGCAACGAAAGCCATTGAAGGACAAAGATGGAAAGGAGGCACTAAGGAATACTGTGCAATAGTAACCCTGGACATCAAAAATGCTTTTAATACCGCCAGTTGGCCAGTGATACTAAGTGCTCTCAGGGGTTTGGATATACCCAAATATCTCCTGAAGTTAATTTCGAGCTACCTCGAGGATAGAATATTAATATATAATACAGAAGATGGTGTCAAAGAATATAAGGTTACCGCAGGGGTACCCCAAGGTTCAATTCTAGGACCACTCCTCTGGAATATCATGTATGACAATTTATTAAGACTGCCCTTACAGGTGGGAGTAAGCGTAGTTGGATTCGCGGATGACATAGCGGTAATTACGGTAGCCAAACATATCCACGAAATAGAAATGGCTACTAATAGAGCGATACAAATAATAAAGAATTGGCTCTGTACAGTGGACTTAAAGCTTGCAGAGCAAAAGACGGAAGCGGTCCTTATCACCAGCCGCAAGATTGCCGAAGTAGTACATATACGTGTTGGTAATACCGTCGTAGCATCAAAGCACGCAGTAAAATACCTAGGAGTAATGATTGACAATAGGCTTAGCTTTAAAAACCATGTTACGTATGCATGTGATAAAGCGACAAAGGTCCAATCGGCTTTATCTAGGATGCTTCCCAACGTAGGGGGGCTCAAACCTACAAAAAGAGTACTGCTAGCAAAGGTTGTTACCTCAGGGCTCTTGTATGCATGTCCAGTATGGGCGCAATGTCTGAAAAACAAACAGACAAGGCATAAAATGAGCTCTGTTCAAAGAATTGGTTCCCTCCGCACAATCTGCGGATTTAGAACCATATCAGATGACGCAGCGGATGTTGTAGCTGGAACAATACCAATTCGGTGGACCCACCGACTCATTCCAAATATACAAGCGTGGAAGAATAGAAAGTTTGGGGAGGTAAATTTTTACCTCACCCAATTCTTAACGGGGCACGGGGTATACAGGAAATACCTACATAAGTTTGGACATGATGACTCCTCACTATGTCCAACTTGTGAAGGAGAGGTGGAAGACGCGGAACATGTTTTCTTCCACTGTCCGCGATTTAAATCGGACGACCTTATCTTACCGGACGTCATAGAAATGAACGAATTTATAATACAAAACGAAGAAAACTGGCAAACGATAAATACCATGGCAGCATATATCTTAAAAGAGCTAAGGAGGTACGAGGAGTCTAGGAGACTTGGACCTTGAGGAGAATGCATAGCTAAGGAGGTGCGAATCTAGGAGTCTAGGAAACTAGGACCTTCCTAGCATCCTACCCTCCTGAGGAGAATGCATATTAATGCAAACCATCCCCGCGAAGTAATACCTAACGGCAGTCCCGCGGGGGGATGGTTGACGCTGAGAGGGGTGTGTTTTAGTACGTAGGAATATACAAGGGTGAAGCCAGGTCCAGCCTTGTATATGAGTCGTGCATGCCAACAGTCCGGATGGCTGTAGGTATCCATGAGGATTTCACACCGCCTGGTCGCATACCAAAAAAAAAAAAAAAAAAAAAAAACCACTCACCGAAAGGAATACCAATTGCTGAGTTAACTACCTACAGATCTAATTCACCACAAGTGGAACACGACGATTTTATTTATCCGACAAATACCAATACGGCCACCGACAAAAGTTTGGTCATGAGTAACCTGCCATTTAAATATATATCCAAAGAAAATTTAACAGATCTTTTTCATGACCTTAATATAAGGAGTCCTTATGAGGTGCAACAGAAACAAGTGCTGTCGGAAGCTACCACCTCGCCAAATAAACCGTTGCGCAATATAGAAAATTTGGAAGGGAGTCCCACTGATGTATAAAATGCTTCTTATAAATATCTTTAGTAACTTTTATATTTCTTTATTACTTTCTTTATTCATCTTAACTGCCTCAACTTCTCTATATCAATCCGCCATCTTCCTCCACGCTAAAAAACTCCTCTTCTGCTTCTTCATTGAACATTCATACGAAAAATGATAACATAACTTACAAATAACATAATATATATTAATACTAATTGCTACATATCTGAAAAAGTATCGATTGTTACCAGAAGGTTATCCGCCATCAGAAAATAGAGAAAAAGATACTGAACAGTAAGGTGAGGGCATAATAAAATCGCCATTATTAAATGTAAGACGAAAACCAGAGAAGTATTTACCGTTCATGTCATCACCGTCCGGAGCGAGAGACTCACCGCACGATGAACATATGATAGACCTGAAGAATATTAAACACCAACCCAAATTTTTGTAATACACTTAATTGGTGGCTGTCCCCTTCCTGCAGAAACATTTATATTAGATTACATTACAGTCTAAGCATTTTCGCGTTTAATGATTTCTTAAAACTCTTAAAAATTGATAGAATTTGTAAATCTGCAAGTGCACTTCTTTTAAATATCCCAGCTGTTTAAAGACAAAAATTTAATCGGAATTTTTTAAAATCCTTTCCGTTCATATGAAGCGTGTAATTCGTCACCACCACCTTCATAGTGTAAAGTTACTATCATCCGCAAATCTTTAAATTCATTATTTGAGCTTTTTATGAGATAATTATGCCGGCTGATAATCATTATAATCATTAAAGCTGCCTTTGTATATGTAAAGAATCCAAATAATTTATTTGCCTAAATGAGAATGGATTGCTTTATTTGAAAGTGACCAAAATCCTTACCTTGCATAAAATTTTTACAATTATAAAATTAAAATACATTATGAAATTATTAAAAATGAAAATCATTATGTTAAATTTGTGCAATTATTAACAATTATTAATTACTTTCGTTGTACATGAGATGAGAAAATTTTTGGGCAAAATTTCCGTCACACTATTTCTTTATCTTTCTCTTTTTTCTTTCTTTTCTTTTTTTTTTTTTTGAATTTTTGAATTGTTCACTATATTATATATGCCTAGATTTATTTTTCTTTTTCTATCTTAAGCAGTGGAATCAAATCTTGTTATGTTTACCTTTATCATTATCATGGAATATATTTTGTTTAATTTTTTTTTTTTATTTCACTCTAAATTACCCTGTAACTAAGTATAAGATCAGCTATAATGGTGCGAAACTTACAACGAAAAGCTCTTACAAGCAACGCAAAAGCTCGGCCACTGGCCTATAAAAAGGCGATCAACGCATAGCAGAGTAGCTAGTTTTAGACAAACATTGTGTTAGGTAGGTTGTCTTAGGAACTGGATAAGAGAGTTGATAATATCCTCTCTAATCTAGTTAACCTTTTTTGTAGCTAGAGGCTTATTGATCAGGTGAAAATACAGAAAAAACCAGACCGAGAGTTGATGATATCCTCTCTACTAGCATTCTTGGAGTTGTTGTTATACTAGGTGAGAGTCGATATTATCCTCTCAACTAGCATTCTTGTAGTTATTATTACATTAGGCGAGAGTTGATGATATCCTCTCTACTAGCATTCTTGTAGTTGTTGTTATACTAGGTGAGAGTCGATAATATCCTCTCTACTAGCATTCTTGTACTTATTATTACATTAGGCACTTATTATTACACTTGCATCTTTGCAGTTAATCGGTGAGAGTTGATGAAATCCTCTCTACAAGCGTGCTTGTAGTTATATTAGTCATACTAGACACACTCGTACCAATTACAACTGCGATATTTACCAAAGTAAAAGGAGAAAAGAAAACACTAAATCAAAGTATTAACAGCACCTATTGTAAAAAAGTAACTTTCAATTTTTGTTTTTTTTAAATATATAAATATACAAAACATTGTAATTCAAAGACAAGGTCAAAATAAAGAAATCTGCCATTCTGTTTATTATCATTACCTCTGAGCCTTTGGATTGAACTCTGGACTGGCTCTGGGATTACCCCAGCACCTTTCAGACTTCTTTACAATGTGAATAAATATTTGTGTACTAGTTGTGCGCCACTCGAATTTATAAAGTACAGAGGGTGATGGAATTACTTACTTAATGGAGATGGTGTAGGTTAAATGAAAAACGTTTGTTGTTGGCATCGGTATTGCCTCATCATTATAGCCTTATAAGATGCATATAAATACTTTTGTTGCTGTATGTTCTTTTTTCCGGTTCTTACAAAGAGTTTGAACAGAACTAATGTACTGCAATAATTATGATGATGGCTATAAAATGTCTAAAAAGTATAGAAAATTGTCAATTTTATTGAACAAATATAAATTAATAAACATTGAAACATAACAATCAAATTTAATTCCATTTCTTGTTTTCGCATCTACAAGATGCATACATGTACACCTAATTCCCTTTTTGCACGAGTTTAAACGAAAAAAATTCTCTTTACACGAATTGCTTTAACACGATTTTCAATTTTTTTCTTAGGACTGAAACCAATCTATTATTCTTCCATTTAGCCAATATCGTTCTTTACACGAATTTTTTTCCCTTATAAAAAAGGAGGTGTATACAGATTATTATTGAAAATACAAAACAAAATTATTCTGCAGGAGGAAATCCAGGGCTTACCCAGATTTGGCACGGCTTCTAAAGGCACCTTTCCCCGCCTGCAAAATAAACAGCTCGTTTATAAATATTAGTAAATGTCGGCATAGTCTGTTGCTCTTGTAAATTTTTATAAGAATAAAAAATTTATTTTCAATGAATTCAGAAACGGCTTTGTTTGAAAATAATAAGTAAAGGATTAACAGTGAATTTATTTCCTTCTGTTTAAATTGTAATCAAAAAGAAAAGAAATTGGAATGAATGAGTGCAGCGCTACAACAGGAATATACCGCACGCACACAATAGTCACTGAATTAATCTCTAAAACATAACCAATAATAAATTAATACTGAAAACATATGCTGAAAAGAAATTTAAAATAGTCCATTATTTCTTCTCTCTCTCTCTCTCTCTCTCTCTCTCTCTCTCTTTCTCTATTCTTCAATCTCGCGCGTGTTCACCGTTTTTCTATTTACAACATTAAAGCTATTAAAGAAATAAACATTTTTTATCAGACACATGGACATCACAGTTTCCACTAAATTTAAAGGTTACCATAGAATCTTGATCATAGGCGTTATAGATATAGATATCATAAAGTCCAAAAGCATGGACACCGATGTATAAGTCATCGTCGCTGTCGCTGTTGGGAAAGTCTCCTATAAAATGCATATTTATAAAATAAAGCTCTTCCAAATTATCTTCATAATCCTCATAATCGAAGTCGGAATCGTCGCCTTCATCAGACAAATCATAACTGTCATCCATATTTTGAAACAAATTATCGAAATAGCCGTGCAAGTGAAAACATAACTGTATAATGTGTTCCTTGGCCTTCAACTCAGAACTCTAAAAATACAATAAATGAATACAACAGGAATGCCTTTTTTCCAAGCTTTGGAGGTCATTCGTTGCCAGACCCATATGACAGACGAGTTCAAATCCCATCTGAAAATTATTTTCCTGAATTTAAACCCGCCTCTCACAGCATGCGGAGTTGACCAAGGCAATGCCTTTACATCAAAAAAAAAAAAAAGAAGCCTTGATCAACTGTGCCTCTTTGTCCTTTATTGAGCTAGTTCTTCTACTATGTTATCGAAACAATGCTAGAGATATTTATATATGTGTACAACTTACCTCTTTTAAGAAAGGACTAATACCAGAGCGAGTAGCCATTATAACTAAAGGTTCTTGGCGTTGCTGCTTTTGCTGTTTGCCGTCTAAAATTCTTATTGCATCCAAGACAAATTTATATGCTTGCACTTCATAATATAGAGGCGTTTCAAATTGGGGCATTGCTTGATTATCTTCAACAAGCAGTCATTGGTGAAGGATCGGTAGTTTTCTAATTGTAATTGCTCCAGTTCACTCAATTGTGCAAACTGCTGTAAAATCCTGTTTTCAACATTTTCGTTTTGTGAAAATGACAGTATTTTTAATTTCTTCAATTTGGATATCTCCAATGCATTCGGATAAGTGAGACCAATGTAAGAAGACGTAAACGTAAATGTTTCTAGTTGTTCGCTTTGGTGGTTGGCCAACTTTTCGAATATTTGTGTGCGAAAATTTGTGTCTGCCAAGAGTTCATAGTGTTTTAGTTTTGGCAATTGGACAACACATTCATATGGGCATGCCACACCCGACATCTTCAGACTTTCAATATTGTGGCCATATTGGAACGGCGCATTAAATGCCTTCCCTCCTAAGCGATCACAACGCTTTATATCCAACTTGCGTAAATTTTTCATGGCCTTGCACATCTCAATGAAGTGGAAAGATTGTATGTTGGAACAACTGCTCAAAGACAACTCCTTGATATTCACCAAAGCGTTAAAATATTGTCCAGTCAGTTCATGATTCAATGGCACGCGTAGAATTTTCAAATTTTTCAACTTATGCAAGACATGTACAGAATGGTCGCTGAGCGAGACATTCAGTAAATCCATTTCGGTTATTGAGTCCATTTTGTGTAGAAACTTTTATAAAAAAGTCGGCTTGAATGCCATCGAACACATGCTTAGTGTTTTAATGTTGACACAATGATCACCGTACAACTCAGCGATACGACTTACGCCCTTATTCAGTATGGTCCAGCCATTTCCAAGAAATCACGCGTTTGCCACAAGGTAAGGGTTCGCAACTTCTCTAAATCCAGTATTTTGTACTTTAACTTCGAATATATAAAAAATATGTCCTGAAAGCATCTGCAACAACGCGCAAAGGCAATCTGATCGCGTAATTTTAAAAACACATGTTCAAGACAGTCATCGTTAAGTTGAAGAAGTGAAATTCCTTTCTGTTGATTGTCAGAATGCTGATCTCCAATCTGCTCCTCGGGTTGTTGCCAACTGTAACAGGCTGCCACACCACTCCGCTTGGATTTGATATAATGACTTTTGTGTACAAGAACACTTTAATATATAAAAACAAAAACAAAAAAAAGAATATTTTCATAGGCGTGCGTATAAATCGGACGATCTTTTTACCTAGCTGCATCTTTGGCGTGAACAAAATTTACGAATCCTATTTGATTCACGCCTTGACGATTATTCGTACGATCTTACAATGTTCGTACTTGCAATTGCGCCGAACTTTCTAAAGTATCGTTCATTTCATCATTAGTTGTCTACAGCGGATGCGACAAAGCAATATTAAACTTATTATAACTGTTATCATATAAACTGAACGTACATGGGGAGGTATGCCGTGAACAAATAAGTTGTAGACGCGCACGTTATCTTCTGTGAACGCCCCATCATTAACAATAGTAAAATTTTTATTATGCTCTATGAAAAAAAGTGTTTTATTAATTGTTCTTCCTTCTCCAAGCAAACGATAGACTTACCATCGCCGAAACCCATGATGTTGCTATTGAATATTTCCAATAGTTTATATTTATACCCTCCACCTCAGTGATGAGGGTATACTAAGTTTGTTCTTCCATTTGCAACACCCAGAAGGAGGCGTCAGAGACCCTACAAAGTATATATATTCTTGATCAGCATAAAAAATTGAGTCGATTTAAACATGTATGTCGTGTGTCCGTCTGTTGTTGGCATTCTCACGGGCGTAAATTTTGAGATATTGAGCTGAAATTTTGTACAGGCACTTTTAGTCTTTGCACGCAGATCGCTATTTAAAATGGGCAAAATCGGTCACGTTCCACGCCCACAATCGACAATAAACTCTGCCACAATTGAGCTATAAACTTGAAATTTGGTATGTATATCTATGAATATTATCTTCATCGATATGCCAAAAATGGGCGTATTCGGATTACAGACACGCCCACAAAGAATAAAAATCTTTATATCTGCCACAAAAGTTGACTTAGGAACTTTAAATTTGGTACACGTATACATAGTTATCCTATTGACTGACGTGCCAAAAATAGGCGCGGTTGGATAACAGACACGCCCACAATTTTAAAAAAACCATATTTAACGTAAAAGTAGACTTACATGCTAAGACATACACTATTAGAGGGCGCAATATATATATATATTTATTTGCCACGCCCTTTCGTGTAGAGGTGGAGGGTATTTAAGATTTGGTCTAAGCCAAATTTAGTTTTCTTACTTGTTTTTTTATTTTTTTATTACTATTTTTTTTTTACTTTTTAATAAAAATTCAAAATCTTCCGATTTATCTAAAAATTTTACTGACCACAAGAAAATAATGCGCGAAAAATTGAAAATGAAGCTTGGAAAATAAATTTAATTATAGAGTTACCAATCTTTTAAGAATTTTTCAATTGTCTATTCAAGCATAGATAAATAAATTAATATAAATTTGTTCGTTTTAATCAATACGCGCGGGTACTTATAACATACTTCACATATATTTTCTATAGCTTAAAATTATTATCAAATCATTATGAATATTTTATTTTTTATCAAGCATCCTTTACGTGTGTTTGTAAAGATCATGAATTACGCTTTTATAGCATGGATGAAAGTCGTTCCATGTATTTACATACAATCAACTTTGATTTGACATTTCAGTCCCGCAATGCATCATAAAATGAACGTTATATATCTGATCTCATATTATAGCCTAATAAAATTGAAAAATCAGTGAAACTAGAGGGTGGCAAACGTATTTCAATGCGAAATATTATGTTAAACAAAGCGAGGGGCTCTACGACACCATTTAATTCATTATTTTTGTCCATGCAAGGTTTTAAGTATCTTCTCTAGTAGTGTATGTATCACCTTGGTAATTTAGTTTAATGGCAAATATGGTTTTTTTTAATTGTGGGCGAGTCCCTCAGCCGACCACGGCCATTTTTGGCACATCAGTCAATGGGATAACTATGTATTTGAGCACCAAATTTTATGTAATTATATTTTGTGGCAGATACATCAATTTATGTTGATTGTGGGCGCCTCTGTTATCCGACCACACCCATTTTTGGCATATCGATGAAGATAATATTCATAGATATACATACCAATTTTCAAGTTTATAGCTCAATTGTGGCAGAGTTTATTGTCGATTGTGGGCGTGGAACGTGACCGATTTTGCCCATTTTAAATAGCGATTTGCTTGCTGAAACCAAAAGTGTCTGTACAAAATTTCAGCTCAATATCTCAAAACTTACACCCGTGAGAATGCCAACAACAGACGGACACACGACATACATGTTTAAATCGACTCAATTTTTTATGCTGATCAAGAATATATATACTTTGTAGGGTCTTTGACGTCTCCTTCTGAGTGTTGCAAACGGAAGAACAAACTTAGTTTACCCTCATCACTAATGGGGAGGGTATAAAACATTTGTTCATTTTTCAAAGAAAAAAATCTTTGATAATAAAAGTAAATTGTGCTTAATGGAGTAAGTTACCGCGAAAACCAATGAAATCAAAATCGCAAAATTTATTTTTTGAAATATGTCGAAAGTTTAATAGCTTTAAATATTTTTATTAATTGTATATTAATTTGTTTTTCATGGGAGAGGCTGGAAGTAAAATAAAATCTTCAATATAAACGCTTTTTATTCAACTATATTTTGAGGTTTTACACAAGTATTTAATAATTATAAAATATTTTCGGAGTAGCTTACAGGTTATAAAAGAAACTATTTATGCTCTACATGTTCTTCATTACATATATTTGCATTTTAAACATACTATAAATATTTGGCTGAAATTGGTGCATACATCACCTTCCATCACCTTCCATTCAATTTTATTTCAAAAACCATAGTAATTTCCTATTTCTCCAAAGGGTACCCAATATTTTCTTTATATATTTTAATTTTTGTGCGGGTTTTTATTGATACACCAAATTATTTAAAGGTTTTCGCATAGATTTGTCCGCCTTTTACGGAGGGAAAAAAGGGTTTAGTATGAAAATCTCTTACTGTAACTTTTATCATTCTACATAAACTTAAAATCGCAAACTTAAACTTCCGTATCATTAGTTTTATCTACCTCACTAGCAACAGTTAACGACTCCGCCCCCACTTCTTCCTCCTCAGCCATCTTGGTTAATGTGTTACCTGAAGTGCCAAGTGCCTCAGCGATGACGGGCTCTTCATAACCTTCAGCAAATATTGAAGGTGGCAACTCATCGCACATTGTTGGCTCACTGTTGGGTTTTTCAAAATCTTTTCTAGCAAAAGAACTAATTGGTGTCAAAATGTCATCGTTTAATCCTTCCGTACTTGTGCTGGGCTCAAGTCGATACTCTCCTTCTTCTTCTACCTCGTTAAATTTACTGTAATTTTTTACTACACTTTGTGTAGAATCGTTACCGCTAATAACCAATGTATTATGTTCTGTGATAATATCCTTAGAGTTCCTTGTGTCCTCCTTATCATTCTTTTCATTTTTGCTTTCTTATTCTTGCAACTCTTGATCCCAATCATCTTCAGTGTCGCTCATGGTACAATTATCCGAAGTTTTTTGATTTTCATGTTGGGGGTCGTCAGAGAAGTCTCGTCGATTGAAAAGGCACCATGTGATCGAAAATCTCGATCTCGTTGTTCATTATCGTGGCGTTCTCAAGAATTACCGCCACCACAGCAGCCACTCCTGCTGTCATATCTATCATGGGTAACCATTTCGTTACGATCACGAAAACGATTTAATCCTATGCAACCACCGCGTTTTTTAAAGGGACTGTCGCAATCTTCAATTTCCTTATCATTCCAATTATGCCTTACCCGGTTAACCCCGCGTCCACCAACACCCCTAACGGCCAACACCCCTAACGGCAAACTATCGCGATCAAAAGCTCATGAGCGCAGAGAAAATAATAAAAATTTATTCATCTATCATAAATGACAGAAAAAGTAAAAGTTCATAATTATAACAAAACTATTTGATAATATTATTATGTATACTGAATTCAATTTCCACTTCAACACCCCCACTAAATTGAATCAGCGTGTAAACCTAAAAATTTACAACAACCCAAGTGTTTTTTCAATGGTAAAGCTTTCGTCATTACGTCGGCAACCATATCGTCGGTTTTTAAGTACTCGACCTTGATTTTCTTAGACTCCAACAATTCTCTTACGAAATGATGGCGAATGTCAATATGTTTTGAACGAGCGTGGTAAGTGGCACTTTCCGTTAGATTTAAAGCGCTTTTGTTGTCGCATTTGATTACCACAGTTTCCTCGCAGCATAGTTCGTTCATCAGGGTGCTTAACCATAGGGATTCTTGGCCAGTAGCTGCCAAGGCCATATATTCTGCCTCAGTAGTAGACAAGGCTACAGTCTGCTGTTTTTTCGACGTCCATGATAATGGACCACCTTGAAGCTTAAATACGTAACCGGTAGTGGACTTTCGATCGTCCCAATCTCCAGCCCAATCCGCGTCAGAAAAACCTTCTAAGTACTTACTTTGTGTTTTGCTGAATTGTAACTTGTAGTGGCTTGTGCCTTTTAGATATCTAAAGATCCTTTTGACGGCTTCCCAATGTGCCCTTTTAGGATTACTGCAGTACCTTGATAGAGCCCCCACTGCATATACTATGTCTGGTTATTTGTGCAGCGTACAGAATGCTACCAATGGCTTCGTGATAAGGCACATCCAGGTTTTCTTCACCTATGTTCTTTGTAAGCTTTTGATTGTAGTCTAGTGGAGTAGATACTGGGTTACATTCATCCATGTTATATTTTTTCAACATATTCTTGATGTACAGCTCCTGATCTAACCACAGTAGTCCTTCTTTGCGATTTCTAGTCATCTTTATACCTAAAATGTAGTGTACTTCTCCAATGTCCTTTATTTTGAAGTTGTCGGACAGACTTTTCTTAATAAACTGCTTCTCCTTCTTGTTGTTGCTAAATATGAAAATATCATCCTTTTGTGACCTCTTGTAGTTCACGGTTCACTCTTACATTGCTTCAGGCTTATTTTCTTTAATACACTGTCTAGTTTCTTATTCCAGGCTCTACTTGCTTGCTTTAGACCGTATAAAGATTTAAGCCTGCAAACTTTGCCCTCACGATCATCAAGACCTTCTGGTATTTTCATGTAGATTTCCTCTTCGAGTTCACCTTGTAAAAAGGCTGTTACTACATCCATTTGATCAATATCAAGGTCAAATCGCACTGCTAGACTGAGAAGTAATCGTATTGATGAATATCTCACTACCGGGGAAAAGGTTTCCTCATAGTCTATTCTGTAGTGTTGCGAATAGGCTCGTGCCACTAATCTAGCTTTGTAGCGCTCTACTTTCCCAGCCGAATTTTGGTTTATCTTAAAAGTCCACTTGTTACTAATTGGCTTCTTTCCAGGAGGTAAGTCAACAATCTCCCATGTGCCGTTTTCATTAAGGGAACTCAATTCTTCATTTATTGCTTTTTGCCAACACTCTCTTGCTGGACTTTGCAAAGCCTCCTTCATTGTCTTCGGTTCATCATCAGTTTCAACGAAATCTACATACATCTTTTGGTGGGATTTCTATTACGAGTAGACCTTCTGAAGTTCTCTGAGGGTGTGAGGTGATTCCTTTTTCCAGTGAACTCTCAATACTGACTTCTCAATACTATTTTGCTCAATATCTTCACATGTAGTGTCGTCTCTTTCATCAGTTGTAGGATCTTCATAAGTGTCACTAAAGTAATCCTCTTCTTCATGCTCTTCACTGATGCTTCTCAATTCATCCACTTGCTGTTCAGTACTAATGGATTCACCTAAATCCCCCACTGAATCACATCCTGGTGTTATTTTGTAGAAATTCCATGCATTTTCAGCATCATCATTGGAAAAACTATCTTCAAGAAATTTTACATTTCTACTCGTAAACACCATTCGTTTTAATAGATCGTAAAAATGATAAGTTCGTGGATGTTCGGTATAACCGACCAATATTGCTTCTTTGCCTTTTGGATATAGCTGTTGTCTCTTTTGTTTTGGTATGCCAATTACCGCCTTGCAACCGAATATCTTCTAATGATCTAAATTCGGTTTCTTCCCACACCACATCTCTTCAGGAGTGACTTCTTTGGTGTTTTTACACGGTGTTCTATTTAACAAGTACACAGCAGTATAAACAGCTTCCGCCCAAAACTTCTTTGGCAGATTTGAATCTATCAATAGACACCTGGCTTTCTCTATAATGGTTCGGTTCATCCTCTCTGACACACCATTTTGCTGCGGTGTGTATGGTACCATAACTTGGTGATAGATGCCACTGTCTACCATTATTTTCCTCATTTTAAAATTGCAATACTCGGTGCCATTGTCACTTCTTAAAGCTTTGATGACCTTACCTAATTGATTTTCTGCATAGTTTTTAAACTCGATGAATTTGCTGGCGACCTCATCTTTGCTTTTGATGAAATACACGAATGTATTATGAGAGTAATCGTCGATGAAGGTTAGCATGTAACGAGAACCTCCCAGTGACGCCGTCTCCATAGGACCACAAAGGTCTGAATGAACCCGTTGTAACAGTTGCGTCGCTCGATTCCCCATTGCATTAAACGGTAGTCTTGAAAATTTTCTTCTCAGGCAAGTTACACAGCTCTCAGTTGTAATGTCACATTTGACGTTTCCATGAGTCCCCGAAATTATCTTCTTTAAAACATCATTGTTTGGATGCCCACTACGCTTATGCCATAGTTGAAAATCGCTTATTTTTGCTTTCGTTGTTTTTGCGAACTCTTTCGCAACATTTAGTTGGAACATGCCGTTGTTATGACGACCAGTGGCTATGGTATTTCCAGCAGGATTGATTACAGTGCATCCTTTGTTTGTGAAGATCACTTTGTGGCCTTTTTGAACAATCTTTGAAACTGCCAATAGATTAATGCAAAGTTCTGGGACGAGCAACACGTCATTAAAGGATACTTCCTCCCTTTTAGAACCAACTTCGACTGACATTTCGACGCGACCAACACCCTCGGCATGGATTTTGGAGTTGTTAGCGATAAAGACATCTAAGCTTTTAGGGTGCTGATAAAACAAGACTTGTCACTGTGGCAGATGCACCGGAGTCAAAGAACCACTTGTTCTTTTTGACGTCATTTGCCATAAATATGCCAAACATAGCTTTACTGACCCCTTTTTCAGATAATTTATTTGGACACTTAGCAGCAATATGGCCAAATTTTTGACACCTGTAACACTTTGGCCCCTTGGAAAACGATTTCTTCTTTTTAACTGAGAATGCAGCATCTGAAGTATTCTCTTCCTTCACATCTTGCAACAGCTTCAGTTTAATTGTATTACCAGTTATTTTTACGCCCGAACTTTGAACTCCCATAATCATCGGCTTGTATGCGTCCGGCAGTCCAGCCAACCCATCCATTCTTAATCCAGCGTGAGCCCAGCACTTCTCAGTTTGTGTGCTGTTATAAGGATTTCATTGGCATATGCGTCAATTGAAGCAAAATCCTTCAGCTTCGCTGAACAGAACTTTTGTATGAGTCTTACGCGTCTCACCAAACCTGAATCTTCATACAAGCTGCACAAGGTCTTCCAAATTTCTTGTGCACTAACAAATTCACGAATGTGTGGATAAATGATCTTATCTATCAGCTCCGCTTTCGCCTGGGTAAGCTTATTTGCTTTGCCCTCAGTCCCTTCAACGGCTTTCCACAAGTCCTTCATCTGGAGATAAGCTTCGGCAGAAAACATCCAATCCTCAAAGTTTTCGCTGCCTCGCAGCTTTTCAATGGTGTTGTTGTTCGATGACACTTTAAAGTTTTAAATTTATATAATTTTTAATTTATTGACGTTTTGTAGAAAAAATTTTTAATTTACAGAAGCAAGCCCATAACCTCATGAGCGCAGAGAAAATAATAAAAATTTATTCATCTATCATAAATGACAGAAAAAGTAAAAGTTCATAATTATAACAAAACTATTTGATAATATTATTATGTATACTGAATTCAATTTCCACTTCAAAAAAAACGTACGGAAATATGGTAACAACACGACCAAGACAATTAAGTGCCTCGTCGAATAGCAGCTCCGAACATACTCTACCACCAATAGGTGGTTACAACAATAACGCTCACAATAACACCAACAATAATTATAATCTACTGCAACTTTATCCACTTCTTAATAATAATGATCTTAATAACGACGAAAGTAACAACAATAATATTGAAGTAGCTGGGCATCCGTCAACGGCAATGCCAACCCCAGCAGTTGTTCATCATAGTGGTCTCAGTTCACCATTAAAGAACTCCTCCCAGATGTACAACTCGAATTCAACCATAAGCACAAGTATGAAAATGTTGAAATTCTGTCATGAGTGTGGCAGTAAATTTGTAGTGGATCAGGCCAAATTCTGTATGGATTGTGGGGTTAGACGTATTGTCTTATAAAACCATATTAAAAAACTAATTAAAAACAATCAATGAATCAATACTTGGGCATTAAAACTAATCAATTTTATTTTCTATTTTCATTATTATTATTATTATTACTATTATTAATATTATTATTATTATTGTTCAAAGTAGAAAAATATTTATTTTAAATATATGCGTTGTGTAAAGTGTGTGTTCCAAGAACAGGAAACAAAAAAAAGGAAAAAAAAAATGTGTGTGTTAGTGTTGAAATACAACAGTCAAAACTGACATTCTTAACAATTGGGTTGCCACATTTTATATAATGCAACAAACCTCCTTTCAACCCAATTGTTTTACATACGTATTTCATATAAATTATTCTTTAATTTTTTCAATTCAAATGCATTAATTCATTTCAAAAATATAACAATCTAGATTCATTTAAATTCAAATACTTCAAAAATATAACAACAGTTCAAATTCAAATATTTCAAAATTTACGTTACTTAAAAATTTCATATTCAATAGTTTACAACAAGTACAATGTTTTTGTTTTGTTAATGATTTAGTAAATATATCAGCAACATTTTCCTCAGAAGGCACGTATTCAACAACAATTTCACCAGTATTAAATTTATCTCTGATATAGTGGTATCTAATATCAATGTGTTTACTTCTTTTCTTGGCACACTGATTTTTCACAAGGAATGCTGCACCCTGGTTGTCACATAACATTGTGGTTGGACCCTCAACATTAAAACCCATTTCGTTTAAAATCATTCGTATATATGTGATTTCTTTTGCACCTTGAGACAGCGCAATATACTCTGCTTCTACAGAGCTGAGAGCAACTACAGATTGTTTTTTAGCTTCCCACGCTGTGGGACCACCACAACACAAAGCCACATAACCACTGTATGATTATCTTTCGTTCGGGTCTGAACCCCAATCAGCATCTGTGTAACATAATAAATTTGTAATGGATTTATTATAAGTTATGGTGCCTGTTATGGTGCCTTTTATGGTGCCCTTTAAATATCTGAGAATATGCTTAGCTGCCTGAAAGTGTTCAATGTGAGGATGGGAGTTAAATTGTGAAAGTCGTGAAACAGCATAGGCTATATCAGGCCTCGATGTAGTTGCCAAATAATTTAATGCACCCATCAAGCTTTGATATTCTTTAATATTATCAATATTACATTGATTTTCACATTTATCTAAAACCACACCGTTAGCTAAAGGAGTGTAAGCTGGTTTGCAATTTAACATCCCTCACTGTTTCAACAATTCGTTTATATATTTTAATTGATGAATAGAAATATTTCCACGTTCATCTTCACGTTCAATTTCTATACCAAGATAGAAAGAAATTGGACCCTTGTCCACAACATCAAACGATTCATTTAAATTTTGTACAATCTCCATTATTTCATTTTTAGTAGAACATGCTACCAATATATCATCCACATAAATCGCGATGAAACTAATGTCATTCAACCTCTTTCTCACATATACACAACCATCAGTATCACACCGTTTAAAATCTAAACTTTGCAAAACTTCATCCGCCTTTTTGTTCCATTGCCTTCCAGCCTGTTTTAAACCATATAAAGAACGTTTTAAACGACACACTTTATTTTTATTTCTACTATCTTGAAAATATGAAGGTTGAACCATATATATTTCATCTTGTAGTTCACCATTTAGGTAAGCACCAACAATATCTATATGGTGAATTATTAACTCGTATTTCACAGCCAACGCCAGCAGTAAACGAATAGTAGAATGACGTACCGCAGGAGCAAACGTCTCCTGATAATCAATACTGTACCTTTGAAAGCAACCTTGTACCACTAGTCTTGCTTTGTATTTTTCTATTGAACCATCTGGTCTTCTTTTTACCACAAATACCCATCTACAACCAATAATATTTTTTTTTTTTGGTTTATCTACTAGCTCCCATGTGTTAACGATTTGTACTCAACGGCCATTGCATCTTTCCAATATTTAGATTCTTTAGAATTTAGCGCTTCTTCTACTGTACTTGGGTTTTCAACAATTAAGTTTAACATTAAAGGGTTATTTTCGGTTCGAAATACTTTTCTTGGCGTCCCTTTATTACCACTTCTATGTATTCTTAGACGACCTCTTAAACGTTTACCACATACAATTTCTCTTTCACTTTCACTTGATTCATCACTGGACGTATAATTTCCAACATCCTTTGTTGGTTTATTGTTATTGTTGTTTGACTTTACAGGAACAACATCTTCTATTGGTTTATTATTATTGTTTGATGTTACAGGAACAACATCTTCTATTGGTTTTTTATTATGGTTTGTCATTACAGAAACAGTTGGTTGAGTATTATTATCAAATATAACAGTAAGTTCATCATGAAGATTTTCATCATTTTCATTTTCATTATCAACAATGTTTTCAAAGGAATTTTCAAAAAAGGTGACATTTCTTGATGTTACTATACTTCTTTTTTCTGAATTATAAAGTCTATAACCTTTAATAGTACTTAAATAACCAACAAATTTAAGCTTAACACCTTTAGGATCTAATTTGCTACGCCTTATACCTTTTTCTAATGCAACGACATCACATCCAAATGCTCTTAAGTGTGAAACATTTGGCACTTTGCCGTACCACCTTTCGTATGGAGTTACATTACATAAAAGTTTTGTAGGTGAACGGTTGCGTAAATAAGTAGCCGTATTTATAGCTTCAGGCCAAAGAAATTTTGGTAAACCAGATTCTTTTAGTAAACATCGAGCCATTTCCATAAGTGTTCGGTTCATCCTTTCTGCTATGCCATTTTGAGCCGGAGAATATGGTACAGTAGTTTGATGAATAATTCCATTTTCATCGAAAAATTTGTCAAAATCAGCATTGACGTATTCTCTACCATTATCGGTCCTTACCATTTTGACTTTCTGGCCAGTTTGTCTTTCTGCCATGGCAACGAAACGCTGGAAAACTATACAAGCATCCGACTTATTTTTAAGAAAATATGTGATCACAAACCTGGAATAATCGTCAATAATACTTAAAAAGTATCTTGAACCGCCTAATGATGTCACATTCATGGGCCCACATATATCAGTATGTAAAAGTTCCAAGACATAAGTAGTACGAACACTTGAATACATAGGATATGCTTTTTCATTTATTTTGCACTGACCGCAAGTAAAACAATCAAAATTTTTTGGTGCTTTTATATTTAAACCGCGAACCATATTTTTTCTTGATAATTCACATAAATCATTGCTATTTAAATGTCCATATCTCATATGCCATTTGTTAAAATTATCTTGAACCGAAAACGCATTTATTTTTTCGTCATTTTCTTTATATACACCACTTTCCATAACAGCTGTTAATATGTTTTCGTTATGTTTATTTTTAACAAAAGCTTTCGCATTAGAAAAAATTACGGTATTACCAGCTTGAATAGTTTTACTAATAGATATAAAGTTCGAATGTAATGAAGGTACGTGAATCACATCATATAAAGTTATATTAGAATAACGTGATTTTAATTTTACACTGCCAATGCCTTCAGAAAAAATAACTTTACCAGAGGCTAAAGTAATTTGTTGTCTATATTGTTTATACGTATTAAAAAATTTAATGTCTTTACACATGTGTGCGGACGCGCCGCTATCCACAATCCAAGTATTACAAACAAAAGTTTTTTCTGAAATTATGTTAAAAGCAGATTCATTGGATAATTGTTTACATTGTGCACGTATGTGTCCTTTTTTACCACATTTAACACACGTTATATTTTTATTCACTTTTCTTTTATAATATGAATGTGAGTTAACGTTTGTACTAGAGTTAATGTTTGAATTATTGTTTGAGTTTGAGTTCGAGTTGGGATTTATATTTGAATTCGAGTTCGAAAATTTGTTTTGAGGGTTATTGATCTTTTTGATATTTTTCTTAATTTCATTTTCATTTTTAACTGTAAATACACTTTCCGCTATAGTATCATTTTTGTCTTCTTCATGTCTTTGTACTTCTTGTAATATTTTTGAGATTAAACTTTGCATATTAGGCAAACTGTCCCTACTTTCAATGATGGTAAGCCACACAATAATAAAACACTCAACAAGTCACCATTCAATACAATATCTATTTCTTTTAGTTCTTCAATTAAAGAACAAAATTCATTGATTTGTGTAGAGACTTTTTCATTACTAGTTATTTTAAATTTAACTAATTTTTTCAACAATTTAACTTTTCTACTTGCGGTGTCCGCTTTGTATATGTTATTTAAAGTTAACCATGCCCTTTTAGCAGTGGTTGCATTTTTTATATGTACCAATTCACTTGCTTTCATACATAAATTAATAGTTGCCAATGCTTTTTGATCAGCTTTTAACCAAGACACTTTTTCATTTGCTTCTTCAGGGCAGTCTTGAACAATAGTGTCCCACAAATCTAATGTAATTAATAAATTTTTTATTTGCACACTCCATGTGGCAAAATTTTCACCATTCAATTTATCAATATTCGTAATCGAACACGCGATTTTCGATTCTTTCTTTACTTTTCGCGACCAACAAATGTTTAACTTTAAGGTTTTAACTCCGGATTAACATTAAAACCGACCAAACCGAAGACCCAGAGCCCGGCCTGGGCCCATAACCATTGTTAAAAGTAGAAAAGTATTTATTTTAAATATATGCGTTGTGTAACAAAAAAAAAAAAAAATGTGTGTGTTAGTGTTGAAATACAACAGTCAAAACTGACATTCTTAACAATTGGGTTGCCACATTTTATATAATGCAACAAACCTCCTTTCAACCCAATTGTTTTACATACGTATTTCATATAAATTATTCTTTAATTTTTTCAATTCAAATGCATTAATTCATTTCAAAAATATAACAATCGAGATTCATTTAAATTCAAATACTTCAAAAATATAACAACAGTTCAAATTCAAATATTTCAAAATTTACGTTACTTTAAAATTTCATATTTAAAAGTTTACAACAAGTACAATGTTTTTTGTTTTGTTAATGATTTAGTAAATATATCAGCAACATTTTCCTCAGAAGGCACGTATTCAACAACAATTTCACCAGTATTAAATTTATCTCTGATATAGTGGTATCTAATATCAATGTGTTTACTTCTTTTCTTGGCACACCGATTTTTCACAAGGAATGCTGCACCCTGGTTGTCACATAACATTGTGGTTGGACCCTCAACATTAAAACCCATTTCGTTTAAAATCATTCGTATATATGTGATTTCTTTTGCACCTTGAGACAGCGCAATATACTCTGCTTCTACAGAGCTGAGAGCAACTACAGATTGTTTTTTAGCTTCCCACGCTGTGGCACCACCACAACACAAAGCCACATAACCACTGTATGATTTTCTTTCGTTCGGGTCTAAACCCCAATCAGCATCTGTGTAACATAATAAATTTGTAATGGATTTATTATAACTTATAGTGCCTTTTATGGTGCCCTTTAAATATCTGAGAATATGCTTAGCTGCCTGAAAGTGTTTAATGTGAGGATGGGAGTTAAATTGTGAGAGTCGTGAAACAGCATAGGCTATATATCAGGCCTCGATGTAGTTGCCAAATAATTTAATGCACCCATCAAGCTTTGATATTCTTTAATATTATCAATATTACATTGATTTTCACATTTTTCTAAAACCACACCGTTAGCTAAAGGAGTGTAAGCTGGTTTGCAATTTAACATCCCCCACTGTTTCAACAATTCGTTTATATATTTTAATTGATGAATAGAAATATTTCCACGTTCATCTTCACGTTCAATTTCTATACCAAGATAGAAAGAAATTGGACCCTTGTCCACAACATCCAACGATTCATTAAAATTTTGTGCAATCTCCACTATTTCATTTTTAGTAGAACACGTTACCAATATATCATCCACATAAATCGCGATGAAACTAATGTCATTCAACCTCTTTCTCACATATACACAACCATCAGTATCACACCGTTTAAAATCTAAACTTTGCAAAACTTCATCCGCCTTTTTGTTCCATTGCCTTCCAGCCTGTTTTAAACCATATAAAGAACGTTTTAAACGACACACTTTATTTTTATTTCTACTATCTTCAAAATATGGAGGTTGAACCATATATATATCATCTTGTAGTTCACCATTTAGGTAAGCACCAACAATATATATATGGTGAATTATTAACTCGTATTTCACAGCCAACGCCAGCAGTAAACGAATAGTAGAATGACGTACCACAGGAGCAAACGTCTCCTGATAATCAATACTGTACCTTTGAAAGCAACCTTGTGCCACTAGTCTTGCTTTGTATTTTTCTATTAAACCATCTGGTCGTCTTTTTACCACAAATACCCATCTACAACCAATAATATTTTTATTTTTTGGTTTATCTACTAGCTCCCATGTGTTATGTTGTATTAACGATTTGTACTCAACAGCCATTGCATCTTTCCAATATTTAGATTCTTTAGAATTTAGCGCTTCTTCTACTGTACTTGGGTTTTCAACAATTAATATAATAGAAGGTTTGTTAGTAGCAGGTTTGCTGTTGCCCCGTGATCCTTGGACGAAACACCTATGCCGGTGCTATGCAGTTTTAATGAAAGGCTGTAATTTTTTCGTGGTTGATTTAACCATAGCCGCTGATTCAGATGACGATGATGACATATTATCCGTACGCGGTTCGACACTGTCTGAATTCCGATTTGGCTTTTCTTTGCTATGCATAATCGTTATATTTATGGGCAAATTATCACATTTATTAATTAGTTTTGGATCTATATAATCAGCAAGAACATCCAAAGATTTATTTGTAGTTTTACGGTCATCACCAAATATAATATTTAAGGCCACAGATTTGTTATACTCTAAAGGTAATAACACTTTGCTTGATTTAGTTAGAGATGTAATAGGTTTCGTGAGAAGTGTTGAGCATTTTAAAGGCAACAAACAGACTTGGGACTTTACTTTATTTTCTGACTTGGTATTCTATTGGTTGCGGACGCCACTATTAGCTTTGGTTTATGGTTGACTAATTTTAGTTAACTCGACTCTTTCTAAGTTATCAGCTTTAATACTTTTGGCGGAATTTTACTTGCTTAAAGCATTACTCTTGTCTTTAAGCTCTTTACTATTGAAGCAACCACTCACTTTAGCCAATGCCGTTTGAGTGGGTAGTTTATTTTCATCTTTGGTCATAATAGAATCTGATTTATTTAACTTTTCCAATTCGTGCTCATATTTGAGAGAAACCGCCAGAGAATCAGTTTTACAAATATATTTTGATGTTGTGTTGGGCGAGCCGTTTTTTAGAGGTGTACTTGATAACATATTCCAGCTATTGTGAGCATCATTTGAGGCCACATTAATGTTCAATTTCAAAGGCTGCTTACGATTTAGATTAATTGTGTCCCTTCTTGGTATGTAAGGACTTTTGGTTACAACATAATCATTAACATTGCACGGGTATTTCATCGAATTCCTCGGGTTTGATAAATTTTGTGAGGGGCCGCGCTGTGTTTGAGCGAATAATGGAGGACGTGACGAAAATAGTGACGAATGTTTGGAACCTCTCAGTGAAGCAGTTCTACGAAAGCTAAGCGATCTCGTTAGAGTGGGAGTTTTTGGTATTTGTGGATGTTGATGACTAGAATTATTCACTGTTAATGTTGTTGTGCTATTAAGTGTAAGAGAAATGTCATTTTGTATTGTGTATTGGATGGACTTATGCTGGTCGGTTGGGCATCGGCGCTGGGTGATAATAACTCTTCTAATTGTCATTTGGCGGACACAAAAGGATCATAGTTGTTCGGTAAACCACTAAAAATAATAAAACCTTTAAACCTAAATCAAATTTTTTTACAACCAATAGCGACACCTCAGACATTTGTTTTACTAAATTTTATTACTAAGGTTGTACTAAAAAAGTGTTAGATTATATAAAAAACATAATATTCAAACCCATACAAACCTGAGCGTAAAGGATTCATCACGTCGTAATTTTGGAGGCTCTTTAATAACCGTAATTTCCAACCGGTCTGCTTCTGCAACTCTATCCTCCATATAATTATCGGTATTATCAATGTTGCCTAAATTGTCAACGTCTGTTATACGATTTTGACAAATTGTGTTTTTTATATGTGGAGCTAGCGTAGCACTACATACTTCCATAGATTTTATTGGCATGGATTTCATGGGCAAAGAGGTTGTCGAACTTGCACTTGATCTTATTGGCAATTTCTTACGTGTTGGTCGACAAAAAGTTAGCGATTTTTTGGGACTCGTTTCCAATTTAGTTTGTCCGCTTAATAATGTTAACGATGTATTGGATGTAAGCGGTGGAGTTAAAGGATGACTCGTATTGGAGGGTACTTTACTTTGCTTAGGCGGCGGTGGTGGTGGTGTTGAAGGTCTTACTACCCTAGTTTTGCTGGTTGCTCGTGGCGTATTAGAGCGCCCTGCAGGCTTCTTTGTTGGGGCTGTTTTACATTTATTTTCAATGGAACTTTCTTTAAGGGATCGATTCAATTTTTTTTGTGGTGAACACTTTCTGAAATGTGGTATTAATGACGGTATTTCTTCTGTACTATTTAAGGCTTTTAAAGACGTTTCGAAATCCATGCTTTCCTCTTCAGTTTGATTTTTATCAATGGGTGGGTATCGTATAACAATATGATCATCTTCATTATCACTATCAGTAGACGTCTGGAAGTCTTCAAGAATTTCGCATTTTACTTTAGAGTGGTTGGGTTTGATTTTATTAAGTAAAGCTGCAATTTCAGAGAAACTTCGTTTTGGCAACATTTTTTTTTCAGCATTACTTTCAACATTTATTCGCTGTTTGTTAGATCTATCTTGGCTTTCGGATCGCATTTGTAGTTGGCACGGTGCACGAGCAACAATCTCCGATAAACTTTCCCCTGACTCGGTTCTGCGCATTTGACACCTTTCATTTATGAGTTGTGATCTCTCTTGGCTATAATCACGCCCTTTTGGTTGATTTTCCGATAAATTTTCGCCTGACTCGATCCTGCGCATTTGATATTTGGGGCCCCTATCATTTTGAGATCGCGATCTTTCTCTACTGTCGACTCGTCCTTTTCCTTGGCATGATACACAAATATTCTTCGATAAACTTTCGACGGATTCGGTTTTACGCATTTGATTGTTATGGACCTTTTCATTTTGCAATTTTGTCCTTTCTAGACTATCAGCACGTCCTTTCAGTTGATAAGGTGCACAAGCAACATTCCCCGTAAAATGTTCGCCCTTCTCGGTACGGTTCATTTGAATTTTTGGGCTTCCTTCTTTTCGTAATTGCCGCCTTTTAATTGGAGAGCTCTCTTCATGTTCGCCGGGACTATCATCCCCGAAATCAATTTTTCGGCTTACTGATTTCTCTTTTTCTCTTTTTCTTTCCTCTTTTTTAAAGGTACTAGATAATGACTTAGTTGGCGAACAATTGTCTTTAGTGAAATTACTTTCTGCGTGTAAGGGTTGTGGTATCTTTTTTATTAATTCCGTTGCTGACCTTTTAGAACTTAAATTGACTGCTTTTTCTGATAAACTTTCCTTAGAATCAACACCCTTTATAATAGCTCTATGACTTTTTGGTGGCGCATTATAATATATCGCTCTTTCTTCTTTTTCGGATAAGCAGCACTCTAATTCTGATCGTTGCATAGATGCATTTGATTTGTCTCTTTCCTCAGTAATCGATATTACAAATGTCATTTTAGATTGTGTTTTTTGCAAATCTACTTTCGAAGATTCAGTAGGTCTTTCTGATGAGCTGCCCTTGTAATTATGTCGCCTTTCTTTGCTACTTTGTGTCTCCAGGAGATTTAATTCTTTTGATTTCCCCGATGTGATTTTTTTATGTGGAGAACTTGAAGTGCAATTTCTTGTTAATTGCTTCCTTTTTACTATTTTTTCTTTAGAGTTTTCTGAATCTGAGGAACTACTCACCATTTTCGATGTTTCTTTTACAGTCCTATGCAATCGTGCGTGTTTTTTTGAATTGGCTGGTTCCTCTGAATAGCTTTGTTCATTAACAGTCCTACTTCTTGCTGAAAGCTTTGTTTGAGTATCATTTCGTGTTTTTTGATATTTAGAAATTTTTTCAGGGGAAGAGCCAAAATCTTTCATTGTGGGAGATGATAAATGTTGATCGTTATATTCTGTCTCCGTAGCACTGCAACACGTAGTTCGAGGCGTTTTAATATAGTGATAACTTTGGTGTTTTTGTTTTTCAGTCGTCGTTTCGGGATAATCCCTCTCCATAGTACCGCACCGAGAGGTTCTAGGCGTTTTCATATACTGCTGACTTTGGTTTTCTTCATCATTTGTTCTTCTTTCTTCTTTTTGGATAACAAAAGTGCTCATCGAATCAGATCGTTTAACATTATCATCTCGACACTTGGGGTGATAAGAAGCGTTGTTTTCTTCAAAGTCGGATAATTCGTTTTTATTTTCAGTCAACTGTTTATCATTTTTAGGGATTTTAGATTCCACAAAATCGTTATTAGGTTTGTGGTTTTTCGTAGGTGGTAAACTTGATTCATCCTTAGTGGCGTAAGTAGATTCACAATTTTTGTTAAGTTGTATATTTGATTTTTCTTGAGCATACTGTCTATATGATCTATGGGATTTTGTAGGCGATACATTGCTTTGGTATTCTGTGCTCTGAGTAGGCTCATTTTCAACCAGAAATGTTTTTCTAGCTTGAGAAAAAGATGATTTCTTGCTAGGCGAACATAATTGAACATCTTCAGTTGAAGCGTGTCTACTCATTTCTGGAGTAGATAATTTTGATACAACTTGGGTAACGTCAGTTTCAACCAGAAATGTTTCATCAATTTGAGTAAAAGACGACAATTGTTGCTTCTTACTGGGTGAAAATGAACGAACATCTTCAGCATAGGAGTGACAACTAATATGGAGTATCGGCAATTTTGGCAAAACTCTTATACCATCATTTTCATCAGTATATTCTTGATTATCGCGACCAACGTGCGGCGTTTTTGGTCGAGTTAAAGAAGATTGCCTTATTCTCTTTTTTTGTGATGGTGATCCCATTAGTATATGATCGAGAAATAGGCTTTGATCTATATTCTCTACTACAGTCTCCTCCTCTTGATTAGTATGTAGAGCAGCGACGTCAGATTTATTGCCTGATTTACCTAAAACTTTAACCACGTTCAATATTTCGGTATTCTTGAAATGTATGCTTTTTTCGGTGATGGTGTTCGCGACGGAATAAATGCGTTTTTAAGAAAGTCATCCTTATCGAAAAACTCTTCCATGGTCATTTTAATGTTAGATTTGGTATTTTTCAATATTGAAGGTTTTTCTTCGAATGTACAAGTTTCATCTGAATGCAGTTTTTTCTTGGCATATAAATTTAAAGTATAGAGATTTATTTGTAATTATAAGACTTTAGCTAAATTACAGCCAATTCATTTACCGATGAGTGCATATGTAAACATTCTTGCAGAACTTAATTAAAAATAAATTAAATTTACATAAATGAAATTACATAATGGTATCTATGATTAATGGTTAAAACTAAGAAGCAGCGACCCCCATCGACGACAGCAAACAGCAACAACAACAACAACAACGATGTCGAAGCTAAAGCTGTAACAGAGTGATTATAGTAAAGATTTACTTACATTTATAGAAAGTTTTAACTTAGGAGTAGTTTATTAATAAGGATACAGTAACAGAAATTATAGTAATCGTGTACAATGTATATGCACCTATGTATATGAATAAGTATATATTAGTGCTAGGGCTATATATAAATGAGTTTATAACTATAATTTTACATTTACAAAGACCAATTACTGTTAATTATTAGCTCTTAAAAAATTGTTCTTATAAGAGACGACTGATTCGGACAAGGACACGTGAGAATAATAATCATTAAAGTCTTTACAGGCTACGCGAAACGACCAAAACATTTCATAATTGGTCCGACATTGCGGAAGAAAAATTGGCACATAGTGTCTTGAGAAACGGGCGGGTACAACAAAAGATAATTCATTTAACAACAACGAGCTATTAATATCTCCATTTATTAATTTATATATAAATGACATACCCAGCATTTTTCTTCTTTTTTCGAGTGAAGGCAGGTCAATTAGTTTAAGGCGGGTTGCGTAAGGTGGCAGGGGTAGAGCAGTGTTCCATTTTAGACCTCGCAAGGCAAACAGTAGGAATTGCTTCTGAACAGATTCTAACGAGTTTATGTGGACAGCATAAGACGGTGACCATACAACGGAGGCATATTCGAGTGTGGGTCTGACCAATGCAGTATATAGTCTTTTCGTTATATACGGATCTGTAAATTCCTTGGACCATCTCTTAATAAAGCCTAACGTACCTCTTGCTTTATTTATGATTGAATTTATATGAAGATTGAAAGTTAATTTATGGTCGAGTAAAACGCCCAGGTCAACAAAGGACGTAACGCTATCTAGCGGCTGACCGTCTATGCAATAAAGCGAGGAAAATAGTACAGTTCTATAAAATGACATTTTTTTGCATTTAGAGAGGTTTAACGTCATTAGATTTATATTACACCAATCAACAAGGGAAAGTAAATCATGAGAAAGAGCACACACGTCAGTTACACTTTGAATATTATGACATAATTTAACATCGTCGGCATACATCAGAATATTGCAATTGCTAATAACGTTAGGGAGATCGTTTATGTAGAGGACAAAAAATAACGGACCCAAATGGCTACCCTGTGGAACTCCGGAGGGAACAGAGAATATTCGTGAGTATGTGGATTTGTACAAAACTCTTTGAATGCGGTTACGTAAATAAGATGAAAACCATCTGACCAAAGGAGGCGGAAATCCCATTTTTGCAAGTTTAAGTATAAGTAAGTCATGATTTACTTGATCAAATGCTTTACTAAAATCCGTAAAAATAACGTCGGTTTGAGAACCGTTGGCAAATGATTTAATAATGTTACTAGAAAGCTCTAGTAAGTTAGTAACCGTGGATTTACCACCGCAGAAACCGTGTTGGCAAGGAGAGATGACGGATGAAATTGACCGTAACAATCTTTTATAAACAAGAAGCTCAAACAATTTAGGTATAAAATTAAGTTGGGCAATGCCTCTGTAGTTTTTGATACATTGTCTAGGGCCATTCTTATGCAAAGGTATAATGGTGCCAACTTTCCAAATTTGCGGAAACTCACCCATCGATAGAGACAAGTTAAATAGCTTTACCAAAGGCTTACATAAAACATTTGCACATTTAATTAGAATGCTAGATGGAATTCCATCTGGGCCAGGTTTGTTAGAGTATTTAAGGCCACGCAATGCAGTATACACCTCGTCCTCAGACAAAACAATGAATGGAAAGATATCAAACATTTTAATATCATATGGATAGTCCCTGTTATTATATTGTTTATCGGTGTAGGTCGCACTGAAAAAAGAGGCGAACATATTGGCTATTTCAGTGGAATCAGATGATTCAATATTACCGTCACGCATGAAAGTTGGCAGTAAGGTGGATTTGACAAATTTATAAAAGTTTTTAGGATTTGTTCTAAAACTTATACGCATTTTGCACAAATAATCACTATAGCACTTATTACTCAGCGAAACATATTTGTTCTTTGCCAAAATGTAGCGTGAAAAATCGGATATTGAGCCAGTTTTTTTATAACGTTTAAACATCCTGTTACGCTCATTGCGAAGCATTTTCAATTCCCTTGACATCCAGATAAGACCAATATCGATAGAGTTTCTGAAAATTACAGGGACGTACATCGAAATCGCTTTGTTAACAAAGCCATAAAACTCACTGATTAAGGCATTTATAGAATGTGAGTTAGTGGAGGTATAGTTCGTAAATACGTAAGATAACCAATCGTTCATACATATATAATTAGTTTGAGAGAACAAATATTGAGGTATACCGGTATTGTCAAGATAACATTTATTGTTAAGAATTTCAAGAGATGTGCATATTGTAGGATGATAAATGTCTTCGGGATTAACTAACGGAATAGTTCTTGTAATAGATATTTCGGATGTATTAGAAAAAACCAGATCGAGCATTTTATTTTGAACATTTTTAATTGTATTAATTTGAGACAAACCTAGATTGAAAATACCTGCGAAAAATTCGTCGTAATTGCAGGAAGAGTATGAAGGACTTAACTGACCAGAATTGTCATCATAAATCCACGATACCATAGGAAGATTAAAGTCACCTAAAGCAATTAGGAGATCATTAGTCTTGAGTGAGTTGTTAATTTGACATAAAAATGACACATGATGTAAGTAGACAGCTCTATCTGAAGCAGAAGGAATATATGAACATGTCAGGTAAAGGTTCCTATTGTGTAGTTTAATGCGAACTCCAACAATCTCTATATCTCCAGTATTATTAAATGTTATAGCCTCGGAAGAAAAAAGGTTATGAACAGCTATTAAGACCCCACCACCCTTTGTAATAAGCCCATCATGTCTGTATACAATGTAGTCACAACAGAATAATTCGGAATTAAGTACGTTCGGTTTTAACCATGTTTCAGAAAATGCAAAGAGATGAAAATCACTGCTAGCACTATCTATGTATAGATCATGTAATTTGGTATTAAGTCCCCTAACGTTTTGATAAATAATGTTAAGCGGACAGTGACTTATATTTAGTTTTTTGAGTCATTAGATGCAGTAGTAGGAAAAACAGCTTGATTAAGATATTTCATCCTCTTACGTGGTGTAAATTCTCTTATGAATGTGTGGCAGACGCAATATACATATAGCATACACATATTGCCGACATTGTGGCAGACATTTGTAATAATAATTATGTATTCTTATCTTAGGAAAATCCCATGTAAACTTATTCATGTTTTCTTATCTTGGGAAAATCCCATGTTAATTTAGTTTACCTGCTTGCTGTATAAATAGCAGCAAGAGCATACAGCAAGCAATCAGAATCATTGTGAACGCTAGCGAGTAACGTACTCAAAATAATATTGCCTAATATAACGAACCCACAAATTGGTGACCCCTACCTCGAGCGAATTATGAACAACGGAAATCAGCCACACAATAGTAACGCGGAAGTATCACGAGTCGCCGTTAGGATTCCTCCGTTTTGGCACGAGAAACCACAGTTATGGTTTGCCCAAATAGAATCCCAATTTCTTGCTACTGGTATATCTTCAGACAAAACGAAGTACCATACAGTAGTAGGAGGAATCGAAAGCAGCGTACTAGCCCAAGTGAGTGACATTATTTTGAGCCCGCCTGATGCCGATTTGTACGATACGCTGAAATCTCGAATCATCGAGAGATTTACAGATTCCGAACAGAAGCGTATAAGAAAGCTGCTACAGGAGCTGGAGTTAGGTGATATGCGTCCTTCACAGCTGTTAAGAGAGATGAAACAGCTTGCCAGCAACGAGATTAACGACGCATTAATCAAATCCATCTGGCTAAGTAGGCTGCCACAGAATGTGCGCTCTATAGTGTCAATTAGCGATGAGACACTAGAGAAAATTTCTATTATGGCAGACAAGATTATCGACGTCAACGAAACAGCAGAAATACACAAGATCTCAGCGGAACCTGTAAACGTCAATTTATTGGCTCAACAAATTTCCAAACTGTCGCAAGAGATATCCGCTCTGAAAACATCTACTAAGCATAATAGGCATTATCGAACCAGAAGCAGATCTCGATCGAAACGCCGAGAGTCCGCAACACAAAATGGGTTATGCTGGTATCATTTTAAGTTTGGTGACAAAGCAAGTAAATGCCGCAAACCGTGCATCAAATCTTTAAACTAAATAGTCTGTTGCCTGAGGCGGCTGGCGACAGACGGAAACGCACACGCCGATTAATTATTACGGACAAAAGTAATAATTAAAAATTTTTAGTTGATACCGGTGCCGAAATAAGCGTGATTCCTCCGTTAAAAAATGAACGCAGTCACAAAGATTTTACATCTGTATGCAGCAAATAAGTCCAAAATTGATACCTACGGAGTAAAAACTCTAACACTCAATTTAGGGTTACGCCGTAATTACTCGTGGACGTTCATCATAGCTAATGTGTCACAGCCCATCCTTGGCGCTGATTTCTTAGCCCATCACAACATAAGTGTCAACGTACGAGAAAGTAAACTCGTGGACAATTTAACGAAGATTTCGTCATGCTGCGCTATTACCACCACTACTGGCGATATAACGAGGATTTCACTTATAAATAACGAGACTCCCTTCCATGATATACTAGCAGAATTCAAAGACTTATTTCTTGAAAATGTGCACGCTCCAAGTCCTAAACACAGCGTTTCTCACCATATTGTTACTAAAGGACCACCAATGTTTTCAAAGCCTAGACGTCTCGCTCCAGATATGTTGAAAATCGCAAAGGCGGAAATTCAAGCGCTGCTCGAAGCTGGCATTTGCAGGCCTTCAAGGAGTCCTTGGGCTAGTCCCTTACACATGGTGAAGAAAAAAAACGGCGAATGGCGTCCTTGCGGTGATTTTCGCAGACTTAACAGTGTCACTGAACCGGACAGATATCCCTTGCCGCATCTTCACGACTTCACGCACAATTTACACGGGTGCAGCATATTTTCCTCAATTGATTTGAAACGCGCGTATCATCAAATACCTGTGGAACCCACTGATGTCCCAAAAACCGCAATAACAACTCCCTTTGGAATGTACGAGTTTCCTTTTTTGTGTTTTGGTTTGCGTAACGCAGGGCAAACATTTCAACGTTTAATGGACAACATCCTATTAGAATTCGATTTCGCCTGGCCATATCTCGACGATATTTTAATTGCATCAAAAAACGAGGAAGAACATCGAACTCATTTGCGAAAAGTATTCCTAAAATTACGCGAATATGGACTCGTAATTAATCCAGCGAAATGTATACTAGGCCAGCCGGAAGTAGTCTTTTTAGGTTACCTAGTTAATAAGGATGGCCTGCGTCCACCACCAGAACGTGTAAAGGCGATTCTAGATTATAATTTGCCTAAGCGAGTATGCGAGCTAAGGAGATTCTTAGGTATGATAAATTTTTTCCGGAGGTTCATTCCTAAAGCCATAGAACATCAACGTATTTTATTCGATTTGACGAGAGGTAACAACAAAAAAGATAAATCGATAATTAGTTGGTCCGAGAACGCAAAAGAGGCATTTCATCAGTGTAAAGAGCAGTTGAGTAAAGCTACGCTCTTAGTTTTTCCTAAACCCGGCGCCCCACTCGCTCTTACGGTAGACGCATCTAACGCAGCAATTGGCGCAATGCTCCAACAACACAATGGGAAAGATTGGGAACCACTTTCCTTCTATTCCGAACGCCTTTCGACAGCACAAGCTAAATACAGTACATACGACAGAGAGCTATTGGCTGCTTATAAAGCTGTTAAATACTTTAGGCACATGTTAGAAGGCCAGAAGTTTTTCATTTATACGGACCACAAACCACTGCAGTTTGCTTTCGTACAACAGTCCGATAAATCGTCACCTCGTCAAACGCGCCATTTGGACTTTCTCAGCCAATTTACCACGGATATTCGATACCTACCTGGTAAATAAAATACTGTAGCGGACGCGCTCTCACGTATTGAAGCCATACATTTATCGAGTGTAATCGACTACGCACAATTAGCAGATAGCCAAAAGGCCGACGAAGAGTTAAAACAATACATGAACAGCAACAGTACCAACTTAAATCTTAAAACCTTCAACATTCCTGGTACATCCGCCGAAGTAGTGTGCGACGTAAGTACAGAAAAGGTACGCCCATGGTTAACAATTCCTTGGAGGAAAATCGCATTCCATTCGATGCACAATTTATGTCACACAGGCATACGCAAAACGAATAAATTGGTCACTGACAGGTTTGTTTGGCCAAATATAAATAAAGACTGCAAGGAGTGGACAAAATGTTGCATGGCTTGCCAAAAAGCAAAAATTTCCCGACACAATCGTGCTCTCATCTCTACCTATGACTTGGTAGGAGAACGCTTCGAACACATCAATATAGACATAGTTGGGTTAGTTACCACCATGCCGAGGATACCGCTACTGTCTGACATGTGTTGACCGCTTTACACGTTGGATAGAAGCGTACCCACTCGAAAATATAACAGCGGAAAATGTGGCATTTACCTTCTTTTCCAATTGGATAGCCCGTTTTGGAGTACCACTGCGCATCACTACGGACAGAGGAAGACAATTCGAATGCGCGTTTTTCCGCGACCTAAATAAATTGCTGGGTATTAAACATTTCAAAACAACGGCATATCATCCAGCTGCAAACGGCATGATCGAAAGATGGCACAGAACGTTCAAAACTAGCATCAAATGCCATCAAACGGAGAAATGGGTCGATGTGTTGCCTCTTATCCTTCTAGGATTTCATGCAGCTTACAAAGAGGATATTAAGGCATCACCGGCCGAACTTATATTTGGTACAACAACGAGGCTACCAGGCGAGTTTCTGCATGCTAGCAACGCAGGCAACATAAACGAAGAGGCATTTGTCCAAAGATTACGGGCCTACATGCGGCAACTTAGGCCAACTCCGGCGTCTAACCATGCTAAGGAAGCACCGTTCGTCCAACAGCAGTTATTCAGCTCACCGAACGTTTTCGTCCGTAATGACACAGTACGTCGCCCTTTGCAAGCTCCGTACGAAGGACCATTTAGAGTGGTATCACGCAACGAGAAATATTTCAAAATTGACGTCAATGGTAGACAAACCAATATCTCTATAGATCGCCTCAAACCAGCATTCGTGATTAATGAAGAGCCCCAGCTAACGACGAGTCAAAGTAGTAAGGTAAACCTACAGCCCAACGCATACACAACCAGGAGCGGCAGAACAGTACGATTCAGAGTACATTCTTCAGCTAGGGGGGAGTAATGTGGCAGACGCAATATACATATAGCATACACATATTGCCGACATTGTGGCAGACATTTGTAATAATAATTATGTATTCTTATCTTAGGAAAATCCCATGTAAACTTATTCATGTTTTCTTATCTTGGGAAAATCCCATGTTAATTTAGTTTACCTGCTTGCTGTATAAATAGCAGCAAGAGCATACAGCAAGCAATCAGAATCATTGTGAACGCTAGCGAGTAACGTACTCAAAATAATATTGCCTAATATAACGAACCCACAAATTGGTGACCCCTACCTCGAGCGAATTATGAACAACGGAAATCAGCCACACAATAGTAACGCGGAAGTATCACGAGTCGCCGTTAGGATTCCTCCGTTTTGGCACGAGAAACCACAGTTATGGTTTGCCCAAATAGAATCCCAATTTCTTGCTACTGGTATATCTTCAGACAAAACGAAGTACCATACAGTAGTAGGAGGAATCGAAAGCAGCGTACTAGCCCAAGTGAGTGACATTATTTTGAGCCCGCCTGATGCCGATTTGTACGATACGCTGAAATCTCGAATCATCGAGAGATTTACAGATTCCGAACAGAAGCGTATAAGAAAGCTGCTACAGGAGCTGGAGTTAGGTGATATGCGTCCTTCACAGCTGTTAAGAGAGATGAAACAGCTTGCCAGCAACGAGATTAACGACGCATTAATCAAATCCATCTGGCTAAGTAGGCTGCCACAGAATGTGCGCTCTATAGTGTCAATTAGCGATGAGACACTACAGAAAATTTCTATTATGGCAGACAAGATTATCGACGTCAACGAAACAGCAGAAATACACAAGATCTCAGCGGAACCTGTAAACGTCAATTTATTGGCTCAACAAATTTCCAAACTGTCGCAAGAGATATCCGCTCTGAAAACATCTACTAAGCATAATAGGCATTATCGAACCAGAAGCAGATCTCGATCGAAACGCCGAGAGTCCGCAACACAAAATGGGTTATGCTGGTATCATTTTAAGTTTGGTGACAAAGCAAGTAAATGCCGCAAACCGTGCATCAAATCTTTAAACTAAATAGTCTGTTGCCTGAGGCGGCTGGCGACAGACGGAAACGCACACGCCGATTAATTATTACGGACAAAAGTAATAATTTAAAATTTTTAGTTGATACCGGTGCCGAAATAAGCGTGATTCCTCCGTTAAAAAATGAACGCAGTCACAAAGATTTTACATCTGTATGCAGCAAATAAGTCCAAAATTGATACCTACGGAGTAAAAACTCTAACACTCAATTTAGGGTTACGCCGTAATTACTCGTGGACGTTCATCATAGCTAATGTGTCACAGCCCATCCTTGGCGCTGATTTCTTAGCCCATCACAACATAAGTGTCAACGTACGAGAAAGTAAACTCGTGGACAATTTAACGAAGATTTCGTCATGCTGCGCTATTACCACCACTACTGGCGATATAACGAGGATTTCACTTATAAATAACGAGACTCCCTTCCATGATATACTAGCAGAATTCAAAGACTTATTTCTTGAAAATGTGCACGCTCCAAGTCCTAAACACAGCGTTTCTCACCATATTGTTACTAAAGGACCACCAATGTTTTCAAAGCCTAGACGTCTCGCTCCAGATATGTTGAAAATCGCAAAGGCGGAAATTCAAGCGCTGCTCGAAGCTGGCATTTGCAGGCCTTCAAGGAGTCCTTGGGCTAGTCCCTTACACATGGTGAAGAAAAAAAACGGCGAATGGCGTCCTTGCGGTGATTTTCGCAGACTTAACAGTGTCACTGAACCGGACAGATATCCCTTGCCGCATCTTCACGACTTCACGCACAATTTACACGGGTGCAGCATATTTTCCTCAATTGATTTGAAACGCGCGTATCATCAAATACCTGTGGAACCCACTGATGTCCCAAAAACCGCAATAACAACTCCCTTTGGAATGTACGAGTTTCCTTTTTTGTGTTTTGGTTTGCGTAACGCAGGGCAAACATTTCAACGTTTAATGGACAACATCCTATTAGAATTCGATTTCGCCTGGCCATATCTCGACGATATTTTAATTGCATCAAAAAACGAGGAAGAACATCGAACTCATTTGCGAAAAGTATTCCTAAAATTACGCGAATATGGACTCGTAATTAATCCAGCGAAATGTATACTAGGCCAGCCGGAAGTAGTCTTTTTAGGTTACCTAGTTAATAAGGATGGCCTGCGTCCACCACCAGAACGTGTAAAGGCGATTCTAGATTATAATTTGCCTAAGCGAGTATGCGAGCTAAGGAGATTCTTAGGTATGATAAATTTTTTCCGGAGGTTCATTCCTAAAGCCATAGAACATCAACGTATTTTATTCGATTTGACGAGAGGTAACAACAAAAAAGATAAATCGATAATTAGTTGGTCCGAGAACGCAAAAGAGGCATTTCATCAGTGTAAAGAGCAGTTGAGTAAAGCTACGCTCTTAGTTTTTCCTAAACCCGGCGCCCCACTCGCTCTTACGGTAGACGCATCTAACGCAGCAATTGGCGCAATGCTCCAACAACACAATGGGAAAGATTGGGAACCACTTTCCTTCTATTCCGAACGCCTTTCGACAGCACAAGCTAAATACAGTACATACGACAGAGAGCTATTGGCTGCTTATAAAGCTGTTAAATACTTTAGGCACATGTTAGAAGGCCAGAAGTTTTTCATTTATACGGACCACAAACCACTGCAGTTTGCTTTCGTACAACAGTCCGATAAATCGTCACCTCGTCAAACGCGCCATTTGGACTTTCTCAGCCAATTTACCACGGATATTCGATACCTACCTGGTAAATAAAATACTGTAGCGGACGCGCTCTCACGTATTGAAGCCATACATTTATCGAGTGTAATCGACTACGCACAATTAGCAGATAGCCAAAAGGCCGACGAAGAGTTAAAACAATACATGAACAGCAACAGTACCAACTTAAATCTTAAAACCTTCAACATTCCTGGTACATCCGCCGAAGTAGTGTGCGACGTAAGTACAGAAAAGGTACGCCCATGGTTAACAATTCCTTGGAGGAAAATCGCATTCCATTCGATGCACAATTTATGTCACACAGGCATACGCAAAACGAATAAATTGGTCACTGACAGGTTTGTTTGGCCAAATATAAATAAAGACTGCAAGGAGTGGACAAAATGTTGCATGGCTTGCCAAAAAGCAAAAATTTCCCGACACAATCGTGCTCTCATCTCTACCTATGACTTGGTAGGAGAACGCTTCGAACACATCAATATAGACATAGTTGGGTTAGTTACCACCATGCCGAGGATACCGCTACTGTCTGACATGTGTTGACCGCTTTACACGTTGGATAGAAGCGTACCCACTCGAAAATATAACAGCGGAAAATGTGGCATTTACCTTCTTTTCCAATTGGATAGCCCGTTTTGGAGTACCACTGCGCATCACTACGGACAGAGGAAGACAATTCGAATGCGCGTTTTTCCGCGACCTAAATAAATTGCTGGGTATTAAACATTTCAAAACAACGGCATATCATCCAGCTGCAAACGGCATGATCGAAAGATGGCACAGAACGTTCAAAACTAGCATCAAATGCCATCAAACGGAGAAATGGGTCGATGTGTTGCCTCTTATCCTTCTAGGATTTCATGCAGCTTACAAAGAGGATATTAAGGCATCACCGGCCGAACTTATATTTGGTACAACAACGAGGCTACCAGGCGAGTTTCTGCATGCTAGCAACGCAGGCAACATAAACGAAGAGGCATTTGTCCAAAGATTACGGGCCTACATGCGGCAACTTAGGCCAACTCCGGCGTCTAACCATGCTAAGGAAGCACCGTTCGTCCAACAGCAGTTATTCAGCTCACCGAACGTTTTCGTCCGTAATGACACAGTACGTCGCCCTTTGCAAGCTCCGTACGAAGGACCATTTAGAGTGGTATCACGCAACGAGAAATATTTCAAAATTGACGTCAATGGTAGACAAACCAATATCTCTATAGATCGCCTCAAACCAGCATTCGTGATTAATGAAGAGCCCCAGCTAACGACGAGTCAAAGTAGTAAGGTAAACCTACAGCCCAACGCATACACAACCAGGAGCGGCAGAACAGTACGATTCAGAGTACATTCTTCAGCTAGGGGGGAGTAATGTGGCAGACGCAATATACATATAGCATACACATATTGCCGACATTGTGGCAGACATTTGTAATAATAATTATGTATTCTTATCTTAGGAAAATCCCATGTAAACTTATTCATGTTTTCTTATCTTGGGAAAATCCCATGTTAATTTAGTTTACCTGCTTGCTGTATAAATAGCAGCAAGAGCATACAGCAAGCAATCAGAATCATTGTGAACGCTAGCGAGTAACGTACTCAAAATAATATTGCCTAATATAACGAACCCACAAATGCAACCGTAGGCCAAAAATCTTCGGAAACCAGAGTATCAAAATACTGTTGTGGAATAGATATTTTATAAGAGGCCACATCACGTGGTTGTTGATTTTTAAATTTTAAAACACTTACAGAACTTCTAGGAAGGTTGGATATCTTATCACATATGTAATTTAAAATATCTTCTGCAGGTGTATCTGCAGCGACACGACTTAAGAAAATTTGTTTATGTGGTGGTATAATACGAAGCTGAGTAGGATTTAGACTTCTAGATAACGACCGACTTGACGTGGGCAAGTCATCAAGCTGACCTGTCAGACAAGATGGTGCAGCTGGTGGGGCATCTGACTTAGCCATATGGTCCACCAATTTATCCACACACGACCCAATTGACTGTGGTGACTTCAATAATTGATCAACCAGAATAGACGGATTAGCAGACGGAACAACTATTATTATTATTATTTATTCTATTAGTTACAAAACCAATTTTCAACTAATATATATTTATATAGTTATATAAATAAGAATATAAAAATAAAATTTTTTATAAATAAAATAATAACACTGGCCGCAGCATCAGCAACAACAACAACAACAACAACCTCTGGAACAACTTAGAATAAAATTAAAAATAATATATGCTAAACTTAATATTAAGCTTACAACTAAAGGTTACAATTAATAAGGCAAAAGGATATTATAAAATCAATTAATATATAAAAATAACAACAAAGTAATAAAAGTGCTATAAGTACATATAAAAAGAACAAACTATTGGTTAAGGACCAATGATTCTAATAGTTTGGTAGATTAAGTAAGTAATTCCTTATAACGTCAACTGAGTCAACGGACGGATCAAATAAAAAATAATTTTCATTAAATGATTTACACAGGACTCGGAACGGACCAAACAGCTGATAGTTTGTACGACAATGCGTTAGTTTTATAGGAATATAATGGCGAGTTGACCTACTTGGTACATTAAACGGAATATTCTCTAACAAGAAAGGAGACGATATAGTGCCACGAATTAACTTAACCATGAATATGACGCTCAACATGGTACGCCTTTTTTCAAGCGATGGCAAATTAATAAGTAACAGCCTACTTTCATAAGGAAGGAGAGAGCGACGAGTGTCCCAGCCTAGTCCACGAAGGGCAAAAATGAGAAAATTTCCTTAGACCACCTTTTAACGAACCCTAATAACGACTTAGCCTTATTCACCGAAGCTTCAAGGTGTAAATTAAACTTCAGTCTTGAATCAAGTAGAACACCTAAATCTTTAAAAGAATCAACACTAGCAAGCAAGTTATTATATATATAGTAATCAGACGGAATGGCAGTAACCCAGTTAAATGACATCTTTTTACACTTATTTAAATTCAAAAGCATTCCGTTAACAACGCACCATTTAGCCAAGCTCGAAAGGTCAGACTGAAGAGTAACAATAGAACCCGGAGAATCAATCCGATAATAAAGCTTAACATCGTCAGCAAACATCAAGACTTTAGAGCTACGAACTGACGTGGGAAGGTCATTAACAAATAGCGCAAATAAAAGTGGCCCCAAGTGACTACCTTGTGGTACTCCTGACGTAACAACGATTTCCCTCGACAGGCAACGATTAAATGACACACATTGAGATCTGTTGGTAAGGTAAGAATAGAACCAGCGAACAAAGTTGTCCGGAAAGCCCAAACGTCGAAGTTTAAACGTTAAAAGATTGTGATCCACTGTATCAAATGCTTTTGAAAAATCCGTGAAAATTACGTCCGTTTGTTTAAAATCAGAGAACGCTTGACATATATAATGTGTAAATTCCAACAAATTTGTTGAGGTTGATTTACCCTGGGTAAAACCATGTTGGCAAGGTGAGAGTACTGATCTAATCGCTGACTTAAGACTCTTAGCTATTAATGATTCAAATAATTTTGGTATCACGCTTAGTTTAGCAATGCCTCTGTAGTTCTCGACATTCTCCCTCGAGCCATTTTTATACAATGGTAAAATATGGCTGTTTTTCCAGATGGAGGGAAAATATCCTTGACTCAGACTACTATTAAATATATGCGTTAGCGGAATATACAGAAAAGGAGCACAGTTCCGAAGAACACAAGAGGGGAGTCCATCCGGACCAGGTATTACGAGAATAATTCTTTTCAAAAAAGTCAGCAAATAAATTAGCAATCACAGATGCGTCTGATGATTCACAATTTTCGTAGCACATTACGGACGGAAAGTTCCTAACTTTTCTTTTAGAATCAACAAAGCGAAAAAATGTCTTGGGATCAGAATACAGTTTATACTTTATTAAACTAATATACTCCGAGTAGCATTTATTTTTCAAAGCATTAAAATACCTTCTCATAGAAGAGTATCTAGTATAATCCACAAGTGAACCACTACGCTTAAACTTTTTAAACAGTCTACTCTTTTTATTACGGACATATTTAAGATTAGCATTAAACCAAACTGGACAAATGGGGTTATAATTGAAATTGAAACGTCTGATCGGAACGGACAAGGAAATAGCGCAAGATAAAGCATTGTAAACATAATTTAAGGACTCGTCGATATTATTGTAGTCAAGGTCCCACGCAAAAGTAGATAGAACATTACAAAGTTTAATATAGTCCGTTTTGTAATATTGAAGGTAATGTAAGGTATCTCGTGGTCTATTGATAAAACCACTACCGAACTCACCTAAGATAATTAACAATGTAGGGTGGTAATGATCCTCAGGCTCCACAAAAGGTAACGAACGCGAAACCTTTATATTAGTGTCACTTGAAAAAATCAAATCCAATAATTTATCCTATTATCTGCCCTCTTGTCCGCCACAGTTGATATCACACCATTTACAGTATTGCAACGAGCGTTAGTTATGTTGTCCTTTGGAGGATGAACTACAACAGAAGGAATGTTCTGTTCAACAACAGCAGACGTGCTGTTGTCATCCAATTTGTCAGCCAACACAACAGATCTAAAACAGGGAGAGAACGACGCTTCAGATGCAGAATTTTTCGAGCCATGCATGAAGGGGCATGAAATACTAGCTACCCACTCCTGTACACTGCCAACATCCTTTACACCGCAGCCTCGTTCAAGCCATTTACAATTATTAAATGCCTCTTGCATGGCATTAAACTTTTCGGTCAACTTGATCAAATCTTTATTTAAAGTAGAAAATGACGATTGAGTAAGCTTAAAGAGCTTATAGTACTCAATGTCCATCTTCCTACACTTTTTACAGGACCAGCGTAGACCTTTGGTTCTGTTAGTTATGTAGTCAAATTGGCGCCCACTGAAGCCTGCACATTTAGAATGCGCTGCGCCATCACAGATATAGCATAGCAGAAACGGTTCATCCTCAGCTGTTATTTTACAATTAGAATAAGTGCAATTCATTTTTGATGCCTACGTTTGTATTAGAGTAACACAAAGATATAAAATGTACTGACTGGAACAACAACAAAGTTGATGAATTGAGTTGTTCGCCAAATAAAACAGATATGTGCCAATTGATTATCCACAAATTAACTCACCAGTGAACTTATTATGATTTCAAATTAAATAAATTAAAATATTTTTTTAACTTTTAATAAAAAATTTGTAATTTTTCATCGAAAATTTAAGCGCTTGTTATTTAAGCATATGATCAGACGCGCGAGGTTGCCAGACTTTCCTGTAGAAATATTCAAATCTGTACATAAAAAGGAAGAATTACAAACTTACATATTATTACTAACAATCAGCCAATTATGTGAATTTTGTGTAGGCACTGTATGGCAAAGTTACGCTCTGCTTCATCTAAACATTTACGTGTAACTATTTGCTCTTTGGCTCATTAAGAACTAAGAAAAGTGCTTCTCTCCATTTTCATAATTTACTATTTAATTAATTGTACGGAAGCTCTGTTGAAAGATTTCTTGGAAGAAACAACAAGCAACGGATGAACAACTGCAGGAGTGTGTATGCTTGGTGTAGAAAATAAATTACTGTGCAAAAATCATAACAGTTCTTTGCTTTCAGAGAACTGACGAGAGTTCATTGCCATATTTTTCATATGCACAGTTGCACTCCTTAATGAGCAGCTTTATTATATTTTCAGAATTATTTTTTATCCCCTCCACATAAGCGGGTATACTAAATATGTCAATCAATTTGCAACACCTAGTACAAGACACTTGAGATCTGACTAAGCGGGTATAGTATATGGACACAAAATGTTTTGGGCAAAATTGGCTGAGAGCCACAACCGCAATAATTTATAATCAACGAATTCGTAGATATGCCAAAAATGGGAGGGGTCGTGTAATAGGCACACACAAACACTATTTACAAAAAATATTCTTTAGGGCGGAGTCTGTCTTTTTTGCATGCCCACTTGTGTATTGGCAAATAGATGTGAGGATTGTATAAAATTTGGGCTAAATTAAATTGACTTTTCTTACTTGTTACCTACATTTTGGTTTCAAACTTGTTTCTGCACTAGTTAAGTATTAGAATAAAAAAAGCGAATGACTGACAAACTTAATTTGGGAAAGGGTCACATTGACTAAGAATTCTGCAATTCGAACACCTTCCACACATTATTGTTAATAATTTATTATGTCGTATACCTTCATTTGGTAGATTATGTTGTTCATCGCCTTCGCTTCCTTCACCGTCTTTATAATGCATTTTATTTTCACGCAAAGTACGCAGCGACATTTCACCGTATTCTTTTTTACTCGCATAATCATTATTAACAAAATTGTCCGCCTTCAACTCTTCCTCACATTTCAATGCAATTAATTTTGATTTCAATGCATTCAAACCAGACACAGACGACATTTGATTTGTTGCAATCGCGGTTTTTGATTTTGTCAATTTCATTTTCGATTTTTTGTTGTGTTCATTCAAATGTTGATGAAAATCGGGCATTTCAAATTGAAAATTTGCTACCATTTCCTGAACAACAGCACCATTCTCCTCTTCCCGCTCCTGGTGTTTGTTATAGTGATTATGTTGAGGAATTGCGCTTTTATGGCGCAAAGGTATACGATTTGTGGCTTCATTACAATTTCCGGAGGGATTTTGAAATTTTCTATTGCTACTGCTGTAGATTGGTCGATACATTTTATTTTGTGTGGTGTTGTGGGGTAAAAAACAACAACTCATAAACCATAGATTGATAGACAGTACAAGTCAGAAAGACAAAGTTAAAGCAATTAAACAAAAAACTAAAAAAACACAACACTGTAAAAAATTGTTGATTAATCGTCGATAACCTGAGTTATTATGTGTTTTAAAAACTATGTATGCGAAGCGGCATATAGTGTCGTATAAAGCAGCTACACAAAAAAAAAAAAAAAAAAAAAGAATCAAAAGTCGCCAGTTGCAAGTTTTTGCGCTACAATTTTAAATATCTTGAGGTCTCCTTATCTTTAACACTGCTTACCTTTCACTAGCCACTGATGAAGTCATCGACTTGGCCATTATATTTTCACTATTCGAGTTAGCGTTTATTTCCGCAGCATTGACATAATTTGCGCCATTACTATCTAAAGATTTCGGGTTCTCGTTAGTTTCGTTCGTTGCCTCTTCACCATTAAAGTCGGCATATTTTTCTCGGTTAAGTGTTCGTTTGCTTCTGCACCAAATAAAGTGTATAGAATGATTAAGAATTGTAAATGTAATTAGTAAGGGTGCTATATTTGGCTTAGGCCAAATGTTGAAAAAGCGTTTTATAACTGGAAACCAACCTTGTAAATTGTGGGCATGATCTTAATACTATTTTAAGTGAAAATCTCAACTCTCGTGCTCCCTACATTTATAAAAAGGACAGTTTATTGAAATTGATTTATATCCATTCTATTTAAGGTGGTCGCAGTAAATCTTTATAATTTTTTTCTACTTTTTATAATTTGAGCGATTCTGCTCCTTTTCTTCAGATTGTATTTTCCTAAATTTCAAATCGCCTACTTGAAGAATATTGATTAATATTTATACCGACACCATAGACTCGGTATTAGAGAATCAAATCTGATCAAAAAAGAAATTTGATACCACTTTACTTACTTTACACAAGGGGCCTTGTATTTAGTGCGTGCTTCTAAACAAGCTTTAGCGATATTTTCTTCAACTTTTGTACTCATTTGTTTAATGGTTGATTGTAGAGCCTTTTCCTTACACCATTCCACATGACGATCATATGCCTTTATGCCAAAGCATCGCTCACAGTGGGGACATTGTTCAGCAGGAGGTGGCTGTATGCCTCGATGCGTTAAAGAGCGTTCGGAAGAACGCCTACGATCCCTGACAAAAGCCCCTGGCATAGGTACTGGTGCGGTAGTAGTGGTGTTGTTGTTTGTAATCGAAACGTTGGCGCCTTTTCGCATAGGTGCTCTAGCCGTAGAACGTATTATCTCGTCTTCAGACTTTTTACGCGGCAAAACTGGTAAAGCCACCTTCAAAAGCGGGAGCTTATTAAAACTTCGATATTCGTCTCACCCTCTCAAAGCACTTACCTGAGCTACCCGTTTTGGTGAGTTACACCATAGCTCCATAGCTTTGGCAACAGTTGTTGCAATCGATGTATTTGATGTATGAGAGGGCTTGTCCGGTAAACCGAAATTCTTTGGCAGTGGATACGCAGCCAATTCAATACCTTCACGGCGTTGACGTGATGAACCAAAGACATTACGCCTCTTATTGGTCATCTTTTCACATATACCCACATGTTTTTTCAGAGTAACCGGATTAAAGGTGCGCCTACATATTGGGCATGGTTCCAGCCCAAGGCTGGCGTTTGCTTCTGGTTCTTCCGTTGGTGTGCTAATGTTCATTCAAGCGCTGCTCGAAGCTGGCATTTGCAGGCCTTCAAGGAGTCCTTGGGCTAGTCCCTTACACATGGTGAAGAAAAAAAACGGCGAATGGCGTCCTTGCGGTGATTTTCGCAGACTTAACAGTGTCACTGAACCGGACAGATATCCCTTGCCGCATCTTCACGACTTCACGCACAATTTACACGGGTGCAGCATATTTTCCTCAATTGATTTGAAACGCGCGTATCATCAAATACCTGTGGAACCCACTGATGTCCCAAAAACCGCAATAACAACTCCCTTTGGAATGTACGAGTTTCCTTTTTTGTGTTTTGGTTTGCGTAACGCAGGGCAAACATTTCAACGTTTAATGGACAACATCCTATTAGAATTCGATTTCGCCTGGCCATATCTCGACGATATTTTAATTGCATCAAAAAACGAGGAAGAACATCGAACTCATTTGCGAAAAGTATTCCTAAAATTACGCGAATATGGACTCGTAATTAATCCAGCGAAATGTATACTAGGCCAGCCGGAAGTAGTCTTTTTAGGTTACCTAGTTAATAAGGATGGCCTGCGTCCACCACCAGAACGTGTAAAGGCGATTCTAGATTATAATTTGCCTAAGCGAGTATGCGAGCTAAGGAGATTCTTAGGTATGATAAATTTTTTCCGGAGGTTCATTCCTAAAGCCATAGAACATCAACGTATTTTATTCGATTTGACGAGAGGTAACAACAAAAAAGATAAATCGATAATTAGTTGGTCCGAGAACGCAAAAGAGGCATTTCATCAGTGTAAAGAGCAGTTGAGTAAAGCTACGCTCTTAGTTTTTCCTAAACCCGGCGCCCCACTCGCTCTTACGGTAGACGCATCTAACGCAGCAATTGGCGCAATGCTCCAACAACACAATGGGAAAGATTGGGAACCACTTTCCTTCTATTCCGAACGCCTTTCGACAGCACAAGCTAAATACAGTACATACGACAGAGAGCTATTGGCTGCTTATAAAGCTGTTAAATACTTTAGGCACATGTTAGAAGGCCAGAAGTTTTTCATTTATACGGACCACAAACCACTGCAGTTTGCTTTCGTACAACAGTCCGATAAATCGTCACCTCGTCAAACGCGCCATTTGGACTTTCTCAGCCAATTTACCACGGATATTCGATACCTACCTGGTAAATAAAATACTGTAGCGGACGCGCTCTCACGTATTGAAGCCATACATTTATCGAGTGTAATCGACTACGCACAATTAGCAGATAGCCAAAAGGCCGACGAAGAGTTAAAACAATACATGAACAGCAACAGTACCAACTTAAATCTTAAAACCTTCAACATTCCTGGTACATCCGCCGAAGTAGTGTGCGACGTAAGTACAGAAAAGGTACGCCCATGGTTAACAATTCCTTGGAGGAAAATCGCATTCCATTCGATGCACAATTTATGTCACACAGGCATACGCAAAACGAATAAATTGGTCACTGACAGGTTTGTTTGGCCAAATATAAATAAAGACTGCAAGGAGTGGACAAAATGTTGCATGGCTTGCCAAAAAGCAAAAATTTCCCGACACAATCGTGCTCTCATCTCTACCTATGACTTGGTAGGAGAACGCTTCGAACACATCAATATAGACATAGTTGGGTTAGTTACCACCATGCCGAGGATACCGCTACTGTCTGACATGTGTTGACCGCTTTACACGTTGGATAGAAGCGTACCCACTCGAAAATATAACAGCGGAAAATGTGGCATTTACCTTCTTTTCCAATTGGATAGCCCGTTTTGGAGTACCACTGCGCATCACTACGGACAGAGGAAGACAATTCGAATGCGCGTTTTTCCGCGACCTAAATAAATTGCTGGGTATTAAACATTTCAAAACAACGGCATATCATCCAGCTGCAAACGGCATGATCGAAAGATGGCACAGAACGTTCAAAACTAGCATCAAATGCCATCAAACGGAGAAATGGGTCGATGTGTTGCCTCTTATCCTTCTAGGATTTCATGCAGCTTACAAAGAGGATATTAAGGCATCACCGGCCGAACTTATATTTGGTACAACAACGAGGCTACCAGGCGAGTTTCTGCATGCTAGCAACGCAGGCAACATAAACGAAGAGGCATTTGTCCAAAGATTACGGGCCTACATGCGGCAACTTAGGCCAACTCCGGCGTCTAACCATGCTAAGGAAGCACCGTTCGTCCAACAGCAGTTATTCAGCTCACCGAACGTTTTCGTCCGTAATGACACAGTACGTCGCCCTTTGCAAGCTCCGTACGAAGGACCATTTAGAGTGGTATCACGCAACGAGAAATATTTCAAAATTGACGTCAATGGTAGACAAACCAATATCTCTATAGATCGCCTCAAACCAGCATTCGTGATTAATGAAGAGCCCCAGCTAACGACGAGTCAAAGTAGTAAGGTAAACCTACAGCCCAACGCATACACAACCAGGAGCGGCAGAACAGTACGATTCAGAGTACATTCTTCAGCTAGGGGGGAGTAATGTGGCAGACGCAATATACATATAGCATACACATATTGCCGACATTGTGGCAGACATTTGTAATAATAATTATGTATTCTTATCTTAGGAAAATCCCATGTAAACTTATTCATGTTTTCTTATCTTGGGAAAATCCCATGTTAATTTAGTTTACCTGCTTGCTGTATAAATAGCAGCAAGAGCATACAGCAAGCAATCAGAATCATTGTGAACGCTAGCGAGTAACGTACTCAAAATAATATTGCCTAATATAACGAACCCACAAATGCAACCGTAGGCCAAAAATCTTCGGAAACCAGAGTATCAAAATACTGTTGTGGAATAGATATTTTATAAGAGGCCACATCACGTGGTTGTTGATTTTTAAATTTTAAAACACTTACAGAACTTCTAGGAAGGTTGGATATCTTATCACATATGTAATTTAAAATATCTTCTGCAGGTGTATCTGCAGCGACACGACTTAAGAAAATTTGTTTATGTGGTGGTATAATACGAAGCTGAGTAGGATTTAGACTTCTAGATAACGACCGACTTGACGTGGGCAAGTCATCAAGCTGACCTGTCAGACAAGATGGTGCAGCTGGTGGGGCATCTGACTTAGCCATATGGTCCACCAATTTATCCACACACGACCCAATTGACTGTGGTGACTTCAATAATTGATCAACCAGAATAGACGGATTAGCAGACGGAACAACTATTATTATTATTATTTATTCTATTAGTTACAAAACCAATTTTCAACTAATATATATTTATATAGTTATATAAATAAGAATATAAAAATAAAATTTTTTATAAATAAAATAATAACACTGGCCGCAGCATCAGCAACAACAACAACAACAACAACCTCTGGAACAACTTAGAATAAAATTAAAAATAATATATGCTAAACTTAATATTAAGCTTACAACTAAAGGTTACAATTAATAAGGCAAAAGGATATTATAAAATCAATTAATATATAAAAATAACAACAAAGTAATAAAAGTGCTATAAGTACATATAAAAAGAACAAACTATTGGTTAAGGACCAATGATTCTAATAGTTTGGTAGATTAAGTAAGTAATTCCTTATAACGTCAACTGAGTCAACGGACGGATCAAATAAAAAATAATTTTCATTAAATGATTTACACAGGACTCGGAACGGACCAAACAGCTGATAGTTTGTACGACAATGCGTTAGTTTTATAGGAATATAATGGCGAGTTGACCTACTTGGTACATTAAACGGAATATTCTCTAACAAGAAAGGAGACGATATAGTGCCACGAATTAACTTAACCATGAATATGACGCTCAACATGGTACGCCTTTTTTCAAGCGATGGCAAATTAATAAGTAACAGCCTACTTTCATAAGGAAGGAGAGAGCGACGAGTGTCCCAGCCTAGTCCACGAAGGGCAAAAATGAGAAAATTTCCTTAGACCACCTTTTAACGAACCCTAATAACGACTTAGCCTTATTCACCGAAGCTTCAAGGTGTAAATTAAACTTCAGTCTTGAATCAAGTAGAACACCTAAATCTTTAAAAGAATCAACACTAGCAAGCAAGTTATTATATATATAGTAATCAGACGGAATGGCAGTAACCCAGTTAAATGACATCTTTTTACACTTATTTAAATTCAAAAGCATTCCGTTAACAACGCACCATTTAGCCAAGCTCGAAAGGTCAGACTGAAGAGTAACAATAGAACCCGGAGAATCAATCCGATAATAAAGCTTAACATCGTCAGCAAACATCAAGACTTTAGAGCTACGAACTGACGTGGGAAGGTCATTAACAAATAGCGCAAATAAAAGTGGCCCCAAGTGACTACCTTGTGGTACTCCTGACGTAACAACGATTTCCCTCGACAGGCAACGATTAAATGACACACATTGAGATCTGTTGGTAAGGTAAGAATAGAACCAGCGAACAAAGTTGTCCGGAAAGCCCAAACGTCGAAGTTTAAACGTTAAAAGATTGTGATCCACTGTATCAAATGCTTTTGAAAAATCCGTGAAAATTACGTCCGTTTGTTTAAAATCAGAGAACGCTTGACATATATAATGTGTAAATTCCAACAAATTTGTTGAGGTTGATTTACCCTGGGTAAAACCATGTTGGCAAGGTGAGAGTACTGATCTAATCGCTGACTTAAGACTCTTAGCTATTAATGATTCAAATAATTTTGGTATCACGCTTAGTTTAGCAATGCCTCTGTAGTTCTCGACATTCTCCCTCGAGCCATTTTTATACAATGGTAAAATATGGCTGTTTTTCCAGATGGAGGGAAAATATCCTTGACTCAGACTACTATTAAATATATGCGTTAGCGGAATATACAGAAAAGGAGCACAGTTCCGAAGAACACAAGAGGGGAGTCCATCCGGACCAGGTATTACGAGAATAATTCTTTTCAAAAAAGTCAGCAAATAAATTAGCAATCACAGATGCGTCTGATGATTCACAATTTTCGTAGCACATTACGGACGGAAAGTTCCTAACTTTTCTTTTAGAATCAACAAAGCGAAAAAATGTCTTGGGATCAGAATACAGTTTATACTTTATTAAACTAATATACTCCGAGTAGCATTTATTTTTCAAAGCATTAAAATACCTTCTCATAGAAGAGTATCTAGTATAATCCACAAGTGAACCACTACGCTTAAACTTTTTAAACAGTCTACTCTTTTTATTACGGACATATTTAAGATTAGCATTAAACCAAACTGGACAAATGGGGTTATAATTGAAATTGAAACGTCTGATCGGAACGGACAAGGAAATAGCGCAAGATAAAGCATTGTAAACATAATTTAAGGACTCGTCGATATTATTGTAGTCAAGGTCCCACGCAAAAGTAGATAGAACATTACAAAGTTTAATATAGTCCGTTTTGTAATATTGAAGGTAATGTAAGGTATCTCGTGGTCTATTGATAAAACCACTACCGAACTCACCTAAGATAATTAACAATGTAGGGTGGTAATGATCCTCAGGCTCCACAAAAGGTAACGAACGCGAAACCTTTATATTAGTGTCACTTGAAAAAATCAAATCCAATAATTTATCCTATTATCTGCCCTCTTGTCCGCCACAGTTGATATCACACCATTTACAGTATTGCAACGAGCGTTAGTTATGTTGTCCTTTGGAGGATGAACTACAACAGAAGGAATGTTCTGTTCAACAACAGCAGACGTGCTGTTGTCATCCAATTTGTCAGCCAACACAACAGATCTAAAACAGGGAGAGAACGACGCTTCAGATGCAGAATTTTTCGAGCCATGCATGAAGGGGCATGAAATACTAGCTACCCACTCCTGTACACTGCCAACATCCTTTACACCGCAGCCTCGTTCAAGCCATTTACAATTATTAAATGCCTCTTGCATGGCATTAAACTTTTCGGTCAACTTGATCAAATCTTTATTTAAAGTAGAAAATGACGATTGAGTAAGCTTAAAGAGCTTATAGTACTCAATGTCCATCTTCCTACACTTTTTACAGGACCAGCGTAGACCTTTGGTTCTGTTAGTTATGTAGTCAAATTGGCGCCCACTGAAGCCTGCACATTTAGAATGCGCTGCGCCATCACAGATATAGCATAGCAGAAACGGTTCATCCTCAGCTGTTATTTTACAATTAGAATAAGTGCAATTCATTTTTGATGCCTACGTTTGTATTAGAGTAACACAAAGATATAAAATGTACTGACTGGAACAACAACAAAGTTGATGAATTGAGTTGTTCGCCAAATAAAACAGATATGTGCCAATTGATTATCCACAAATTAACTCACCAGTGAACTTATTATGATTTCAAATTAAATAAATTAAAATATTTTTTTAACTTTTAATAAAAAATTTGTAATTTTTCATCGAAAATTTAAGCGCTTGTTATTTAAGCATATGATCAGACGCGCGAGGTTGCCAGACTTTCCTGTAGAAATATTCAAATCTGTACATAAAAAGGAAGAATTACAAACTTACATATTATTACTAACAATCAGCCAATTATGTGAATTTTGTGTAGGCACTGTATGGCAAAGTTACGCTCTGCTTCATCTAAACATTTACGTGTAACTATTTGCTCTTTGGCTCATTAAGAACTAAGAAAAGTGCTTCTCTCCATTTTCATAATTTACTATTTAATTAATTGTACGGAAGCTCTGTTGAAAGATTTCTTGGAAGAAACAACAAGCAACGGATGAACAACTGCAGGAGTGTGTATGCTTGGTGTAGAAAATAAATTACTGTGCAAAAATCATAACAGTTCTTTGCTTTCAGAGAACTGACGAGAGTTCATTGCCATATTTTTCATATGCACAGTTGCACTCCTTAATGAGCAGCTTTATTATATTTTCAGAATTATTTTTTATCCCCTCCACATAAGCGGGTATACTAAATATGTCAATCAATTTGCAACACCTAGTACAAGACACTTGAGATCTGACTAAGCGGGTATAGTATATGGACACAAAATGTTTTGGGCAAAATTGGCTGAGAGCCACAACCGCAATAATTTATAATCAACGAATTCGTAGATATGCCAAAAATGGGAGGGGTCGTGTAATAGGCACACACAAACACTATTTACAAAAAATATTCTTTAGGGCGGAGTCTGTCTTTTTTGCATGCCCACTTGTGTATTGGCAAATAGATGTGAGGATTGTATAAAATTTGGGCTAAATTAAATTGACTTTTCTTACTTGTTACCTACATTTTGGTTTCAAACTTGTTTCTGCACTAGTTAAGTATTAGAATAAAAAAAGCGAATGACTGACAAACTTAATTTGGGAAAGGGTCACATTGACTAAGAATTCTGCAATTCGAACACCTTCCACACATTATTGTTAATAATTTATTATGTCGTATACCTTCATTTGGTAGATTATGTTGTTCATCGCCTTCGCTTCCTTCACCGTCTTTATAATGCATTTTATTTTCACGCAAAGTACGCAGCGACATTTCACCGTATTCTTTTTTACTCGCATAATCATTATTAACAAAATTGTCCGCCTTCAACTCTTCCTCACATTTCAATGCAATTAATTTTGATTTCAATGCATTCAAACCAGACACAGACGACATTTGATTTGTTGCAATCGCGGTTTTTGATTTTGTCAATTTCATTTTCGATTTTTTGTTGTGTTCATTCAAATGTTGATGAAAATCGGGCATTTCAAATTGAAAATTTGCTACCATTTCCTGAACAACAGCACCATTCTCCTCTTCCCGCTCCTGGTGTTTGTTATAGTGATTATGTTGAGGAATTGCGCTTTTATGGCGCAAAGGTATACGATTTGTGGCTTCATTACAATTTCCGGAGGGATTTTGAAATTTTCTATTGCTACTGCTGTAGATTGGTCGATACATTTTATTTTGTGTGGTGTTGTGGGGTAAAAAACAACAACTCATAAACCATAGATTGATAGACAGTACAAGTCAGAAAGACAAAGTTAAAGCAATTAAACAAAAAACTAAAAAAACACAACACTGTAAAAAATTGTTGATTAATCGTCGATAACCTGAGTTATTATGTGTTTTAAAAACTATGTATGCGAAGCGGCATATAGTGTCGTATAAAGCAGCTACACAAAAAAAAAAAAAAAAAAAAAGAATCAAAAGTCGCCAGTTGCAAGTTTTTGCGCTACAATTTTAAATATCTTGAGGTCTCCTTATCTTTAACACTGCTTACCTTTCACTAGCCATTGATGAAGTCATCGACTTGGCCATTATATTTTCACTATTCGAGTTAGCGTTTATTTCCGCAGCATTGACATAATTTGCGCCATTACTATCTAAAGATTTCGGGTTCTCGTTAGTTTCGTTCGTTGCCTCTTCACCATTAAAGTCGGCATATTTTTCTCGGTTAAGTGTTCGTTTGCTTCTGCACCAAATAAAGTGTATAGAATGATTAAGAATTGTAAATGTAATTAGTAAGGGTGCTATATTTGGCTTAGGCCAAATGTTGAAAAAGCGTTTTATAACTGGAAACCAACCTTGTAAATTGTGGGCATGATCTTAATACTATTTTAAGTGAAAATCTCAACTCTCGTGCTCCCTACATTTATAAAAAGGACAGTTTATTGAAATTGATTTATATCCATTCTATTTAAGGTGGTCGCAGTAAATCTTTATAATTTTTTTCTACTTTTTATAATTTGAGCGATTCTGCTCCTTTTCTTCAGATTGTATTTTCCTAAATTTCAAATCGCCTACTTGAAGAATATTGATTAATATTTATACCGACACCATAGACTCGGTATTAGAGAATCAAATCTGATCAAAAAAGAAATTTGATACCACTTTACTTACTTTACACAAGGGGCCTTGTATTTAGTGCGTGCTTCTAAACAAGCTTTAGCGATATTTTCTTCAACTTTTGTACTCATTTGTTTAATGGTTGATTGTAGAGCCTTTTCCTTACACCATTCCACATGACGATCATATGCCTTTATGCCAAAGCATCGCTCACAGTGGGGACATTGTTCAGCAGGAGGTGGCTGTATGCCTCGATGCGTTAAAGAGCGTTCGGAAGAACGCCTACGATCCCTGACAAAAGCCCCTGGCATAGGTACTGGTGCGGTAGTAGTGGTGTTGTTGTTTGTAATCGAAACGTTGGCGCCTTTTCGCATAGGTGCTCTAGCCGTAGAACGTATTATCTCGTCTTCAGACTTTTTACGCGGCAAAACTGGTAAAGCCACCTTCAAAAGCGGGAGCTTATTAAAACTTCGATATTCGTCTCACCCTCTCAAAGCACTTACCTGAGCTACCCGTTTTGGTGAGTTACACCATAGCTCCATAGCTTTGGCAACAGTTGTTGCAATCGATGTATTTGATGTATGAGAGGGCTTGTCCGGTAAACCGAAATTCTTTGGCAGTGGATACGCAGCCAATTCAATACCTTCACGGCGTTGACGTGATGAACCAAAGACATTACGCCTCTTATTGGTCATCTTTTCACATATACCCACATGTTTTTTCAGAGTAACCGGATTAAAGGTGCGCCTACATATTGGGCATGGTTCCAGCCCAAGGCTGGCGTTTGCTTCTGGTTCTTCCGTTGGTGTGCTAATGTTGTGGCTGTTATCTATAAAAAATATATTAAAAAATCACAGTATAAAGTTGCTGTAAAAATATTTATTGTATTGCTTGACAGCTTGTGCTTTTTGAGACATTTAGAAATTCTTATTTTTTTTTTTTTTTATATGTAGGAAGAAACAAAAGTTTTAAAGAGTTTCCTCAACACTCTTTATTCGTGAATTCCCTACATCACCACCATCTGCATTAAAATTTCATTTAAAATTCAACTGTAATGATTTTAAGACACTGCTCAGTTATTTATTTATTTATTCACAAATTATTTAGCTGCAATATAATAAAATATCTAATCAGCCAACAAGGAAAACAAAAATAATTTAAACTTAAATTAAACTTAAGTAAAAACAAGTAAGAAAACTAAATTTGGCTTAGACCAAATCTTAAATACCCTCCACCTCTACACGAAAGGGCGTTGCAAATAAATATATATATATATATTGCGCCCTCTAATAGTGCATGTCTTAGCATGTAAGTCTACTTTTTCGTTAAATATGGTTTTTTTAAAATTGTGGGCGTGTCTGTTATCCAACCGCGCCTATTTTTGGCACGTCAGTCAATAGGATAACTATGTATACGTGTACCAAATGTAAAGTTCCTAGGTCAACTTTTGTGGCAGATATAAAGATTTTTATTCTTTGTGGGCGTGTCTGTAATCCGAATACTCCCATTTTTGGCATATCGATGAAGATAATATTCATAGATATACATACCAAATTTCAAGTTTGTAGCTCATATTTTGTGGTAGATAAATAGATATTTGTCGATTGTGGGCGTGGAACGTGACCGATTTTGCCCATTTTAAATAGCGATCTGCGTGCAAAAACTTAAAGTGCCTGTACAAAATTTCAGCTCAATAACTCAAAACTTACGCCCGTGAGAGTGCCAAAACAGACGGACACACGGACATACATGTCTAAATCGACTCAGTTTTTGACGCTGATCAAATATATATATACTTTGTAGGGTCTCTGACGCCTCCTTCTGGGTGTTGCAAACGGAAGAACAAACTTAGTATACCTTCATCACTGAGGTGGAGGGTATAAAAATAATAATAAAATGAGGAGCCGGCACGGGAACCGGCAACCGCAACCACAACAACAACAACAACAAAAACCGCTGAACAGCAATGATGAGAAGAATGCTACTAATATAAAAAGAGGCTAAAGCTACTTAAAGTTACAATAATATAACAAAATTATAAGCTTGATTATACAATTTATCAAATTAATTATAATTATAATTAAAATAATTGTAATTATACATATTATTATGTAAAGGTTTTTATTATTACAATATAAGAATATTGAAAAATTTTATATACAATAATATTAATTCAAACAAATGTACAATATATATGTATAGATATATTAAATTAATCCGTAAAAGTAAAAGCTTGGCATCATAATATTATAAACAAAAATATAAAGCGTTTTTAATGATAGATAAAGAATCAGAATTACAGAAAATTGAAAAGTAATGATTATAATTTTTACATAAACGGCGCAAAGGATTAAATAATTCATAGTTAGTCCTACATTAGGACAGGGCAAGAGGGTAGTAGTTTCTCGTAATACGTGAAGGAACATTAATGCCCAAATTAAACAGCAAATTAGGTAAATTATGCTGACTTTTCAAAAAGTTTACAATAAAGGCAATACCAAGAACAAGCCTTCTCATTTCCAATGTAGGCAGATTAATAAGTTGAAGAAGATTAGTGTAAGGAGGTAAATACCTTGAAGGATCCTATCTAAGACCACGAAGAGCAAAAAGAAGAAACTGCTTATGCACAGACTACACAACCATATTCAAGACCAGGCCTAATACGAGAGATAAAGCTGTTTGCATATACAGTGGCTCACAGCTTATTTTGTAGCAAGAAGAAAGTCCCAAAAGGTATAGATACACGGCTCAATACGAAGTCTACAGAAAAAGATATGCCGAGGCACGTAAATCTTTTAAAAAGGTAATAAAGGCTAGTAAGAGTAAATGCTTTAAAGAACTATGTGATATTGCTGACTCTAACGTATGGGGCGGTGCATATAAAGTAGTCATGGCTAAAATTAAATGTTGTAAGCGGAACATACCAACTGATACGACATTTATGCAAAAAACAGTTGAAACACTCTTCCCCAGACATTCGACTGTAGATACACAAACGCCTTTAACCACACAAGGGTTAAAAGATTTAGAATATGATGAAATCAAAGACGCCGTCAATAAATTTGCGAATAATAAGGCACCCGGTCTGGATGGTGTACCTATGGAAGCCGTTAAAATAGCAGCCCTGCACATAACACATCTTTTCTGGAAAGTATATAATAATTGTATAAAAAGTGGTATATTTCCTAAAATATGGAAGAGGCAAAAACTGGTTTTGCTGCCTAAGCCAAATAAGCCCGAAGGTGACCCTAGCTCCTATCGCCCTCTCTGTATGCTAGATACTTTAGGTAAAGTTTTAGAAAAGATCTTATACGCCAGAATCGAACACCATGTTATGCAGACGAATGCTCTATCAGATAACCAATACGGGTTTCGGAAAAGTCGATCCACTATTGATGCAATAATGCACATGAAAGATATTGCTGAAAAAGCGATCGAAGGTCAACGTTGGAAAAATGGGAATAAAAAATATTGTGCTTTAGTATATTATTATTAGATATTAAAAACGCATTCAACTCTGCTAGTTTACCCCATATTATTGACGCCATGATCAAAAAAGAAGTCCCTGCATCCCTTATACGGATTATAAAGGACTATCTTTCGTGCCGTACACTAATGTATAAAACGGATGAAGGCACTCGAGTGTACAATATCACAGCGGGAGTCCCACAAGGCTCGATACTGGGCCTTGACTTGCTTCTTACCTTTGTGGTCGAACTCAAAGAGTTTTATTTAATGAAAGCTTTTCACGAATAGTAAGCGTTACTTCCGGTGTACCACAAGGTAGTCATGTTGAATCGCTGCTATTTACTTTATACATGAATGATCTACCTAACCTGATAATTCATTCAAAAATTCTTATGTATGTGAGATCTTGCTTTGAGATAATTAATATTAATATAATTAATTCAAATTAATTTTAATTATAATCAATTCAGTTTTAAATTTAAGTTCAAATGTTTAATGGCGATTTTTATACAAATTAAATGTTAATTTAATTACGAAATATAATAACTAGAATATTAATAAATCTACTTGAATTCCACGTTTTTTACTTTTTTTCCACGTCTACTTCCCAACTCTATCTTCTTCTCCATTGTTTTACTTATTATATTAAAACAACAGGAACTTTCAAGAATGGCAAGTTTGTGAATTGGACGACGAATAACTCCTTTAGCTGTTTGAATATCGAAGACTCTAACGCAGGAATCTCGACCAGGAATTATGTTTATAATTCTACCCATTGGCCAGCGTAAAGATGGTACGCCATCTTCATGAATTATCACCAATGAATTTACTGTTACTTTAGGATTCGTAGTTGTCCATTTGTTTCGAACTTATAATTCATTTATATATTCGCGAGACCATTTTTTCCAAAACCGTTGCTTAAGTGCAGTAATCCGTGCCCAATATTGAAGATTATTGATTTCCTTTATTGATATATCACATTCCGGAATAGCTCGAAGTGAACTACCAATCAAAAATTGACCCGGTGTTAAAGCGTCGAAGTCATTTGGATCTGAAGATAAAGGTGAAATGGGCCTTGAATTCATTATCGCTTCGATTTCAACCATGACAGTGGTGAGCTTGTGGGTTCGTTATATTAGGCAATATTATTTTGAGTACGTTACTCGCTAGCGTTCACAATGATTCTGATTGCTTGCTGTATGCTCTTGCTGCTATTTATACAGCAAGCAGGTAAACTAAATTAACATGGGATTTTCCCAAGATAAGAAAACATGAATAAGTTTACATGGGATTTTCCTAAGATAAGAATACATAATTATTATTACAAATGTCTGCCACAATGTCGGCAATATGTGTATGCTATATGTATATTGCGTCTGCCACATTACTCCCCCCTAGCTGAAGAATGTACTCTGAATCGTACTGTTCTGCCGCTCCTGGTTGTGTATGCGTTGGGCTGTAGGTTTACCTTACTACTTTGACTCGTCGTTAGCTGGGGCTCTTCATCAATCACGAATGCTGGTTTGAGGCGATCTATAGAGATATTGGTTTGTCTACCATTGACGTCAATTGTGAAATATTTCTCGTTGCGTGATACCACTCTAAATGGTCCTTCGTACGGAGCTTGCAAAGGGCGACGTACTGTGTCATTACGGACGAAAACGTTCGGTGAGCTGAATAACTGCTGTTGGACGAACGGTGCTTCCTTAGCATGGTTAGACGCCGGAGTTGGCCTAAGTTGCCGCATGTAGGCCCGTAATCTTTGGACAAATGCCTCTTCGTTTATGTTGCCTGCGTTGCTAGCATGCAGAAACTCGCCTGGTAGCCTCGTTGTTGTACCAAATATAAGTTCGGCCGGTGATGCCTTAATATCCTCTTTGTAAGCTGCATGAAATCCTAGAAGGATAAGAGGCAACACATCGACCCATTTCTCCGTTTGATGGCATTTGATGCTAGTTTTGAACGTTCTGTGCCATCTTTCGATCATGCCGTTTGCAGCTGGATGATATGCCGTTGTTTTGAAATGTTTAATACCCAGCAATTTATTTAGGTCGCGGAAAAACGCGCATTCGAATTGTCTTCCTCTGTCCGTAGTGATGCGCAGTGGTACTCCAAAACGGGCTATCCAATTGGAAAAGAAGGTAAATGCCACATTTTCCGCTGTTATATTTTCGAGTGGGTACGCTTCTATCCAACGTGTAAAGCGGTCAACACATGTCAGACAGTAGCGGTATCCTCGGCATGGTGGTAACTAACCCAACTATGTCTATATTGATGTGTTCGAAGCGTTCTCCTACCAAGTCATAGGTAGAGATGAGAGCACGATTGTGTCGGGAAATTTTTGCTTTTTGGCAAGCCATGCAACATTTTGTCCACTCCTTGCAGTCTTTATTTATATTTGGCCAAACAAACCTGTCAGTGACCAATTTATTCGTTTTGCGTATGCCTGTGTGACATAAATTGTGCATCGAATGGAATGCGATTTTCCTCCAAGGAATTGTTAACCATGGGCGTACCTTTTCTGTACTTACGTCGCACACTACTTCGGCGGATGTACCAGGAATGTTGAAGGTTTTAAGATTTAAGTTGGTACTGTTGCTGTTCATGTATTGTTTTAACTCTTCGTCGGCCTTTTGGCTATCTGCTAATTGTGCGTAGTCGATTACACTCGATAAATGTATGGCTTCAATACGTGAGAGCGCGTCCGCTACAGTATTTTATTTACCAGGTAGGTATCGAATATCCGTGGTAAATTGGCTGAGAAAGTCCAAATGGCGCGTTTGACGAGGTGACGATTTATCGGACTGTTGTACGAAAGCAAACTGCAGTGGTTTGTGGTCCGTATAAATGAAAAACTTCTGGCCTTCTAACATGTGCCTAAAGTATTTAACAGCTTTATAAGCAGCCAATAGCTCTCTGTCGTATGTACTGTATTTAGCTTGTGCTGTCGAAAGGCGTTCGGAATAGAAGGAAAGTGGTTCCCAATCTTTCCCATTGTGTTGTTGGAGCATTGCGCCAATTGCTGCGTTAGATGCGTCTACCGTAAGAGCGAGTGGGGCGCCGGGTTTAGGAAAAACTAAGAGCGTAGCTTTACTCAACTGCTCTTTACACTAATGAAATGCCTCTTTTGCGTTCTCGGACCAACTAATTATCGATTTATCTTTTTTGTTGTTACCTCTCGTCAAATCGAATAAAATACGTTGATGTTCTATGGCTTTAGGAATGAACCTCCGGAAAAAATTTATCATACCTAAGAATCTCCTTAGCTCGCATACTCGCTTAGGCAAATTATAATCTAGAATCGCCTTTACACGTTCTGGTGGTGGACGCAGGCCATCCTTATTAACTAGGTAACCTAAAAAGACTACTTCCGGCTGGCCTAGTATACATTTCGCTGGATTAATTACGAGTCCATATTCGCGTAATTTTAGGAATACTTTTCGCAAATGAGTTCGATGTTCTTCCTCGTTTTTTGATGCAATTAAAATATCGTCGAGATATGGCCAGGCGAAATCGAATTCTAATAGGATGTTGTCCATTAAACGTTGAAATGTTTGCCCTGCGTTACGCAAACCAAAACACAAAAAAGGAAACTCGTACATTCCAAAGGGAGTTGTTATTGCGGTTTTTGGGACATCAGTGGGTTCCACAGGTATTTGATGATACGCGCATTTCAAATCAATTGAGGAAAATATGCTGCACCCGTGTAAATTGTGCGTGAAGTCGTGAAGATGCGGCAAGGGATATCTGTCCGGTTCAGTGACACTGTTAAGTCTGCGAAAATCACCGCAAGGACGCCATTCGCCGTTTTTTTTCTTCACCATGTGTAAGGGACTAGCCCAAGGACTCCTTGAAGGCCTGCAAATGCCAGCTTCGAGCAGCGCTTGAATTTCCGCCTTTGCGATTTTCAACATATCTGGAGCGAGACGTCTAGGCTTTGAAAACATTGGTGGTCCTTTAGTAACAATATGGTGAGAAACGCTGTGTTTAGGACTTGGAGCGTGCACATTTTCAAGAAATAAGTCTTTGAATTCTGCTAGTATATCATGGAAGGGAGTCTCGTTATTTATAAGTGAAATCCTCGTTATATCGCCAGTAGTGGTGGTAATAGCGCAGCATGACGAAATCTTCGTTAAATTGTCCACGAGTTTACTTTCTCGTACGTTGACACTTATGTTGTGATGGGCTAAGAAATCAGCGCCAAGGATGGGCTGTGACACATTAGCTATGATGAACGTCCACGAGTAATTACGGCGTAACCCTAAATTGAGTGTTAGAGTTTTTACTCCGTAGGTATCAATTTTGGACTTATTTGCTGCATACAGATGTAAAATCTTTGTGACTGCGTTCATTTATTAACGGAGGAATCACGCTTATTTCGGCACCGGTATCAACTAAAAATTTTAAATTATTACTTTTGTCCGTAATAATTAATCGGCGTGTGCGTTTCCGTCTGTCGCCAGCCGCCTCAGGCAACAGACTATTTAGTTTAAAGATTTGATGCACGGTTTGCGGCATTTACTTGCTTTGTCACCAAACTTAAAATGATACCAGCATAACCCATTTTGTGTTGCGGACTCTCGGCGTTTCGATCGAGATCTGCTTCTGGTTCGATAATGCCTATTATGCTTAGTAGATGTTTTCAGAGCGGATATCTCTTGCGACAGTTTGGAAATTTGTTGAGCCAATAAATTGACGTTTACAGGTTCCGCTGAGATCTTGTGTATTTCTGCTGTTTCGTTGACGTCGATAATCTTGTCTGCCATAATAGAAATTTTCTCTAGTGTCTCATCGCTAATTGACACTATAGAGCGCACATTCTGTGGCAGCCTACTTAGCCAGATGGATTTGATTAATGCGTCGTTAATCTCGTTGCTGGCAAGCTGTTTCATCTCTCTTAACAGCTGTGAAGGACGCATATCACCTAACTCCAGCTCCTGTAGCAGCTTTCTTATACGCTTCTGTTCGGAATCTGTAAATCTCTCGATGATTCGAGATTTCAGCGTATCGTACAAATCGGCATCAGGCGGGCTCAAAATAATGTCACTCACTTGGGCTAGTACGCTGCTTTCGATTCCTCCTACTACTGTATGGTACTTCGTTTTGTCTGAAGATATACCAGTAGCAAGAAATTGGGATTCTATTTGGGCAAACCATAACTGTGGTTTCTCGTGCCAAAACGGAGAAATCCTAACGGCGACTCGTGATACTTCCGCGTTACTATTGTGTGGCTGATTTCCGTTGTTCATAATTCGCTCGAGGTAGGGGTCACCAATTTGTGGGTTCGTTATATTAGGCAATATTATTTTGAGTACGTTACTCGCTAGCGTTCACAATGATTCTGATTGCTTGCTGTATGCTCTTGCTGCTATTTATACAGCAAGCAGGTAAACTAAATTAACATGGGATTTTCCCAAGATAAGAAAACATGAATAAGTTTACATGGGATTTTCCTAAGATAAGAATACATAATTATTATTACAAATGTCTGCCACAATGTCGGCAATATGTGTATGCTATATGTATATTGCGTCTGCCACAAGCTCTTTAAACGTTAATCTAGAATTTTTCAATGTCCGGTTCAGATGGCCCTTTGCACATCTTACGGCAGCTTCCCACAACCCTCCAAAGTGAGTTTTGATGTTTCGGTTCAAACAGAAATCGCTTAAGCTTCTTTAGTTTAGCATTTCACCAACAAAATTCGTAGCTTTGTCACAATAAATGTTAGTGGGTAAACCTCTTCGCCCAATCATGCGCTTTAAAGCGGCGAGAAACGCATCAGTCGAAAGATCAGAGACCATTTCTATGTGTACTGCTTTGACTGCTAAACAAATAAATACAGCAATATACGTTTTATATGGAACTCTTCCTCGAATGCGAACATACGTGTTCATGGGACTACAAAAATCTACAGCACATCGCGCGAATGGTCTAGAAGGATTAAGGCGTTTAACTGGAAGATTTCCCATTACTTGCTGAAGAAGCTTCGGCCTATAACGTACACAATGACTGCATGAGTTTACAATTTTACCACATACGTGACGTACGTTTATAATCCAAAATTGTTTTCGTATTAACAACAATTAAAGCTTTAGGTCCATGCTTGATAGTTGGTGCGATGAATATGTCGTACATATGTTTCAACAAAATGGTCCTTGTTCGGGAGTATTATTGGGTGTTTTTGACCTTCTTCTAAATCTCCTAATGTGAGGCGTCCTCCAACCTTGAGTAACTCAAAATTATCGACCATGTGAAGAAATGGATTTCCTTTAGTTTTTAATTGTGTGATCTCATTCTTGAAATAGTGTTGTTGTATAATCCAAACAATCGCATATAATGCATGATTCAACTCATGGGGGTGTAACGAACGGTTATCGGTAACCGTGGATCGATTTGCAGCTACATTGTAATAAAACCGAAAAATTCATCCAAAAATACGTAGCAATTTTATATATGAACTGTGTTTCTTTATACAATCAAATAAATAATTAGTTATTTTTGTTGTGCAAAAAGTTAATTTGCGTTTTTCATTTTCAATAATACTTTTACCTAGTTCGAAAGAGCGATGAACCGGCCATTTATCCGGATCCATCGTTAAATATGATGGATCATTGAACCATATAGAATCTTTAAGCTTTTGTACTCTTGAGCCTCTTGAAACGATATCCGCAAGATTCAACTTTGATAGGACGTATTTCCACATCGCAGTTTTAGTAACTTCTTGTATTTCTGACACTCTGTTCCCAACAAACACTGATAACGTAGATGAATGTTGTTTCAACCAATGAAGGACCAAATTTGAATCTGTCCACAAAAACGAATTGGAATTTGCGAATTGAGGCAAAAGTTTAATTTTATCATATAACTTGGCAAGAAGGAATGCACCACATAACTCTAATTGAGGCAATGTTTTCCTTTTTGTTGCTACTTTTGTCAGCAAATGAACGTTGTGTCTGTGAGAAATTGTTTGTAACAATGCATACATACAACAACCATAAGCGCGTAAAGATGCATCAGAAAATCCATGTATTTGTATAATTTTAGCATTTGCAACTAGACAATAGCGCAGTATTTTCAATAATTTTAACTGTTCAATATGTTTTATAAATGATTGCCATTTGGAATAAAGTTCTTGTGGAAACGATTCATTCCAGTGCAATTTCAAAATCCATAATTCTTGAAGTATTATTTTAGCATTAATGACGATAGGTGCTAATAAACCCAAAGGATCAAAAAGTGCAGATGACAACGACAAAATAGTTCGTTTGTTAACTTTATCGCCAAATTTAGATTTTGCTGAAAATGTAAAAATGAATTCATCAGTAATTTGATTCCAAGTAATACCTAAAGCGCTTGTATATGACTCATCGAGATTTAAGTTTTTTGTTGAGGTATCACTGACGAATGATTTGTGATTTGAATGCCACTTGTCGAGCTTAAAGCAACCCATTTTTAAGATTTCGCATACTTCATGTTTCAAATTTTTAACTTCTTGCAATGTGTCGCCACCATTTAATAGATCATCCACATAAAAACAAGTTTTGATTGTCTTTGCCCCAATTGGATAATCAAATTGTTCTTACGGTGGTGCTCTCCAAATGATATATTGAAAATTGTGATCAAGCGAATCTACCAAAACTGATTGATAATATCTGCAGTAAGTGCAAATCGATACAAACGAAAACGAATAAGAATCAAATATAGCTCCTCCTGTACCAATCATCAAAATGTCATTGAGGGATTTCAATGATGATGTTTTGCACGATGCATCAAAAACAACCCCCATTTTAGTAGATGTGCTGGAAGGTTTAAAAACGCAATGGTGCGGAATGTAATAATGAGGATTATTTAACTGCGGTAATTTAACTAGACTCATATAACCCAATTTTTCATAATCTTTCATAAATTTTACATAATTTGTTTTAAGTTTAGAATTTCAGGTTAGTCGATTTTCTAATAACATAAATCTTCTAATCGCTATATCTTTAGATAAACCCAATTGATTAGGTGGTCCTTTGAAAGGCAATTTAACTACAATCCTACCTGAAATCTCGCGCGATACATTTTCATTACAAAATGTGGCACAATTTTGTTGTTCCTTTGTCCACCATGGTATTGTTTATGTTCTCTATTTGCCAGAATAGTTCTAATTTATTATCAATGCCTTGCTCGACTGAATATAAACAAGTTGATGACGTAACTGTAGATACGGTGTGTGGCTTATAAGAACCTGCTAACACCCATCCAAACAATGTTTTTTGCAATTTTGGCAAACCATCACCGAGTTGAATTCTACCTATAGAAAGGCAGTCAAAAAATGTATCAGTGCCTATGAGCAAGTCGATCTTGTTCGATTTAAAAAATTCTTCATCTGCTAGTTGAGTATTTGATGGCAACTGCCATGATGACATATCCAATGTAGTGTCGGGCTGATAAGACAAATGCGAAACTACACAAAATGGTAGTGCTACTTCGAAATACGAAAATCGAGATTTTACGAGCAGTTTCTTCTTTTTGCTCTTCGTGGTCTTAGATGGGATCCTTCAAGGTATTTACCTCCTTACACTAATCTTCTTCAACTTATTAATCTACCTACATTGGAAATGAGAAGGCTTGTTCTTGGTATTGCCTTTATTGTAAACTTTTTGAAAAGTCAGCATAATTTACCTAATTTGCTGTTTAATTTGGGCATTAATGTTCCTTCACGTATTACGAGAAACTACTAGCCTCTTGCCCTGTCCCAATGTAGGACTAACTATGAATTATTTAATCCTTTGCGCCGTCTATGTAAAAATTATAATCATTACTTTTCAATTTTCTGTAATTCTGATTCTTTATCTATCATTAAAAACGCTTTATATTTTTGTTTATAATATTATGATGCCAAGCTTTTACTTCTTTCACGTATTTCATATGCACATGTGATATTATTTACATTTGAATATGCTACGTTTTTATAAACGGATATCTGGGCAGAATGAAACGCAGTTTGTGGTTATCGAAAAGAAAGTGAAAAATTTATTGACAAGTTTATTGACAAATAAGCAAAGGGTTCTAACAAATCTTTTCGTAAATACTAGTACAGTAGTTTTGTAACATAATGTGTCTAATACCCCCACTCGAACAGATTTGTTTTAACCTTTTAATTTGATGTTAACCCCATAGCCGATGAACAAAAAATATGTTTATCTGTAGGAACAGGTTTCGTTAAATTGTCGACCACCATATTTTGTGTTGCTATGGCTTTGAAACAAACGATGTTATTTTCTTTCTTCTCTCGAACAAAGTGATGACGCACATCAATATGCTTTGTTATAGCCAAATATTTGCTCGTAGAGGCCAAATGTTGTGCACTATGATTGTCTGTAAAAACTGCGGTTGGAACATCTTTAAATTCTGGGTTAAGTTCGCTATCTAATCCTTGTAACCAAACAGTCTCCTGAGTTGTTGCAGACAGAGCCATATATTCAGCTTCTGTAGTAGACAAGACAATTGTTGGTTGACGTTTTGATGCCCAAGAAATTGCGCCACCTTGAAATAAGCAAACATAACCCGTTACGGAACGCCTCTCATCGATGTCGCTTGCCCAATCTGAATCGGAATATTCTTGAAAACTATCGATAGACGACTTTGAATACTTTAATTTAAAATCCTTGGTTCCCTTCAAATAACGAAGAACCCTTTTAACTGCTGACCAATGCTCTTGGCCAAAGTAATTATTAAATTTACTAAGGTTGTTTACTGCGAAACAAATGTCAGGTTTCGTGCATTGAGAAGCAAACATTAGACTACCAATTGCTTGCTGATAAGGTATTCTCTTCATATATTCTTCTTCATCCTTTGTTTTAGGGGCCTTCGGTTTAGATAATTTGACATTAACATCGAATGGCGTTGACACAGGATTACAATTAGTCATGTTGAATCTTTCTAATAAGTCGTTTATATAATTTTCTTGATCTAAATATATATCATCTCCTTTCCGGATAATTCTTATTCCTAAGCATTGTTTAGCTTCGCCAATTATTTTCATTTTGAAATCGCTCATCAATTTGGATATTAATTCATCACGAAAATTTTTATCATTGCTAAATATCAGGATATCGTCTACATATATTGCTACAAAAGTCATCTTCTCATTTGAATGATTGTAGTAAACACACGTATCCACTTTGGAACGTTTCAAGTTGTATGTTCTAAGAGCTCCGTCCAACTTAGTATTCCATACAAGACTTGATTGTTTCAGGCCATATATAGCCTTTATCAACTTAAGTACTTGTCCATGATTACCAACACGTATGCCCTCGGGCCTTTCAATATATATGTCTTCACTTAAGTCTCCCTGAAGGAAAGCAGTGACTGCATCCATTTGAAATATTTCTAAACCGAACTTGACAGATAAGGCCATTAAGTATCTTATGGAGGTATATCGTACAACAGGTGAAAAAACTTCTTCGTAGTCTATTCCGTGTTTTTGTGCATAACCTTTTATTATTATTATTATTTATTCTATTAGTTACAAAACCAATTTTCAACTAATATATATTTATATAGTTATATAAATAAGAATATAAAAATAAATTTTTTTTTATAAATAAAATAATAACACTGGCCGCAGCATCAGCAACAACAACAACAACAACAACCTCTGGAACAACTTAGAATAAAATTAAAAATAATATATGCTAAACTTAATATTAAGCTTACAACTAAAGGTTACAATTAATAAGGCAAAAGGATATTATAAAATCAATTAATATATAAAAATAACAACAAAGTAATAAAAGTGCTATAAGTACATATAAAAAGAACAAACTATTGGTTAAGGACCAATGATTCTAATAGTTTGGTAGATTAAGTAAGTAATTCCTTATAACGTCAACTGAGTCAACGGACGGATCAAATAAAAAATAATTTTCATTAAATGATTTACACAGGACTCGGAACGGACCAAACAGCTGATAGTTTGTACGACAATGCGTTAGTTTTATAGGAATATAATGGCGAGTTGACCTACTTGGTACATTAAACGGAATATTCTCTAACAAGAAAGGAGACGATATAGTGCCACGAATTAACTTAACCATGAATATGACGCTCAACATGGTACGCCTTTTTTCAAGCGATGGCAAATTAATAAGTAACAGCCTACTTTCATAAGGAGGGAGAGAGCGACGAGTGTCCCAGCCTAGTCCACGAAGGGCATAAATGAGAAAATTTCTTTGGACTGACTCCAACAAATCAATCTGACATCTATAACTTGGAGTCCAGACAACACATGCATATTCCAAAACTGGTCTCACTAGAGCAGTGTAAAGCCTTTTACAAATATAAGGATCGGTAAATTCCTTAGACCACCTTTTAACGAACCCTAATAACGACTAAGCCTTATTCACCGAGGCTTCAAGGTGTAAATTAAACTTCAGTCTTGAATCAAGTAGAACACCTAAATCTTTAAAAGAATCAACACTAGCAAGCAAGTTATTATATATATAGTAATCAGACGGAATGGCAGTAACCCAGTTAAATGACATCTTTTTACACTTATTTAAATTCAAAAGCATTCCGTTAACAACGCACCATTTAGCCAAGCTCGAAAGGTCAGACTGAAGAGTAACAATAGAACCCGGAGAATCAATCCGATAATAAAGCTTAACATCGTCAGCAAACATCAAGACTTTAGAGCTACGAACTGACGTGGGAAGGTCATTAACAAATAGCGCAAATAAAAGTGGCCCCAAGTGACTACCTTGTGGTACTCCTGACGTAACAACGATTTCCCTCGACAGGCAACGATTAAATGACACACATTGAGATCTGTTGGTAAGGTAAGAATAGAACCAGCGAACAAAGTTGTCCGGAAAGCCCAAACGTCGAAGTTTAAACGTTAAAAGATTGTGATCCACTGTATCAAATGCTTTTAAAAAATCCGTGAAAATTACGTCCGTTTGTTTAAAATCAGAGAACGCTTGACATATATAATGTGTAAATTCCAACAAATTTGTTGAGGTTGATTTACCCTGGGTAAAACCATGTTGGCAAGGTGAGAGTACTGATCTAATCGCTGACTTAAGACTCTTAGCTATTAATGATTCAAATAATTTTGGTATCACGCTTAGTTTAGCAATGCCTCTGTAGTTCTCGACATTCTCCCTCGAGCCATTTTTATACAATGGTAAAATATGGCTGTTTTTCCAGATGGAGGGAAAATATCCTTGACTCAGACTACTATTAAATATATGCGTTAGCGGAATATACAGAAAAGGAGCACAGTTCCGAAGAACACAAGAGGGGAGTCCATCCGGACCAGGTATTATGGAGAATTTTAGGGCAGAAAGGGAGGAAAGTACATCATCCCCAGATAATATGATTTGCGGAAAAATATCAAACGAACTTATTGGAAATGGGTAATTATCGGATGAAATATAAGAACGAGAATAATTCTTTTCAAAAAAGTCAGCAAATAAATTAGCAATCACAGATGCGTCTGATGATTCACAATTTTCGTAGCACATTACGGACGGAAAGTTCCTAACTTTTCTTTTAGAATCAACAAAGCGAAAAAATGTCTTGGGATCAGAATACAGTTTATACTTTATTAAACTAATATACTCCGAGTAGCATTTATTTTTCAAAGCATTAAAATACCTTCTCATAGAAGAGTATCTAGTATAATCCACAAGTGAACCACTACGCTTAAACTTTTTAAACAATCTACTCTTTTTATTACGGACATATTTAAGATTAGCATTAAACCAAACTGGACAAAGGGGGTTTGCGACCAAACGTGCCTTATAGCGAACGGTATTCTCTTGCTACTTTTTAATTTTGAACACCCACTTTGTCTTCACTACGTTTACATTATTCGGTTTATCTACAACTTCCCAAGTTTTATTTTCTGTTAAAGAGTCTATTTCGTTTTTCATTGCTTCCTGCCATTTCCGTTTGTCTGTCCGAGATAATACATCTTTAACTGTCAAAGGATCTGATGTGATATCAATTTCATCCTGTGTAACTGTGAAAGCTTTTCGGTTGTAAACTATTCGAGGTTTGTTTTTCAATCTTTCACTCCTACGTGGGACCACTACTTCATTTTCGGTATCCCCCACTTCAGAAGTTTCGTCCTCAAATTCATTTAAATCATTCATTTCTCCCCCTTCAGGTTCATTCATTTTTTTTGCTGAACATGACATGTAATCATTATCTATTTCAACAACAGGTTGGTCAGTGTGAACTGTAGTTACGTAAGTAGGATTAATTACTTCTTCAGGTTGCATTTGCCCTTTATAGTGAAAGTAATTTTCATGAAAAACAACATCACGGCTAACAAACACATCTTTTCGCTTAAAACTGTACAAACGATAACCTTTAGAAGTTTCTGAGTATCCCAAAAAAATTGTTTTTTCTGATTTAAAGTCTAATTTGCGACGTTTTTCTTTGGGAATATGCGACATTGCAGTGCAACCAAAAATACGAAAATAGCTTACATTTGGTTTCTTTCCTCCCCACAATTCTTCAGGGGTTTGATTTAGCCTTTTATGTGGCGATCTATTAATTAAGTAACAAGCGGTATTTACAGCTTCTGCCCAAAAAAACTTAGGCATGTTTGCATCAAACAGCATCGCTCGAGCCTTTTCCAATAAATTACGGTTCATCCTTTCGGCAAGACCGTTTTGTTCAGGCGTGTACGGTACAGTGGTTTGATGTATGATACCATATTTCTTTAGTTCAATTTCCATTGCCTTGTTCACATACTCTGTCCCATTGTCCGTACGAAGAATTTGAATGGAAGCCCCTTTTTGGTTTTCCACTTCTGTTTTGAACTCACGAAAACAATTTAAAACTTCATTTTTATGTTTAATGAAATATACATACGCTTTTCGGGTAAAATCATCTATAAAAGTGACGAAATAAAGACTTCCTTTTATTGATTTTACCTTCATCGGTCCACATACATCTGAATGGATTACGTGGAGCGGTTTTGAAGACCTGGAACCTTCTTTGGGGAAGCTTTTTCTGTGTTGTTTAGCTTTATCACATACTTGACAAGATAATGTATTTTCTCCTTTTGTACTGATACCATTCACAAGACCATTTTCAAGTAATTTGATATTCTCTGTTCCTAAGTGTCCATAACGACAATGCCAAAGATTATTACTTTGTCCAATGTAAGCTTGTTTAGTATCAATATTATTAGTATTATTTTTGTTAACAATTTTGGCAATGGATAACAAGTTCACACCCAAGTCTGGTACATATAAAACTTCATGCACTTGTATTTTTCTGGAACCTCCTGGAGTACTACAGCTGAGTTCAACTTCGCCTTTTTTGCCCGCTTTCATTGTTGCATTATTTGCTGTCTTTATTTCACCGTCGAACATTTCATCATTCGTTAAGTACGATAAATCTGATGTCATGTGGTCTGTAGCTCCACTATCAATGTACCACTCTTTAGAAAACTTTTGAGAACGATATGCAGCAAACATTGAATCACCATGGTACTTTGCAGATTTGTTTTTAGGTTTGGAGGGACAATGAGAAGCAAAATGTCCAACACCCTCGCAATTAAAACAACGAACGTTTTCCTTTTTAAAATTTCTTTTGTTTTTCGGCATACTAGGCTGATGGGCTTTATGATGATGCGACTTTTTGGAAATTAAAGCAGAATTCACATGTGGCTCAATTTTCACATCTTGAAGAAGTTTCATTTTTATTTGGTCAGCGGAAATTGGTTTACCATTGCTCCCAATACTCATTATCATTGGTTTATATTGATCTGGTAGACCCTTTAATAGTAGGCTGCCAATCCATTCATCGTTTACAACAAAACCAATTTCGTTTAACTTTTGTGCAGTTGATATAATTTGGTTCACATAATCTTCTATAGATGAACACTCCAACAATTGAACAGAACACAACTTTTGCAACAAGCCAATCCTTCTGTCCAAGCCACTATCTTGAAAGAGATTCTTTAAAGCTGTCCACACTTCTTTTGCGGATTTGGCATCTCTAACATGCACGTACAGACTCTTATCTAAAGCCATTACCATTCTGCAGCGGGCATTTTTGTCTTTTACAGCATCTATCTGTGCACCTTCTTCTGGTTCCACGCACTTCCAGGAATCGTCTAATTCCAATTGTGTCTTCATGGCAAAACTCCATGTCGACCAGTTTTCTGAGCCGACAAGTTTCTTTATATGGTTTACCGTTGTAACCGAATTCATGACTCTTTATTTTAAACTCACAAGCACTCTGGGCCCATAACCTCTGGGCAGAATGAAACGCAGTTTGTGGTTATCGAAAAGAAAGTGAAAAATTTATTGACAAGTTTATTGACAAATAAGCAAAGGGTTCTAACAAATCTTTTCGTAAATACTAGTACAGTAGTTTTGTAACATAATGTGTCTAATAGGATTAATTTAATATATCTATACATTTATATTGTACATTTGTTTGAATTAATATTATTGTATATAAAATTTTTCAATATTCTTATATTGTAATAATAAAAACCTTTACATAATAATATGTATAATTACAATTATTTTATTAATTACAATTATTTGTATAATCAAGCTTATAATTTTGTTATGTTATTGTAACTTTAAGTAGCTTTAGCCTCTTTTTATATGAGTAGAATTCTTCTCATCATAGCTGTTCAGCGGTTTTTGTTGTTGTTGTTGTTGTGGTTGCGGTTGGCGGTTCCCGTGCCGGCTCTTCATTTTATTATTATTTTTTTTACATAAGTTTAATATAAGTTTAAATTATTTTTGTTTTCCTTGTTGACTGATTAGATATTTTATATTGTAGCTACATAATTTGTGAATAAATAAATAAATAACTGAGCAGTGTCTTAAAATCATTACAGTTGAATTTTAAATGAAATTTTAATGCAGATGGTGGTGATGTAGGGAATTCACGAATAAAGAGTGTTGAGGAAACTCTTTAAAACTTTTGTTTCTTCCTACATATAAAAAAAAAAAAAAATAAGAATTTCTAAATGTCTCAAAAAGCACAAGCTGTCAAGCAATACAATAAATATTTTTACAGCAACTTTATACTGTGATTTTTTAATATATTTTTTATAGATAACAGCCACAACATTAGCACACCAACGGAAGAACCAGAAGCAAACGCCAGCCTTGGGCTGGAACCATGCCCAATATGTAGGCGCACCTTTAATCCGGTTACTCTGAAAAAACATGTGGGTATATGTGAAAAGATGACCAATAAGAGGCGTAATGTCTTTGGTTCATCACGTCAACGCCGTGAAGGTATTGAATTGGCTGCGTATCCACTGCCAAAGAATTTCGGTTTACCGGACAAGCCCTCTCATACATCAAATACATCGATTGCAACAACTGTTGCCAAAGCTATGGAGCTATGGTGTAACTCACCAAAACGGGTAGCTCAGGTAAGTGCTTTGAGAGGGTGAGACGAATATCGAAGTTTTAATAAGCTCCCGCTTTTGAAGGTGGCTTTACCAGTTTTGCCGCGTAAAAAGTCTGAAGACGAGATAATACGTTCTACGGCTAGAGCACCTATGCGAAAAGGCGCCAACGTTTCGATTACAAACAACAACACCACTACTACCGCACCAGTACCTATGCCAGGGGCTTTTGTCAGGGATCGTAGGCGTTCTTCCGAACGCTCTTTAACGCATCGAGGCATACAGCCACCTCCTGCTGAACAATGTCCCCACTGTGAGCGATGCTTTGGCATAAAGGCATATGATCGTCATGTGGAATGGTGTAAGGAAAAGGCTCTACAATCAACCATTAAACAAATGAGTACAAAAGTTGAAGAAAATATCGCTAAAGCTTGTTTAGAAGCACGCACTAAATACAAGGCCCCTTGTGTAAAGTAAGTAAAGTGGTATCAAATTTCTTTTTTGATCAGATTTGATTCTCTAATACCGAGTCTATGGTGTCGGTATAAATATTAATCAATATTCTTCAAGTAGGCGATTTGAAATTTAGGAAAATACAATCTGAAGAAAAGGAGCAGAATCGCTCAAATTATAAAAAGTAGAAAAAAATTATAAAGATTTACTGCGACCACCTTAAATAGAATGGATATAAATCAATTTCAATAAACTGTCCTTTTTATAAATGTAGGGAGCACGAGAGTTGAGATTTTCACTTAAAATAGTATTAAGATCATGCCCACAATTTACAAGGTTGGTTTCCAGTTATAAAACGCTTTTTCAACATTTGGCCTAAGCCAAATATAGCACCCTTACTAATTACATTTACAATTCTTAATCATTCTATACACTTTATTTGGTGCAGAAGCAAACGAACACTTAACCGAGAAAAATATGCCGACTTTAATGGTGAAGAGGCAACGAACGAAACTAACGAGAACCCGAAATCTTTAGATAGTAATGGCGCAAATTATGTCAATGCTGCGGAAATAAACGCTAACTCGAATAGTGAAAATATAATGGCCAAGTCGATGACTTCATCAATGGCTAGTGAAAGGTAAGCAGTGTTAAAGATAAGGAGACCTCAAGATATTTAAAATTGTAGCGCAAAAACTTGCAACTGGCGACTTTTGATTCTTTTTTTTTTTTTTTTTTTTTTTGTGTAGCTGCTTTATACGACACTATATGCCGCTTCGCATACATAGTTTTTAAAACACATAATAACTCAGGTTATCGACGATTAATCAACAATTTTTTACAGTGTTGTGTTTTTTTAGTTTTTTGTTTAATTGCTTTAACTTTGTCTTTCTGACTTGTACTGTCTATCAATCTATGGTTTATGAGTTGTTGTTTTTTACCCCACAACACCACACAAAATAAAATGTATCGACCAATCTACAGCAGTAGCAATAGAAAATTTCAAAATCCCTCCGGAAATTGTAATGAAGCCACAAATCGTATACCTTTGCGCCATAAAAGCACAATTCCTCAACATAATCACTATAACAAACACCAGGAGCGGGAAGAGGAGAATGGTGCTGTTGTTCAGGAAACGGTAGCAAATTTTCAATTTGAAATGCCCGATTTTCATCAACATTTGAATGAACGCAACAAAAAATCGAAAATGAAATTGACAAAATCAAAAACCGCGATTGCAACAAATCAAATGTCGTCTGTGTCTGGTTTGAATGCATTAAAATCAAAATTAATTGCATTGAAATGTGAGGAAGAGTTGAAGGCGGACAATTTTGTTAATAATGATTATGCGAGTAAAAAAGAATACGGTGAAATGTCGCTGCGTACTTTGCGTGAAAATAAAATGCATTATAAAGACGGTGAAGGAAGCGAAGGCGATGAACAACATAATCTACCAAATGAAGGTATACGACATAATAAATTATTACCAATAATGTGTGGAAGGTATTCGAATTGCAGAATTCTTAGTCAATGTGACCCTTTCCCAAATTAAGTTTGTCAGTCATTCGCTTTTTTTATTCTAATACTTAACTAGTGCAGAAACAAGTTTGAAACCAAAATGTAGGTAACAAGTAAGAAAAGTCAATTTAATTTAGCCCAAATTTTATACAATCCTCACATCTATTTGCCAATACACAAGTGGGCATGCAAAAAAGACAGACTCCGCCCTAAAGAATATTTTTTGTAAATGTGCCTATTACACGACCCCTCCCATTTTTGGCATATCTACGAATTCGTTGATTATAAATTATCGCGGTTGTGGCTCTCAGCCAATTTTGTTCAAAACATTTTGTGTCCATATACTATACCCGCTTAGTCAGATCTCAAGTGTCTTGTACTAGGTGTTGCAAATTGATTGACATATTTAGTATACCCGCTTATGTGGAGGGGATAAAAAATAATTCTGAAAATATAATAAAGCTGCTCATTAAGGAGTGCAACTGTGCATATGAAAAATATGGCAATGAACTCTCGTCAGTTCTCTGAAAGCAAAGAACTGTTATGATTTTTGCACAGTAATTTATTTTCTACACCAAGCATACACACTCCTGCAGTTGTTCATCCGTTGCTTGTTGTTTCTTCCAAGAAATCTTTCAACAGAGCTTCCGTACAATTAATTAAATAGTACATTATGAAAATGGAGAGAAGCACTTTTATTAGTTCTTAATGAGCCAAAGAGCAAATAGTTACACGTAAATGTTTAGATGAAGCAGAGCGTAACTTTGCCATACAGTGCCTACACAAAATTCACATAATTGGCTGATTGTTAGTAATAATATGTAAGTTTGTAATTCTTCCTTTTTATGTACAGATTTGAATATTTCTACGGGGTTAACTTTATATGCCAAGAAAAAACTGCATTCAGATGAAACTCGTACATTCGAAGAAAAACCTTCAATATTAAAAAATACCAAATCTAACATTAAAATGACCATGGAAGAGTTTTTCGATAAGGATGACTTTCTTAAAAACGCATTTATTCCGTCGCGAACACCATCACCGAAAAAAAGCATACATTTCAAGAATACCGAAATATTGAACGTGGTTAAAGTTTTAGGTAAATCAGGCAATAAATCTGACTTCGCTGCTCTACATACTAATCGAGAGGAGGAGACTGCAGTAGAGAATATAGATCAAAGCCTATTTCTCGATCATATACTAATGGGATCACCATCACAAAAAAAGAGAATAAGGCAATCTTCTTTAACTCGACCAAAAACGCCGCACGTTGGTCGCGATAATCAAGAATATACTGATGAAAATGATGGTATAAGAGTTTTGCCAAAATTGCCGATACTCCATATTAGTTGTCACTCCTATGCTGAAGATGTTCGTTCATTTTCACCCAGTAAGAAGCAACAATTGTCGTCTTTTACTCAAATTGATGAAACATTTCTGGTTGAAACTGACGTTACCCAAGTTGTATCAAAATTATCTACTCCAGAAATGAGTAGACACGCTTCAACTGAAGATGTTCAATTATGTTCGCCTAGCAAGAAATCATCTTTTTCTCAAGCTAGAAAAACATTTCTGGTTGAAAATGAGCCTACTCAGAGCACAGAATACCAAAGCAATGTATCGCCTACAAAATCCCATAGATCATATAGACAGTATGCTCAAGAAAAATCAAATATACAACTTAACAAAAATTGTGAATCTACTTACGCCACTAAGGATGAATCAAGTTTACCACCTACGAAAAACTACAAACCTAATAACGATTTTGTGGAATCTAAAATCCCTAAAAATGATAAACAGTTGACTGAAAATAAAAACGAATTATCCGACTTTGAAGAAAACAACGCTTCTTATCACCCCAAGTGTCGAGATGATAATGTTAAACGATCTGATTCGATGAGCACTTTTGTTATCCAAAAAGAAGAAAGAAGAACAAATGATGAAGAAAACCAAAGTCAGCAGTATATGAAAACGCCTAGAACCTCTCGGTGCGGTACTATGGAGAGGGATTATCCCGAAACGACGACTGAAAAACAAAAACACCAAAGTTATCACTATATTAAAACGCCTCGAACTACGTGTTGCAGTGCTACGGAGACAGAATATAACGATCAACATTTATCATCTCCCACAATGAAAGATTTTGGCTCTTCCCCTGAAAAAATTTCTAAATATCAAAAAACACGAAATGATACTCAAACAAAGCTTTCAGCAAGAAGTAGGACTGTTAATGAACAAAGCTATTCAGAGGAACCAGCCAATTCAAAAAAACACGCACGATTGCATAGGACTGTAAAAGAAACATCGAAAATGGTGAGTAGTTCCTCAGATTCAGAAAACTCTAAAGAAAAAATAGTAAAAAGGAAGCAATTAACAAGAAATTGCACTTCAAGTTCTCCACATAAAAAAATCACATCGGGGAAATCAAAAGTATTAAATCTCCTGGAGACACAAAGTAGCAAAGAAAGGCGACATAATTACAAGGGCAGCTCATCAGAAAGACCTACTGAATCTTCGAAAGTAGATTTGCAAAAAACACAATCTAAAATGACATTTGTAATATCGATTACTGAGGAAAGAGACAAATCAAATGCATCTACGCAACGATCAGAATTAGAGTGCTGCTTATCCGAAAAAGAAGAAAGAGCGATATATTATAATGCGCCACCAAAAAGTCATAGAGCTATTATAAAGGGTGTTGATTCTAAGGAAAGTTTATCAGAAAAAGCAGTCAATTTAAGTTCTAAAAGGTCAGCAACGGAATTAATAAAAAAGATACCACAACCCTTACACGCAGAAAGTAATTTCACTAAAGACAATTGTTCGCCAACTAAGTCATTATCTAGTACCTTTAAAAAAGAGGAAAGAAAAAGAGAAAAAGAGAAATCAGTAAGCCGAAAAATTGATTTCGGGGATGATAGTCCCGGCGAACATGAAGAGAGCTCTCCAATTAAAAGGCGGCAATTACGAAAAGAAGGAAGCCCAAAAATTCAAATGAACCGTACCGAGAAGGGCGAACATTTTACGGGGAATGTTGCTTGTGCACCTTATCAACTGAAAGGACGTGCTGATAGTCTAGAAAGGACAAAATTGCAAAATGAAAAGGTCCATAACAATCAAATGCGTAAAACCGAATCCGTCGAAAGTTTATCGAAGAATATTTGTGTATCATGCCAAGGAAAAGGACGAGTCGACAGTAGAGAAAGATCGCGATCTCAAAATGATAGGGGCCCCAAATATCAAATGCGCAGGATCGAGTCAGGCGAAAATTTATCGGAAAATCAACCAAAAGGGCGTGATTATAGCCAAGAGAGATCACAACTCATAAATGAAAGGTGTCAAATGCGCAGAACCGAGTCAGGGGAAAGTTTATCGGAGATTGTTGCTCGTGCACCGTGCCAACTACAAATGCGATCCGAAAGCCAAGATAGATCTAACAAACAGCGAATAAATGTTGAAAGTAATGCTGAAAAAAAAATGTTGCCAAAACGAAGTTTCTCTGAAATTGCAGCTTTACTTAATAAAATCAAACCCAACCACTCTAAAGTAAAATGCGAAATTCTTGAAGACTTCCAGACGTCTACTGATAGTGATAATGAAGATGATCATATTGTTATACGATACCCACCCATTGATAAAAATCAAACTGAAGAGGAAAGCATGGATTTCGAAACGTCTTTAAAAGCCTTAAATAGTACAGAAGAAATACCGTCATTAATACCACATTTCAGAAAGTGTTCACCACAAAAAAAATTGAATCGATCCCTTAAAGAAAGTTCCATTGAAAATAAATGTAAAACAGCCCCAACAAAGAAGCCTGCAGGGCGCTCTAATACGCCACGAGCAACCAGCAAAACTAGGGTAGTAAGACCTTCAACACCACCACCACCGCCGCCTAAGCAAAGTAAAGTACCCTCCAATACGAGTCATCCTTTAACTCCACCGCTTACATCCAATACATCGTTAACATTATTAAGCGGACAAACTAAATTGGAAACGAGTCCCAAAAAATCGCTAACTTTTTGTCGACCAACACGTAAGAAATTGCCAATAAGATCAAGTGCAAGTTCGACAACCTCTTTGCCCATGAAATCCATGCCAATAAAATCTATGGAAGTATGTAGTGCTACGCTAGCTCCACATATAAAAAACACAATTTGTCAAAATCGTATAACAGACGTTGACAATTTAGGCAACATTGATAATACCGATAATTATATGGAGGATAGAGTTGCAGAAGCAGACCGGTTGGAAATTACGGTTATTAAAGAGCCTCCAAAATTACGACGTGATGAATCCTTTACGCTCAGGTTTGTATGGGTTTGAATATTATGTTTTTTATATAATCTAACACTTTTTTAGTACAACCTTAGTAATAAAATTTAGTAAAACAAATGTCTGAGGTGTCGCTATTGGTTGTAAAAAAATTTGATTTAGGTTTAAAGGTTTTATTATTTTTAGTGGTTTACCGAACAACTATGATCCTTTTGTGTCCGCCAAATGACAATTAGAAGAGTTATTATCACCCAGCGCCGATGCCCAACCGACCAGCATAAGTCCATCCAATACACAATACAAAATGACATTTCTCTTACACTTAATAGCACAACAACATTAACAGTGAATAATTCTAGTCATCAACATCCACAAATACCAAAAACTCCCACTCTAACGAGATCGCTTAGCTTTCGTAGAACTGCTTCACTGAGAGGTTCCAAACATTCGTCACTACTTTCGTCACGTCCTCCATTATTCGCTCAAACACAGCGCGGCCCCTCACAAAATTTATCAAACCCGAGGAATTCGATGAAATACCCGTGCAATGTTAATGATTATGTTGTAACCAAAAGTCCTCACATACCAAGAAGGGACACAATTAATCTAAATCGTAAGCAGCCTTTGAAATTGAACATTAATGTGGCCTCAAATGATGCTCACAATAGCTGGAATATGTTATCAAGTACACCTCTCAAAAACGGCTCGCCCAACACAACATCAAAATATATTTGTAAAACTGATTCTCTGGCGGTTTCTCTCAAATATGAGCACGAATTGGAAAAGTTAAATAAATCAGATTCTATTATGACCAAAGATGAAAATAAACTACCCACTCAAACGGCATTGGCTAAAGTGAGTGGTTGCTTCAATAGTAAAGAGCTTAAAGACAAGAGTAATGCTTTAAGCAAGTGAAATTCCGCCAAAAGTATTAAAGCTGATAACTTAGAAAGAGTCGAGTTAACCAAAATTAGTCAACCATAAACCAAAGCTAATAGTGGCGTCCGCAACCAATAGAATACCAAGTCAGAAAATAAAGTAAAGTCCCAAGTCTGTTTGTTGCCTTTAAAATGCTCAACACTTCTCACGAAACCTATTACATCTCTAACTAAATCAAGCAAAGTGTTATTACCTTTAGAGTATAACAAATCTGTGGCCTTAAATATTATATTTGGTGATGACCGTAAAACTACAAATAAATCTTTGGATGTTCTTGCTGATTATATAGATCCAAAACTAATTAATAAATGTGATAATTTGCCCATAAATATAACGATTATGCATAGCAAAGAAAAGCCAAATCGGGATTCAGACAGTGTCGAACCGCGTACGGATAATATGTCATCATCGTCATCTGTATCAGCGGCTATGGTTAAATCAACCACGAAAAAATTACAGCCTTTAATTAAAACTGAACCATCCAAAAAAGGCATTGGCACTAATTTGAAACAGAATAGCATCAAAACCAGTGTCCGTCAATTATCCGAAAATTGAAGTTGTTTAAAAAGAAGAATGCGTTTGGGGGAAAATCTATTTCTATGCGATGTCTCCCCAGAAACCGATTCATGTTTAGCTGATGATAAGTGGAATCGTTCATCTTTAGAATTCGATACGGTAATGTCGAAAAAACCAGACGAACAAAAATACCACAACACCACACACCATAATACCTTCGCTACTTTAACAGCTACTACTAACCATATCCAATGTCCCCCTGTTAATTCTCTCCTAAAATCATCATATCCTTATTCTTGCTATCATTCTTGCATTCTTACTATCACAGAACCTCCAAAAAAATGGATTCAAACACGTCAAGATCAAGCGGCAGCTTTACTGGCAGTACAGGTGGTAATTTAAAAACAGTAAACTCTAGCACCCCCCAGAAGACGTCAGATAATGGTCAGAAATGTGAAATTTTCATTAGTTTTGAAACGGATCAAAATGTTGTAGATCGTGCCGCTTTAGCGCCCAATGCTTTGCGCAATATGGTGGAAAATAGTCAGACTGTAGTAGAGGTTGAAATGGATGCACATGACAATAAATTCAGTAAGATTAGTGATGACGATATGCCAGCTGATTCTATATCACGGAATAGCTCACAAATCTATGTGACTAAAACGAATTCCAATTCCAACCACTTACCTAATGTGCAAGTAAACAATGCCAAGAATCTAAAACAGAAAATGTCCAACGAAAAGGAAACTGACAGTAAACACGCAGACAAATGCGGAGCCGCAGCAGCAGCAGCAGTGCGCCCATCAAGAAAAGTCAGTAAAGCTAATAAAGCTACAGCCACTCCTAATGGTGATGCTTATGCTGACTCAGATGAGTTGAGCAGTTTAGACGGTTACCCGTTATCTTCACCACACTCAACCAAAGCAGTCAGTTCAAAAACGTCCGCTGATTCGGCATACGGAAGGTAATTATTACATGTTATATATAAAAATGTAAGTATTAATAATTTCGATGTTGTCTTTTTTTGTTTAAATAGTTTATCACGTCAGATATCTTCAGAATCTACATCAATACAGCATCCAACATTTAACTCACGAGCCAGAAGCATTGGTAATTCCATGAGGCCGATGACTGAAGAATTCGCAAACGCATTGCCGACCAACTCATACGGAAATATGGTAACAACACGACCAAGTCAATTAAGTGTCTCGTCGAATAGCAGTTCCGAATATACTCTACCACCAATAGATGGTTACAACAATAACGCTCACAATAACACCAATAATAATTATAATCTACTGCAACTTTATCCACTTCTTAATAATAATGATCTCTATGACGACGAACTTAACAACAATAATATTGAAGTAGCTGGGCATCCGTCAACGGCAATGCCAACCCCAGCAGTTGTTCATCATAGTGGTCTCAGTACACCATTAAAGAACTCCTCCCAGATGTACAACTCGAATTCAACCATAAGCACAAGTATGAAAATGTCGAAATTCTGTCATGAGTGTGGCAGTAAATTTATAGTGGATCAGGCCAAATTCTGTATGGATTGTGGGGTTAGACGTATTGTCTTATAAAACCATATTAAAAAACTAATTAAAAACAATCAATGAATCAATACTTGGGCATTAAATCTAATCAATTTTATTTTCTATTTTCATTATTATTATTATTATTACTATTATTAATATTATTATTATTATTATTATTATTATTATTATTATTATTATTATTATTATTATTATTATTATTATTATTATTATTATTATTATTATTATTATTATTATTATTATTATTATTATTATTATTATTATTATTATTATTATTATTATTATTATTATTATTATTATTATTATTATTATTATTATTATTATTATTATTATTATTATTATTATTATTATTATTATTATTATTATTATTATTATTATTATTATTATTATTATTATTATTATTATTATTATTATTATTATTTATTGAGGTTTTTATTGAGAATAAGAATTAAATTTTTATAAGATATAAAAACTAATAACTAATAATACAAAGCGTGCTAGATTTGATAAGAAAGTATTTATATACAAGAATATATATATACTTAACACCTCCCCTCAAATCTGGCATTGTATTGCTTTAAAACTATTAATGGTGTTCCTTAACACCAAGGATGTTCATGCACTTGTAGTGCTTTGTTGTAGGCAATCCCTTCGTTAAAAAGTCCGCTGGCATATCTTCTGTATTTAGATATTCTACGTCGACTTCACCTCTCTCCAACGCGTTTCTTATGAAATGGTGTCTTATGTCGACATGTTTGGTTCTATTGTGGTATATAGAATTTTTGCACAATTTTTCTGAACTTTGATTATCATTGAAAATTTTAATGGTTCGTTCGATTCCTGTTAGTTCTTCAAAAAATCTTCTCAAATATATTGCTTCTTTCGCGGAGTCAGAGAGAGCCATGTACTCGGCTTTAAAAGTGTATTCCGTATATGATCTACGGTCGTCCACGTTTGCACCCCAATCCGCGTCGGCGAAGCCTTCTAATTCTTTACCACATTTTTTGAATACTAGTCCTACGTTTGGTGTTTTTTTAAGTATCTCAGTACACGTTTAACCGCTATCCAGTGTCGTTGATTATAGCATGTATTATACTGGCTAAGTGCACTTACTGCGTGAGCTATATCAGGTCTTGTTGATACTGCTAGGTACATTAAAGAACCAATTAGACTTTGATATGGTACCTGTAGTGACTGTTCATTTTGTTGTTCTGCTACTTTGCTTAACTTTTGTGCAGTGTTAATAGGGGTACTTACTGGTTTACAATTGGCCATATTAAATTTTGTCAAAATCTCTTGTATATATTTTGATTGCCACATACTGATAGTGCCTGCTTCGATATCTTGATTAAATTGGATTCCGAGACAGTGTTTCAAAGGGCCTAGATCCTTCATTTCGAAACTTTTTGCCAATTCGGATTTCATTTGGTTCGTTAAAATTTTATTATTAGATGCTAGGATAAGATCGTCCACGTAAATTGAAATAATTACTATATCGTTGTTGTGTTTGTAAATGTATAGACACGGATCACATTCAGATGGTTTCATATTCATACTTCGCAACTTTTCGTCTAATTTTTTATAACATTACCTTCCTCATTGTTTCAGACCATATAGTGCTTTTTTCAAGAGACATACCTTTCCGTTATATTTTGCTGCTTCGGATGGTGTTAGGATTTGTTTTAGATCTGGTGGCATTTCCATGTATATTTCTTTATCTGCTTCACCATTTAAGTATGCACCAACAAAATCAAGTTGATGGAGTTCTAGTTCCATTTCTGTAGATATTGCCAATAATAAACGTATAGTGCTCATTCTTGCCACTGGTGAGAATGGTTCGTCATAGTCTATACCTACTGTTTGTGTGGAACCTTTCGCAACAAGACGCGCTTTTCTACGTTCATTTGATCCGTCTGCGTTAAATTTTGTTCTTAGAGTACATTTCGATTGTATGACCTTTTTATTATGGGGGCGGTCTACTATAACCCAAGAACCATTTTTCACAAGAATTTCGTATTCAGTTACCATTGCTTCTTTCCATTCTGTAGCTTCGCCTCTTGATAGAGCTTCTTTACTTGTTTTTGGATCTCCTTGTTCAGTAAAGTTGGCAGATTGATATTCTTCACCACTTACGTCTGAATCGAAAGATCTTGTTTCTGGTTTATATACAGTTTTGTATATTTTACGTGGTCTGCCTCTTTTTCCGGTTAAGAGTTTTTTAGGTCGACCTTTCCCTCTATTAATGTCAGCTAATTTATTTTCATGGTGATTTTGGTTTAAATTTTCAGTTGAAGTTTACTTTTCTAATGTTAATTTTTTGTTGTTGTTGTTGTTGATGTTGATGTTGATGGTTTACCTGTAATTCTACAGTTTCAGGCATAAAATCGATATACTGATTCTTGTTAAAATTTTCTGTGAATATGACATCACGACTGCGTTCTACTTTATTAGATTCGGGGTTCCATAGACGATAGCTTTTTGATACATTAGAGTATCCAATATATACGCATTTTTTCGATCGTGGTTCAAATTTACCTTTATTATTTTTTTTGTCTAACTTGTATGCATGGCATCCAAATTTATGCATATAAGTAAAAACTGGTTTTCGTCCGTTCCATATTTCGTATGGTGTTTTACCTTTCAAACTTTGTGATGTACAACGGCTTCGAATGTAATTTGCCATATTTAACGCTTCGACCCAAAAACAAGGAGGCAGTCCTGAGGTTATCATCATACACCTAGCCATATCCAAAAGAGTTCCATTTTTTCGTTCACTTACTCCGTTTTGCTGTGGGGTATATTCGATGGATAATTCATGTTTTATTCCTTCGGATTTTAATAATTGTTGCATTTCGTTGTTTACATATTCTGTGCCGTCATCGCTTCTTGAGCATTTTATTTTGAAACCTGTTTTGCGTTCTACCATGTTTTTGTATTCAACAAATTTGCTAAATGCTTCATTTTTGCTTTTTAAGAAGTAAACCTCGCACCATCTGCTTTTGTCATCGATAAATGTGATAAAGTACTTTGATCCGGCAAGAGATCGGGTACGCATAGGTCCACAAACATCGGTATATACTATGTTCAACAGTTCTGTGCTTCTATGTTCGGATAAACTAAACGGTTTTCGCGACTGTTTACCTTATATACACACTTCAACTGTTGTAGTGTACTTTTTGTGTCTACATCTACGTTAAAATTCTTGATTATGGTTTTTAAATCTTTTTCGTTTACATGGCCAAGTATTTCATGCCAATCTTGTAGGGTTTTTTTCTGAGATACTACAGATGTGACGTCTCCTTTTTTATTTATGTAATATAAATTATCCTTCCTTTTTGCAGAAAATACAATATCTTTTGTGTTTGAGTTTAAAATGATTGCTGCATTCTTTTTGAAGATTACTTCATACACGCAATCTGTAATTTTAGAAACAGAAACAAGGTTTGTTCGTAAATCTGGTACGTATAACGTTTCGTCACTTGAAAAAATCAAACCCAATAATTTATCATTACTATTATAAATTGAATTAAGTTGAAACAGAGAAAGTTCACAAATCAAATCAAAATAATCATTAAAAAATAGACGGATACGAGGTAGGTGTAAAATATCCAAGTTCTTCGTTAAAATACCACATGACATTGGGTAGGTTAAAATCTCCTAGAACAATTAATTTGTCAATATTCCTCAGACTGTGGAGTATGACTTGTACCATTCTAAGATGTTCTAAATAGATTGACACATCAGACAAAGATGGAATATATGAACACGCTATATATAACTTAGGCTCACCATAAGACACACTTACACAAATAAACTCTGTATCAGAGGACGCAACTAACCTTGCAGGTAAAGAACTATGAACGGCTACTAGCACACCACCACCCTTCTTAAGCATTCTATCAGCTCTAAAAACCGAATACTCAGTAGAAAAAATTTCAAAATCGTTAACCTTTGGCTTCAGCCAATTTTCTGTAAATACCACAATATGATGTATACAACTAATAGAAGCCATTTCTATTATTATTATACCCTAACTTTTACTAGGAAAACTAGAGATGGGATTAGGGCGCACGCCACCTCGCGGAGCGGGGGCGAAACAAGCGTCCGACTCGCCAAATACGTCGACGGAAAGCGGTACTCCCAAGGAGAAGGAACCAACCAAGGAGAAAACGGTGCGATCGCCCGCCAGGCTGGGTGCAAATCGAGACAAGGCAAGGCCTAATTCATCTCCATCTTGTCTCGAGGCATCAAAGGGCAAAAAGGATTCACAGAACGAAGACGCGTTCTCGCTGTTGGGCGACAAAATACGGGAACTAGTGGAAATGATGGGCGGAGGCAGGCGCTCCATCCACCAACCTATGCGAGACTTGGTGGGGTCCTTGGTGGTCCTTCATGAAAAGGCCGCAAGGAAATCTCGGCAAAGGTTCAAGTCAACAACACGACAACACAAACGTCTCCGGTACTAAAACAGAAGGCCAACGTTATAAAACGGTCGAGAGGAGAAAATTCTGCAGAAGGCACCCCGGCGAAAAAGAGCAAAAAGGAGGCGCCTAAAAAAGAAAAGAAGACCCAAATAGTGGTGGAAAAAAACAAAAAGGAAGATAATGGACCTTGGGTCAAAGTTTCATCCAAGGACGGGAAGAAACAGCAAAAACATGCCAAACCCAGGCCGTACGCGATTATAATCGAATCTAAAGGCCAGTTATCATACGCCGAGATCTTGCGGAAAATAAAAATGGATCCGAAGCTCACAGAACTAGGTCAAAGTATCACAAAGATAAGAAGGACACAAAAAGGGGACCTACTGCTCCAGCTAAACAACTCGGGAGACAAGCCTAAAGAGTTTACGGATATAATCAGCAACTCGCTTGGAGAGCAAGCGGCCGTAAAAAAACTCACGGAAAGGCTGACTATAGAAATAAAAGATATTGATGAAATCACTACGGTTAAAGACGTACGCGAATCACTAATGTCGCACTTCGGTGAGGCTCTGAAGAATACATGTGAGGTAGTAAACCTTCGCAAAGCATACGGCAACACACAAACCGCCACCGTCAGAGTACCAGCAGATAGGGCTAAAACACTGCTGGACTTGGGCAAAGGACACACAGCACGATACTGCAAAAGCAATATCGACCGCTCTAAGCTATGCCGCAGATGCGGTAAGGAAGGCCATATCGCAAAACAGTGCGATAAGGACCCCCTATGTATGTTCTGCATAAACCAATCAAACGTGGATGCAAAACATATAGCGGGTAGCGGACGCTGTCCCGTCTTTAAGAAGGCAATAGCAAACAGAAAATGAAAATCTTACAGATCAATCTAAACCACTGTGAGGCAGCACAAAGCCTGCTGGAACAAACAGTGAGGGATGAAAACGTAGACATCGCTATAATAAGTGAACCCTACAAACACTTACATCATAGTACATGGGCTCAAGACCTAACCGGGAGCACTGTAATATGGTCATGTGGCCTTCACGCCTTTGAAGACATTGTGTACTCATCGCGCGGTTTCGTTAGAACAAAACTGAAGGGGACATATTACTACAGCTGCTACGCTCCACCACGATGGACTTACACCGAATACCAGGACATGCTGGACACTCTGGCGGTCGATGCCAGAAGCAGACGCCCTACTATTATCGGTGGAGACTTCAATGCGTGGGCGACGAATTAAGGAAGCAAATCCACAAATGCTAGGGGTCGAAGTCTACTCGAAACTTTCGCTTCTCTGGATTTGGTTATAGCAAACACGGGCAATAAGGACACCTTATTGCCTGAAAGGGGATCCATCATTGACATCACCCTTGTGAGTAGTACGCTTGCAAGAAGTGTTTCATGGTGGGTGAGTGAAAACTACACTCATAGCGACCACCAAGCAATACGCTATAATATAAGGGTCAGTAAAAAAGAAAACAATCAAAATAAGAGACCTATAGGGCCATCCTGGAAGGTCTCAAACTTTGATAAAGAACCACTTGGCGAAGTGATTAGCACATATGGATTAAATTCCAGCACAGCTGAGGAAATGGCCTGTGAGCTCTCCTCCCTAGCAAAGGACGCATGCGATGCCTCAATGCCTAGGAGGAAAATTAGCAGACGAAATAACCCATGCTACTGGTGGAACGAGGAAATTAAACGTTTAAGGGCAGAATGCCAAAAAGCTAGAAGGAAGACGCAGAGATCTAGAAATAGACTAGGCTTTTCTGAGCACCTAAATCGCTTTAGGGAATTAAGAAATGCCATGCAGCTGGCCATAAAAAACAATAAAAAGATATGTTTTAAGAATATATGTGATGAAGCAAACGTGAACCCCTGGGGCACAGCATATAGGGTGGTCACAAAAAAACTTAACAAGAAGAGTAATGCCCAACCAACAGATCCCAATATATTGAGAGACATCGTAAATGCCCTCTTCCCGAGAAGACCGGCCGGCCCAGACACAGAAATAGATCTACATGGAGAAGAAGTATCACGTATTACAAACGACGAATTAATCATAGCCTGCAGCAAAATCGCAGATGGCAAGGCGCCAGGACCGGATGGCATACCCAACAAGGCCTTGAAAGCTATGATAAGTGGCAGACCGGACTTATTCGTAGAAACGTTCCAAAAATGTCTGGATGAAGGCGTCTTTCCAAAATGTTGGAAACGACAGAAATTAGTCTTAATACCCAAACACAAGCCTGAACAGGGATATACCCAATCATACCGCCCAATATGTATGCTAGACACCACGGGTAAGATACTGGAGAAGGTAATATACAATCGACTCCTTCCCATAGTAGAAAATAACAATGTCTTATCTTAACCCAATTTGGATTTAGAAAAGGCAAATCAACAATAGATGCGGTTGATCTAGTAGTTCAAACGGCAACGAAAGCCATTGAAGGACAAAGATGGAAAGGAGGCACTAAGGAATACTGTGCAATAGTAACCCTGGACATCAAAAATGCTTTTAATACCGCCAGTTGGCCAGTGATACTAAATGCTCTCAGGGGTTTGGATATACCCAAATATCTCCTGAAGTTAATTTCGAGCTACCTCGAGGATAGAATATTAATATATAATACAGAAGATGGTTTCAAAGAATATAAGGTTACCGCAGGGGTACCCCAAGGTTCAATTCTAGGACCACTCCTCTGGAATATCATATATGACAATTTATTAAGACTGCCCTTACCGGTGGGAGTAAGCGTAGTTGGATTCGCGGATGACATAGCGGTAATTACGGTAGCCAAACATATCCACGAAATAGAAATGGCTACTAATAGAGCGATACAAATAATAAAGGATTGGCTCTGTACAGTGGACTTAAAGCTTGCAGAGCAAAAGACGGAAGCGGTCCTTATCACCAGCCGCAAGATTGCCGAAGTAGTACATATACGTGTTGGTAATACCGTCGTAGCATCAAAGCACGCAGTAAAATACCTAGGAGTAATGATTGACAATAGGCTTAGCTTTAAAAACCATGTGATAAAACGACAAAGGTCCAATCGGCTTTATCTAGGATGTTTCCCAACGTAGAGGGGCTCAAACCTACAAAAAGAGTACTGCTAGCAAAGGTTGTTACCTCAGGGCTCTTGTATGCATGTCCAGTATGGGCGCAATGTATGAAAAACAAACAGACAAGGCATAAAATGAGCTCTGTTCAAAGAATTGGTTCCCTCCGCACAATCTGCGGATTTAGAACCATATCAGATGACGCAGCGGATGTTGTAGCTGGAACAATACCAATAGATATCATAGCGGATGAAATGAGGCGGATTTATCGGAGAAAATCAGGTATCCCCCAAACAAATAGGTCGATAAAACAAGAAGAGAGAGAAATATCTGAAAGAAGGTGGCAGAGCCGGTGGGACGCGTCTACAAAGGGAAGGTGGACCCACCGACTCATTCCAAATATACAAGCGTGGAAGGATAGAAAGTTTGGGGAGGTAAATTTTTACCTCACCCAATTCTTAACGGGGCACGGGGTATACAGGAAATACCTACATAAGTTTGGACATGATGACTCCTCACTATGCCCAACTTGTGAAGGAGAGGTGGAAGACGCGGAACATGTTTTCTTCCACTGTCCGCGATTTAAATCGGACGACCTTATCTTACCGGACGTCACAGAAATGAACGAATTTATAATACAAAACGAAGAAAAGTGGCAAACGATAAATACCATGGCAGCATATATCTTAAAAGAGCTAAGGAGGTACGAGGAGTCTAGGAGACTTGGACCTTGAGGTGAATGCATAGCTAAGGAGGTGCGAATCTAGGAGTCTAGGAAACTAGGACCTTCCTAGCATCCTACACTCCTGAGGAGAATGCATATTAATGCAAACCATCCCCGCGAAGTAATACCTAACGGCAGTCCCGCGGGGGGATGGTTGACGCTGAGAGGGGTGTGTTTTAGTACGTAGGAATATACAAGGGTGAAGCCAGGTCCAGCCTTGTATATGAGTCGTGCATGCCAACAGTCCGGATGGCTGTAGGTATCCATGAGGATTTCACACCGCCTGGTCGCATACCAAAAAAAAAAAAAAAAAAACTAATAGAGGCCAAAAATGTATCACGAAGCTTGGTATTAAGCCCACGGACATTTTGATATAGAATAGAGCCATCTATTACTTAGTTTTTTGACACAGCGACTGATTGATTTAGCGTAACCGGACGATTTAACTTTCTGCGAGGAATAAACTCCTTAACCAGTGCACCATTAGGCCAGGGCTTCTTATCGAGGAAAATATCAAATGCTGACGACGGAACTAAGATTTTAAAGGAACAGATTTTACTATTATAAGGAGGATTGAATTTGATTATAAATATTTTAGAAATGTCAGAAATTAATTTACTACGGACAATATGGTTCTTGATCTTATCAATTGAGGTATTTGATGCAAATCTCGAAACGAAAATAGATTTGCGCGCAGGAATCACTACCAATTCACTATCCTGTGGTAATGCCGCCGGTGCCGCCAACCCAGCAGATGACACCAGAGGAACATCAGCATAGGTATTAGATATGGTAGTAGTTCCATTAGACTTAGAGTTTAGTGAAACCAGCGTGACCACATTTTGGGAAACCGGCGGTTCCACCGGAATGTCAGCCACTATGTAAGGAAGGGCATCGGTTGCTGGATGAGATGGAGCATCGGCTCTGGGACTAGATGTAAGAACAGCTGAAATTATAGCCTGAGGCACAGAGGGAGAAACAGACGGAGAATCTTATGGTGGATTAACCGTTACGACAGGAACCTTACTCGATATAAAAATAGATAATTCATCTGAAGTACATGACATAGAGGATGGTGGACCAACAGACAAACAAGGAGATAAAAAGTCAGGAATTGGTGAAACCTGTAGAGTTGACGGTCGACAAGTATTAGAAACAATACCACCACCATCCAATAACTTACAATTGTTAAATAGCGATTGATATTTTACCAGCTTGTCCATTGACCTTTTCAACTCCTTTTCTATATCTCAATAAACGCACGTTGCGTTTGTTTGAAGAGTTTGAAGAATTCTATATCGGCTTTTCTACAATCAGGGCAGGCCCAACGCAAACCCTTGTTTCTGTTAGTGATGTGATCAAAATCACGACCACTAAATCCAGCACAATTTGGGTGCGCTTGACGATCACATAGCCAACATAAAAGAAAATTCTCATGTTGCGTTATCTTACAATTGGGATAACAACAATCCATAATAAATTATGTATAGAAGTTTAACCAGGGTAGCCTGAAAGTATACTATAAAACAAACTGAATCCTGTTAATAAAACAGTTTCGTTAACAGAATTATTTAGATAAGCACTCTGCAACGAACAAAACAATAAAAAAATATGAAAATAAGGAAAGAGACAATTATAGTCACCTCAATTAAAGAAAAAAACCAAAAGCATAAAGAAATGACCAGCCAAAGTAAAAAATTTCCACAAATTAGACGAAAATACGATTTGCCAATTATGTCCACTTCACTAACGATCAAATCACCACTCCAATTAAACAATTTAATCAATAACTGTCCACTACGTTGTAGAGAAACAATAAAAATTTGCAATAAAATCAGAGACAAAGCGAAACACGTCAATAACACTCTAGAGTTACCAAACTACTGATTCATCATTATCCTCCCATTGGGCAATTGCAGTTGCTGATTCGGTTGGTTTTTCGATTTTGCCAAAAACATACTTCCACGTTTCGTTTTTCGTAAGCAATGCCTTTACCTGTATTTTCTAGGTGTCAAAATTTTCTTTGTTTAGCGGTTCGATTTTAATCGAAAAGCTCATTTTGATTTCATAGAAAATTAAATTTTTCTTGTTAGAGAAAAAATTTTTTATATTTTTTTTCATTTTTTGACGTGCTGGATCATAATTGCCCTATTGAGATTTTTATTGAGAATAAGTAAATCAATTTTATAACATATATTAATTATTATTATTATTATTATTATTATTATTATTATTATTATTATTATTATTATTATTATTATTATTATTATTATTATTATTATTATTATTATTATTATTATTATTATTATTATTATTATATTATAGAATTTAAAAAAAACCAGACGCACCAGGATCAAAATTTTTTATGTAGACTACTCCTCATCCCAAGTAAGTTGGATAGTATATAGCATGTGCATACGAAGTTTTTAGTTTGTGCCCTTGAACATATGAGTTTCACTTAACAGAGCCTCATATGGCAAATTTTGAAAATTGAATTTAAAAAAAAACTAGACAATCCAGGATCAAAATTTTTAATGTGGATTAGTCCTCATTCCAAGAAGGATAGATTGTATATAGCATGTACATACGAAGTTTTTAGTTTGTGCCCTTGAACATATGAGTTTCACTTAACAGAGCCTCATATGGCCAATTTTGAAATTGAATTAAAAAAAACTAGACGACCCAGGATCAAAAATTTTTATGTGGATTAGTCCTCATCTCAAGTAGGTTTGATTGCATAAAGCATGTACATACGAAGTTATTAGTTTGTGCGCACGAACATATGAGTTTCACTTAACAGAGCCTCATATGGCAAATTTTGAAAATTGAATTTAAAAAAAAAAGATGACTCAGGATCAAAATTTTTAATGTGGATTAGTCGTCATCCCAAGTAGATTGGATTGTATATAGCATTTGCATACGAAGTTTTTACTTTGTGCGCACTAAAATAGGAGTTTCACTTAACAGAGCCTCAAGGGCAAATTTTGAAAATTGAATTTAAAAAAACTAAATGACTCAGTATCAAAATTTTTAATGTGGATTAGTCCTCATTTCAAGAAGGATAGATTGTATATAGCATGTACATACGAAGTTTTTAGTTTGTGCGCACGAACATATGAGTTTCACTCAACAGAGCCTCTATGGCAAATTTTGAAAATTGAATTTAAAAAATCTAGACGACCCAGGATCAAAATTTTTATGTGGATTAGTCCCCATCTCAAGTAGGTTTGATTGCATATAGTATGTGCATACGAAGTTTTTCGTTTGTGCGCATGAACACATGAGTTTCATTTAACAGAGCCTCATATGGCAAATTTGGAAAATTGAATTTAAAAAAACTAGACGACCCAGGATCAAAAATTTTTATGTGGATTAGTCCTCATTCCAAGAAGAATAGATTGTATATAGCATGTACATACGAAGTATTTAGTTTGTGCGCACGAACATATGAGTTTCACTTAACAGAGCCTCATATGGCAAATTTTAAAAATTGAATTAAAAAAAACTAGACGACCCAGGATCAAAATTTTTTATGTGGATTCGTCATCATCCCAAGTAGGTTGGATTGTATATAGTATGTACATACGAAGTTTTTAGTTTGTGCGCTCGAACATATGAGTTTCACTCAACAGAGCCTCTATGGCAAATTTTGAAAATTGAATTTAAAAAATCTAGACGACCCAGGATCAAAATTTTTATGTGGATTAGTCCCCATCTCAAGTAGGTTTGATTGCATAAAGCATGTGCATACGAAGTTTTTCGTTTGTGCGCACGAACATATGAGTTTCACTTAACAGAGCCTCATATGGAAATTTGGAAAATTGAATTTAAAAAAACTAGACGACCCAGGATCAAAAATTTTTATGTGGATTAGTCCCCATCCCAAGTAGGTTAGATGGTATATGGCATGTACATACGAAGTTTTAAGTTTGTGCGCACTAACATAGGAGTTTCACTTAACAGAGCCTCAAGGGCAAATTTTTAAAATTGAATTAAAAAAAAAAAGATGACTCAGGATCAAAATTTTTAATGTGGATCAGTCCCCATCTCAAGTAGGTTTGATTGCATAAAGCATGTACATACGAAGTTATTAGTTTGTGCGCACGAACATATGAGTTTCACTTAACAGAGCCTCATATGGCAAATTTTGAAAATTGAATTTAAAAAAACTAGACGACCCAGGATCAAAAATTTTTATGTGGATTAGTCCCCATCCCAAGTAGGTTAGATGGTATATAGCATGTACATACGAAGTTTTTAGTTTGTGCGCTCGAACATATGAGTTTCACTCAACAGAGCCTCTATGGCAAATTTTGAAAATTGAATTTAAAAAATCTAGACGACCCAGGATCAAAATTTTTATGTGGATTAGTCCCCATCTCAAGTAGGTTTGATTGCATAAAGCATGTGCATACGAAGTTTTTCGTTTGTGCGCACGAACATATGAGTTTCACTTAACAGAGCCTCATATGGAAATTTGGAAAATTGAATTTAAAAAAACTAGACGACCCAGGATCAAAATTTTGAATGTGGATTAGTCCCCATCCCAAGTAGGTTAGATGGTATATAGCATTTGTATACGAAGTTTGTACTTTGTGCGCACGAACATATGAGTTTCACTTAACAGAGCCTCATATGGCAAATTTTGAAAATTGAATAAAATAAAAAGTGGACTAACCAGGATCGAAATTTTTTATGTGGATTAGTCCCCATCCCAAGTAGGTTAGATGGTATATAGCATGTACATACGAAGTTTTTAGTTTGTGCGCACTAACATAGGAGTTTCACTTAACAAAGCCTCAAGGGCAAATTTTGAAAATTGAATTAAAAAAAAAAAGATGACTCAGGATCAAAATTTTTAATGTGGATTAGTCCTCATCCCAAGTAGGTTGGATAGTATATAGCATGTACATACGAAGTTTTTAGTTTGTGCGCACGAACATATGAGTTTCACTCAACAGAGCCTCTATGGCAAATTTTGAAAATTGAATTAAAAAAAACTAGACGACCCAGAATCAAAATTTTTAATGTGGATTAGTCCCCATCCCAAGTAGGTTAGATGGTATATAGCATTTGTATACGAAGTTTGTACTTTGTGGGCAAGAACATATGAGTTTCACTTAACAGAGCCTCTATGGCAAATTTTGAAAATTGAATTTAAGAAAAACTAAATGACTCAGTATCAAAATTTTTTATGTGCACTAGTCCTCATCCAACGTAGGTTGAATAGTACGTAGCATTTCCATATAAAGTTATTAGTTTGTGCGCACTAACACATGAATTTCACTTAGGAGTGCCTCATATGGCAAATTTTAAAAATTGAATTTAAAAAAAAACTAGACAATCCAGGATCAAAATTTTTTATGTGGATTCGTCATCATCCCAAGTAGGTTGGATTGTATATAGCATTTGCATACGAAGTTTTTACTTTGTGCGCACTAAAATAGGAGTTTCACTTAACAGAGCCTCATGGGCAAATTTTGAAAATTGAATTAAAAAAAACTAAATGACTCAGTATCAAAATTTTTAATGTGGATTAGTCCTCATTTCAAGTAGGATAGATTGTATATAGCATGTACATACGAAGTTATTAGTTTGTGCGCACGAACATATGAGTTTCACTTAACAGAGCCTCATATGGCAAATTTGTAAAATTGAATTTAAAAAATCTAGACGACCCAGGATCAAAATTTTTATGTGGATTAGTCCTCATTCCAAAAAGGATAGATTGTATATAGTATGTACATACGAAGTTTTTAGTTTGTGCGCACGAACATATGAGTTTCACTTAACAGAGCCCCATATGGCAAATTTTGAAAATTGAATTTAAAAAAAAACTAGACAATCCAGGATCAAAATTTTTTATGTGGATTCGTCCCCATCTCAAGTAGGTTAGATGGTATATAGTATGTACATACGAAGTTTTTAGTTTGTGCCCTTGAACATATGAGTTTCACTTAACAGAGCCTCATATGGCAAATTTTGAAAATTGAATTTAGAAAAAAAAAAAAGATGACTCAGGATCAAAATTTTTAATGTGGATTAGTCCTCATTTCAAGTAGGATAGATTGTATATAGCATGTACATACGAAGTTTTTAGTTTGGACGCACTAACACATGAATTTCACTTAACAGAGCCTCATATGGCAAATTTTGAAAATTGAATAAAATAAAAAGTAGACGACCCAGAATCAAAATTTTTTATGTGGATTAGTCGTCATCCCAAGTAGATTGGATTGTATATAGCATTTGCATACGAAGTTTTTACTTTGTGCGCACTAAAATAGGAGTTTCACTTAACAGAGCCTCAAGGGCAAATTTTGAAAATTGAATTTAAAAAAACTAAATGACTCAGTATCAAAATTTTTAATGTGGATTAGTCCTCATTTCAAGTAGGATAGATTGTATATAGCATGTACATACGAAGTTATTAGTTTGTGCGCACGAACATATGAGTTTCACTTAACAGAGCCTCATATGGCAAATTTGGAAAATTGAATTTAAAAAATCTAGACGACCCAGGATCAAAATTTTTATGTGGATTAGTCCTCATTCCAAAAAGGATAGATTGTATATAGCATGTACATACGAAGTTTTTAGTTTGTGCGCACGAACATATGAGTTTCACTTAACAGAGCCCCATATGGCAAATTTTGAAAATGGAATTTAAAAAATCTAGACGACCCAGGATCAAAATTTTTATGTGGATTAGTCCTCATTCCAAAAAGGATAGATTGTATATAGCATGTACATACGAAGTTTTTAGTTTGTGCCCTTGAACATATGAGTTTCACTTAACAGAGCCTCATATGGCAAATTTTGAAAATTGGAAAAAAAAAAAAAGTGGACTACCCAGGATCAAAGTTTTTTATGTGCACTAGTCCTCATCCAACGTAGGTTGAATAGTACGTAGCATTTCTATATTAAGTTATTAGTTTGGGCGCACTAACACATGAATTTCACTTAGGAGTGCCCCATATGGCAAATTTTAAAAATTGAATTTAAAAAAAAACTAGATGACTCAGTATCAAAATTTTTAATGTGGATTAGTCCTCATCCCAAGTAGGTTGGATAGTATATAGCATGTACATACGAAGTATTTAGTTTGTGCGCACGAACATATGGGTTTCACTTAACAGAGCCTCAAGGGCAAATATTGAAAATTGATTTAAAAAAAAAACTAGACGACCCAGGATCAAAATTTTTATGTGGATTAGTCCCCATCTCAAGTAGGTTTGATTGCATAAAGCATGTACATACGAAGTTTTTAGTTTGTGCGCACGAACATATGAGTTTCACTCAACAGAGCCTCTATGGCAAATTTTGAAAATTGAATTTAAAAAATCTAGACGACCCAGGATCAAAATTTTTATGTGGATTAGTCCCCATCTCAAGTAGGTTTGATTGCATATAGCATGTGCATACGAAGTTTTTCGTTTGTGCGCACGAACACATGAGTTTCATTTAACAGAGCCTCATATGGCAAATTTGGAAAATTGAATTTAAAAAAACTAGACGACCCAGGATCAAAAATTTTTATGTGGATTAGTCCTCATTCCAAGAAGAATAGATTGTATATAGCATGTACATACGAAGTATTTAGTTTGTGCGCACGAACATATGAGTTTCACTTAACAGAGCCTCATATGGCAAATTTTGAAAATTGAATTAAAAAAAACTAGACGACCCAGGATCAAAATTTTTTATGTGGATTCGTCATCATCCCAAGTAGGTTGGATTGTATATAGTATGTACATACGAAGTTTTTAGTTTGTGCGCTCGAACATATGAGTTTCACTCAACAGAGCCTCTATGGCAAATTTTGAAAATTGAATTTAAAAAATCTAGACGACCCAGGATCAAAATTTTTATGTGGATTAGTCCCCATCTCAAGTAGGTTTGATTGCATAAAGCATGTGCATACGAAGTTTTTCGTTTGTGCGCACGAACATATGAGTTTCACTTAACAGAGCCTCATATGGAAATTTGGAAAATTGAATTTAAAAAAACTAGACGACCCAGGATCAAAAATTTTTATGTGGATTAGTCCCCATCCCAAGTAGGTTAGATGGTATATGGCATGTACATACGAAGTTTTTAGTATGTGCGCACTAACATAGGAGTTTCACTTAACAGAGCCTCAAGGGCAAATTTTTAAAATTGAATTAAAAAAAAAAAAGATGACTCAGGATCAAAATGTTTAATGTGGATTAGTCCTCATTTCAAGTAGGATAGATTGTATATAGCATGTACATTCGAAGTTTTTAGTTTGGGCGCACTAACACATGAATTTCACTTAACAGAGCCTCATATGGCAAATTTTGAAAATTGAATAAAAACAAACTAGACAACGCAGGATCAAAATTTTTTATGTGGATTCGTCATCATCCCAAGTAGGTTGGATTGTATATAGTATGTACATACGAAGTTTTTAGTTTGTGCGCTCGAACATATGAGTTTCACTCAACAGAGCCTCTATGGCAAATTTTGAAAATTGAATTTAAAAAAACTAAATGACTCAGTATCAAAATTTTTAATGTGGATTAGTCCTCATTTCAAGTAGGATAGATTGTATATAGCACGTACATACGAAGTTATTAGTTGTGCGCACGAACATATGAGTTTCACTTAACAGAGCCTCATATGGCAAATTTTGAAAATTGGAAAAAAAAAAAACTGGACTACCCAGGATCAAAATTTTTTATGTGCACTGGTCCTCATCTAACGTAGGTTGAATAGTACGTAGCATTTCTATATTAAGTTATTAGTTTGGGCGCACTAACACATGAATTTCACTTAGGAGTGCCCCATATGGCAAATTTTAAAAATTGAATTTAAAAAAAAACTAGACAATCCAGGATCAAAATTTTTTATGTGGATTCGTCCCCATCTCAAGTAGGTTAGATGGTATATAGTATGTACATACGAAGTTTTTAGTTTGTGCGCACTAACATAGGAGTTTCACTTAACAGAGCCTCAAGGGCAAATTTTGAAAATTGAATTTAGAAAAAAAAAATAGATGACTCAGGATCAAAATTTTTAATGTGGATTAGTCCTCATTTCAAGTAGGGTAGATTGTATATAGCATGTACATACGAAGTTTTTAGTTTGGGCGCACTAACACATGAACTTCACTTAACAGAGCCTCATATGGCAAATTTTGAAAATTGAATAAAAACAAACTAGACAACGCAGGATCAAAATTTTTTATGTGGATTAGTCGTCATCCCAAGTAGATTGGATTGTATATAGCATTTGCATACGAAGTTTTTACTTTGTGCGCACGAACATATGAGTTTCACTTAACAGAGCCTCATATGGCAAATTTGGAAAATTGAATTTAAAAAATCTAGACGACCCAGGATCAAAATTTTTATGTGGATTAGTCCTCATTCCAAAAAGGATAGATTGTATATAGCATGTACATACGAAGTTTTTCGTTTGTGCACACGAACATATGGGTTTCACTTAACAGAGCCTCATATGGCAAATTTTGAAAATTGGAAAAAAAAAAAAAAACTGGACTACCCAGGATCAAAATTTTTTATGTGCACTAGTCCACATCCAACGTAGGTTGAATAGTACGTAGCATTTCTATATTAAGTTATTAGTTTGGGCGCACTAACACATGAATTTCACTTAGGAGTGCCCCATATGGCAAATTTTAAAAATTGAATTTAAAAAAAAACTAGACAATCCAGGATCAAAATTTTTTATGTGGATTCGTCCCCATCTCAAGTAGGTTAGATGGTATATAGTATGTACATACGAAGTTTTTAGTTTGTGCCCTTGAACATATGAGTTTCACTTAACAGAGCCTCATATGGCAAATTTTGAAAATTGAATTTAAAAAAAAAAGATGACTCAGGATCAAAATTTTTTATGTGGATTCGTCATCATCCCAAGTAGGTTGGATTGTATATAGTATGTACATACGAAGTTTTTAGTTTGTGCGCTCGAACATATGAGTTTCACTCAACAGAGCCTCTATGGCAAATTTTGAAAATTGAATTTAAGAAAAACTAAATGACTCAGTATCAAAATTTTTAATGTGGATTAGTCCTCATTTCAAGTAGGATAGATTGTATATAGTATGTACATACGAAGTTTTTAGTTTGTGCGCACTAACATAGGAGTTTCACTTAACAGAGCCTCAAGGGCAAATTTTGAAAATTGAATTTAAAAAAAAAAGATGACTCAGGATCAAAATTTTTAATGTGGATTAGTCCTGTAAAGAAGAAAAATGTCGCAGCATTTTTCTTCCCACAGCTGTTCGCCGACTTCACCACACTGGTGTACGCTATTAGCGATCCAGGGCCGCCAACACTAGCAAGTGGCCGAGTGTGGTGAGACGAAGCTTCGAGAAAGCGAATCAGCGAGAGGGAGAGAGCGACCGAGGGTACACGGTATGAAGAAAAATGGAGAGCGAGGGGATTCTGTGCTGAGTGTTCGAGGAGTACGATTCGTGCGGTCCGATTGGATGGTTGTTAAACGCTTTCTTTGATATATAAAAAACAAATCATTGCTCGATCAAAGTGCCAAAGTCAATTTATTTCGTTATAATACTATATATGCAAATATTTCATTTATTGTGCACATAATAAATCCAGAATATTATCTCATATGAATCTTTAATCTATGACAGTTTTCTTTTTTTTACTGTATACAATGCAATTATGAATAAAATGAACTTTGTTGTTTTGTTAAACAAAAAAAGAACAAAAGTCGTGATTAACTGAACCCTGGTGCCGACGGTTATACCCCGGCACGTACAGGTAAAATTTATTCTATTATAGTCCTCATTCCAAAAAGGATAGATTGTATATAGCATGTACATACGAAGTTTTTAGTTTGTGCGCACGAACATATGAGTTTCACTTAACAGAGCCTCTATGGCAAATTTTGAAAATTGAATTTAAGAAAAACTAAATGACTCATGTGAGAAGGAAGAACTTTTTCCTATCACATATATTATTTTTCACTTTGGATTTATAAAAAAATATAATTATTATTAATAGGAGTAGGCTAAGAATTATGTCGTAATGTAGTTTGTCGTTTTCATTTTTTTTGGATTTATAAAAATAATTTTTATTAATAGTAATAGGCTATGAATTAAGTAGTTTGTAGTTTTTCATATCTTTTCCTATATAAAGGCTTGCTGGTACAAAGAGTGAGTCAGTCGAGTTAAGAGCTAAGAAAAAGGCAAACAGGCCATAAAGACTTGTATAAATAAATTAAAATAATAAAAATTAAGCGTACAAAAATAAATTTAATGTAACGATACCCTGGAACCGACGGTTCTCACCCCCGCAACCGGAAAACTTCGTGACACTCAGTATCAAAATTTTTATGTGGATTAGTCCTCATTTCAAGTAGGATAGATTGTATATAGCATGTACATACAAAATTTTTAGTTTGTGCGCACGAACATATGGGTTTCACTTAACAGAGCCTCATATGGCAAATTTTGAAAATTGAATAAAAAAAAAACTAGACGTACCAGGATCAAAATTTTTTATGTGGAATAGTTCTCATCTCAAGTAGGTTGGATAGTACATACGAAGTATTTAGTTTGTGCGCACGAACATATGAGTTTCACTTAACAGAGCCTCATATGGCAAATTTTGAAAATTGAATAAAAAAAAACTATACGACCCAAGATCAAAATTTTTTATGTGGATTAGTCCCCATCCCAAGTACGTTAGATTGCATATAGCATGTACATACAAAGTTATTAGTTTGTGCGCACTAACACATAAATTTCACTTAAACGAGCCTCATAATGCAAATTTTGAAAATTGAATAAAAAAAAAAACTTAGACGACCCAGGATCAAAACTTTTTATGTGGATTAGTCCTCATCTCAAGTAGGTTTGATTGCATAAAGCATGTACATACGAAGTTATTAGTTTGTGCGCACGAACATATGAGTTTCACTTAACAGAGCCTCATATGGCAAATTTTAAAAATTGAATTTAAAAAAAAAAGATGACTCAGGATCAAAATTTTTAATGTGGATTAGTCCTCATCCCAAGTAGGTTGGATAGTATATAGCATGTACATACGAAGTTTTTATTTTGTGCGCACGAACATATGGGTTTCACTTAACAGAGCCTCAAGGGCAAATTTTGAAAATTAAATAAAAAAAAAACTAGATGACTCAGTATCAAAATTTTTTATGTGGAATAGTCCTCATCCCAAGTAGGTTGGATTGTATATAGCATGTACATACGAAGTTTTTAGTTTGGGCGCACGAACATATGAGTTTCACTTAACAGAGCCTCATATGGCAAATTTGGAAAATTGAATTAAAAAAAACTAGACGACCCAGGATCAAAAATTTTTATGTGGATTAGTCCTCATCTCAAGTAGGTTTGATTGCATAAAGCATGTACATACGAAGTTATTAGTTTGTGCGCACGAACATATGAGTTTCACTTAACAGAGCCTCATATGGCAAATTTTGAAAATTGAATTTAAAAAAAAAAGATGACTCAGGATCAAAATTTTTAATGTGGATTAGTCCTCATTCCAAGAAGGATAGATTGTATATAGCATGTACATACGAAGTATTTAGTTTGTGCGCACGAACATATGAGTTTCACTTAACAGAGCCTCATATGGCAAATTTTGAAAATTGAATTTAAAAAAACTAGACGACCCAAGATCAAAATTTTTTATGTGGATTCGTCATCATCCCAAGTAGGTTGGATTGTATATAGTATGTACATACGAAGTTTTTAGTTTGTGCGCTCGAACATATGAGTTTCACTCAACAGAGCCTCTATGGCAAATTTTGAAAATTGAATTTAAAAAATCTAGACGACCCAGGATCAAAATTTTTTATGTGGATTAGTCCCCATCCCAAGTACGTTAGATTGCATATAGCATGTACATACGAAGTTTTTAGTTTGGGCGCACTAACACATAAATTTCACTTAAACGAGCCTCATAATGCAAATTTTGAAAATTGAATAAAAAAAAAACTTAGACGACCCAGTATCAAAATTTTTTATGTGGTTTAGTCCTCATTCCAAGTAAGCATTGTATATAGCATTTGCATACGAAATTTTTATTTTGGGCGCATGAATTTTACTTAACCGAGCCTCATATTGCAAATTATTAAAATTGAATTAAAAAAAAATTAGATGACTCAGGATCAAAATTTTTAATGTGGATTAGTCCTCATCCCAAGTAGGTTAGATGGTATGTAGTATGTACATACGAAGTTTTTAGTTTGTGCCCTTGAACATATGAGTTTCACTTAACAGAGCCTCATATGGCAAATTTTGAAAATTGAATTTAGAAAAAAAAAAAATGATGACTCAGGATCAAAATTTTTAATGTGGATTAGTCCTCATTTCAAGTAGGATAGATTGTATATAGCATGTACATACGAAGTTATTAGTTGTGCGCACGAACATATGAGTTTCACTTAACAGAGCCTCTATGGCAAATTTTGAAAATTGAATAAAAAAAAAACTAGACGACCCAGAATCAAAATTTTTAATGTGGAATAGTTCTCATCTCAAGTAGGTTGGATAGTACATACGAAGTATTTAGTTTGTGCGCACGAACATATGAGTTTCACTTAACAGAGCCTCATATGGCAAATTTTAAAAATTGAATTTAAAAAAAAAAGATGACTCAGGATCAAAATTTTTAATGTGGATTAGTCCTCATCCCAAGTAGGTTGGATAGTATATAGCATGTACATACGAAGTTTTTATTTTGGGCGCACGAACATATGGGTTTCACTTAACAGAGCCTCAAGGGCAAATTTTGAAAATTAAATAAAAAAAAAACTAGATGACTCAGTATCAAAATTTTTTATGTGGAATAGTCCTCATCCCAAGTAGGTTGGATTGTATATAGCATGTACATACGAAGTTATTAGTTTGTGCGCACGAACATATGAGTTTCACTTAACAGAGCCTCATATGGCAAATTTGGAAAATTGAATTAAAAAAAACTAGACGACCCAGGATCAAAAATTTTTATGTGGATTCGTCATCATCCCAAGTAGGTTGGATTGTATATAGTATGTACATACGAAGTTTTTAGTTTGTGCGCTCGAACATATGAGTTTCACTCAACAGAGCCTCTATGGCAAATTTTGAAAATTGAATTTAAAAAATCTAGACGACCCAGGATCAAAATTTTTTATGTGGATTAGTCCCCATCCCAAGTACGTTAGATTGCATATAGCATGTACATACGAAGTTTTTAGTTTGGGCGCACTAACACATAAATTTCACTTAAACGAGCCTCAAGGGCAAATTTTGAAAATTGAATTTAGAAAAAAAAAAATGATGACTCAGGATCAAAATTTTTAATGTGGATTAGTCCTCATTTCAAGTAGGATAGATTGTATATAGCATGTACATACGAAGTTATTAGTTGTGCGCACGAACATATGAGTTTCACTTAACAGAGCCTCTATGGCAAATTTTGAAAATTGAATAAAAAAAAAACTAGACGACCCAGAATCAAAATTTTTAATGTGGAATAGTTCTCATCTCAAGTAGGTTGGATAGTACATACGAAGTATTTAGTTTGTGCGCACGAACATATGAGTTTCACTTAACAGAGCCTCATATGGCAAATTTTAAAAATTGAATTTAAAAAAAAAAGATGACTCAGGATCAAAATTTTTAATGTGGATTAGTCCTCATCCCAAGTAGGTTGGATAGTATATAGCATGTACATACGAAGTTTTTATTTTGTGCGCACGAACATATGGGTTTCACTTAACAGAGCCTCAAGGGCAAATTTTGAAAATTAAATAAAAAAAAAACTAGATGACTCAGTATCAAAATTTTTTATGTGGAATAGTCCTCATCCCAAGTAGGTTGGATTGTATATAGCATGTACATACGAAGTTATTAGTTTGTGCGCACGAACATATGAGTTTCACTTAACAGAGCCTCATATGGCAAATTTGGAAAATTGAATTAAAAAAAACTAAATGACTCAGTATCAAAATTTTTAATGTGGATTAGTCCTCATCTCAAGTAGGTTTGATTGCATAAAGCATGTACATACGAAGTTATTAGTTTGTGCGCACGAACATATGAGTTTCACTTAACAGAGCCTCATATGGCAAATTTTAAAAATTGAATTTAAAAAAAAAAGATGACTCAGGATCAAAATTTTTAATGTGGAATAGTCCTCATCCCAAGTAGGTTGGATTGTATATAGCATGTACATACGAAGTTATTAGTTGTGCGCACGAACATATGAGTTTCACTTAACAGAGCCTCTATGGCAAATTTTGAAAATTGAATAAAAAAAAAACTAGACGACCCAGAATCAAAATTTTTAATGTGGAATAGTTCTCATCTCAAGTAGGTTGGATAGTACATACGAAGTATTTAGTTTGTGCGCACGAACATATGAGTTTCACTTAACAGAGCCTCATATGGCAAATTTTAAAAATTGAATTTAAAAAAAAAAAGATGACTCAGGATCAAAATTTTTAATGTGGATTAGTCCTCATCCCAAGTAGGTTGGATAGTATATAGCATGTACATACGAAGTTTTTATTTTGTGCGCACGAACATATGGGTTTCACTTAACAGAGCCTCAAGGGCAAATTTTGAAAATTAAATAAAAAAAAAACTAGATGACTTAGTATCAAAATTTTTTATGTGGAATAGTCCTCATCCCAAGTAGGTTGGATTGTATATAGCATGTACATACGAAGTTATTAGTTTGTGCGCACGAACATATGAGTTTCACTTAACAGAGCCTCATATGGCAAATTTGGAAAATTGAATTAAAAAAAACTAGACGACCCAGGATCAAAAATTTTTATGTGGATTAGTCCTCATCTCAAGTAGGTTTGATTGCATAAAGCATGTACATACGAAGTTATTAGTTTGTGCGCACGAACATATGAGTTTCACTTAACAGAGCCTCATATGGCAAATTTTGAAAATTGAATTTAAAAAAAAAAGATGACTCAGGATCAAAATTTTTAATGTGGATTAGTCCTCATTCCAAGAAGGATAGATTGTATATAGCATGTACATACGAAGTATTTAGTTTGTGCGCACGAACATATGAGTTTCACTTAACAGAGCCTCATATGGCAAATTTTGAAAATTGAATTTAAAAAAACTAGACGACCCAGGATCAAAATTTTTTATGTGGATTCGTCATCATCCCAAGTAGGTTGGATTGTATATAGTATGTACATACGAAGTTTTTAGTTTGTGCGCACGAACATATGAGTTTCACTCAACAGAGCCTCTATGGCAAATTTTGAAAATTAAATAAAAAAAAAACTAGATGACTCAGTATCAAAATTTTTTATGTGGAATAGTCCTCATCCCAAGTAGGTTTGATTGCATAAAGCATGTACATACGAAGTTATTAGTTTGTGCGCACGAACATATGAGTTTCACTTAACAGAGCCTCATATGGCAAATTTTAAAAATTGAATTTAAAAAAAAAAGATGACTCAGGATCAAAATTTTTAATGTGGAATAGTCCTCATCCCAAGTAGGTTGGATTGTATATAGTATGTACATACGAAGTTTTTAGTTTGTGCGCTCGAACATATGAGTTTCACTCAACAGAGCCTCTATGGCAAATTTTGAAAATTGAATTTAAAAAATCTAGACGACCCAGGATCAAAATTTTTTATGTGGATTAGTCCCCATCCCAAGTACGTTAGATTGCATATAGCATGTACATACGAAGTTTTTAGTTTGGGCGCACTAACACATAAATTTCACTTAAACGAGCCTCATAATGCAAATTTTGAAAATTGAATAAAAAAAAAACTTAGACGACCCAGTATCAAAATTTTTTATGTGGTTTAGTCCTCATTCCAAGTAAGCATTGTATATAGCATTTGCATACGAAATTTTTATTTTGGGCGCATGAATTTTACTTAACCGAGCCTCATATTGCAAATTATTAAAATTGAATTAAAAAAAAATTAGATGACTCAGGATCAAAATTTTTAATGTGGATTAGTCCTCATCCCAAGTAGGTTAGATGGTATGTAGTATGTACATACGAAGTTTTTAGTTTGTGCCCTTGAACATATGAGTTTCACTTAACAGAGCCTCATATGGCAAATTTTGAAAATTGAATTTAGAAAAAAAAAATGATGACTCAGGATCAAAATTTTTAATGTGGATTAGTCCTCATTTCAAGTAGGATAGATTGTATATAGCATGTACATACGAAGTTATTAGTTGTGCGCACGAACATATGAGTTTCACTTAACAGAGCCTCTATGGCAATTTTTGAAAATTGAATAAAAAAAAAACTAGACGACCCAGAATCAAAATTTTTAATGTGGAATAGTTCTCATCTCAAGTAGGTTGGATAGTACATACGAAGTATTTAGTTTGTGCGCACGAACATATGAGTTTCACTTAACAGAGCCTCATATGGCAAATTTTGAAAATTGAATAAAAAAAAAAACTTAGACGACCCAGGATCAAAACTTTTTATGTGGATTAGTCCTCATCTCAAGTAGGTTTGATTGCATAAAGCATGTACATACGAAGTTATTAGTTTGTGCGCACGAACATATGAGTTTCACTTAACAGAGCCTCATATGGCAAATTTTAAAAATTGAATTTAAAAAAAAAAATGATGACTCAGGATCAAAATTTTTAATGTGGATTAGTCCTCATTTCAAGTAGGATAGATTGTATATAGCATGTACATACGAAGTTATTAGTTGTGCGCACGAACATATGAGTTTCACTTAACAGAGCCTCTATGGCAAATTTTGAAAATTGAATAAAAAAAAAACTAGACGACCCAGAATCAAAATTTTTAATGTGGAATAGTTCTCATCTCAAGTAGGTTGGATAGTACATACGAAGTATTTAGTTTGTGCGCACGAACATATGAGTTTCACTTAACAGAGCCTCATATGGCAAATTTTAAAAATTGAATTTAAAAAAAAAAGATGACTCAGGATCAAAATTTTTAATGTGGATTAGTCCTCATCTCAAGTAGGTTTGATTGCATAAAGCATGTACATACGAAGTTATTAGTTTGTGCGCACGAACATATGAGTTTCACTTAACAGAGCCTCATATGGCAAATTTTAAAAATTGAATTTAAAAAAAAAAATGATGACTCAGGATCAAAATTTTTAATGTGGATTAGTCCTCATTTCAAGTAGGATAGATTGTATATAGCATGTACATACGAAGTTATTAGTTGTGCGCACGAACATATGAGTTTCACTTAACAGAGCCTCTATGGCAAATTTTGAAAATTGAATAAAAAAAAAACTAGACGACCCAGAATCAAAATTTTTAATGTGGAATAGTTCTCATCTCAAGTAGGTTGGATAGTACATACGAAGTATTTAGTTTGTGCGCACGAACATATGAGTTTCACTTAACAGAGCCTCATATGGCAAATTTTGAAAATTGAATTTAAAAAAAAAAGATGACTCAGGATCAAAATTTTTAATGTGGATTAGTCCTCATTCCAAGAAGGATAGATTGTATATAGCATGTACATACGAAGTATTTAGTTTGTGCGCACGAACATATGAGTTTCACTTAACAGAGCCTCATATGGCAAATTTTGAAAATTGAATTTAAAAAAACTAGACGACCCAGGATCAAAATTTTTTATGTGGATTCGTCATCATCCCAAGTAGGTTGGATTGTATATAGTATGTACATACGAAGTTTTTAGTTTGTGCGCTCGAACATATGAGTTTCACTCAACAGAGCCTCTATGGCAAATTTTGAAAATTGAATTTAAAAAATCTAGACGACCCAGGATCAAAATTTTTTATGTGGATTAGTCCCCATCCCAAGTACGTTAGATTGCATATAGCATGTACATACGAAGTTTTTAGTTTGGGCGCACTAACACATAAATTTCACTTAAACGAGCCTCATAATGCAAATTTTGAAAATTGAATAAAAAAAAAACTTAGACGACCCAGTATCAAAATTTTTTATGTGGTTTAGTCCTCATTCCAAGTAAGCATTGTATATAGTATTTGCATACGAAATTTTTATTTTGGGCGCATGAATTTTACTTAACCGAGCCTCATATTGCAAATTATTAAAATTGAATTAAAAAAAAATTAGATGACTCAGGATCAAAATTTTTAATGTGGATTAGTCCTCATCCCAAGTAGGTTAGATGGTATGTAGTATGTACATACGAAGTTTTTAGTTTGTGCCCTTGAACATATGAGTTTCACTTAACAGAGCCTCATATGGCAAATTTTGAAAATTGAATTTAGAAAAAAAAAAATGATGACTCAGGATCAAAATTTTTAATGTGGATTAGTCCTCATTTCAAGTAGGATAGATTGTATATAGCATGTACATACGAAGTTATTAGTTGTGCGCACGAACATATGAGTTTCACTTAACAGAGCCTCTATGGCAAATTTTGAAAATTGAATAAAAAAAAAACTAGACGACCCAGAATCAAAATTTTTAATGTGGAATAGTTCTCATCTCAAGTAGGTTGGATAGTACATACGAAGTATTTAGTTTGTGCGCACGAACATATGAGTTTCACTTAACAGAGCCTCATATGGCAAATTTTAAAAATTGAATTTAAAAAAAAAAGATGACTCAGGATCAAAATTTTTAATGTGGATTAGTCCTCATCCCAAGTAGGTTGGATAGTATATAGCATGTACATACGAAGTTTTTATTTTGTGCGCACGAACATATGGGTTTCACTTAACAGAGCCTCAAGGGCAAATTTTGAAAATTAAATAAAAAAAAAACTAGATGACTCAGTATCAAAATTTTTTATGTGGAATAGTCCTCATCCCAAGTAGGTTGGATTGTATATAGCATGTACATACGAAGTTATTAGTTTGTGCGCACGAACATATGAGTTTCACTTAACAGAGCCTCATATGGCAAATTTGGAAAATTGAATTAAAAAAAACTAGACGACCCAGGATCAAAAATTTTTATGTGGATTAGTCCTCATCTCAAGTAGGTTTGATTGCATAAAGCATGTACATACGAAGTTATTAGTTTGTGCGCACGAACATATGAGTTTCACTTAACAGAGCCTCATATGGCAAATTTTAAAAATTGAATTTAAAAAAAAAAATGATGACTCAGGATCAAAATTTTTAATGTGGATTAGTCCTCATTTCAAGTAGGATAGATTGTATATAGCATGTACATACGAAGTTATTAGTTGTGCGCACGAACATATGAGTTTCACTTAACAGAGCCTCTATGGCAAATTTTGAAAATTGAATAAAAAAAAAACTAGACGACCCAGAATCAAAATTTTTAATGTGGAATAGTTCTCATCTCAAGTAGGTTGGATAGTACATACGAAGTATTTAGTTTGTGCGCACGAACATATGAGTTTCACTTAACAGAGCCTCATATGGCAAATTTTAAAAATTGAATTTAAAAAAAAAAGATGACTCAGGATCAAAATTTTTAATGTGGATTAGTCCTCATCCCAAGTAGGTTGGATAGTATATAGCATGTACATACGAAGTTTTTATTTTGTGCGCACGAACATATGGGTTTCACTTAACAGAGCCTCAAGGGCAAATTTTGAAAATTAAATAAAAAAAAAACTAGATGACTCAGTATCAAAATTTTTTATGTGGAATAGTCCTCATCCCAAGTAGGTTGGATTGTATATAGCATGTACATACGAAGTTATTAGTTTGTGCGCACGAACATATGAGTTTCACTTAACAGAGCCTCATATGGCAAATTTGGAAAATTGAATTAAAAAAAACTAGACGACCCAGGATCAAAAATTTTTATGTGGATTAGTCCTCATCTCAAGTAGGTTTGATTGCATAAAGCATGTACATACGAAGTTATTAGTTTGTGCGCACGAACATATGAGTTTCACTTAACAGAGCCTCAAGGGCAAATTTTGAAAATTGAATTTAAAAAAAAACTAGATGACTCAGTATCAAAATTTTTAATGTGGATTAGTCCTCATCCCAAGTAGGTTGGATAGTATATAGCATGTACATACGAAGTATTTAGTTTGTGCGCACGAACATATGGGTTTCACTTAACAGAGCCTCAAGGGCAAATATTGAAAATTGATTTAAAAAAAAAACTAGACGACCCCGGATCAAAATTTTTATGTGGATTAGTCCCCATCTCAAGTAGGTTTGATTGCATAAAGCATGTACATACGAAGTTATTAGTTTGTGCGCACGAACATATGGGTTTCACTTAACAGAGCCTCAAGGGCAAATTTTGAAAATTGAATTTAAAAAAACTAGACGACCCAGGATCAAAATTTTTTATGTGGATTCGTCATCATCCCAAGTAGGTTGGATTGTATATAGTATGTACATACGAAGTTTTTAGTTTGTGCGCTCGAACATATGAGTTTCACTCAACAGAGCCTCTATGGCAAATTTTGAAAATTGAATTTAAAAAATCTAGACGACCCAGGATCAAAATTTTTTATGTGGATTAGTCCCCATCCCAAGTACGTTAGATTGCATATAGCATGTACATACGAAGTTTTTAGTTTGGGCGCACTAACACATAAATTTCACTTAAACGAGCCTCATAATGCAAATTTTGAAAATTGAATAAAAAAAAAACTTAGACGACCCAGTATCAAAATTTTTTATGTGGTTTAGTCCTCATTCCAAGTAAGCATTGTATATAGCATTTGCATACGAAATTTTTTTTTTGGGCGCATGAATTTTACTTAACCGAGCCTCATATTGCAAATTATTAAAATTGAATTAAAAAAAAATTAGATGACTCAGGATCAAAATTTTTAATGTGGATTAGTCCTCATCCCAAGTAGGTTAGATGGTATGTAGTATGTACATACGAAGTTTTTAGTTTGTGCCCTTGAACATATGAGTTTCACTTAACAGAGCCTCATATGGCAAATTTTGAAAATTGAATTTAGAAAAAAAAAAAATGATGACTCAGGATCAAAATTTTTAATGTGGATTAGTCCTCATTTCAAGTAGGATAGATTGTATATAGCATGTACATACGAAGTTATTAGTTGTGCGCACGAACATATGAGTTTCACTTAACAGAGCCTCTATGGCAAATTTTGAAAATTGAATAAAAAAAAAACTAGACGACCCAGAATCAAAATTTTTAATGTGGAATAGTTCTCATCTCAAGTAGGTTGGATAGTACATACGAAGTATTTAGTTTGTGCGCACGAACATATGAGTTTCACTTAACAGAGCCTCATATGGCAAATTTTAAAAATTGAATTTAAAAAAAAAAGATGACTCAGGATCAAAATTTTTAATGTGGATTAGTCCTCATCCCAAGTAGGTTGGATAGTATATAGCATGTACATACGAAGTTTTTATTTTGTGCGCACGAACATATGGGTTTCACTTAACAGAGCCTCAAGGGCAAATTTTGAAAATTAAATAAAAAAAAAACTAGATGACTCAGTATCAAAATTTTTTATGTGGAATAGTCCTCATCCCAAGTAGGTTGGATTGTATATAGCATGTACATACGAAGTTATTAGTTTGTGCGCACGAACATATGAGTTTCACTTAACAGAGCCTCATATGGCAAATTTGGAAAATTGAATTAAAAAAAACTAGACGACCCAGGATCAAAAATTTTTATGTGGATTAGTCTTCATCTCAAGTAGGTTTGATTGCATAAAGCATGTACATACGAAGTTATTAGTTTGTGCGCACGAACATATGAGTTTCACTTAACAGAGCCTCATATGGCAAATTTTAAAAATTGAATTTAAAAAAAAAAATGATGACTCAGGATCAAAATTTTTAATGTGGATTAGTCCTCATTTCAAGTAGGATAGATTGTATATAGCATGTACATACGAAGTTATTAGTTGTGCGCACGAACATATGAGTTTCACTTAACAGAGCCTCTATGGCAAATTTTGAAAATTGAATAAAAAAAAAACTAGACGACCCAGAATCAAAATTTTTAATGTGGAATAGTTCTCATCTCAAGTAGGTTGGATAGTACATACGAAGTATTTAGTTTGTGCGCACGAACATATGAGTTTCACTTAACAGAGCCTCATATGGCAAATTTTAAAAATTGAATTTAAAAAAAAAAGATGACTCAGGATCAAAATTTTTAATGTGGATTAGTCCTCATCCCAAGTAGGTTGGATAGTATATAGCATGTACATACGAAGTTTTTATTTTGTGCGCACGAACATATGGGTTTCACTTAACAGAGCCTCAAGGGCAAATTTTGAAAATTAAATAAAAAAAAAACTAGATGACTCAGTATCAAAATTTTTTATGTGGAATAGTCCTCATCCCAAGTAGGTTGGATTGTATATAGCATGTACATACGAAGTTATTAGTTTGTGCGCACGAACATATGAGTTTCACTTAACAGAGCCTCATATGGCAAATTTGGAAAATTGAATTAAAAAAAACTAGACGACCCAGGATCAAAAATTTTTATGTGGATTAGTCCTCATCTCAAGTAGGTTTGATTGCATAAAGCATGTACATACGAAGTTATTAGTTTGTGCGCACGAACATATGAGTTTCACTTAACAGAGCCTCAAGGGCAAATTTTGAAAATTGAATTTAAAAAAAAACTAGATGACTCAGTATCAAAATTTTTAATGTGGATTAGTCCTCATCCCAAGTAGGTTGGATAGTATATAGCATGTACATACGAAGTATTTAGTTTGTGCGCACGAACATATGGGTTTCACTTAACAGAGCCTCAAGGGCAAATATTGAAAATTGATTTAAAAAAAAAACTAGACGACCCCGGATCAAAATTTTTATGTGGATTAGTCCCCATCTCAAGTAGGTTTGATTGCATAAAGCATGTACATACGAAGTTATTAGTTTGTGCGCACGAACATATGGGTTTCACTTAACAGAGCCTCAAGGGCAAATTTTGAAAATTGAATTTAAAAAAACTAGACGACCCAGGATCAAAATTTTTTATGTGGATTCGTCATCATCCCAAGTAGGTTGGATTGTATATAGTATGTACATACGAAGTTTTTAGTTTGTGCGCTCGAACATATGAGTTTCACTCAACAGAGCCTCTATGGCAAATTTTGAAAATTGAATTTAAAAAATCTAGACGACCCAGGATCAAAATTTTTTATGTGGATTAGTCCCCATCCCAAGTACGTTAGATTGCATATAGCATGTACATACGAAGTTTTTAGTTTGGGCGCACTAACACATAAATTTCACTTAAACGAGCCTCATAATGCAAATTTTGAAAATTGAATAAAAAAAAAACTTAGACGACCCAGTATCAAAATTTTTTATGTGGTTTAGTCCTCATTCCAAGTAAGCATTGTATATAGCATTTGCATACGAAATTTTTTTTTTGGGCGCATGAATTTTACTTAACCGAGCCTCATATTGCAAATTATTAAAATTGAATTAAAAAAAAATTAGATGACTCAGGATCAAAATTTTTAATGTGGATTAGTCCTCATCCCAAGTAGGTTAGATGGTATGTAGTATGTACATACGAAGTTTTTAGTTTGTGCCCTTGAACATATGAGTTTCACTTAACAGAGCCTCATATGGCAAATTTTGAAAATTGAATTTAGAAAAAAAAAAAATGATGACTCAGGATCAAAATTTTTAATGTGGATTAGTCCTCATTTCAAGTAGGATAGATTGTATATAGCATGTACATACGAAGTTATTAGTTGTGCGCACGAACATATGAGTTTCACTTAACAGAGCCTCTATGGCAAATTTTGAAAATTGAATAAAAAAAAAACTAGACGACCCAGAATCAAAATTTTTAATGTGGAATAGTCCTCATCCCAAGTAGGTTGGATTGTATATAGCATGTACATACGAAGTTATTAGTTGTGCGCACGAATATATGAGTTTCACTTAACAGAGCCTCTATGGCAAATTTTGAAAATTGAATAAAAAAAAAACTAGACGACCCAGAATCAAAATTTTTAATGTGGAATAGTTCTCATCTCAAGTAGGTTGGATAGTACATACGAAGTATTTAGTTTGTGCGCACGAACATATGAGTTTCACTTAACAGAGCCTCATATGGCAAATTTTAAAAATTGAATTTAAAAAAAAAAGATGACTCAGGATCAAAATTTTTAATGTGGATTAGTCCTCATCCCAAGTAGGTTGGATAGTATATAGCATGTACATACGAAGTTTTTATTTTGTGCGCACGAACATATGGGTTTCACTTAACAGAGCCTCAAGGGCAAATTTTGAAAATTAAATAAAAAAAAAACTAGATGACTCAGTATCAAAATTTTTTATGTGGAATAGTCCTCATCCCAAGTAGGTTGGATTGTATATAGCATGTACATACGAAGTTATTAGTTTGTGCGCACGAACATATGAGTTTCACTTAACAGAGCCTCATATGGCAAATTTGGAAAATTGAATTAAAAAAAACTAGACGACCCAGGATCAAAAATTTTTATGTGGATTAGTCCTCATCTCAAGTAGGTTTGATTGCATAAAGCATGTACATACGAAGTTATTAGTTTGTGCGCACGAACATATGAGTTTCACTTAACAGAGCCTCATATGGCAAATTTTGAAAATTGAATTTAAAAAAAAAAGATGACTCAGGATCAAAATTTTTAATGTGGATTAGTCCTCATTCCAAGAAGGATAGATTGTATATAGCATGTACATACGAAGTATTTAGTTTGTGCGCACGAACATATGAGTTTCACTTAACAGAGCCTCATATGGCAAATTTTGAAAATTGAATTTAAAAAAACTAGACGACCCAGGATCAAAATTTTTTATGTGGATTCGTCATCATCCCAAGTAGGTTGGATTGTATATAGTATGTACATACGAAGTTTTTAGTTTGTGCGCTCGAACATATGAGTTTCACTCAACAGAGCCTCTATGGCAAATTTTGAAAATTAAATAAAAAAAAAACTAGATGACTCAGTATCAAAATTTTTTATGTGGAATAGTCCTCATCCCAAGTAGGTTGGATTGTATATAGCATGTACATACGAAGTTATTAGTTTGTGCGCACGAACATATGAGTTTCACTTAACAGAGCCTCATATGGCAAATTTGGAAAATTGAATTAAAAAAAACTAGACGACCCAGGATCAAAAATTTTTATGTGGATTAGTCCTCATCTCAAGTAGGTTTGATTGCATAAAGCATGTACATACGAAGTTATTAGTTTGTGCGCACGAACATATGAGTTTCACTTAACAGAGCCTCATATGGCAAATTTTAAAAATTGAATTTAAAAAAAAAAGATGACTCAGGATCAAAATTTTTAATGTGGAATAGTCCTCATCCCAAGTAGGTTGGATTGTATATAGTATGTACATACGAAGTTTTTAGTTTGTGCGCTCGAACATATGAGTTTCACTCAACAGAGCCTCTATGGCAAATTTTGAAAATTGAATTTAAAAAATCTAGACGACCCAGGATCAAAATTTTTTATGTGGATTAGTCCCCATCCCAAGTACGTTAGATTGCATATAGCATGTACATACGAAGTTTTTAGTTTGGGCGCACTAACACATAAATTTCACTTAAACGAGCCTCATAATGCAAATTTTGAAAATTGAATAAAAAAAAAACTTAGACGACCCAGTATCAAAATTTTTTATGTGGTTTAGTCCTCATTCCAAGTAAGCATTGTATATAGCATTTGCATACGAAATTTTTATTTTGGGCGCATGAATTTTACTTAACCGAGCCTCATATTGCAAATTATTAAAATTGAATTAAAAAAAAATTAGATGACTCAGGATCAAAATTTTTAATGTGGATTAGTCCTCATCCCAAGTAGGTTAGATGGTATGTAGTATGTACATACGAAGTTATTAGTTGTGCGCACGAACATATGAGTTTCACTTAACAGAGCCTCTATGGCAAATTTTGAAAATTGAATAAAAAAAAAACTAGACGACCCAGAATCAAAATTTTTAATGTGGAATAGTTCTCATCTCAAGTAGGTTGGATAGTACATACGAAGTATTTAGTTTGTGCGCACGAACATATGAGTTTCACTTAACAGAGCCTCATATGGCAAATTTTGAAAATTGAATAAAAAAAAACTATACGACCCAAGATCAAAATTTTTTATGTGGATTAGTCCCCATCCCAAGTACGTTAGATTGCATATAGCATGTACATACAAAGTTATTAGTTTGGGCGCACTAACACATAAATTTCACTTAAACGAGCCTCATAATGCAAATTTTGAAAATTGAATAAAAAAAAAAACTTAGACGACCCAGGATCAAAACTTTTTATGTGGATTAGTCCTCATCTCAAGTAGGTTTGATTGCATAAAGCATGTACATACGAAGTTATTAGTTTGTGCGCACGAACATATGAGTTTCACTTAACAGAGCCTCATATGGCAAATTTTGAAAATTGAATTTAAAAAAAAAAGATGACTCAGGATCAAAATTTTTAATGTGGATTAGTCCTCATCCCAAGTAGGTTGGATAGTATATAGCATGTACATACGAAGTTTTTATTTTGTGCGCACGAACATATGGGTTTCACTTAACAGAGCCTCAAGGGCAAATTTTGAAAATTAAATAAAAAAAAAACTAGATGACTCAGTATCAAAATTTTTTATGTGGAATAGTCCTCATCCCAAGTAGGTTGGATTGTATATAGCATGTACATACGAAGTTTTTAGTTTGGGCGCACTAACACATGAATTTCACTTAACAGAGCCTTATATGGCAAATTTTGAAAATTGAATAAAAACAAACTAGACGACCCAGGATCAAAAATTTTTATGTGGATTAGTCCTCATCTCAAGTAGGTTTGATTGCATAAAGCATGTACATACGAAGTTATTAGTTTGTGCGCACGAACATATGAGTTTCACTTAACAGAGCCTCATATGGCAAATTTTAAAAATTGAATTTAAAAAAAAAAGATGACTCAGGATCAAAATTTTTAATGTGGAATAGTCCTCATCCCAAGTAGGTTGGATTGTATATAGTATGTACATACGAAGTTTTTAGTTTGTGCGCACGAACATATGAGTTTCACTTAACAGAGCCTCATATGGCAAATTTTGAAAATTGAATTAAAAAAAACTAGACGACCCAGGATCAAAATTTTTTATGTGGATTCGTCATCATCCCAAGTAGGTTGGATTGTATATAGTATGTACATACGAAGTTTTTAGTTTGTGCGCTCGAACATATGAGTTTCACTCAACAGAGCCTCTTTGGCAAATTTTGAAAATTGAATTTAAAAAATCTAGACGACCCAGGGTCAAAATTTTTTATGTGGATTAGTCCCCATCCCAAGTACGTTAGATTGCATATAGCATGTACATACGAAGTATTTAGTTTGGGCGCACTAACACATAAATTTCACTTAAACGAGCCTCATAATGCAAATTTTGAAAATTGAATAAAAAAAAAACTTAGACGACCCAGGATCAAAATTTTTTATGTGGTTTAGTCCTCATTCCAAGTAAGCATTGTATATAGCATTTGCATACGAAATTTTTATTTTGGGCGCATGAATTTTACTTAACCGAGCCTCATATTGCAAATTATTAAAATTGAATTAAAAAAAAATTAGATGACTCAGGATCAAAATTTTTAATGTGGATTAGTCCTCATCCCAAGTAGGTTAGATGGTATGTAGTATGTACATACGAAGTTTTTAGTTTGTGCGCACGAACATATGAGTTTCACTTAACAGAGCCTCATATGGCAAATTTTGAAAATTGAATTTAAAAAAAAAAATGATGACTCAGGATCAAAATTTTTAATGTGGATTAGTCCTCATTTCAAGTAGGATAGATTGTATATAGCATGTACATACGAAGTTATTAGTTGTGCGCACGAACATATGAGTTTCACTTAACAGAGCCTCTATGGCAAATTTTGAAAATTGAATAAAAAAAAAACTAGACGACCCAGAATCAAAATTTTTAATGTGGATTAGTCCTCATCCAACGTAGGTTGAATAGTACGTAGCATTTCTATATTAAGTTATTAGTTTGGGCGCACTAACACATGAATTTCACTTAGGAGTGCCCCATATGGCAAATTTTGAAAATGAATTTAAAAAATCTAGACGACCCAGGATCAAAATTTTTATGTGGATTAGTCCCCATCTCAAGTAGGTTTGATTGCATAAAGCATGTACATACGAAGTTATTAGTTTGTGCGCACGAACATATGAGTTTCACTTAACAGAGCCTCATATGGCAAATTTGGAAAATTGAATTTAAAAAAACTAGACGACCCAGGATCAAAAATTTTTATGTGGATTAGTCCCCATCCCAAGTAGGTTAGATGGTATATGGCATGTACATACGAAGTTTTTAGTATGTGCGCACTAACATAGGAGTTTCACTTAACAGAGCCTCAAGGGCAAATTTTTAAAATTGAATTAAAAAAAAAAAAGATGACTCAGGATCAAAATTTTTAATGGGGATTAGTCCTCATCTCAAGTAGGTTCGATTGCATAAAGCATGTGCATACGAAGTTTTTCGTTTGTGCGCACGAACATATGAGTTTCACTCAACAAAGCCTCTATGGCAAATTTTGAAAATTGAATAAAAAAAAAACTAGACGACCCAGAATCAAAATTTTTAATGTGGATTAGTCCTCATCCAACGTGGGTTGAATAGTACGTAGCATTTCTATATTAAGTTATTAGTTTGGGCGCACTAACACATGAATTTCACTTAGGAGTGCCCCATATGGCAAATTTTAAAAATTGAATTTAAAAAAAAACTAGACAATCCAGGATCAAAATTTTTTATGTGGATTAGTCCTCATCCCAAGTAGGTTGCATTGTATATAGCATGTACATACGAAGTTTTTAGTTTGTGCCCTTGAACATATGAGTTTCACTTAACAGAGCCTCATATGGCAAATTTTGAAAATTGAATTTAGAAAAAAAAAAATGATGACTCAGGATCAAAATTTTTAATGTGGATTAGTCCTCATTTCAAGTAGGATAGATTGTATATAGCATGTACATACGAAGTTTTTAGTTTGTGCGCACTAACACATGAATTTCACTTAACAGAGCCTCATATGGCAAATTTTGAAAATTGAATAAAAACAAACTAGACAACGCAGGATCAAAATTTTTTATGTGGATTAGTCGTCATCCCAAGTAGATTGGATTGTATATAGCATTTGCATACGAAGTTTTTACTTTGTGCGCACTAAAATAGGAGTTTCACTTAACAGAGCCTCAAGGGCAAATTTTGAAAATTGAATTTAAAAAAACTAAATGACTCAGTATCAAAATTTTTAATGTGGATTAGTCCTCATCTCAAGTAGGTTCGATTGCATAAAGCATGTGCATACGAAGTTTTTAGTTTGTGCGCACGAACATATGAGTTTCACTCAACAAAGCCTCTATGGCAAATTTTGAAAATTGAATAAAAAAAAAACTAGACGACCCAGAATCAAAATTTTTAATGTGGATTAGTCCTCATCCAACGTGGGTTGAATAGTACGTAGCATTTCTATATTAAGTTATTAGTTTAGGCCCACTAACACATGAATTTCACTTAGGAGTGCCCCATATGGCAAATTTTAAAAATTGAATTTAAAAAAAAACTAGACAATCCAGGATCAAAATTTTTTATGTGGATTCGTCCCCATCTCAAGTAGGTTAGATGGTATATAGTATGTACATACGAAGTTTTTAGTTTGTGCCCTTGAACATATGAGTTTCACTTAACAGAGCCTCATATGGCAAATTTTGAAAATTGAATTTAGAAAAAAAAAAAAGATGACTCAGGATCAAAATTTTTAATGTGGATTAGTCCTCATTTCAAGTAGGATAGATTGTATATAGCATGTACATACGAAGTTTTTAGTTTGGGCGCACTAACACATGAATTTCACTTAACAGAGCCTCATATGGCAAATTTTGAAAATTGAATAAAAACAAACTAGACAACGCAGGATCAAAATTTTTTATGTGGATTAGTCGTCATCCCAAGTAGATTGGATTGTATATAGCATTTGCATACGAAGTTTTTACTTTGTGCGCACTAAAATAGGAGTTTCACTTAACAGAGCCTCAAGGGCAAATTTTGAAAATTGAATTTAAAAAAACTAAATGACTCAGTATCAAAATTTTTAATGTGGATTAGTCCTCATTTCAAGTAGGATAGATTGTATATAGCATGTACATACGAAGTTATTAGTTGTGCGCACGAACATATGAGTTTCACTTAACAGAGCCTCATATGGCAAATTTTGAAAATTGGAAAAAAAAAAAAACTGGACTACCCAGGATCAAAATTTTTTATGTGCACTAGTCCTCATCCAACGTAGGTTGAATAGTACGTAGCATTTCTATATTAAGTTATTAGTTTGGGCGCACTAACACATGAATTTCACTTAGGAGTGCCCCATATGGCAAATTTTAAAAATTGAATTTAAAAAAAAACTAGACAATCCAGGATCAAAATTTTTTATGTGAATTCGTCCCTATCTCAAGTAGGTTAGATGGTATATGGCATGTACATACGAAGTTTTTAGTTTGTGCCCTTGAACATATGAGTTTCACTTAACAGAGCCTCATATGGCAAATTTTGAAAATTGAATTTAGAAAAAAAAAAAGATGACTCAGGATCAAAATTTTTAATGTGGATTAGTCCTCATTTCAAGTAGGATAGATTGTATATAGCATGTACATACGAAGTTTTTAGTTTGGGCGCACTAACACATGAATTTCACTTAACAGAGCCTCATATGGCAAATTTTGAAAATTGAATAAAAACAAACTAGACAACGCAGGATCAAAATTTTTTATGTGGAATAGTCCTCATCCCAAGTAGGTTGGATTGTATATAGCATTTGCATACGAAGTTATTAGTTGTGCGCACGAACATATGAGTTTCACTTAACAGAACCTCATATGGCAAATTTTGAAAATTGGAAAAAAAAAAAAAACTGGACTACCCAGGATCAAAATTTTTTATGTGCACTAGTCCTCATCCAACGTATGTTGAATAGTACGTAGCATTTCTATATTAAGTTATTAGTTTGGGCGCACTAACACATGAATTTCACTTAGGAGTGCCCCATATGGCAAATTTTAAAAATTGAATTTAAAAAAAAACTAGATGACTCAGTATCAAAATTTTTAATGTGGATTAGTTCTTATCCCAAGTAGGTTGCATTGTATATAGCATGTACATACGAAGTTTTTAGTTTGTGCCCTTGAACATATGAGTTTCACTTAACAGAGCCTCTATGGCAAATTTTGAAAATTGAATAAAAAAAAAAAACTAGACGACCCAGAATCAAAATTTTTAATGTGGATTAGTCCTCATTCCAAGTAGGTTAGATGGTATATAGCATTTGTATACGAAGTTTGTACTTTGTGCGCACGAACATATGAGTTTCACTTAACAGAGCCTCTATGGTAAATTTTGAAAATTGAATTTAAGAAAAACTAAATGACTCAGTATCAAAATTTTATATGTGGATTCGTCATCATCCCAAGTAGGATAGATTGTATATAGCATGTACATACGAAGTTATTAGTTTGTGCGCTCGAACATATGAGTTTCACTTAACAGAGCCTCAAGGGCAAGTTTTGAAAATTGAATTTAAAAAAAAAAGATGACTCAGGATCAAAATTTTTAATGTGGATTAGTCCTGTAAAGAAGAAAAATGTCGCAGCATTTTTCTTCCCACAGCTGTTCGCCGACTTCACCACACTGGTGTACGCTATTAGCGATCCAGGGCCGCCAACACTAGCAAGTGGCCGAGTGTGGTGAGACGAAGCTTCGAGAAAGCGAATCAGCGAGAGGGAGAGAGCGACCGAGGGTACACGGTATGAAGAAAAATGGAGAGCGAGGGGATTCTGTGCTGAGTGTTCGAGGAGTACGATTCGTGCGGTCCGATTGGATGGTTGTTAAACGCTTTCTTTGATATATAAAAAACAAATCATTGCTCGATCAAAGTGCCAAAGTCAATTTATTTCGTTATAATACTATATATGCAAATATTTCATTTATTGTGCACATAATAAATCCAGAATATTATCTCATATGAATCTTTAATCTATGACAGTTTTCTTTTTTTTACTGTATACAATGCAATTATGAATAAAATGAACTTTGTTGTTTTGTTAAACAAAAAAAGAACAAAAGTCGTGATTAACTGAACCCTGGTGCCGGTTATACCCCGGCACGTACAGGTAAAATTTATTCTGTTATAAATTTTGGCGCCCGAGCAGGGACATTAGAAACAAAAGTGGAAATTAAAAACAAAAGTGGACATTAGAAACAAAAGTGGAAATTAAAAACAAAAGTGGACATTAAAAACAAAAGTGGACATTAAAAACAAAAGTGGACATTAAAAACAAAAGTGTAAAGGGACATCAAATTCGGACATCGGCGGAGGTGAATAAATTGACCACAGTAAGCTGGTATTTGTACTTTCTTTTAAATTTATCTATTTATATATATTTATTCATTGTTTGGTACGTAGTTTAAAGACTGTACCAAAAACTTGCCAAAAGTACGTTAAATAGTGACCTTCGAAGTGTCGAAAGACAAAAACGCAATTTAGCAACGGGACGAATAATGTTCCGTTAGCGAAAAACGGTCACTATTCTTCGAAGTAACACATCAGGAATTTTGTAACTAAGGAGAATAAGTAAATAAGAAAAATTAAGAGAGCATCTCGACATAAACGTATGAGCGTGCTCGCGCACTGGGTATTTACATTTTATTTGTACTCTTATAACAAAGCATAACGAAACAAGCATCGCCTTGCCGGCGTGTGTGTGCTCGTGTTTCTTAAGATTCTAATTCTCTTTATTTTAACGAACCATATCAAAGTAAGCATCGCTGTATTGGCGAGTGTGTGCATACATAGTTTTTTTTTTTCCCCTCTATTAGACAACAGAGATATATCAAAGCAAGCATCGCTGTATTGGCGAGTGTGTGCATACATAGTTTTTTTTTCCCTCTATTAGACAACAGAGATATATCAAAGCAAGCATCGCTGTATTGGCGAGTGTGTGCATACATAGTTTTTTTTTCCTCTATTAGACAACAGAGATATATCAAAGCAAGCATCGCTGTATTGGCGTGTGTGTGTATACATAGCTTTTTCCTCTATTGGACGGCAGAGACATAACAAGGTAAGCATCGCTGAATTGGCGCGTGCGCGCACACATCGTTGCATTAGCTTTTTACACTGTAAAATATTTTTTTTCTCGTGGGTCCATTTATTATTTTGTTTGGCGGGTAACAAATAAGCAATTTCGAAGTAAAACCGCAAATTGTAAGTGAATTAAAAAAAAAAAAAAAGGGTCTTAAGTGGGTATTTCGGAGTACATCATGGCCAGCGCTGAACTACGAACATCCTGGGTATGCTTGACCAACAAGGAAACTCTGGTTGGGATCCTGGACGAGCTCGGAATGGACTCGGGAGGAACAGTAGAGGAACTGCGACAGCGTTTCAGGGCGTTAATACAAAATACGGGTGATAAGACGGTCATTGATAGGCTTTTACAGATACAGGGTCAGTTTACAACAGGCCGGTCTGTACAAGCGGTCGCTAGTCGTGAATCCTCCCCAGGGATCGAAGAAGCCGAAGAGGGGGCTGCGGGGTTTACCCTCAAGGTACCCGAACGGCATGCGATGCCGCCACAGAAGGCTAAAATGGACAAGCGAGCCGTCATGGACGTCATAAAGAAATGGGGTGTCACATATAACGGCACGGGGGACCCATTTTCATTTCTGGAGCGCCTGGAAGAGATGTCAGACACGTATGATATCGATTTAGACAAGCCCTCACGTGGTACAGAAACAACAACGCCCACTGGGAGGCGTGGCTAGGTTTCAAACGGAGTCTTTTGAAATTTTTCCTGCCACCGCGACACATGGAAAACATTGAGGACGACATACGCTCAAGGCGACAGCGTCCCAACGAACGATTTAAGGACTACGCTCTAGAGCTGCAAAACAAAATGCGGCATACAGTTATGTCGGAGGATGAAAAGTTACTAAGAATTTTTCGCAACGCCCGTCCAGAGTACCTGCTTTATATTCGACGTTCCGATTTTCGTTACCTGAGCCAATTACTGGAATTGGCTGGAGACTTTGAGAGCATACCCAGCGAAACACCACGACCGTCGCCGCGACGCGAGGCGCATCGTACCTTAAACTACTCAGCTCCTGCCATCGTAGATCCGCAGAATGCGTGCCACCGTTGCGGTGAATCGGGTCATTTAGCACGCGGATGCCGAAATCAGATCAAGCTTTTCTGTTGGAAATGTGGCCGTCTAGGCGTACGCACAATAGATTGTTGCCGTAGAAACCAGTCGGGAAACGCGGGGAGGACCCGAGTCCAACAAGGGGCGACCGAGTCCACGCATCAAGGCCCCAACAATACCCGCGACCGTCATCTTCAGCAATAACCTGCCAGCGCGACAAGCTTGTAGCTACGTTGACCGTCGGTAGCCAGGCGGTCACCGCCATCATTGATACTGGTGCGACAAGTTCCTTTATCAGCGAGGCGTTCTCGAGCCGCCTAAATAGTACCACAACATGGGAAAGTGTACGCCTGGAAGTGTCCCTAGCGGACAGCTCCACGCGCGACGTGACGTTAGCGGCGCGCAGCCCGGTCCAGTTGGGCGACGTCACGCACACATTACGGTTTTTGGTAATGCCTGATATGAAGGAGGAGGTGATCCTAAGCCTATCATTCCTTCAGGCTTTCAATGCCACAGTAAGCTGCGCAGGATTTACTGCCGCCTGTCAATCGTGGGAGACTTTACGTGGTCTCGTGGCTCGAGAAAACCCAGGGGGTAACCCGCCAGCACAGATACCGACGTGTAGTACATCAGTACAAACAACAATATGTAACCCGCCAGCACAGATACCGACGCGTAGCACACCCGGTCAAACATCGTCATGTAATCCGCCAGAACTAACATTGAAATCCAGCACGAGGAAACTAGCACAGAAGTCCAGGCAACCTATAGAATCACACAAGTCTACAGATCGAGCACAAGAGACGACTCATCGTGAGTCAGCACCATCATGGACCAAGCGTGTCAAGCCAGCACGAGCCGAAGCGCCACTTTCCAAGCCTGTTCTACAGAATGGGGATGCATCGAGGCCAGTCATTCCTAGGAAGAGTCTATCACAGGTAGTTCAAGTAAAGCAGACTCATTCAAAGCCAAATCAAGCTATACAAGTCAGTCAAGAAACCGGTTGGCGCAGTGAGGTCTCGTGCGGGAATTGTCAGCAAAATCTAGTCAATCATAGCAAGGTCGACACAGCTCCACGGGTTGGTAATCCAGCACTAGGACAGATGTCACAACCAGAGGCAAACCGTGGCGAAGATTATAATAATACTGCCGGAGGCACGGAAGAGCCTACAGGGATAACGAGGCAGAAACGGCACAATCAACCGGTCGCGCATATCCAGTTCAAGCCAGATATCAGTTCGAAATCTCGGGAGAACCACTCAACATTGGGTACCGTCAATCGAGGAACAACAGGGACGTTACCGAAAGCCTCACACGACATGGACGAGCAAAGGTCAATAGCGGAATTTCTCGACAAAGAACTAGCTAAGTTCCAACAGGTGTCGGGAAAAACCCACATTGGCAAACACCACATTCGAATGCTACACGATCGCCCGATAAAGATCCGTTACCAGACACGAAACCCCTCCATGCAAGCGATCATAAACACCGAAGTGGACCAGTTATTGGAAAAGGGATGCATTGAGCCCTCGTGCAGTCCCTATAGCTTCCCGATTACTCTAGTCAAAAAGAAAAATGGGTCATGGCGTGTGTGCATGGATTTTCGCCAATTGAATAAACACTCAGAACCGGATGCGTATCCACTACCGCGCATCGGACATATTCTTGACCGTTTACGAGAGGCGAGATATATCAGTAGTCTCGATCTAGAAAATGGCTACTGGCAAGTCCCAATGGCGGACGAAAGCAAGAAGTTCACCGCTTTTACGGTGTCAGGCCGCGGATTATACCAGTGGAAGGTGATGCCTTTTGGCCTACATTCCGCTCCTGCCACCTTCCAAAGAATCCTAGACCTAGTGATCGGCCCCGAGTTAGAGCCGTACGCTTTTGCGTACCTAGACGACATTATCGTCACCGGCAAAACTCTGCAGCAACATATGGCGAACTTGCGAGAAGTCTTTAGACGATTACGCGCGGCGAATCTAAAAATTAATGCTAGCAAGTGCGAGTTTTTCAAACGTGAGGTGAAATATCTCGGCCATATTGTGACAGACCAGGGTATCAAGACTGATCCGGAGAAGTTTGCGGCAATAGCCCAAATGCAACCTCCAGGAAATATCCGCGAGTTAAGGCGTTATTTAGGTACAACGTCGTGGTATCGGCGATTTGTGCCGGACTTTGCCGTAATTTCCCAGCCGTTGACATCTTTATTGAAGAAAGGCAAACATTGGAAATGGGGCGAAGATCAGCAGCAGGCGTTCGAGGCACTCAAAACCAAATTAACAGAGGCGCCGGTGTTAGCATGTCCGGATTTTTCTAAGACTTTCACACTGCAAACTGATGCGAGTGATATTGGTTTAGGCGTGGTCTTGACGCAAGTGTTCGACGGGAGCGAACACGTAATCGCATATGCAAGTAGGCATTTGAACAAGGCCGAAATGAACTATAGTGCGACGGAGAAGGAATGCCTTGCAGTCATTTGGGGAGTGAGGAAGATGCGTCCGTACCTGGAAGGGTACCGCTTCATAGTCGTTACCTTTCTTTGAAGTGGCTAAATTCGATAGACAATCCATCTGGAAGGTTAGCCCGATGGGCATTGGAGCTGCAACAGTATCAATTTACCGTGCAGTATCGACGCGGTGGTCAAAATGTAGTGGCAGATGCCCTGTCACGACAGCCCGTCGAATCTTGTCAACGTGCCACAATGGAGGTCGAAACTGAGGATATCTCCAAAATTACTTGCTTATGGATACGCAAACGGGTGGCGGACATGGCGACGAACCCAAAAAAATTTGCGGACTATAGTTGGGTGGACGGCCAACTCTACCGTCATGTGAATATTCACGCACACGACGAAGACGAGGCTCCCTGGAAGTTGTGTGTGCCCACTGATAGACGTAAGCAAATCTTGCTCGAGAACCACAACCAGCCGGCAGCAGGCCATCTGGGCATCCGTAAAACAGTGTTGCGAATAAGCAAACGATACTATTGGCCGGGGATGTACCGTGATATCAAGCGGCATGTTTTGCAGTGCGAGTCGTGCCAGAAGTATAAGGCCATTCAGCAAAAACCGGCTGGGGAGATGTTATCGTTTATCCCGGATGAACCCTGGTCGGTGATCTGCGCAGATTTCGTAGGGCTCGGCACGGTTTCACGGTGCTCCTGGTGGTGGTGGACAAGTTCTCGAAGTGGGTCGAACTGACTCCACTTCGAAAAGCGACCACAGAGGGCGTAATCCGCACCTTGCGGGAAAAGATCGTGGCCAGGTATGGTGTACCCAAGGTCTTCATTTCTGATAACGGTACGCAAGGCGTTCCGGCATTACTTAGACGCAACCGGCATTAAACAACGACTCACAGCGCCCTACACCCCACAAGAAAACCCTACGGAACGAGTTAACCGTACCATCAAGACGATGATTGCGCAGTTGGCGAACAAGGACCATCGGAAGTGGGATGAATATCTGCCCGAGATAATGCTGGCGGTGAACACTAGTGTCGCAGATTCTACCGGATACACCCCAGCGTTCCTAACGCAAGGTCGTGAACCCAGACTTCCTGGTGCATATTTCGATGGCGTGACGACGGGAACGGGTTCTCAAAATAAATCTCCCGGAGCTCTGGAACAGCGCCTTCACGAGGCGTGGAAATTAGTTCAAGCAAACCTAGTCAAGGCGGTGCAAAACCAAAGTAGGCACTACAATCTGAGGCGACGTCCCTTGAAACCTAAGATCGGGGACAAAGTGTGGGTTAAACAGCATGTCCTGTCTAAGGCAGTTGACGGCTATGCAGCTAAGTTAACTCCAAGATACGAAGGGCCTTACGAGGTCACAAGTCACGTCTCCAAAGTTCTGGTCTCAGTGCAACGTGCTGGTCAATGTCGAACATGTCATGTGCAGGACTTGAAGCCCTATATTGAGGCGGAAAATTCATAAGGTACCCTAATCAATATTATCCCCTTGCTTACTCTCTTTTCAGAATTTCTTCGTGAGTACGCATTTAAGAAAGATGAGCGACAACTTTGAACGCCTGCGTCAGTGGCGCTCGGAGTTGCGAGGTAACAAAAGGAACGGGGGTCCACAACGGGGCGTTTCGCAAGCTGATTACAACGTGATGGGTTCTTCCCGAATGCGCGGGAATGCTCCAAGAGCCCGAAGGTCGAGGGGACGTGCATTTGCGACTCGAGGCGAGCGGTGTTACCAGGCCAGGGTCGCAAGCCCGATTTCTGAACCCGAGGAAGTTCTTTCCAGCTCGGAGGCGGAACCGATCAGCAGCGCCGATGGCTCGTTCATGTCAACGATTTCCTACTTGTCGTCAATCGGGGAAGCTGATAGTGACGTGCCGAACACCGGGGGCTCCGAGGCCAGGTCTGCGGAATGCGATGCTACATTCGACATAGGTGACCAGGGGTATAGCCAGCTCCCACACATGCCCGGTACATCTAGAAGAACGTTCGAGCCGGACCTTTGTAACCAGTCGTTCTCAGTGGGCGAGGACTCGGTAGAGCCTGAACAGGAGCTTGAACGCCGCCGACCCTCCGAGCCTTCCACCAGCACCGTTAGCTCTACGTCTGTTGAGCATCCGCGACATTATGGGGCCGGAGAGTTCAAGGTTACGGAGACCAGGGGAGTGGTTTTCGGCAACCACCAGAAGTGGACCAAGACGGTGGAGATGACGCTGTACTGGGAGAACCCGAGGAAGCAAGGGAAGGTCTACCCGTTAGCGATCAGTGATACACCACCATAGTCGTCCGGGTGACGTCTCCCATGAAGAGCTAGTAGTGTCACCTGATGTTCTGGAGGGAGTCCTGGCGAACCTAAGGGTCTCTGTTGTGAGGCCCGAGGCGGTACGCATGGCAACAACGGGCATGATGACAGATAAAGGGGCCATTCCTAAGGAGCCAAGGCTGTCACGTCCGTTGGGCGGAAGAACAGTCAGAGCGGTCCCTCTTTACTCTGTCAACTCAGGATCAGAATCTGGTCCGGAGGGGTCGGAGGGGTCGGGGGGCAAACAGGCATGGTACCATGAGAGGAATGAGTTTCCGACGACCAGTCAGGCGGCCCGTTTCCATGGGGTCGCCAAACCAGCCGAAGTGTTGCCGGAACGCACAATGGCCCGTTCTCCCCATAAGCGACAATGGCCGATTTCCAAGCCCCCGCCAAGGAAGGTCGTTTCGCCAATGTCCACTTATACCAGGCGAACTGTAGACAGACCGGGACCCAGCCACATAGCCCGATCTCACGGGGCCGTTTCATCTGCAGTAACCGGGTCGCCACGCAGTTTTCCCTATGATTGTCAACGGTCCGTACGTCGGCCTAGGTCGAGAAGGGAGTCTTCACCGAAACCGTTGTACACCCGGCGGGGCACCGATAAACCAGGGCCTGGCAATGAAACACGATTCCAAGAGGGGACCAGACCTGTCACAGCAGGGCCGCAACGGAATATGGCGGGCCCTTCTCTCAAACGCCCTCGGCCCGTGTATCGAGCTTCCCCAAGGAACGTTGCCCCATCTACAGCAGCACGCATACCGAGCCCGGGGAGTAACTTGGGGATGCGTCCAGCTCCAAGCCGTGGCGGAGAACAATCGCTTCCCGCACAGCCGACGAACAGCGATAATATCAGGCAAGTTTGCGGACGGGCTAATTGCCGGTGCGATTCGAAGTCTGCGAAGACGCCGCAAGGGTGGTACGCCGGAGGGGTGCCCAGGGAAGTCATCCGACGGCTGGCGCCCGCCATCGAACGTAAGCAGCAGCGACTACCCTCGCGCAAGCGGCATAATATGCTGTTCACGCTACCACAAGGGCGTTTTCGCGTCTCTTTTGCCAGGTCCGGTGTTGTCACCATTGCCCAGGTACCAACAGGAGCCGGGGATAGCCGCGTCGTCCATAGGGGGGACGTGGTGTAAAGAAGAAAAATGTCGCAGCATTTTTCTTCCCACAGCTGTTCGCCGACTTCACCACACTGGTGTACGCTATTAGCGATCCAGGGCCGCCAACACTAGCAAGTGGCCGAGTGTGGTGAGACGAAGCTTCAAGAAAGCGAATCAGCGAGAGGGAGAGAGCGACCGAGGGTACACGGTATGAAGAAAAATGGAGAGCGAGGGGATTCTGTGCTGAGTGTTCGAGGAGTACGATTCGTGCGGTCCGATTGGATGGTTGTTAAACGCTTTCTTTGATATATAAAAAACAAATCATTGCTCGATCAAAGTGCCAAAGTCAATTTATTTCGTTATAATACTATATATGCAAATATTTCATTTATTGTGCACATAATAAATCCAGAATATTATCTCATATGAATCTTTAATCTATGACAGTTTTCTTTTTTTTACTGTATACAATGCAATTATGAATAAAATGAACTTTGTTGTTTTGTTAAACAAAAAAAGAACAAAAGTCGTGATTAACTGAACCCTGGTGCCGACGGTTATGCCCCGGCACGTACAGGTAAAATTTATTCTGTTATAGTCCTCATTCCAAAAAGGATAGATTGTATATAGCATGTACATACGAAGTTTTTAGTTTGTGCGCACGAACATATGAGTTTCACTTAACAGAGCCTCTATGGCAAATTTTGAAAATTGAATTTAAGAAAAACTAAATGACTCATGTGAGAAGGAAGAACTTTTTCCTATCACATATATTTTTTTTCACTTTGGATTTATAAAAAAATATAATTATTATTAATAGGAGTAGGCTAAGAATTATGTCGTAATGTAGTTTGTCGTTTTCATTTTTTTTGGATTTATAAAAATAATTTTTATTAATAGTAATAGGCTATGAATTAAGTAGTTTGTAGTTTTTCATATCTTTTCCTATATAAAGGCTTGCTGGTACAAAGAGTGAGTCAGTCGAGTTAGGAGCTAAGAAAAAGGCAAACAGGCCATAAAGACTTGTATAAATAAATAAAAATAATAAAAATTAAGCGTACAAAAATAAATTTAATGTAACGATACCCTGGAACCGACGGTTCTCACCCCCGCAACCGGAAAACTTCGTGACACTCAGTATCAAAATTTTTATGTGGATTAGTCCTCATTTCAAGTAGGATAGATTGTATATAGCATGTACATACAAAATTTTTAGTTTGTGCGCACGAACATATGGGTTTCACTTAACAGAGCCTCATATGGCAAATTTTAAAAATTGAATTTAAAAAAAAAAATGATGACTCAGGATCAAAATTTTTAATGTGGATTAGTCCTCATTTCAAGTAGGATAGATTGTATATAGCATGTACATACGAAGTTATTAGTTGTGCGCACGAACATATGAGTTTCACTTAACAGAGCCTCAAGGGCAAATTTTGAAAATTGAATAAAAAAAAAACTAGATGACTCAGTATCAAAATTTTTAATGTGGATTAGTCCTAATTTCAAGTAGGTTGGATAGTATATAGCATGTACATACGAAGCTTTTAGTTTGTGCGCACGAACATATGAGTTTCACTTAACAGAGCCTCATATGGCAAATTTGGAAAATTGAATTAAAAAAAACTAGACGACCCAGGATCAAAAATTTTTATGTGGATTAGTCCTCATCTCAAGTAGGTTTGATTGCATAAAGCATGTACATACGAAGTTATTAGTTTGTGCGCACGAACATATGAGTTTCACTTAACAGAGCCTCAAGGGCAAATTTTGAAAATTGAATAAAAAAAAAACTAGACGTACCAGGATCAAAATTTTTTATGTGGAATAGTTCTCATCTCAAGTAGGTTAGATAGTACATACGAAGTATTTAGTTTGTGCGCACGAACATATGAGTTTCACTTAACAGAGCCTCATATGGCAAATTTTGAAAATTGAATAAAAAAAAACTATACGACCCAAGATCAAAATTTTTTATGTGGATTAGTCCCCATCCCAAGTACGTTAGATTGCATATAGCATGTACATACAAAGTTATTAGTTTGTGCGCACGAACATATGAGTTTCACGTAACAGAGCCTCATATGGCAAATTTGGAAAATTGAATTAAAAAAAACTAGACGACCCAGCATCAAAAATTTTTATGTGGATTAGTCCTCATCTCAAGTAGGTTTGATTGCATAAAGCATGTACATACGAAGTTATTAGTTTGTGCGCACGAACATATGAGTTTCACTTAACAGAGCCTCAAGGGCAAATTTTGAAAATTGAATAAAAAAAAAACTAGATGACTCAGTATCAAAATTTTTAATGTGGATTAGTCCTAATTTCAAGTAGGTTGGATAGTATATAGCATGTACATACGAAGCTTTTAGTTTGTGCGCACGAACATATGAGTTTCACTTAACAGAGCCTCATATGGCAAATTTGGAAAATTGAATTAAAAAAAACTAGACGACCCAGGATCAAAAATTTTTATGTGGATTAGTCCTCATCTCAAGTAGGTTTGATTGCATAAAGCATGTACATACGAAGTTATTAGTTTGTGCGCACGAACATATGAGTTTCACTTAACAGAGCCTCATATGGCAAATTTTGAAAATTGAATTTAAAAAAAAAAGATGACTCAGGATCAAAATTTTTAATGTGGATTAGTCCTCATTCCAAGAAGGATAGATTGTATATAGCATGTACATACGAAGTATTTAGTTTGTGCGCACGAACATATGAGTTTCACTTAACAGAGCCTCATATGGCAAATTTCGAAAATTGAATTAAAAAAAAAACTAGACGACCCAGGATCAAAATTTTTAATGTGGATTAGTCCTCATCCCAAGTAGGTTGGATGGTATATAGTATGTACATACGAAGTTTTTAGTTTGTGCCCTTGAACATATGAGTTTCACTTAACAGAGCCTCATATGGCAAATTTTGAAAATTGAATTTAAAAAAAAAAGATGACTCAGGATCAAAATTTTTAATGTGGATTAGTCCTCATCTCAAGTAGGTTGGATAGTATATTGTTATGAAGGAGATGTGGGGGGTGATACGCAAAGGAGTATATTTAATAAACTCTTTTGTTACTTTATTATTTTTGTTATGATCAATAATTGTGGTCGTCGCGCAACGCGCAACTTCAGAATCCCGCGAATCGCAGAGTATTTCACAATTATTGATTTTATGAGTTCAATATTATGTTATGAGACAAGTTGAGTTTTTAGTCTGTTTTTATTTGAAAAATTTGTCTTCTTATATATTAAAATTATTACAAAGAATTGATTAGTAAGCATAAACTTAAACTAGGTTATTTCAATCGGAAGTGAGTGTGAGTGTTATGTATGTGTGTCAGGTGTATTACTATTACAATTTTTATTAAAGTTAAGGTCAGTAAGAATACAGTTACAATTTCTATTAAAGTTAAGGTTAGTAAGAATATAATTACAATTTCTATTAAAGTTAAGGTCAGAATGAGAATACAATTACAATGAAATTAAATCATACTTAAGAGCAGGTGTGCATTATTTTATTTGCACACTACATCCTTATCCTACAAAAAGAAAAAAAAAATTTTTTTCTTGTTTAAACAGAAAAAATTTTTTTTTGTTTATATTAAAATTAGGATTTCATATTAACTATTCTACGTTTCTTATTATACTCTTATTTTATATGGTTTTAGTAAATTATTGTGAAACTTTTTTAACGTTTCATTTATTTTGATGGTGGAATTCACACCATTTCTAGCGATTATTTGGTATGGACCAATATATGGTTTGTCATTTTTTCGTCTAGTCATGTTCTTCAATAATACGTAGTCTCCTACTTTCAAGTTTAAAGGTTTGCTTTCTTTAACGTCATTGTTTAGTGTTCTTTTACTTTTTTCATTTTCTAAGAATTCTTTTGCTTTCTGTGTAGAAAATTTTATTTTGGCTTTTAATTCACTATAATAATCCTCTAAATTTTTATTTGTTTCATTTATATCAATGTTATCATTTGGCATATAGGCTATTTTTCCAAATACTAACTCATAGGGTGTGTACCCAGTTGTTACGTGTGGGGTAGTGTTATATGCAAAACAGTAATATGGTACCCATTTATCCCAATTGTCATTTTCTGCAAATGACAACATATATTCATTCATGACACGATGATTTCTTTCAACAGAGCCTAAAGTTTGATGATGGTAAGGAGTTGAAAATATTTGTTGAACTTTGAGTAGTTCACATACGTTTCTCAGTAATTCATTTGTAAATTCAGTTCCTCTGTCTGATTTTAGTATCTTGAAATGACCATATTTTAGCAATCCTTGTTCAACAATTGTTTTAGCTATTGTTTTAGCATCCTTACTCTGTATCGGACATGCTATTATATATTTTGTCAGTTCACATTGCATGGTGAGTATATACCTAAATCCATTGGCTATTCTTAATGGTCCTACTGTGTCAATTTCTACAACTTCAAAGCTTGTAGTGGGTGTGCTTGTTATAATTTGAGGTTCTTTTACATGTTTTATTTGTTTATTTATCATACATTCTTTACAATTATTCACGAAATTCTTAATCATTTTATTCATATTTTTCCATAGATACCTTTGTTTAAGTTTTAGGAGCGTTTTTCTAACTCCTAAATGTCCGCCGTGTGGACTATTATGATATTCATTTATTAGTTTAAATTGTATTAATGTATCATTAATCGTTTGAGGGTCTTTAAACAATATAATAATCAATTTTTGGGCATTATTATTTATCTTATTTAATTTTTCATTAACTTTTCTTTTAAAATCATTTTCATCTATGATTTTAAATATATCATCATTTTTATTTAATGCTATAGCAAATATTTTCTCTTTAATCAATCTTGATGTCAGTTTATCCATAATAGAATCGAAATTCGGTGGATTTTCACTGCATCGCAATAGTATATCTTTTTCATTTATATCTATACTAACTTTCTTCTTTGTTTTGTTTTTGCCCTTTATAAATTCAATTTTTAATTTCTTTAATTTATTGAAGTACAATCCCAAATATGAAGTTGATCAGGCTTCGGTTGGTTAGTACAATTTGTATGGTTAATATCATTATTCTTGTTATTATTATTATCTTTAGCGTTATCTGCTATCCTTTCATTATTCATCATTTTTAACTTTTGCCCTCTTGTCATTACATTTATCTTCTTAGGTATCATGTCTTTTAACATATCAGTATCTATTTTAATCCGTGATAAAGCGTCAGCATTTGTATTATTACTTCCTTTTTTATATATTACTGTAAAATCATAATCGCATAATTCCATTCTAATGCGCGTCATTTTGGATGATGGGTTATTGTGAGTGAATAGTGACACTAGTGGTCTATGGTCTGTAATAACCACGAATTTACGACCGTATAGGTATGGTCTGAAAAATTTAATACCCCAATGAATAGCGAGTAATTCTTTCTCTATTATGGGTTTGTTTATGTCATGCTTTGAAAGGGTAGTGCTTGCATATGAAATTGGTAAATCGTGTCCAATTTCTCCTTGTGATAATATGGCTCCTAATGCGTAATCTGAGGCATCTGTTGTCAGTATGAATGGTTTGTCAAAGTCAGGGTATTGTAGTATAGGGGGATTCATTAATTTTTGTTTTAAAGTTTCGAATGCTTTTTGGCATTCGTTTGACCATATAAATGGTTGATGCTTTTTTAATAAGGAGTTTAGACATTTTGCAATTTGTGCAAAATCTTTTATAAATCTTCTGTAGTAATTACAAAGTGCGACGAATCGTCTTACTTCGTCTGCATTTTTGGGTGTGGGATAGTTTTTTATAACATTAAATTTTGATGGGTCAGTTTGTATACCATTTTTGGTTATTAGGTGTCCAAGGTATATAACTTCAGGTCTCAAAAAATTGCATTTACTGGCATTGAGTTTCAGGTTATATTTTTGTAATCTTGTAAAAACTCTTATTAGATTGTCGTTGTGATGTTTAAGTGTGCAGCCAAACACGATGATGTCGTCTACATAGAGAAATGCGCTAGAGTCTAGTCCGCTTAAGGCTATTGTGAGCATCCTTTGAAAGCTGTTTGATGAAATTTTGAGACCGAAAGGTAGTCGTTTGAATTGGTAATGTCCTTTGTTCGTTGAAAAGGCTGTTAGAGGTCTGGAGTTTTTGTCTAAATTGATTTGGTGAAATGAACTCGTCATATCTAGAGTAGAAAAGTATTTAGCTCTTCCCAATTTGTCAAGAACGTCTTCCAGTCTGGTAAGTGGAAATTTGTCGTTTACTAATTTGTCATTTAATTTTCGAAAATCTACTACAAGACGCCATTTTTGTGTGTTGTCAGTTGTCTTTTTAGGTACTATTAGTAAGGGTGAGTTATACGGGCTTACTGAAGGTTCTACTATGTCATCGTCAATTAATTTCTGCACTTGTTTATTAATTTCTTCAGTTTGTGTTTGTGGTAGTCGATAATTTTTGATGTATACTGGATTGTCGTCTTTTGTCTGAAGTTTCTGTGTATAAAAGTTATTTGTCGTGAGTTTCTCTCCGTCTAAGTGAAATATATCTTGAAAATCTTTGAATATCTCTATTAATGAGTTCTTAGCAATTTTGTCCTCTTGATTTATATTTATGGTGTTTAGTAGTCTGTTTAATCGTTCTTTAGTAGCCTTGTTTTGTGGCCTCGCATTAAGTATATGGTAATTTCGAAGAGGCTCTAATTGTACATTAATATTTTTAAGGTTTATGGTTTGTGCTGTTGTATTTAAAATTTTAACGTGTTTTATCCCATTACGTGGAATTATACAATTTGCTATAAACACTCCTTTTTGAAATTCCTTATTTAAGATAAGTGAATCCTCTTTTAATTTTATTTTTATCGGATGTATTATCTCTGATCTGGGTGGTATTGAGATAATTTTGGGTTTGTTAGTTTCCATTGGTAGTACGATGTCTTCATTATTTGTATGGATTTCCATAGTCATCGTTTCGAAGTCCAGTTTGCACAGGTAATCTCTTAAGAAATCAATTCCTAATATTCCATCTGTGGATATTGGGAAATTGTCCTCCACCACATGGAATTCATGTTTTAGTTCTGCTTGTCCTACTTGTAGTTGTATAAATGTTGTTCCAATAGTATGTATAGTTTCTGTAGTTATTCCACTTAGATTGTATATATTGTTTATTAGGTTAGATTTTGTGATAAGTAATATGTAAGATTTTATTACTGAAATATCTGCTCCTGTATCAACTAGTAATCTTGTAGTTTTATTTTGCTTAGTCTGAAGTATAACATAGAAAGTGTTTTTATTAGATATATTGAGAATTTTATGTGTGTTTATACGCCAGTGATGGTGTCGTCCACCACCAGCGGTATTCCGTTTCCCTGGTTCTGTACAACGTTTAAGTGTTTTCTTCTATTATTTTGACTGATGTTAGGTATTTGGGGGTATCTGGGATTGTTTTGCATGTTCGCATTCTGCCGAAAATTATTATTGTTTTGCATATTTCTTATATTATTGTTTTGCATGTTAGGATAATACCGAGAATCATTGTTTTGCATGTTAGAGTTGTGTCTGTAATTGTTGTATGTGTTTATGGGTGGCGTTCTGTTATTGAATGTGGGGTTTCGGTTTCTTTGTGTAAAATTTCTTTGGGTGTTGAAATTTCTCTGGTTATTGGACCAGTATGAATTTTGGGGGGTGTATTGAAATTTGTTTCGGGTTTTGTTTGTTCTATTGTTTTGATTGTTTATTCTAAGTATTTGAGATTTATTTTGAAAGCTATGGTCTTTTTCCAATTCTAGAGCTAAGTTGACTGCTTGGGTTAAGGATTGTGGTTGTGCAGCGAATAGGGTCTGTTTGTATCTTTCATCGATGCCCTTTTTGAATACTGTGAGAGCATAACTATCATTCATTTTCGTTATAACCTTTCGTTCAGCTGTTGTTGCTGTGTTTCCCAATTCTTGTATTTGCAAGCCATTTAATTGGTTTATCAGGTTTATTATTTTGTCTCTGTAATTTTCAACACTGCCACGTTGTTGTAAGGTGTTGAGTGTGTTCTGTAGCGTAGGTATTGTGTGTGAGTTTTTAAATGTATTTTTAATAGAGGTGTACAATTCTTCTAATGTGTTTGGTGTTTGTGTTAGGCCTATAGCAGTTTTCACTTTTTGTGATAATTTGATATAATAAACAAATTCCAGTAAGTCTGCTTTACCGTTTTCGGACAGATTTTTAGAAAGTATTTCTACAAATTTGCAGAAGTTTTCAACCTCTTCAAATTTGCCAGAAAAGGTGGGCAATGTTTTCATTGCCAATTCCATATTAAAAGCCATCTTAAAATTCTCTAACTGTTCTTCAAAATTTTGTTTCAGACTAATGTAGGTATTTTTAAATTGTACCTTCAGTTCTAGAGGTATTTTCTCTTGATCTAGTCTTCTAAATTGGTCTTTTAGTGTTTCTAATTCTACCAATTTGTTTTCAATTGTTTCTTTTTTGTACGGACGACTGGGCGTTTTCCTTAAATTTGTTTCAATTTTTAGGAGGTTCTGTAATAATTCAGTCGATTGGTCCATACGAAAATTGTTTACAAAAAAAAAGTGGTAAAAATTGAAATTGTTTAACTTATGTATCAAAGAAAAGTGTTATATTGAATGTGTGTATATTTACATATTATTTTCATATGTATATTTTTATTTTATTTAACTTATCAAAGAAAAGTGTTACATTAAATGTGTGTATATAAATAATTAATTTTTAATTAACTAATTTTTATTGTGGTGTGTGTGTTGCTGTGTCCTCCGACGTTGCTGTTGTATATAGTAATTTCTTCTTGTTGTTTGCTTTTTGTCGAGCCCATTCTTGTCTTTCTTTTTTTATTACATCAATTATCCTTTCCTTTGTCTTGCCTGTCGCAATATTCTTTATTTGGTGTAGTTCCCGAATCTTATTGGCGTGCTTAATTCGTTTGCCACCACGTTTTCTTTGTGGTCTAGGCGGCATAAATTGCTTAGCCTGTTTAGCGTAATTCTGTCTTAGCCTATATTCTTCAATCGTCAGGGGTTTAGGACCGGGGATGGGCGTTGGTATGTACAGTGGTATCTGCTGGTTGTTTGACCGGGAGGTATTAGTCGGTATGTATGGCGGTATCCGCGAGTTGGTTGACCGAGATTCAGCCTGCATATGGGATATCTTTTGCCAGGATGTGCCGGGAGGATCAGAAAAATTTTTGGCAGGATCAAAAAAACTTGGCCGGATCAATAATTTGGCAGGATCAACAACTCGGCCGGATCAATAATTTGGCAGGACCAACAACTTGGCCGGATCAATAATTTGGCAGGATCAACAACTTGGCCGGATTGGTAATTTGGCAGGATCAACAACTTGGCCGGATTGATAATTTGGCAGGATCAAGAACTTGGCCGGATTAATAATTTGGCAGGATCAACAACTTGGCCGGATTGGTAATTTGGCAGGATCAACAACTTGGCCGGATTGATAATTTGGCAGGATCAAGAACTTGGCCGGATTAATAATTTGGCAGGATCAACAACTTGGCCGGATTAATAATTTGGCAGGATCGCCATGTTATGAAGGAGATGTGGGGGGTGATACGCAAAGGAGTATATTTAATAAACTCTTTTGTTACTTTATTATTTTTGTTATGATCAATAATTGTGGTCGTCGCGCAACGCGCAACTTCAGAATCCCGCGAATCGCAGAGTATTTCACAATTATTGATTTTATGAGTTCAATATTATGTTATGAGACAAGTTGAGTTTTTAGTCTGTTTTTATTTGAAAAATTTGTCTTCTTATATATTAAAATTATTACAAAGAATTGATTAGTAAGCATAAACTTAAACTAGGTTATTTCAATCGGAAGTGAGTGTGAGTGTTATGTATGTGTGTCAGGTGTATTACTATTACAATTTTTATTAAAGTTAAGGTCAGTAAGAATACAGTTACAATTTCTATTAAAGTTAAGGTTAGTAAGAATATAATTACAATTTCTATTAAAGTTAAGGTCAGAATGAGAATACAATTACAATGAAATTAAATCATACTTAAGAGCAGGTGTGCATTATTTTATTTGCACACTACAATATAGCATATACATACGAAGTATTTAGTTTGTGCGCACGAACATATGGGTTTCACTTAACAGAGCCTCAAGGGCAAATTTTGAAAATTGAATAAAAAAAAACTAGATGACTCAGTATCAAAATTTTTAATGTGGATTAGTCCTCATCCCAAGTAGGTTGGATAGTATATAGCATATACATACGAAGTATTTAGTTTGTGCGCACGAACATATGAGTTTCACTTAACAGAGCCTCATATGGCAAATTTTGAAAATTGAATTTAGAAAAAAAAAAAAGATGACTCAGGATCAAAATTTTTAATGTGGATTAGTCCTCATTTCAAGAAGGATAGATTGTTTATAGCATGTACATACGAAGTTTTTAGTTTGTGCCCTTGAACATATGAGTTTCACTTAACAGAGCCTCATATGGCAAATTTGGAAAATTGAATTAAAAAAAACTAGACGACCCAGGATCAAAATTTTTAATGTGGATTAGTCCTCATCCCAAGTAGGTTGGATAGTATATAGCATGTACATACGAAGTTTTTAGTTTGTGCGCACGAACATATGGGTTTCACTTAACAGAGCCTCAAGGGCAAATTTTGAAAATTGAATAAAAAAAAAACTAGATGACTCAGTATCAAAATTTTTTATGTGGAATAGTTCTCATTTCAAGTAGGTTGGATTGTATATAGCATGTGCATACGAAAGTTTTAGTTTGTGCGCACTAACATATGAGTTTCACTTAACAGAGCCTCATATGGCAAATTTTGAAAATTGAATTTAAAAAAAACTAGACGACCCAAGATCAAAATTTTTTATGTGGATTAGTCCACATCCCAAGTAGGTTGGATATTATATAGCATGTACATACGAAGTTTTTAGTTTGTGCGCACGAACATATGGGTTTCACTTAACAGAGCCTCAAGGGCAAATTTTGAAAATTGAATAAAAAAAAAACTAGATGACTCAGTATCAAAATTTTTAATGTGGATTAGTCCTCATCCCAAGTAGGTTGGATAGTATATAGCATATACATACGAAGTATTTAGTTTGTGCGCACGAACATATGAGTTTCACTTAACAGAGCCTCATATGGCAAATTTTGAAAATTGAATTTAGAAAAAAAAAAAAGATGACTCAGGATCAAAATTTTTAATGTGGATTAGTCCTCATTTCAAGAAGGATAGATTTTTTATAGCATGTACATACGAAGTTTTTAGTTTGTGCCCTTGAACATATGAGTTTCACTTAACAGAGCCTCATATGGCAAATTTGGAAAATTGAATTAAAAAAAACTAGACGACCCAGGATCAAAATTTTTAATGTGGATTAGTCCTTATCCCAAGTAGGTTGGATAGTATATAGCATGTACATACGAAGTTTTTAGTTTGTGCGCACGAACATATGGGTTTCACTTAACAGAGCCTCAAGGGCAAATTTTGAAAATTGAATAAAAAAAAAACTAGATGACTCAGTATCAAAATTTTTTATGTGGAATAGTTCTCATTCCAAAAAGGATAGATTGTATATAGCATGTACATACAAAGTTTTTAGTTTGTGCGCACGAACATATGGGTTTCACTTAAGAGAGCCTCAAGGGCAAATTTTGAAAATTGAATTTAAAAAAAAACTAGATGACTCAGTATCAAAATTTTTAATGTGGATTAGTCCTCATCCCAAGTAGGTTGGATAGTATATAGCATGTACATACGAAGTTTTTAGTTTGTGCGCACGAACATATGGGTTTCACTTAACAGAGCCTCAAGGGCAAATTTTGAAAATTGAATAAAAAAAAAACTAGATGACTCAGTATCAAAATTTTTATGTGGAATAGTTCTCATCTCAAGTAGGTTGGATAGTATATAGCATGTACATACGAAGTATTTAGTTTGTGCGCACGAACATATGGGTTTCACTTAACAGAGCCTCAAGGGCAAATTTTGAAAATTGAATAAAAAAAAAAACTAGACGACCCAGGATCAAAAATTTTTATGTGGATTAGTCCTCATCTCAAGTAGGTTTGATTGCATAAAGCATGTACATACGAAGTTATTAGTTTGTGCGCACGAACATATGAGTTTCACTTAACAGAGCCTCATATGGCAAATTTGGAAAATTGAATTAAAAAAAACTAGACGACCCAGGATCAAAATTTTTAATGTGGATTAGTCCTCATCCCAAGTAGGTTGGATAGTATATAGCATGTACATACGAAGTTTTTAGTTTGTGCGCACGAACATATGGGTTTCACTTAACAGAGCCTCAAGGGCAAATTTTGAAAATTGAATAAAAAAAAAACTAGATGACTCAGTATCAAAATTTTTTATGTGGAATAGTTCTCATCTCAAGTAGGTTGGATAGTATATAGCATGTACATACGAAGTATTTAGTTTGTGCCCTTGAACATATGAGTTTCACTTAACAGAGCCTCATATGGCAAATTTTGAAAATTGAATAAAAAAAAAACTAGACGACCCAGGATCAAAATTTTTAATGTGGATTAGTCCTCATCCCAAGTAGGTTGGATAGTATATAGCATGTACATACGAAGTTTTTAGTTTGTGCGCACGAACATATGGGTTTCACTTAACAGAGCCTCAAGGGCAAATTTTGAAAATTGAATAAAAAAAAAACTAGATGACTCAGTATCAAAATTTTTTATGTGGAATAGTCCTCATCCCAAGTAGGTTGGATTGTATATAGCATGTACATACGAAGTTTTTAGTTTGTGCGCACGAACATATGGGTTTCACTTAACAGAGCCTCATATGGCAAATTTGGAAAATTGAATTAAAAAAAACTAGACGCCCCAGGATCAAAAATTTTTATGTGGATTAGTCCTCATCTCAAGTAGGTTTGATTGCATAAAGCATGTACATACGAAGTTATTAGTTTGTGCGCACGAACATATGAGTTTCACTTAACAGAGCCTCATATGGCAAATTTGGAAAATTGAATTTAAAAAAACTAGACGACCCAGGATCAAAATTTTTAATGTGGATTAGTCCTCATCCCAAGTAGGTTGGATAGTATATAGCATGTACATACGAAGTTTTTAGTTTGTGCGCACGAACATATGGGTTTCACTTAACAGAGCCTCAAGGGCAAATTTTGAAAATTGAATAAAAAAAAAACTAGATGACTCAGTATCAAAATTTTTTATGTGGAATAGTTCTCATCTCAAGTAGGTTGGATAGTATATAGCATGTACATACGAAGTATTTAGTTTGTGCCCTTGAACATATGAGTTTCACTTAACAGAGCCTCATATGGCAAATTTTGAAAATTGAATAAAAAAAAAACTAGACGACCCAGGATCAAAATTTTTAATGTGGATTAGTCCTCATCCCAAGTAGGTTGGATAGTATATAGCATGTACATACGAAGTTTTTAGTTTGTGCGCACGAACATATGGGTTTCACTTAACAGAGCCTCAAGGGCAAATTTTGAAAATTGAATAAAAAAAAAACTAGATGACTCAGTATCAAAATTTTTTATGTGGAATAGTCCTCATCCCAAGTAGGTTGGATTGTATATAGCATGTACATACGAAGTTTTTAGTTTGTGCGCACGAACATATGGGTTTCACTTAACAGAGCCTCATATGGCAAATTTTGAAAATTGAATTTAGAAAAAAAAAAAAGATGACTCAGGATCAAAATTTTTAATGTGGATTAGTCCTCATTTCAAGAAGGATAGATTGTTTATAGCATGTACATACGAAGTTTTTAGTTTGTGCCCTTGAACATATGAGTTTCACTTAACAGAGCCTCATATGGCAAATTTGGAAAATTGAATTAAAAAAAACTAGACGCCCCAGGATCAAAAATTTTTATGTGGATTAGTCCTCATCTCAAGTAGGTTTGATTGCATAAAGCATGTACATACGAAGTTATTAGTTTGTGCGCACGAACATATGAGTTTCACTTAACAGAGCCTCATATGGCAAATTTTAAAAATTGAATTTAAAAAAAAACTAGACAATCCAGGATCAAAATTTTTTATGTGGATTCGTCCTCATCCCAAGTAGGTTGGATAGTATATTGCATATACATACGAAGTTTTTAGTTTGTGCGCACGAACATATGGGTTTCACTTAACAGAGCCTCAAGGGCAAATTTTGAAAATTGAATAAAAAAAAAACTAGATGACTCAGTATCAAAATTTTTTATGTGGAATAGTTCTTATCTCAAGTAGGTTGGATAGTATATAGCATGTACATACGAAGTATTTAGTTTGTGCCCTTGAACATATGAGTTTCACTTAACAGAGCCTCATATGGCAAATTTGGAAAATTGAATTTAAAAAAACTAGACGACCCAGGATCAAAATTTTTAATGTGGATTAGTCCTCATCCCAAGTAGGTTGGATAGTATATAGCATGTACATACGAAGTTTTTAGTTTGTGCGCACGAACATATGGGTTTCACTTAACAGAGCCTCAAGGGCAAATTTTGAAAATTGAATAAAAAAAAAACTAGATGACTCAGTATCAAAATTTTTTATGTGGAATAGTTCTCATCTCAAGTAGGTTGGATAGTATATAGCATGTACATACGAAGTTTTTAGTTTGTGCGCACGAACATATGGGTTTCACTTAACAGAGCCTCAAGGGCAAATTTTGAAAATTGAATAAAAAAAAAACTAGATGACTCAGTATCAAAATTTTTTATGTGGAATAGTCCTCATCCCAAGTAGGTTGGATTGCATAAAGCATGTACATACGAAGTTTTTAGTTTGTGCGCACGAACATATGAGTTTCACTTAACAGAGCCTCAAGGGCAAATTTTGAAAATTGAATAAAAAAAAAACTAGACGACCCAGGATCAAAATTTTTAATGTGGATTAGTCCTCATCCCAAGTAGGTTGGATAGTATATAGCATGTACATACGAAGTTTTTAGTTTGTGCGCACGAACATATGGGTTTCACTTAACAGAGCCTCAAGGGCAAATTTTGAAAATTGAATAAAAAAAAAACTAGATGACTCAGTATCAAAATTTTTTATGTGGAATAGTCCTCATCCCAAGTAGGTTGGATTGTATATAGCATGTACATACGAAGTTTTTAGTTTGTGCGCACGAACATATGGGTTTCACTTAACAGAGCCTCAAGGGCAAATTTTGAAAATTGAATAAAAAAAAAACTAGATGACTCAGTATCAAAATTTTTTATGTGGAATAGTTCTCATTTCAAGTAGGTTGGATTGTATATAGCATGTGCATACGAAAGTTTTAGTTTGTGCGCACTAACATATGAGTTTCACTTAACAGAGCCTCATATGGCAAATTTGGAAAATTGAATTAAAAAAAACTAGACGCCCCAGGATCAAAAATTTTTATGTGGATTAGTCCTCATCTCAAGTAGGTTTGATTGCATAAAGCATGTACATACGAAGTTATTAGTTTGTGCGCACGAACATATGAGTTTCACTTAACAGAGCCTCATATGGCAAATTTTAAAAATTGAATTTAAAAAAAAACTAGACAATCCAGGATCAAAATTTTTTATGTGGATTCGTCCTCATCCCAAGTAGGTTGGATAGTATATTGCATATACATACGAAGTTTTTAGTTTGTGCGCACGAACATATGGGTTTCACTTAACAGAGCCTCAAGGGCAAATTTTGAAAATTGAATAAAAAAAAAACTAGATGACTCAGTATCAAAATTTTTTATGTGGAATAGTTCTTATCTCAAGTAGGTTGGATAGTATATAGCATGTACATACGAAGTATTTAGTTTGTGCCCTTGAACATATGAGTTTCACTTAACAGAGCCTCATATGGCAAATTTGGAAAATTGAATTTAAAAAAACTAGACGACCCAGGATCAAAATTTTTAATGTGGATTAGTCCTCATCCCAAGTAGGTTGGATAGTATATAGCATGTACATACGAAGTTTTTAGTTTGTGCGCACGAACATATGGGTTTCACTTAACAGAGCCTCAAGGGCAAATTTTGAAAATTGAATAAAAAAAAAACTAGATGACTCAGTATCAAAATTTTTTATGTGGAATAGTTCTCATCTCAAGTAGGTTGGATAGTATATAGCATGTACATACGAAGTTTTTAGTTTGTGCGCACGAACATATGGGTTTCACTTAACAGAGCCTCAAGGGCAAATTTTGAAAATTGAATAAAAAAAAAACTAGATGACTCAGTATCAAAATTTTTTATGTGGAATAGTCCTCATCCCAAGTAGGTTGGATTGCATAAAGCATGTACATACGAAGTTTTTAGTTTGTGCGCACGAACATATGGGTTTCACTTAACAGAGCCTCAAGGGCAAATTTTGAAAATTGAATAAAAAAAAAACTAGATGACTCAGTATCAAAATTTTTTATGTGGAATAGTTCTTATCTCAAGTAGGTTGGATAGTATATAGCATGTACATACGAAGTATTTAGTTTGTGCCCTTGAACATATGAGTTTCACTTAACAGAGCCTCATATGGCAAATTTGGAAAATTGAATTTAAAAAAACTAGACGACCCAGGATCAAAATTTTTAATGTGGATTAGTCCTCATCCCAAGTAGGTTGGATAGTATATAGCATGTACATACGAAGTTTTTAGTTTGTGTGCACGAACATATGGGTTTCACTTAACAGAGCCTCAAGGGCAAATTTTGAAAATTGAATAAAAAAAAAACTAGATGACTCAGTATCAAAATTTTTTATGTGGAATAGTTCTCATCTCAAGTAGGTTGGATAGTATATAGCATGTACATACGAAGTTTTTAGTTTGTGCGTACGAACATATGGGTTTCACTTAACAGAGCCTCAAGGGCAAATTTTGAAAATTGAATAAAAAAAAAACTAGATGACTCAGTATCAAAATTTTTTATGTGGAATAGTTCTCATCTCAAGTAGGTTGGATAGTATATAGCATGTACATACGAAGTTTTTAGTTTGTGCGCACGAACATATGGGTTTCACTTAACAGAGCCTCAAGGGCAAATTTTGAAAATTGAATAAAAAAAAAACTAGATGACTCAGTATCAAAATTTTTTATGTGGAATAGTTCTTATCTCAAGTAGGTTGGATAGTATATAGCATGTACATACGAAGTATTTAGTTTGTGCCCTTGAACATATGAGTTTCACTTAACAGAGCCTCATATGGCAAATTTGGAAAATTGAATTTAAAAAAACTAGACGACCCAGGATCAAAATTTTTAATGTGGATTAGTCCTCATCCCAAGTAGGTTGGATAGTATATAGCATGTACATACGAAGTTTTTAGTTTGTGCGCACGAACATATGGGTTTCACTTAACAGAGCCTCAAGGGCAAATTTTGAAAATTGAATAAAAAAAAAACTAGATGACTCAGTATCAAAATTTTTTATGTGGAATAGTTCTCATCTCAAGTAGGTTGGATAGTATATAGCATGTACATACGAAGTTTTTAGTTTGTGCGCACGAACATATGGGTTTCACTTAACAGAGCCTCAAGGGCAAATTTTGAAAATTGAATAAAAAAAAAACTAGATGACTCAGTATCAAAATTTTTTATGTGGAATAGTTCTCATCTCAAGTAGGTTGGATAGTATATAGCATGTACATACGAAGTTTTTAGTTTGTGCGCACGAACATATGGGTTTCACTTAACAGAGCCTCAAGGGCAAATTTTGAAAATTGAATAAAAAAAAAACTAGATGACTCAGTATCAAAATTTTTTATGTGGAATAGTTCTCATCTCAAGTAGGTTGGATAGTATATAGCATGTACATACGAAGTTTTTAGTTTGTGCGCACGAACATATGGGTTTCACTTAACAGAGCCTCAAGGGCAAATTTTGAAAATTGAATAAAAAAAAAACTAGATGACTCAGTATCAAAATTTTTTATGTGGAATAGTTCTTATCTCAAGTAGGTTGGATAGTATATAGCATGTACATACGAAGTATTTAGTTTGTGCCCTTGAACATATGAGTTTCACTTAACAGAGCCTCATATGGCAAATTTGGAAAATTGAATTTAAAAAAACTAGACGACCCAGGATCAAAATTTTTAATGTGGATTAGTCCTCATCCCAAGTAGGTTGGATAGTATATAGCATGTACATACGAAGTTTTTAGTTTGTGCGCACGAACATATGGGTTTCACTTAACAGAGCCTCAAGGGCAAATTTTGAAAATTGAATAAAAAAAAAACTAGATGACTCAGGATCAAAAATTTTTATGTGGATTAGTCCTCATCTCAAGTAGGTTTGATTGCATAAAGCATGTACATACGAAGTTATTAGTTTGTGCGCACGAACATATGAGTTTCACTTAACAGAGCCTCATATGGCAAATTTTAAAAATTGAATTTAAAAAAAAACTAGACAATCCAGGATCAAAATTTTTTATGTGGATTCGTCCTCATCCCAAGTAGGTTGGATAGTATATTGCATATACATACGAAGTATTTAGTTTGTGCGCACGAACATATGGGTTTCACTTAACAGAGCCTCAAGGGCAAATTTTGAAAATTGAATAAAAAAAAACTAGATGACTCAGTATCAAAATTTTTAATGTGGATTAGTCCTCATCCCAAGTAGGTTGGATAGTATATAGCATATACATACGAAGTATTTAGTTTGTGCGCACGAACATATGAGTTTCACTTAACAGAGCCTCATATGGCAAATTTGGAAAATTGAATTTAGAAAAAAAAAAAAGATGACTCAGGATCAAAATTTTTAATGTGGATTAGTCCACATCCCAAGTAGGTTGGATAGTATATAGCATGTACATACGAAGTTTTTAGTTTGTGCGCACGAACATATGGGTTTCACTTAACAGAGCCTCAAGGGCAAATTTTGAAAATTGAATAAAAAAAAAACTAGATGACTCAGTATCAAAATTTTTTATGTGGATTAGTCCTCATCCCAAGTAGGTTGGATAGTATATAGCATGTACATACGAAGTTTTTAGTTTGTGCGCACGAACATATGGGTTTCACTTAACAGAGCCTCATATGGCAAATTTGGAAAATTGAATTAAAAAAAACTAGACGACCCAGGATCAAAATTTTTAATGTGGATTAGTCCTCATCCCAAGTAGGTTGGATAGTATATAGCATGTACATACGAAGTTTTTAGTTTGTGCGCACGAACATATGGGTTTCACTTAACAGAGCCTCAAGGGCAAATTTTGAAAATTGAATAAAAAAAAAACTAGATGACTCAGTATCAAAATTTTTTATGTGGAATAGTTCTCATCTCAAGTAGGTTGGATAGTATATAGCATGTACATACGAAGTATTTAGTTTGTGCGCACGAACATATGAGTTTCACTTAACAGAGCCTCATATGGCAAATTTTGAAAATTGAATAAAAAAAAAACTAGACGACCCAGGATCAAAATTTTTAATGTGGATTAGTCCTCATCCCAAGTAGGTTGGATAGTATATAGCATGTACATACGAAGTTTTTAGTTTGTGCGCACGAACATATGGGTTTCACTTAACAGAGCCTTAAGGGCAAATTTTGAAAATTGAATAAAAAAAAAACTAGATGACTCAGTATCAAAATTTTTTATGTGGAATAGTTCTCATCTCAAGAAGTTTGGATAGTATATAGCATGTACATACGAAGTATTTAGTTTGTGCCCTTGAACATATGAGTTTCACTTAACAGAGCCTCATATGGCAAATTTTGAAAATTGAATAAAAAAAAAACTAGACGACCCAGGATCAAAATTTTTAATGTGGATTAGTCCTCATCCCAAGTAGGTTGGATAGTATATAGCATGTACATACGAAGTTTTTAGTTTGTGCGCACGAACATATGGGTTTCACTTAACAGAGCCTCAAGGGCAAATTTTGAAAATTGAATAAAAAAAAAACTAGATGACTCAGTATCAAAATTTTTTATGTGGAATAGTTCTCATCTCAAGTAGGTTGGATAGTATATAGCATGTACATACGAAGTATTTAGTTTGTGCCCTTGAACATATGAGTTTCACTTAACAGAGCCTCATATGGCAAATTTTGAAAATTGAATAAAAAAAAAACTAGACGACCCAGGATCAAAATTTTTAATGTGGATTAGTCCTCATCCCAAGTAGGTTGGATAGTATATAGCATGTACATACGAAGTTTTTAGTTTGTGCGCACGAACATATGGGTTTCACTTAACAGAGCCTCAAGGGCAAATTTTGAAAATTGAATAAAAAAAAAACTAGATGACTCAGTATCAAAATTTTTTATGTGGAATAGTCCTCATCCCAAGTAGGTTGGATTGTATATAGCATGTACATACGAAGTTTTTAGTTTGTGCGCACGAACATATGGGTTTCACTTAACAGAGCCTCATATGGCAAATTTGGAAAATTGAATTAAAAAAAACTAGACGCCCCAGGATCAAAAATTTTTATGTGGATTAGTCCTCATCCCAAGTAGGTTGGATTGTATATAGCATGTACATACGAAGTATTTAGTTTGTGCGCACGAACATATGAGTTTCACTTAACAGAGCCTCATATGGCAAATTTTGAAAATTGAATAAAAAAAAAACTAGACGACCCAGGATCAAAATTTTTAATGTGGATTAGTCCTCATCCCAAGTAGGTTGGATAGTATATAGCATGTACATACGAAGTTTTTAGTTTGTGCGCACGAACATATGGGTTTCACTTAACAGAGCCTTAAGGGCAAATTTTGAAAATTGAATAAAAAAAAAACTAGATGACTCAGTATCAAAATTTTTTATGTGGAATAGTTCTCATCTCAAGAAGTTTGGATAGTATATAGCATGTACATACGAAGTATTTAGTTTGTGCCCTTGAACATATGAGTTTCACTTAACAGAGCCTCATATGGCAAATTTTGAAAATTGAATAAAAAAAAAACTAGACGACCCAGGATCAAAATTTTTAATGTGGATTAGTCCTCATCCCAAGTAGGTTGGATAGTATATAGCATGTACATACGAAGTTTTTAGTTTGTGCGCACGAACATATGGGTTTCACTTAACAGAGCCTCAAGGGCAAATTTTGAAAATTGAATAAAAAAAAAACTAGATGACTCAGTATCAAAATTTTTTATGTGGAATAGTTCTCATCTCAAGTAGGTTGGATAGTATATAGCATGTACATACGAAGTATTTAGTTTGTGCCCTTGAACATATGAGTTTCACTTAACAGAGCCTCATATGGCAAATTTTGAAAATTGAATAAAAAAAAAACTAGACGACCCAGGATCAAAATTTTTAATGTGGATTAGTCCTCATCCCAAGTAGGTTGGATAGTATATAGCATGTACATACGAAGTTTTTAGTTTGTGCGCACGAACATATGGGTTTCACTTAACAGAGCCTCAAGGGCAAATTTTGAAAATTGAATAAAAAAAAAACTAGATGACTCAGTATCAAAATTTTTTATGTGGAATAGTCCTCATCCCAAGTAGGTTGGATAGTATATAGCATGTACATACGAAGTTTTTAGTTTGTGCGCACGAACATATGGGTTTCACTTAACAGAGCCTCAAGGGCAAATTTTGAAAATTGAATAAAAAAAAAACTAGATGACTCAGTATCAAAATTTTTTATGTGGAATAGTCCTCATCCCAAGTAGGTTGGATTGTATATAGCATGTACATACGAAGTTATTAGTTTGTGCGCACGAACATATGAGTTTCACTTAACAGAGCCTCATATGGCAAATTTTAAAAATTGAATTTAAAAAAAAACTAGACAATCCAGGATCAAAATTTTTTATGTGGATTCGTCCTCATCCCAAGTAGGTTGGATAGTATATTGCATGTACATACGAAGTATTTAGTTTGTGCGCACGAACATATGAGTTTCACTTAACAGAGCCTCATATGGCAAATTTTGAAAATTGAATAAAAAAAAAACTAGACGACCCAGGATCAAAATTTTTAATGTGGATTAGTCCTCATCCCAAGTAGGTTGGATAGTATATAGCATGTACATACGAAGTTTTTAGTTTGTGCGCACGAACATATGGGTTTCACTTAACAGAGCCTCAAGGGCAAATTTTGAAAATTGAATAAAAAAAAACTAGACGACCCAGGATCAAAAATTTTTATGTGGAATAGTCCTCATCCCAAGTAGGTTGGATTGTATATAGCATGTACATACGAAGTTTTTAGTTTGTGCGCACGAACATATGGGTTTCACTTAACAGAGCCTCATATGGCAAATTTGGAAAATTGAATTAAAAAAAACTAGACGACCCAGGATCAAAAATTTTTATGTGGATTAGTCCTCATCTCAAGTAGGTTTGATTGCATAAAGCATGTACATACGAAGTTATTAGTTTGTGCGCACGAACATATGAGTTTCACTTAACAGAGCCTCATATGGCAAATTTGGAAAATTGAATTAAAAAAAACTAGACGACCCAGGATCAAAATTTTTAATGTGGATTAGTCCTCATCCCAAGTAGGTTGGATAGTATATAGCATGTACATACGAAGTTTTTAGTTTGTGCGCACGAACATATGAGTTTCACTTAACAGAGCCTCATATGGCAAATTTTGAAAATTGAATAAAAAAAAAACTAGACGACCCAGGATCAAAATTTTTAATGTGGAATAGTCCTCATCCCAAGTAGGTTGGATTGTATATAGCATGTACATAAGAAGTTTTTAGTTTGTGCGCACGAACATATGGGTTTCACTTAACAGAGCCTCATATGGCAAATTTGGAAAATTGAATTAAAAAAAACTAGACGACCCAGGATCAAAAATTTTTATGTGGATTAGTCCTCATCTCAAGTAGGTTTGATTGCATAAAGCATGTACATACGAAGTTATTAGTTTGTGCGCACGAACATATGAGTTTCACTTAACAGAGCCTCATATGGCAAATTTGGAAAATTGAATTAAAAAAAACTAGACGACTCAGTATCAAAATTTTTTATGTGGATTAGTCCTCATCCCAAGTAGGTTGGATAGTATATAGCATGTACATACGAAGTTTTTAGTTTGTGCGCACGAACATATGGGTTTCACTTAACAGAGCCTCAAGGGCAAATTTTGAAAATTGAATAAAAAAAAAACTAGATGACTCAGTATCAAAATTTTTTATGTGGAATAGTTCTCATCTCAAGTAGGTTGGATAGTATATAGCATGTACATACGAAGTATTTAGTTTGTGCCCTTGAACATATGAGTTTCACTTAACAGAGCCTCATATGGCAAATTTTGAAAATTGAATAAAAAAAAAACTAGACGACCCAGGATCAAAATTTTTAATGTGGATTAGTCCTCATCCCAAGTAGGTTGGATAGTATATAGCATGTACATACGAAGTTTTTAGTTTGTGCGCACGAACATATGGGTTTCACTTAACAGAGCCTCAAGGGCAAATTTTGAAAATTGAATAAAAAAAAACTAGATGACTCAGTATCAAAATTTTTTATGTGGAATAGTCCTCATCCCAAGTAGGTTGGATTGTATATAGCATGTACATACGAAGTTTTTAGTTTGTGCGCACGAACATATGGGTTTCACTTAACAGAGCCTCATATGGCAAATTTGGAAAATTGAATTAAAAAAAACTAGACGACCCAGGATCAAAATTTTTTATGTGGATTCGTCCTCATCCCAAGTAGGTTGGATAGTATATTGCATGTACATACGAAGTTATTAGTTTGTGCGCACGAACATATGAGTTTCACTTAACAGAGCCTCATATGGCAAATTTGGAAAATTGAATTAAAAAAAACTAGACGACCCAGGATCAAAATTTTTAATGTGGATTAGTCCTCATCCCAAGTAGGTTGGATAGTATATAGCATGTACATACGAAGTTTTTAGTTTGTGCGCACGAACATATGGGTTTCACTTAACAGAGCCTCAAGGGCAAATTTTGAAAATTGAATAAAAAAAAAACTAGATGACTCAGTATCAAAATTTTTTATGTGGAATAGTCCTCATCCCAAGTAGGTTGGATTGTATATAGCATGTACATACGAAGTTTTTAGTTTGTGCGCACGAACATATGGGTTTCACTTAACAGAGCCTCATATGGCAAATTTGGAAAATTGAATTAAAAAAAACTAGACGACCCAGGATCAAAAATTTTTATGTGGATTAGTCCTCATCTCAAGTAGGTTTGATTGCATAAAGCATGTACATACGAAGTTATTAGTTTGTGCGCACGAACATATGAGTTTCACTTAACAGAGCCTCATATGGCAAATTTGGAAAATTGAATTAAAAAAAACTAGACGACCCAGGATCAAAATTTTTTATGTGGATTCGTCCTCATCCCAAGTAGGTTGGATAGTATATTGCATGTACATACGAAGTTATTAGTTTGTGCGCACGAACATATGAGTTTCACTTAACAGAGCCTCATATGGCAAATTTGGAAAATTGAATTAAAAAAAACTAGACGACCCAGGATCAAAATTTTTAATGTGGATTAGTCCTCATCCCAAGTAGGTTGGATAGTATATAGCATGTACATACGAAGTTTTTAGTTTGTGCGCACGAACATATGGGTTTCACTTAACAGAGCCTCAAGGGCAAATTTTGAAAATTGAATAAAAAAAAAACTAGATGACTCAGTATCAAAATTTTTTATGTGGAATAGTCCTCATCCCAAGTAGGTTGGATTGTATATAGCATGTACATACGAAGTTTTTAGTTTGTGCGCACGAACATATGGGTTTCACTTAACAGAGCCTCATATGGCAAATTTGGAAAATTGAATTAAAAAAAACTAGACGACCCAGGATCAAAAATTTTTATGTGGAATAGTCCTCATCCCAAGTAGGTTGGATTGTATATAGCATGTACATACGAAGTTTTTAGTTTGTGCGCACGAACATATGGGTTTCACTTAACAGAGCCTCATATGGCAAATTTGGAAAATTGAATTAAAAAAAACTAGACGACCCAGGATCAAAATTTTTTATGTGGATTCGTCCTCATCCCAAGTAGGTTGGATAGTATATTGCATGTACATACGAAGTTATTAGTTTGTGCGCACGAACATATGAGTTTCACTTAACAGAGCCTCATATGGCAAATTTGGAAAATTGAATTAAAAAAAACTAGACGACCCAGGATCAAAATTTTTAATGTGGATTAGTCCTCATCCCAAGTAGGTTGGATAGTATATAGCATGTACATACGAAGTTTTTAGTTTGTGCGCACGAACATATGGGTTTCACTTAACAGAGCCTCAAGGGCAAATTTTGAAAATTGAATAAAAAAAAAACTAGATGACTCAGTATCAAAATTTTTTATGTGGAATAGTTCTCATCTCAAGTAGGTTGGATAGTATATAGCATGTACATACGAAGTTTTTAGTTTGTGCGCACGAACATATGGGTTTCACTTAACAGAGCCTCAAGGGCAAATTTTGAAAATTGAATAAAAAAAAAACTAGATGACTCAGTATCAAAAATTTTTATGTGGATTAGTCCTCATCTCAAGTAGGTTTGATTGCATAAAGCATGTACATACGAAGTTATTAGTTTGTGCGCACGAACATATGAGTTTCACTTAACAGAGCCTCATATGGCAAATTTGGAAAATTGAATTAAAAAAAACTAGACGACCCAGGATCAAAATTTTTAATGTGGATTAGTCCTCATCCCAAGTAGGTTGGATAGTATATAGCATGTACATACGAAGTTTTTAGTTTGTGCGCACGAACATATGAGTTTCACTTAACAGAGCCTCATATGGCAAATTTTGAAAATTGAATTTAAAAAATCTAGACGACCCAGGATCAAAATTTTTATGTGGATTAGTCCTTATTCCAAAAAGGATAGATTGTATATAGCATGTACATACAAAGTTTTTAGTTTGTGCGCACGAACATATGGGTTTCACTTAAGAGAGCCTCAAGGGCAAATTTTGAAAATTGAATTTAAAAAAAAACTAGATGACTCAGTATCAAAATTTTTAATGTGGATTAGTCCTCATCCCAAGTAGGTTGGATAGTATATAGCATGTACATACGAAGTATTTAGTTTGTGCGCACGAACATATGGGTTTCACTTAACAGAGCCTCAAGGGCAAATATTGAAAATTGATTTAAAAAAAAAACTAGACGACCCCGGATCAAAATTTTTATGTGGATTAGTCCCCATCTCAAGTAGGTTTGATTGCATAAAGCATGTACATACGAAGTTATTAGTTTGTGCGCACGAACATATGGGTTTCACTTAACAGAGCCTCAAGGGCAAATTTTGAAAATTGAATAAAAAAAAAACTAGATGACTCAGTATCAAAATTTTTATGTGGATTAGTCCCCATCTCAAGTAGGTTTGATTGCATAAAGCATGTACATACGAAGTTATTAGTTTGTGCGCACGAACATATGAGTTTCACTTAACAGAGCCTCATATGGCAAATTTTGAAAATTGAATAAAAAAAAAACTAGATGACTCAGTATCAAAATTTTTTATGTGGAATAGTTCTCATCTCAAGTAGGTTGGATAGTATATAGCATGTACATACGAAGTATTTAGTTTGTGCGCACGAACATATGGGTTTCACTTAACAGAGCCTCAAGGGCAAATTTTGAAAATTGAATAAAAAAAAAAACTAGATGACTGAGTATCAAAATTTTTAATGTGGATTAGTCCACATCCCAAGTAGGTTGGATAGTATATAGCATGTACATACGAAGTTTTTAGTTTGTGCGCACGAACATATGAGTTTCACTTAACAGAGCCTCATATGGCAAATTTTGAAAATGGAATTTAAAAAATCTAGACGACCCAGGATCAAAATTTTTATGTGGATTAGTCCCCATCTCAAGTAGGTTTGATTGCATAAAGCATGTACATACGAAGTTATTAGTTTGTGCGCACGAACATATGAGTTTCACTTAACAGAGCCTCATATGGCAAATTTGGAAAATTGAATTAAAAAAAACTAGACGACCCAGGATCAAAATTTTTATGTGGATTAGTCCTCATCTTAATTAGGTTGGATTGTATATAGCATGTACATACGAAGTTTTTCGTTTGTGCGCACGAACATATGGGTTTCACTTAACAGAGCCTCAAGGGCAAATTTTGAAAATTGAATTAAAAAAAACTAGATGACTCAGTATCAAAATTTTTTATGTGGAATAGTCCTCATCCCAAGTAGGTTGGATTGTATATAGCATGTACATACGAAGTTATTAGTTTGTGCGCACGAACATATGAGTTTCACTTAACAGAGCCTCAAGGGCAAATATTGAAAATTAAATAAAAAAAAAAACTAGATGACTCAGTATCAAAATTTTTTATGTGCACTAGTCCTTATCCCAAGTAGGTTGCATTGTATATAGCATTTGCATACGAAATTTTTAGTTTGTGCGCACGAACATATGAGTTTCACTTAACAGAGCCTCATATGGCAAATTTTGAAAATTGAATAAAAAAAAAACTAGATGACTCAGTATCAAAATTTTTTATGTGGAATAGTTCTCATCTCAAGTAGGTTGGATAGTATATAGCATGTACATACGAAGTTATTAGTTTGTGCGCACGAACATATGAGTTTCACTTAACAGAGCCTCATATGGCAAATTTGGAAAATTGAATTAAAAAAAACTAGACGACTCAGTATCAAAATTTTTTATGTGGATTAGTCCTCATCCCAAGTAGGTTGGATAGTATATAGCATGTACATACGAAGTTTTTAGTTTGTGCGCACGAACATATGGGTTTCACTTAACAGAGCCTCAAGGGCAAATTTTGAAAATTGAATAAAAAAAAAACTAGATGACTCAGTATCAAAATTTTTTATGTGGAATAGTTCTCATCTCAAGTAGGTTGGATAGTATATAGCATGTACATACGAAGTATTTAGTTTGTGCCCTTGAACATATGAGTTTCACTTAACAGAGCCTCATATGGCAAATTTTGAAAATTGAATAAAAAAAAAACTAGACGACCCAGGATCAAAATTTTTAATGTGGATTAGTCCTCATCCCAAGTAGGTTGGATAGTATATAGCATGTACATACGAAGTTTTTAGTTTGTGCGCACGAACATATGGGTTTCACTTAACAGAGCCTCAAGGGCAAATTTTGAAAATTGAATAAAAAAAAACTAGATGACTCAGTATCAAAATTTTTTATGTGGAATAGTCCTCATCCCAAGTAGGTTGGATTGTATATAGCATGTACATACGAAGTTTTTAGTTTGTGCGCACGAACATATGGGTTTCACTTAACAGAGCCTCATATGGCAAATTTGGAAAATTGAATTAAAAAAAACTAGACGACCCAGGATCAAAAATTTTTATGTGGATTAGTCCTCATCTCAAGTAGGTTTGATTGCATAAAGCATGTACATACGAAGTTATTAGTTTGTGCGCACGAACATATGAGTTTCACTTAACAGAGCCTCATATGGCAAATTTTAAAAATTGAATTTAAAAAAAAACTAGACAATCCAGGATCAAAATTTTTTATGTGGATTCGTCCTCATCCCAAGTAGGTTGGATAGTATATTGCATGTACATACGAAGTATTTAGTTTGTGCGCACGAACATATGAGTTTCACTTAACAGAGCCTCATATGGCAAATTTTGAAAATTGAATAAAAAAAAAACTAGACGACCCAGGATCAAAATTTTTAATGTGGATTAGTCCTCATCCCAAGTAGGTTGGATAGTATATAGCATGTACATACGAAGTTTTTAGTTTGTGCGCACGAACATATGGGTTTCACTTAACAGAGCCTCAAGGGCAAATTTTGAAAATTGAATAAAAAAAAACTAGATGACTCAGTATCAAAATTTTTTATGTGGAATAGTCCTCATCCCAAGTAGGTTGGATTGTATATAGCATGTACATACGAAGTTTTTAGTTTGTGCGCACGAACATATGGGTTTCACTTAACAGAGCCTCATATGGCAAATTTGGAAAATTGAATTAAAAAAAACTAGACGACCCAGGATCAAAAATTTTTATGTGGATTAGTCCTCATCTCAAGTAGGTTTGATTGCATAAAGCATGTACATACGAAGTTATTAGTTTGTGCGCACGAACATATGAGTTTCACTTAACAGAGCCTCATATGGCAAATTTGGAAAATTGAATTAAAAAAAACTAGACGACCCAGGATCAAAATTTTTAATGTGGATTAGTCCTCATCCCAAGTAGGTTGGATAGTATATAGCATGTACATACGAAGTTTTTAGTTTGTGCGCACGAACATATGGGTTTCACTTAACAGAGCCTCAAGGGCAAATTTTGAAAATTGAATAAAAAAAAAACTAGATGACTCAGTATCAAAATTTTTTATGTGGAATAGTCCTCATCCCAAGTAGGTTGGATTGTATATAGCATGTACATACGAAGTTTTTAGTTTGTGCGCACGAACATATGGGTTTCACTTAACAGAGCCTCATATGGCAAATTTGGAAAATTGAATTAAAAAAAACTAGACGACCCAGGATCAAAAATTTTTATGTGGATTAGTCCTCATCTCAAGTAGGTTTGATTGCATAAAGCATGTACATACGAAGTTATTAGTTTGTGCGCACGAACATATGAGTTTCACTTAACAGAGCCTCATATGGCAAATTTGGAAAATTGAATTAAAAAAAACTAGACGACCCAGGATCAAAATTTTTAATGTGGATTAGTCCTCATCCCAAGTAGGTTGGATAGTATATAGCATGTACATACGAAGTTTTTAGTTTGTGCGCACGAACATATGAGTTTCACTTAACAGAGCCTCATATGGCAAATTTTGAAAATTGAATTTAAAAAATCTAGACGACCCAGGATCAAAATTTTTATGTGGATTAGTCCTTATTCCAAAAAGGATAGATTGTATATAGCATGTACATACAAAGTTTTTAGTTTGTGCGCACGAACATATGGGTTTCACTTAAGAGAGCCTCAAGGGCAAATTTTGAAAATTGAATTTAAAAAAAAACTAGATGACTCAGTATCAAAATTTTTAATGTGGATTAGTCCTCATCCCAAGTAGGTTGGATAGTATATAGCATGTACATACGAAGTATTTAGTTTGTGCGCACGAACATATGGGTTTCACTTAACAGAGCCTCAAGGGCAAATATTGAAAATTGATTTAAAAAAAAAACTAGACGACCCCGGATCAAAATTTTTATGTGGATTAGTCCCCATCTCAAGTAGGTTTGATTGCATAAAGCATGTACATACGAAGTTATTAGTTTGTGCGCACGAACATATGGGTTTCACTTAACAGAGCCTCAAGGGCAAATTTTGAAAATTGAATAAAAAAAAAACTAGATGACTCAGTATCAAAATTTTTATGTGGATTAGTCCCCATCTCAAGTAGGTTTGATTGCATAAAGCATGTACATACGAAGTTATTAGTTTGTGCGCACGAACATATGAGTTTCACTTAACAGAGCCTCATATGGCAAATTTTAAAAATTGAATTTAAAAAAAAACTAGATGACTCAGTATCAAAATTTTTAATGTGGATTAGTCCTCATCCCAAGTAGGTTGCATTGTATATAGCATGTACATACGAAGTATTTAGTTTGTGCGCACGAACATATGAGTTTCACTTAACAGAGCCTCATATGGCAAATTTTGAAAATTGAATTTAAAAAATCTAGACGACCCAGGATCAAAAATTTTATGTGGATTAGTCCTCATTCCAAAAAGGATAGATTGTATATAGCATGTACATACGAAGTTTTTAGTTTGTGCGCACGAACATATGAGTTTCACTTAACAGAGCCTCATATGGCAAATTTTGAAAATGGAATTTAAAAAATCTAGACGACCCAGGATCAAAATTTTTATGTGGATTAGTCCCCATCTCAAGTAGGTTTGATTGCATAAAGCATGTACATACGAAGTTATTAGTTTGTGCGCACGAACATATGAGTTTCACTTAACAGAGCCTCATATGGCAAATTTGGAAAATTGAATTAAAAAAAACTAGACGACCCAGGATCAAAATTTTTATGTGGATTAGTCCTCATCTTAATTAGGTTGGATTGTATATAGCATGTACATACGAAGTTTTTCGTTTGTGCGCACGAACATATGGGTTTCACTTAACAGAGCCTCAAGGGCAAATTTTGAAAATTGAATTAAAAAAAACTAGATGACTCAGTATCAAAATTTTTTATGTGGAATAGTCCTCATCCCAAGTAGGTTGGATTGTATATAGCATGTACATACGAAGTTATTAGTTTGTGCGCACGAACATATGAGTTTCACTTAACAGAGCCTCAAGGGCAAATATTGAAAATTAAATAAAAAAAAAAACTAGATGACTCAGTATCAAAATTTTTTATGTGCACTAGTCCTTATCCCAAGTAGGTTGCATTGTATATAGCATTTGCATACGAAATTTTTAGTTTGTGCGCACGAACATATGAGTTTCACTTAACAGAGCCTCATATGGCAAATTTTGAAAATTGAATAAAAAAAAAACTAGATGACTCAGTATCAAAATTTTTTATGTGGAATAGTTCTCATCTCAAGTAGGTTGGATAGTATATAGCATGTACATACGAAGTATTTAGTTTGTGCGCACGAACATATGGGTTTCACTTAACAGAGCCTCAAGGGCAAATTTTGAAAATTGAATAAAAAAAAAAACTAGATGACTGAGTATCAAAATTTTTAATGTGGATTAGTCCACATCCCAAGTAGGTTGGATAGTATATAGCATGTACATACGAAGTTTTTAGTTTGTGCGCACGAACATATGGGTTTCACTTAACAGAGCCTCAAGGGCAAATTTTGAAAATTGAATAAAAAAAAAACTAGATGACTCAGTATCAAAATTTTTTATGTGGATTAGTCCTCATCCCAAGTAGGTTGGATAGTATATAGCATGTACATACGAAGTTTTTAGTTTGTGCGCACGAACATATGGGTTTCACTTAACAGAGCCTCAAGGGCAAATTTTGAAAATTGAATAAAAAAAAAACTAGATGACTCAGTATCAAAATTTTTTATGTGGATTAGTCCTCATCCCAAGTAGGTTGGATAGTATATAGCATGTACATACAAAGTTTTTAGTTTGTGCGCACGAACATATGAGTTTCACTTAACAGAGCCTCAAGGGCAAATATTGAAAATTGTTAAAAAAAAAAAACTAGACGACCCAGGATCAAAATTTTTTATGTGGATTAGTCCTCATCCTAAGTAGGTTGGATTGTATATAGCATTTGCATACGAAATTTTTAGTTTGTGCGCACGAACATATGGGTTTCACTTAACAGAGCCTCAAGGGCAAATTTTGAAAATTGAATAAAAAAAAAACTAGATGACTCAGTATCAAAATTTTTAATGTGGATTAGTCCTCATCCCAAGTAGGTTGGATAGTATATAGCATGTACATACGAAGTTTTTAGTTTGTGCGCACGAACATATGAGTTTCACTTAACAGAGCCTCAAGGGCAAATTTTGAAAATTGAATAAAAAAAAAAACTAGATGACTGAGTATCAAAATTTTTAATGTGGATTAGTCCTCATCTCAAGTAGGTTGGATTGTATATAGCATGTACATACAAAGTTTTTAGTTTGTGCGCACGAACATATGAATTTCACTTAACAGAGCCTCATATGGCAAATTTTGAAAATTGAATAAAAAAAAAACTAGACGACCCAGGATCAAAATTTTTTATGTGGATTAGTCCTCATCCTAAGTAGGTTGGATTGTATATAGCATTTGCATACGAAATTTTTAGTTTGTGCGCACGAACATATGGGTTTCACTTAACAGAGCCTCAAGGGCAAATTTTGAAAATTGAATAAAAAAAAAACTAGATGACTCAGTATCAAAATTTTTAATGTGGATTAGTCCTCATCCCAAGTAGGTTGGATAGTATATAGCATGTACATACGAAGTTTTTAGTTTGTGCGCACGAACATATGAGTTTCACTTAACAGAGCCTCAAGGGCAAATTTTGAAAATTGAATAAAAAAAAAACTAGATGACTCAGTATCAAAATTTTTTATGTGGATTAGTCCTCATCTCAAGTAGGTTGGATTGTATATAGCATGTACATACAAAGTTTTTAGTTTGTGCGCACGAACATATGAATTTCACTTAACAGAGCCTCAAGGGCAAATTTTGAAAATTGAATAAAAAAAAAACTAGATGACTCAGTATCAAAATTTTTTATGTGGAATAGTTCTCATCTCAAGTAGGTTGGATTGTATATAGCATTTGCATACGGAATTTTTAGTTTGTGCGCACGAACATATGGGTTTCACTTAACAGAGCCTCAAGGGCAAATTTTGAAAATTGAATAAAAAAAAAACTAGATGACTCAGTATCAAAATTTTTTATGTGGATTAGTCCTCATCTCAAGTAGGTTGGATTGTATATAGCATGTACATACAAAGTTTTTAGTTTGTGCGCACGAACATATGAATTTCACTTAACAGAGCCTCATATGGCAAATTTTGAAAATTGAATAAAAAAAAAACTAGACGACCCAGGATCAAAATTTTTTATGTGGATTAGTCCTCATCCTAAGTAGGTTGGATTGTATATAGCATTTGCATACGAAGTTTTTAGTTTGTGCGCACGAACATATGAGTTTCACTTAACAGAGCCTCAAGGGCAAATTTTGAAAATTGAATAAAAAAAAAACTAGATGACTCAGTATCAAAATTTTTTATGTGGATTAGTCCTCATCTCAAGTAGGTTGGATTGTATATAGCATGTACATACAAAGTTTTTAGTTTGTGCGCACGAACATATGAATTTCACTTAACAGAGCCTCAAGGGCAAATTTTGAAAATTGAATAAAAAAAAAAACTAGATGACTCAGTATCAAAATTTTTTATGTGGAATAGTTCTCATCTCAAGTAGGTTGGATTGTATATAGCATTTGCATACGAAATTTTTAGTTTGTGCGCACGAACATATGGGTTTCACTTAACAGAGCCTCATATGGCAAATTTTGAAAATTGAATAAAAAAAAAACTAGACGACCCAGGATCAAAACTTTTTATGTGGATTAGTCCTCATCTCAAGTAGGTTGGATTGTATAAAGCATGTACATACGAAGTTTTTCGTTTGTGCACACGAACATATGGGTTTCACTTAACAGAGCCTCATATGGCAAATTTTGAAAATTGAATAAAAAAAAAACTAGACGACCCAGGATCAAAATTTTTTATGTGGATTAGTCCTCATCCTAAGTAGGTTGGATTGTATATAGCATTTGCATACGAAATTTTTAGTTTGTGCGCACGAACATATGGGTTTCACTTAACAGAGCCTCAAGGGCAAATTTTGAAAATTGAATAAAAAAAAAAACTAGATGACTCAGTATCAAAATTTTTTATGTGGATTAGTCCTCATCTCAAGTAGGTTGGATTGTATATAGCATGTACATACAAAGTTTTTAGTTTGTGCGCACGAACATATGAATTTCACTTAACAGAGCCTCATATGGCAAATTTTGAAAATTGAATAAAAAAAAAACTAGACGACCCAGGATCAAAATTTTTTATGTGGATTAGTCCTCATCCTAAGTAGGTTGGATTGTATATAGCATTTGCATACGAAGTTTTTAGTTTGTGCGCACGAACATATGAGTTTCACTTAACAGAGCCTCAAGGGCAAATTTTGAAAATTGAATAAAAAAAAAAACTAGATGACTCAGTATCAAAATTTTTTATGTGGATTAGTCCTCATCTCAAGTAGGTTGGATTGTATATAGCATGTACATACAAAGTTTTTAGTTTGTGCGCACGAACATATGAATTTCACTTAACAGAGCCTCAAGGGCAAATTTTGAAAATTGAATAAAAAAAAAACTAGATGACTCAGTATCAAAATTTTTTATGTGGAATAGTTCTCATCTCAAGTAGGTTGGATTGTATATAGCATTTGCATACGAAATTTTTAGTTTGTGCGCACGAACATATGGGTTTCACTTAACAGAGCCTCAAGGGCAAATTTTGAAAATTGAATAAAAAAAAAACTAGATGACTCAGTATCAAAATTTTTTATGTGGATTAGTCCTCATCTCAAGTAGGTTGGATTGTATATAGCATGTACATACAAAGTTTTTAGTTTGTGCGCACGAACATATGAATTTCACTTAACAGAGCCTCAAGGGCAAATTTTGAAAATTGAATAAAAAAAAAACTAGATGACTCAGTATCAAAATTTTTTATGTGGAATAGTTCTCATCTCAAGTAGGTTGGATTGTATATAGCATTTGCATACGAAATTTTTAGTTTGTGCGCACGAACATATGAATTTCACTTAACAGAGCCTCAAGGGCAAATTTTGAAAATTGAATAAAAAAAAAACTAGATGACTCAGTATCAAAATTTTTTATGTGGATTAGTCCTCATCTCAAGTAGGTTGGATTGTATATAGCATGTACATACAAAGTTTTTAGTTTGTGCGCACGAACATATGAATTTCACTTAACAGAGCCTCATATGGCAAATTTTGAAAATTGAATAAAAAAAAAACTAGACGACCCAGGATCAAAATTTTTTATGTGGATTAGTCCTCATCCTAAGTAGGTTGGATTGTATATAGCATTTGCATACGAAATTTTTAGTTTGTGCGCACGAACATATGGGTTTCACTTAACAGAGCCTCAAGGGCAAATTTTGAAAATTGAATAAAAAAAAAACTAGATGACTCAGTATCAAAATTTTTAATGTGGATTAGTCCTCATCCCAAGTAGGTTGCATTGTATATAGCATTTGCATACGAAATTTTTAGTTTGTGCGCACGAACATATGAGTTTCACTTAACAGAGCCTCAAGGGCAAATTTTGAAAATTGAATAAAAAAAAAACTAGATGACTCAGTATCAAAATTTTTTATGTGGATTAGTCCTCATCTCAAGTAGGTTGGATTGTATATAGCATGTACATACAAAGTTTTTAGTTTGTGCGCACGAACATATGAATTTCACTTAACAGAGCCTCATATGGCAAATTTTGAAAATTGAATAAAAAAAAAACTAGACGACCCAGGATCAAAACTTTTTATGTGGATTAGTCCTCATCTCAAGTAGGTTGGATTGTATAAAGCATGTACATACGAAGTTTTTCGTTTGTGCACACGAACATATGGGTTTCACTTAACAGAGCCTCATATGGCAAATTTTGAAAATTGAATAAAAAAAAAACTAGACGACCCAGGATCAAAATTTTTTATGTGGATTAGTCCTCATCCTAAGTAGGTTGGATTGTATATAGCATTTGCATACGAAATTTTTAGTTTGTGCGCACGAACATATGGGTTTCACTTAACAGAGCCTCAAGGGCAAATTTTGAAAATTGAATAAAAAAAAAAACTAGATGACTCAGTATCAAAATTTTTTATGTGGATTAGTCCTCATCTCAAGTAGGTTGGATTGTATATAGCATGTACATACAAAGTTTTTAGTTTGTGCGCACGAACATATGAATTTCACTTAACAGAGCCTCATATGGCAAATTTTGAAAATTGAATAAAAAAAAAACTAGACGACCCAGGATCAAAACTTTTTATGTGGATTAGTCCTCATCTCAAGTAGGTTGGATTGTATATAGCATGTACATACAAAGTTTTTAGTTTGTGCGCACGAACATATGAATTTCACTTAACAGAGCCTCAAGGGCAAATTTTGAAAATTGAATAAAAAAAAAACTAGATGACTCAGTATCAAAATTTTTTATGTGGAATAGTTCTCATCTCAAGTAGGTTGGATTGTATATAGCATTTGCATACGAAATTTTTAGTTTGTGCGCACGAACATATGGGTTTCACTTAACAGAGCCTCAAGGGCAAATTTTGAAAATTGAATAAAAAAAAAACTAGATGACTCAGTATCAAAATTTTTTATGTGGATTAGTCCTCATCTCAAGTAGGTTGGATTGTATATAGCATGTACATACAAAGTTTTTAGTTTGTGCGCACGAACATATGAATTTCACTTAACAGAGCCTCAAGGGCAAATTTTGAAAATTGAATAAAAAAAAAACTAGATGACTCAGTATCAAAATTTTTTATGTGGAATAGTTCTCATCTCAAGTAGGTTGGATTGTATATAGCATTTGCATACGAAATTTTTAGTTTGTGCGCACGAACATATGAATTTCACTTAACAGAGCCTCAAGGGCAAATTTTGAAAATTGAATAAAAAAAAAACTAGATGACTCAGTATCAAAATTTTTTATGTGGATTAGTCCTCATCTCAAGTAGGTTGGATTGTATATAGCATGTACATACAAAGTTTTTAGTTTGTGCGCACGAACATATGAATTTCACTTAACAGAGCCTCATATGGCAAATTTTGAAAATTGAATAAAAAAAAAACTAGACGACCCAGGATCAAAATTTTTTATGTGGATTAGTCCTCATCCTAAGTAGGTTGGATTGTATATAGCATTTGCATACGAAATTTTTAGTTTGTGCGCACGAACATATGGGTTTCACTTAACAGAGCCTCAAGGGCAAATTTTGAAAATTGAATAAAAAAAAAACTAGATGACTCAGTATCAAAATTTTTAATGTGGATTAGTCCTCATCCCAAGTAGGTTGCATTGTATATAGCATTTGCATACGAAATTTTTAGTTTGTGCGCACGAACATATGAGTTTCACTTAACAGAGCCTCAAGGGCAAATTTTGAAAATTGAATAAAAAAAAAACTAGATGACTCAGTATCAAAATTTTTTATGTGGATTAGTCCTCATCTCAAGTAGGTTGGATTGTATATAGCATGTACATACAAAGTTTTTAGTTTGTGCGCACGAACATATGAATTTCACTTAACAGAGCCTCATATGGCAAATTTTGAAAATTGAATAAAAAAAAAACTAGACGACCCAGGATCAAAACTTTTTATGTGGATTAGTCCTCATCTCAAGTAGGTTGGATTGTATAAAGCATGTACATACGAAGTTTTTCGTTTGTGCACACGAACATATGGGTTTCACTTAACAGAGCCTCATATGGCAAATTTTGAAAATTGAATAAAAAAAAAACTAGACGACCCAGGATCAAAATTTTTTATGTGGATTAGTCCTCATCCTAAGTAGGTTGGATTGTATATAGCATTTGCATACGAAATTTTTAGTTTGTGCGCACGAACATATGGGTTTCACTTAACAGAGCCTCAAGGGCAAATTTTGAAAATTGAATAAAAAAAAAAACTAGATGACTCAGTATCAAAATTTTTTATGTGGATTAGTCCTCATCTCAAGTAGGTTGGATTGTATATAGCATGTACATACAAAGTTTTTAGTTTGTGCGCACGAACATATGAATTTCACTTAACAGAGCCTCATATGGCAAATTTTGAAAATTGAATAAAAAAAAAACTAGACGACCCAGGATCAAAATTTTTTATGTGGATTAGTCCTCATCCTAAGTAGGTTGGATTGTATATAGCATTTGCATACGAAATTTTTAGTTTGTGCGCACGAACATATGGGTTTCACTTAACAGAGCCTCAAGGGCAAATTTTGAAAATTGAATAAAAAAAAAACTAGATGACTCAGTATCAAAATTTTTAATGTGGATTAGTCCTCATCCCAAGTAGGTTGCATTGTATATAGCATTTGCATACGAAATTTATAGTTTGTGCGCACGAACATATGAGTTTCACTTAACAGAGCCTCAAGGGCAAATTTTGAAAATTGAATAAAAAAAAAAACTAGATGACTCAGTATCAAAATTTTTTATGTGGATTAGTCCTCATCTCAAGTAGGTTGGATTGTATATAGCATGTACATACAAAGTTTTTAGTTTGTGCGCACGAACATATGAATTTCACTTAACAGAGCCTCATATGGCAAATTTTGAAAATTGAATAAAAAAAAAACTAGACGACCCAGGATCAAAATTTTTTATGTGGATTAGTCCTCATCCTAAGTAGGTTGGATTGTATATAGCATTTGCATACGAAATTTTTAGTTTGTGCGCACGAACATATGGGTTTCACTTAACAGAGCCTCAAGGGCAAATTTTGAAAATTGAATAAAAAAAAAACTAGATGACTCAGTATCAAAATTTTTAATGTGGATTAGTCCTCATCCTAAGTAGGTTGGATTGTATATAGCATTTGCATACGAAGTTTTTAGTTTGTGCGCACGAACATATGAGTTTCACTTAACAGAGCCTCAAGGGCAAATTTTGAAAATTGAATAAAAAAAAAAACTAGATGACTCAGTATCAAAATTTTTTATGTGGATTAGTCCTCATCTCAAGTAGGTTGGATTGTATATAGCATGTACATACAAAGTTTTTAGTTTGTGCGCACGAACATATGAATTTCACTTAACAGAGCCTCATATGGCAAATTTTGAAAATTGAATAAAAAAAAAACTAGACGACCCAGGATCAAAATTTTTTATGTGGATTAGTCCTCATCCTAAGTAGGTTGGATTGTATATAGCATTTGCATACGAAATTTTTAGTTTGTGCGCACGAACATATGGGTTTCACTTAACAGAGCCTCAAGGGCAAATTTTGAAAATTGAATAAAAAAAAAACTAGATGACTCAGTATCAAAATTTTTAATGTGGATTAGTCCTCATCCCAAGTAGGTTGCATTGTATATAGCATTTGCATACGAAATTTTTAGTTTGTGCGCACGAACATATGAGTTTCACTTAACAGAGCCTCAAGGGCAAATTTTGAAAATTGAATAAAAAAAAAACTAGATGACTCAGTATCAAAATTTTTTATGTGGATTAGTCCTCATCTCAAGTAGGTTGGATTGTATATAGCATGTACATACAAAGTTTTTAGTTTGTGCGCACGAACATATGAATTTCACTTAACAGAGCCTCATATGGCAAATTTTGAAAATTGAATAAAAAAAAAACTAGACGACCCAGGATCAAAACTTTTTATGTGGATTAGTCCTCATCTCAAGTAGGTTGGATTGTATAAAGCATGTACATACGAAGTTTTTCGTTTGTGCACACGAACATATGGGTTTCACTTAACAGAGCCTCATATGGCAAATTTTGAAAATTGAATAAAATACAAACTGGACTAACCAGGATCAAAATTTTTAATGTGTATTAGTCCTCAACCCAAGTAGGTTGGATAGTATAAAGCATGTACATACGAAGTTTTTAGTTTGTGCGCACGAACATATGGGTTTCACTTAACAGAGCCTCAAGGGCAAATTTTGAAAATCGAATAAAAAAAAAACTAGATGACTCAGTATCAAAATTTTTAATCTGGATTAGTCCTCATCTCAAGTAGGTTGGATTGCATATAGCATGTACGTACAAAGTTTTTAGTTTGTGCGCACGAACATATGAGTTTCACTTAACAGAGCCTCATATGGCAAATTTTGAAAATTGAATAAAAAAAAAACTAGACGACCCAGGATCAAAACTTTTTATGTGGATTAGTCCTCATCTCAAGTAGGTTGGATTGTATAAAGCATGTACATACGAAGTTTTTCGTTTGTGCACACGAACATATGGGTTTCACTTAACAGAGCCTCATATGGCAAATTTTGAAAATTGAATAAAATACAAACTGGACTAACCAGGATCAAAATTTTTAATGTGTATTAGTCCTCATCCCAAGTAGGTTGGATAGTATATAGCATGTACATACGAAGTTTTTAGTTTGTGCGCACGAACATATGGGTTTCACTTAACAGAGCCTCATATGGCAAATTTTGAAAATTGAATTTAAAAAATCTAGACGACCCAGGATCAAAATTTTTATGTGGATTTAGAACCCTTTGCCTTTGCTTATTTAGATGACATCGTAGTCATAGGCAAAACCTTGCATTAGCATATGAAAAATCTAAGCGAAGTTCTACGGCGACTGCGGGTGGCAAATCTTAAAATAAACGCCGCCAAATGTGTTTTTTTTTAAAAATGAAGTACGCTATTTAGGTCACATCGTGACCAATGAAGGCATCAAAACAGACCCAGACAAAATTAGTTCGATTGTAGATATGAGCCCTCCACAAAATGTTAGAGAGTTACGTAGATTTTTGGGAACTACATCGTGGTACCGCCGGTTTGTACCCGACTTTGCAAATATTTCCCAGCCCTTAACTGCTCTGTTAAAAAAGGGCAAACATTGGTTTTGGTCAGAGGCTCAACAGTCAGCGTTTGATACATTGAAACGAAAACTTACAGAAGCTCCGGTTTTGACTTGTCCTGATTTCTCACGCACTTTTGTGCTACTAACTGATGCAAGCGAAGTAGGCTTAGGTGCGGTGCTTACCCAAGAGATCGATGGGAATGAACGGGTGATTGCCTATGCAAGCCGCCACTTGAACCAAGCCGAAAAAAATTATAGTACTACTGAAAAGGAGTGTTTGGCAATTGTATGGGGCATAAGGAAAATGCGCCCTTACTTAGAAGGATACAAATTTGTTGTGTTAACCGATCATCTTTCGCTTAAGTGGTTGAATGCACTGGACAACCCTTCTGGCCGCCTAGCTAGGTGGGCGTTAGAACTCCAGCAATTTAACTTTACTATCGAATACCGCAAGGGGAGTCAAAACGTAGTCGCGGACGCCCTTTCACGACAACCTGTAGAAGATTGCCACGTAGCCACATCAGCACAACACACTCCCAACCTTATATCAAAGGATGAAATTCCATGCTCATGGACGCGTAAATGACTCGAAGAAATAAAATCCCGACCAGAAAAATATCCTGATTATGCATGGTTAAATGGTCAACTTTACCGGCACTTTACAACTCAATCGCACGAAGACGACGAGGTTTCGTGGAAATTGTGTGTACCCAAACACCTAAGATCCAGCCATCTAGGGGTGCGCAAAACAATACACCACATTGCCAATCGTTATTATTGGCCGGGTCTGTCAAGAGACGTCAAAAATTATATAAAGAAATGTGAATCCTGCCAGCGCTATAAAATGTCGCAAAGGAAACCAGCCGGAGAAATGCTCACACACATACCTGAAGAGCCTTGGGCCACAGTATGCGCTGACTTTATCGGACCATTACCGCGATCAACTCATGGTAACACGGTACTTTTAGTCATGGTCGACAAATTTACAAAGTGGGTAGAACTGACGCCCATGCGTCGAGCCACCGCCGAGGGTGTCCTAAAAGCATTTAGGGAGAAAATCTTGGGCAGATATGGTGTCCCTAAATTATTTATCACAGATAATGGTACTCAATTCTCCAGCAACGTACTCAAGAAATATTTAAGTTCTATTGGTGTCAAGCAACAATTCACGGCACCTTATACACCCCAAGAAAATCCTACTGAACGGTCCAATCGTACGATTAAAACTATCATAGCTCAATTTACGAAGAATGATCATAAACACTGGGATGATGTTATACCAGAAATTATGCTCGCCATAAATTCTAGCGTAGCGGAGTCAACTGGTTTCACTCCCGCTTATCTGACACAGGCACGAGAGCCACGCCTCCCAAATGCATTATACGACAGAGTGACAATAGGTACAGGTACTAAGGGAGGTAACATAACACGTAGGGCGCAATGCCTACAAGACGCTTGGAAATTAGTGCAGAAGAATCTTAGCAAAGCAGCAGCAGACCAGGGTAGGCACTACAATTTACGTAGACGCCCTTGGTGTCCTAAAGTAGGAGATAAGGTGTTAGTGCGCCAACATCCATTATCTAAGGCGATTGACAACCACGCAGCGAAACTAGCACCTAAATTCGACGGGCCGTACACAATCATTAGATTACCCTCAAAAGTTATAGCAGAAATCAAAGGGCTAGGTCAAAGACGTACATGCCATATCAGAGATCTTAAATCATACAGCAACACAGCGGAAAATGAACTAATGTCGCCGGATGAGACGGACGTAACATCACAATAAAGGTCGCTTCTCTTTTCTTTCTATTTCTAGAGCAACATGTCAGATCGTGAGTCACCCACCGCCATGTCCTTGACCGGTTCCTGGGAAGACGTGAATCTTCCACCTTCCTCGGACGACGAAATGCCGTCACCTCCACCCTGGATTCCGTGCGATGAAGAATCCCGTGATTCCCTACCGTCCGGCCGGCCTAGCCTAATAACTTTCGAAGAGAAAAGTTCCGAAGAATTGGTTCTTGGGGATCACTTGAAGCTTGAATATACCCAGAAACTAACCGTGGTGATACCTCCAGAAAGCCATCGTCGAATCATAAAGCCCAGGCAATGCATCACAGAAGCGGCACCAGTACCGGAGGACGTAATGTCTCCTGCTCCACTGATCGAGGGCTTACAGGAGGACGTATTGTCTCCCATTCCACTGTCTGAGTGTTCACCGGAAAACGGGGTATCTCTGTCCACTTCATTAGAGGTACTCCCAGACGCACTGTCTCCAACTAAGTGCCCAGTACTTACAACAGAATTTCCGGATCGCCCGATGTCTCCGTTGCGAGGACGAACCAACGAAATAATCAGATTGTTAGACCAAATTTTGGGGTCCGACTCGGAGACCTCGGAGGTCGATAACGGGACTGCGAAACAACGGTCAGCTACTACTCTTGACGTTGGCAAGAGACGCGGTGGGCGCTCAATTTCACCAGCCCGCCACCACACTGCAATGTCGGCTAAACCCCCGACCTCGCGTGCAGCCTATCGCTCGCCAACCCGTCAGCATACTGCAATGTCGGCTAAGCCCGCGACATCTCGCGCCGCCTACCGTTCGCCCGTCCGGGATGACCGCAGCAAACGGCACCAAGCCGCACCAGTGAATCGCCGTAACCCAGCCCTGCCACCACGCCACCCCACGGACCACGGACCTAGCCGCACTCCACATCACACCATGGTCCCACTAGGTTGGCATGTAGCCGGTATCCCGTCCGCGGTGTTACGACAGCTAGTACCGCAGGTGGAAAAGCTTCGGGCGGAAGTACCACCCGGCCGACGATATAAGCACCGGTTCGAACTCCCAGAAGGAAGATACCGAGTAGCTTTTGCGAAGAGCGGCAAGGTGACCATCTACCAGGTGTAGGTGGTAATATCGGCGGAATATTTATATTTATATTTATACTTATATACATATATTTGAAGTACTACTGATTTTCTTTTTTTTCTTCCTTTGATCATTGATTGATCATTTGTTATATTTATAGTTTATACATGAAGTATTATCCATTGTTTTTTTTTCTTTCCTTTAATCATTGATTGATAATTTGTTATATTCATAGTTACAGACACATGAAGTATTATAAATTGCCTCTTTTCCATATATGAAATATTATAGATCGCGCATTGTTCACATATGAATTGTTCTTTCCTTGTATTATAAGAATGAATCAGAGATTATAATTAGACCCTAAGCTTGTGTTTATCATAGTTATTTAGCCAAAATGGAATAGAATTCCTTTTCTTTTTTAAAGGGAGGGGGTAGTGTGACGAGTAAAGTCGGTATCCCCTCGTTTTACTGTCCCCTTTCTCAGGTTGCATAAATAAGTAGATTTAAGACAAACTGTTGTTAATTTTTAAGTCTAGGTGGTAACTCCACTCACCGCCACGTCATCAAGCATATTGGAATATATCCAATGTTCCAATATGCTTGAGAAAACCGAGGCTTTGTCGAGGGTGATCGACAAAGGCTCGCGCTTTTTCGATTGTCAACCCTCAACGAGTGAACATCAAGTGACATTTAAGTTCTCTTTAGTTAAATACAGGGAGTAATCCTGGATATAAGTGAAATCATAGTCTGAGTACACAGGGCGTAAAGCCTGTTGTAGTTATATCTCTAGAGTTAAATACAGGGAGTAATCCTGGATATAAGTGAAATCATAGTCTGAGTACACAGGGCGTAAAGCCTGTTGTAGTTATGTGAGTGAAGTTACCCATTTATACCTAAAGTGTTTTATTAATATTAGTTGCTATTATTTTGTCAAACGAAGTCTTTGAATAAAACCAAGCCGTGTATATATTGTATATAAGTGGAACAGAGAGCGTCTTTTAAATAAATGAATGGACGAGTACACCCTACGCCGACGGCTTAACCCCGGCTAGAGGAGAAAATCTCGTTACAGAACATAAGGGTTTCACTTAACAGAGCCTCAAGGGCAAATTTTGAATATTGAATAAAAAAAACTAGACAACCCAGGATCAAAATTTTTTATGTGGAATAGTCCTCATCCCAAGTAGGTTGGATTGCATATAGCATGTACATACAAAGTTATTAGTTTGGGCGCACTAACACATAAATTTCACTTAAACGAGCCTCAAGGGCGAATATTGAAAATTGAATTTAAAAAAAACTAGACGATCCAGGATCAAAACTTTTTATGTGGATTAGTCTTCATCTCAAGTAGGTTGGATTCTATATAGTATGTACATACGAAGTTTTTAGTTTGTGCCCTTGAACATATGAGTTTCACTTAACAGAGCCTCATATGGCAAATTTTGAAAATTGAATTAAAAAAAAACTAGACGACCCAGGATCAAAATTTTTTATGTGGAATAGTCCTCATCTCAAGTAGGTTGGATTGTATATAGCATGTGCATACGAAAGTTTTAGTTTGTGCGCACTAACACATGAATTTCACTTAAGAGTGCCTCAAGGGCAAATTTTGAAAATTGAATTAAAAAAAAAAAGATGACTCAGGATCAAAACTTTTTATGTGGTTTAGTCCTCATCTTAAGTAGGTTGGATTGTATATAGCATGTACATACGAAGTTTTTAGTTTGTGCGCACGAACATATGAGTTTCACTTAACAGAGCCTCAAGGGCAAATTTTGAAAATTGAATAAAAAAAAAACTAGATGACTCAGTATCAAAATTTTTAATGTGGATTAGTCCACATCCTAAGTAGGTTGGATAGTATATAGCATGTACATACGAAGTTTTTAGTTTGTGCGCACGAACATATGGGTTTCACTTAACAGAGCCTCAAGGGCAAATTTTGAAAATTGAATAAAAAAAAAACTAGATGACTGAGTATCAAAATTTTTAATGTGGATTAGTCCACATCCCAAGTAGGTTGGATAGTATATAGCATGTACATACGAAGTTTTTAGTTTGTGCGCACGAACATATGGGGTTCACTTAACAGAGCCTGAAGGGCAAATTTTGAAAATTGAATAAAAAAAAACTAGATGACTCAGTATCAAAATTTTTAATGTGGATTAGTCCTCATCCCAAGTAGGTTGGATAGTATATAGCATGTACATACGAAGTATTTAGTTTGTGCGCACGAACATATGGGTTTCACTTAACAGAGCCTCAAGGGCAAATTTTGAAAATTGAATAAAAAAAAAACTAGATAACTGAGTATCAAAATTTTTAATGTGGATTAGTCCACATCCCAAGTAGGTTGGATAGTATATAGCATGTACATACGAAGTTTTTAGTTTGTGCGCACGAACATATGGGTTTCACTTAACAGAGCCTCAAGGGCAAATTTTGAAAATTGAATAAAAAAAAAACTAGATGACTCAGTATCAAAATTTTTTATGTGGATTAGTCCTCATCTCAAGTAGGTTGGATTGTATATAGCATGTACATACAAAGTTTTTAGTTTGTGCGCACGAACATATGAGTTTCACTTAACAGAGCCTCATATGGCAAATTTTGAAAATTGAATAAAAAAAAAACTAGATGACCCAGGATCAAAACTTTTTATGTGGAATAGTCCTCATCCTAAGTAGGTTGGATTGTATATAGCATTTGCATACGAAATTTTTAGTTTGTGCGCACGAACATATGGGTTTCACTTAACAGAGCCTCAAGGGCAAATTTTGAAAATTGAATAAAAAAAAAACTAGATGACTCAGTATCAAAATTTTTAATGTGGTTTAGTCCTCATCCCAAGTAGGTTGGATAGTATATAGCATGTACATACGAAGTTTTTAGTTTGTGCGCACGAACATATGAGTTTCACTTAACAGAGCCTCAAGGGCAAATTTTGAAAATTGAATAAAAAAAAACTAGATGACTCAGTATCAAAATTTTTAATGTGGATTAGTCCTCATCCCAAGTAGGTTGGATAGTATATAGCATGTACATACGAAGTTTTTAGTTTGTGCGCACGAACATATGGGTTTCACTTAACAGAGCCTCATATGGCAAATTTTGAAAATTGAATTAAAAAAAAACTAGACGACCCAGGATCAAAATTTTTTATGTGGATTAGTCCTCATCCTAAGTAAGTTGGATTGTATATAGCATTTGCATACGAAATTTTTAGTTTGTGCGCACGAACATATGGGTTTCACTTAACAGAGCCTCAAGGGCAAATTTTGAAAATTGAATAAAAAAAAACTAGATGACTCAGTATCAAAATTTTTAATGTGGATTAGTCCTCATCCCAAGTAGGTTGGATAGTATATAGCATGTACATACGAAGTTTTTAGTTTGTGCGCACGAACATATGGGTTTCACTTAACAGAGCCTCAAGGGCAAATTTTGAAAATTGAATAAAAAAAAAACTAGATGACTCAGTATCAAAATTTTTAATGTGGATTAGTCCACATCCCAAGTAGGTTGGATAGTATATAGCATGTACATACGAAGTATTTAGTTTGTGCGCACTAACATATGGGTTTCACTTAACAGAGCCTCAAGGGCAAATTTTGAAAATTGAATAAAAAAAAAACTAGATGACTCAGTATCAAAATTTTTTATGTGGAATAGTTCTCATCTCAAGTAGGTTGGATTGTATATAGCATGTACATACAAAGTTTTTAGTTTGTGCGCACTAACACATAAATTTCACTTAAACGAGCCTAATATGGCAAATTTTGAAAATTGAATAAAAAAAAAAACTTAGACGACCCAGGATCAAAACTTTTTATGTGGAATAGTCCTCATCCTAAGTAGGTTGGATTGTATATATAGCATTTGCATACGAAATTTTTAGTTTGTGCGCACTAACTCATGAATTTCACTTAACAGAGCCTCATATGGCAAATTTTGAAAATTGAATAAAATACAAACTGGACAACGCAGGATCAAAATTTTTTATGTGGATTAGTCGTCATCCCAAGTAGATTGGATTGTATATAGCATTTGCTTACGAAGTTTTTACTTTGTGCGCACTAACTCATGAATTTTACTTAACAGAGCCTCATATGGCAAATTTTGAAAATTGAATTAAAAAAAAACTAGACGACCCAGGATCAAAATTTTTTATGTGGAATAGTCCTCATCTCAAGTAGGTTGGATTGTATATAGCATGTGCATACGAAAGTTTTAGTTTGTGCGCACTAACATAGGAGTTTCACTTAACAGAGCCTCAAGGGCAAATATTGAAAATTGAATTTAAAAAAAACTAGACGATCCAGGATTAAACTTTTTATGTGGATTAGTCTTCATCTTAAGTAGGTTAAATTGTATATAGCATGTACATACGAAGTTTTTAGTTTGTGCGCACGAACATATGAGTTTCACTTAACAGAGCCTCATATGGCAAATTTTGAATATTGAATAAAAAAAACTAGACAACCCAGGATCAAAATTTTTTATGTGGAATAGTCCTCATCTCAAGTAGGTTGGATTGCATATAGCATGTACATACAAAGTTATTAGTTTGGGCGCACTAACACATAAATTTCACTTAAACGAGCCTCAAGGGCGAATATTGAAAATTGAATTTAAAAACAACTAGACAATCCAGGATCAAAACTTTTTATGTGGATTAGTCTTCATCTTAAGTAGGTTGGATTGTATATAGTATGTACATACGAAGTTTTTAGTTTGTGCCCTTGAACATATGAGTTTCACTTAACAGAGCCTCATATGGCAAATTTTGAAAATTGAATTAAAAAAAAACTAGACGACCCAGGATCAAAATTTTTTATGTGGAATAGTCCTCATCTCAAGTAGGTTGGATTGTATATAGCATGTGCATACGAAAGTTTTAGTTTGTGCGCACTAACATAGGAGTTTCACTTAACAGAGCCTCAAGGGCAAATATTGAAAATTGATTTAAAAAAAAAAACTAGACGACCCAGGATCAAAATTTTTTATGTGGAATAGTTCTCATCTCAAGTAGGTTGGATAGTATATAGCATGTACATACGAAGTTTTTAGTTTGTGCGCACGAACATATGGGTTTCACTTAACAGAGCCTCAAAGGCAAATTTTGAAAATTGAATAAAAAAAACTAGACAACCCAGGATCAAAATTTTTTATGTGGATTAGTCCACATCCCAAGTAGGTTGCATTGTATATAGCATGTACATACGAAGTTTTTAGTTTGTGCGCACGAACATATGGGTTTCACTTAACAGAGCCTCAAGGGCAAATATTGAAAATTGATTTAAAAAAAAACTAGACGACCCAGGATCAAAATTTTTTATGTGGAATAGTTCTCATCTCAAGTAGGTTGGATAGTATATAGCATGTACATACGAAGTTTTTAGTTTGTGCGCACGAACATATGGGTTTCACTTAACAGAGCCTCAAGGGCAAATTTTGAAAATTGAATAAAAAAAAAACTAGATGACTCAGTATCAAAATTTTTTATGTGGATTAGTCCTCATCTCAAGTAGGTTGGATAGTATATAGCATGTACATACGAAGTTTTTAGTTTGTGCGCACGAACATATGAGTTTCACTTAACAGAGCCTCAAGGGCAAATTTTGAAAATTGAATAAAAAAAAACTAGATGACTCAGTATCAAAATTTTTAATGTGGATTAGTCCACATCCTAAGTAGGTTGGATAGTATATAGCATGTACATACGAAGTTTTTAGTTTGTGCGCACGAACATATGAGTTTCACTTAACAGAGCCTCAAGGGCAAATATTGAAAATTGATTTAAAAAAAAAACTAGACGACCCAGGATCAAAATTTTTTATGTGGAATAGTTCATATCTCAAGTAGGTTGGATTGTATATAGCATGTATATACGAAGTTTTTAGTTTGTGCGCACGAACATATGGGTTTCACTTAACAGAGCCTCATATGGCAAATTTTGAAAATTGAATAAAAAAAAAACTAGATGACTCAGTATCAAAATTTTTAATGTGGATTAGTCCTCATCCCAAGTAGGTTGGATAGTATATAGCATGTATATACGAAGTTTTTAGTTTGTGCGCACGAACACATAAATTTCACTTAAACGAGCCTCATAATGCAAATTTTGAAAATTGAATTAAAAAAAAAACTTAGACGACCCAGGATCAAAACTTTTTATGTGGTTTAGTCCTCATTCCAAGTAAGCATTGTATATAGCATTTGCATACGAAATTTTTATTTTGGGCGCACTAACACATGAATTTCACTTAACAGAGCCTCATATGGCAAATTTTGAAAATTGAATTAAGAAAAAACTATACGACCCAAGATCAAAATTTTTTATGTGGATTAGTCCTCATCCTAAGTAGGTTAGATTGTATATAGCATGTATATGCGAAGTTTTTAGTTTGTGCGCACGAACATATGGGTTTCACTTAACAGAGCCTCATATGGCAAATTTGGAAAATTGAATTTAGAAAAAAAAAAAAAGATGACTCAGGATCAAAATTTTTAATGTGGATTAGTCCACATCCCAATTAGGTTGGATAGTATATAGCATGTACATACGAAGTTTTTAGTTTGTGCGCACGAACATATGGGTTTCACTTAACAGAGCCTCAAAGGCAAATTTTGAAAATTGAATAAAAAAAACTAGACAACCCAGGATCAAAATTTTTTATGTGGATTAGTCCACATCCCAAGTAGGTTGGATAGTATATAGCATGTACATACGAAGTTTTTAGTTTGTGCGCACGAACATATGGGTTTCACTTAACAGAGCCTCAAGGGCAAATATTGAAAATTGATTTAAAAAAAAACTAGACGACCCAGGATCAAAATTTTTTATGTGGAATAGTTCTCATCTCAAGTAGGTTGGATAGTATATAGCATGTACATACGAAGTTTTTAGTTTGTGCGCACGAACATATGGGTTTCACTTAACAGAGCCTCAAGGGCAAATTTTGAAAATTGAATAAAAAAAAAACTAGATGACTCAGTATCAAAATTTTTAATGTGGATTAGTCCTCATCCCAAGTAGGTTGGATAGTATATAGCACGTACATACGAAGTTTTTAGTTTGTGCGCACGAACATATGGGTTTCACTTAACAGAGCCTCAAGGGCAAATTTTGAAAATTGAATAAAAAAAAAACTAGATGACTCAGTATCAAAATTTTTAATGTGGATTAGTCCACATCCCAAGTAGGTTGGATAGTATATAGCATGTACATACGAAGTATTTAGTTTGTGCGCACTAACATATGGGTTTCACTTAACAGAGCCTCAAGGGCAAATTTTGAAAATTGAATAAAAAAAAAACTAGATGACTCAGTATCAAAATTTTTTATGTGGAATAGTTCTCATCTCAAGTAGGTTGGATTGTATATAGCATGTACATACAAAGTTTTTAGTTTGTGCGCACTAACACATAAATTTCACTTAAACGAGCCTAATATGGCAAATTTTGAAAATTGAATAAAAAAAAAAACTTAGACGACCCAGGATCAAAACTTTTTATGTGGAATAGTCCTCATCCTAAGTAGGTTGGATAGTATATAGCATGTACATACGAAGTTTTTAGTTTGTGCGCACGAACATATGGGTTTCACTTAACAGAGCCTCAAGGGCAAATTTTGAAAATTAAATTTAAAAAAAACTAGATGACTGAGTATCAAAATTTTTAATGTGGATTAGTCCTCATCCCAAGTAGGTTGGATAGTATATAGCATGTACATACGAAGTTTTTCGTTTGTGCGCACGAACATATGAGTTTCACTTAACAGAGCCTCAAGGGCAAATTTTGAAAATTGAATAAAAAAAAAACTAGATGACTCAGTATCAAAATTTTTAATGTGGATTAGTCCTCATCCCAAGTAGGTTGGATAGTATATAGCATGTACATACGAAGTATTTAGTTTGTGCGCACGAACATATGGGTTTCACTTAACAGAGCCTCAAGGGCAAATATTGAAAATTGAATTTAAAAAAAACTAGACGATCTAGGTTTAAACTTTTTATGTGGATTAGTCTTCATCTTAAGTAGGTTAAATTGTATATAGCATGTACATACGAAGTTTTTAGTTTGTGCGCACGAACATATGAGTTTCACTTAACAGAGCCTCATATGGCAAATTTTGAATATTGAATAAAAAAAAAACTAGACGACCCAGAATCAAAATTTTTAATGTGGAATAGTTCTCATCTCAAGTAGGTTGGATAGTACATACGAAGTATTTAGTTTGTGCGCACGAACATATGAGTTTCACTTAACAGAGCCTCATATGGCAAATTTTAAAAATTGAATTTAAAAAAAACTAGACAATCCAGGATCAAAACTTTTTATGTGGATTAGTCTTCATCTTAAGTAGGTTGGATTGTATATAGTATGTACATACGAAGTTTTTAGTTTGTGCCCTTGAACATATGGGTTTCACTTAACAGAGCCTCATATGGCAAATTTTGAAAATTGAATAAAAAAAAAACTAGACGACCCAGGATCAAAATTTTTAATGTGGATTAGTCCTCATCCCAAGTAGGTTGGATAGTATATAGCATGTACATACGAAGTATTTAGTTTGTGCGCACGAACATATGGGTTTCACTTAACAGAGCCTCAAGGGCAAATTTTGAAAATTGAATAAAAAAAAAACTAGATGACTCAGTATCAAAATTTTTAATGTGGATTAGTCCACATCCCAAGTAGGTTGGATAGTATATAGCATGTACATACGAAGTTTTTAGTTTGTGCGCACGAACATATGGGTTTCACTTAACAGAGCCTCAAGGGCAAATTTTCAAATTTGAATAAAAAAAAAACTAGATGACTGAGTATCAAAATTTTTAATGTGGATTAGTCCACATCCCAAGTAGGTTGGATAGTATATAGCATGTACATACGAAGTTTTTAGTTTGTGCGCACGAACATATGGGTTTCACTTAACAGAGCCTCAAGGGCAAATTTTGAAAATTGAATTAAAAAAAAACTAGATGACTCAGTATCAAAATTTTTAATGTGGATTAGTCCACATCCCAAGTAGATTGGATAGTATATAGCATATACATACGAAGTATTTAGTTTGTGCGCACGAACATATGAGTTTCACTTAACAGAGCCTCATATGGCAAATTTGGAAAATTGAATTTAGAAAAAAAAAAAAAGATGACTCAGGATCAAAATTTTTAATGTGGATTAGTCCACATCCCAATTAGGTTGGATAGTATATAGCATGTACATACGAAGTTTTTAGTTTGTGCGCACGAACATATGGGTTTCACTTAACAGAGCCTCAAAGGTAAATTTTGAAAATTGAATAAAAAAAACTAGACAACCCAGGATCAAAATTTTTTATGTGGATTAGTCCACATCCCAAGTAGGTTGGATAGTATATAGCATGTACATACGAAGTTTTTAGTTTGTGCGCACGAACATATGGGTTTCACTTAACAGAGCCTCAAGGGCAAATATTGAAAATTGATTTAAAAAAAAACTAGACGACCCAGGATCAAAATTTTTTATGTGGAATAGTTCTCATCTCAAGTAGGTTGGATAGTATATAGCATGTACATACGAAGTTTTTAGTTTGTGCGCACGAACATATGGGTTTCACTTAACAGAGCCTCAAGGGCAAATTTTGAAAATTGAATAAAAAAAAAACTAGATGACTCAGTATCAAAATTTTTAATGTGGATTAGTCCTCATCCCAAGTAGGTTGGATAGTATATAGCATGTATATACGAAGTTTTTAGTTTGTGCGCACGAACACATAAATTTCACTTAAACGAGCCTCATAATGCAAATTTTGAAAATTGAATAAAAAAAAAAACTTAGACGACCCAGGATCAAAACTTTTTATGTGGTTTAGTCCTCATTCCAAGTAAGCATTGTATATAGCATTTGCATACGAAATTTTTATTTTGGGCGCACTAACACATGAATTTCACTTAACAGAGCCTCATATGGCAAATTTTGAAAATTGAATTAAGAAAAAACTATACGACCCAAGATCAAAATTTTTTATGTGGATTAGTCCTCATCCTAAGTAGGTTGGATTGTATATAGCATGTACATACGAAGTTTTTAGTTTGTGCGCACGAACATATGGGTTTCACTTAACAGAGCCTCAAGGGCAAATATTGAAAATTGATTTAAAAAAAAACTAGACGACCCAGGATCAAAATTTTTTATGTGGAATAGTTCATATCTCAAGTAGGTTGGATTGTATATAGCATGTATATACGAAGTTTTTAGTTTGTGCGCACGAACATATGGGTTTCACTTAACAGAGCCTCATATGGCAAATTTTGAAAATTGAATAAAAAAAAAACTAGACGACCCAGGATCAAAATTTTTAATGTGGATTAGTCCTCATCCCAAGTAGGTTGGATAGTATATAGCATGTACATACGAAGTATTTAGTTTGTGCGCACGAACATATGGGTTTCACTTAACAGAGCCTCAAGGGCAAATTTTGAAAATTGAATAAAAAAAAAACTAGATGACTCAGTATCAAAATTTTTTATGTGGATTAGTCCTCATCTCAAGTAGGTTGGAAAGTATATTGCATGTACATACGAAGTATTTAGTTTGTGCGCACGAACATATGAGTTTCACTTAACAGAGCCTCAAGGGCAAATATTGAAAATTGATTTAAAAAAAAAACTAGACGACCCAGGATCAAAATTTTTTATGTGGAATAGTTCATATCTCAAGTAGGTTGGATTGTATATAGCATGTATATACGAAGTTTTTAGTTTGTGCGCACGAACATATGGGTTTCACTTAACAGAGCCTCATATGGCAAATTTTGAAAATTGAATAAAAAAAAAACTAGACGACCCAGGATCAAAATTTTTAATGTGGATTAGTCCTCATCCCAAGTAGGTTGGATAGTATATAGCATGTACATACGAAGTATTTAGTTTGTGCGCACGAACATATGGGTTTCACTTAACAGAGCCTCAAGGGCAAATTTTGAAAATTGAATAAAAAAAAAACTAGATGACTCAGTATCAAAATTTTTAATGTGGATTAGTCCACATCCCAAGTAGGTTGGATAGTATATAGCATGTACATACGAAGTTTTTAGTTTGTGCGCACGAACATATGGGTTTCACTTAACAGAGCCTCAAGGGCAAATTTTCAAATTTGAATAAAAAAAAAACTAGATGACTGAGTATCAAAATTTTTAATGTGGATTAGTCCACATCCCAAGTAGGTTGGATAGTATATAGCATGTACATACGAAGTTTTTAGTTTGTGCGCACGAACATATGGGTTTCACTTAACAGAGCCTCAAGGGCAAATTTTGAAAATTGAATTAAAAAAAAACTAGATGACTCAGTATCAAAATTTTTAATGTGGATTAGTCCACATCCCAAGTAGATTGGATAGTATATAGCATATACATACGAAGTATTTAGTTTGTGCGCACGAACATATGAGTTTCACTTAACAGAGCCTCATATGGCAAATTTGGAAAATTGAATTTAGAAAAAAAAAAAAAGATGACTCAGGATCAAAATTTTTAATGTGGATTAGTCCACATCCCAATTAGGTTGGATAGTATATAGCATGTACATACGAAGTTTTTAGTTTGTGCGCACGAACATATGGGTTTCACTTAACAGAGCCTCAAAGGCAAATTTTGAAAATTGAATAAAAAAAACTAGACAACCCAGGATCAAAATTTTTTATGTGGATTAGTCCACATCCCAAGTAGGTTGGATAGTATATAGCATGTACATACGAAGTTTTTAGTTTGTGCGCACGAACATATGGGTTTCACTTAACAGAGCCTCAAGGGCAAATATTGAAAATTGATTTAAAAAAAAACTAGACGACCCAGGATCAAAATTTTTTATGTGGAATAGTTCTCATCTCAAGTAGGTTGGATAGTATATAGCATGTACATACGAAGTTTTTAGTTTGTGCGCACGAACATATGGGTTTCACTTAACAGAGCCTCAAGGGCAAATTTTGAAAATTGAATAAAAAAAAAACTAGATGACTCAGTATCAAAATTTTTAATGTGGATTAGTCCTCATCCCAAGTAGGTTGGATAGTATATAGCATGTATATACGAAGTTTTTAGTTTGTGCGCACGAACACATAAATTTCACTTAAACGAGCCTCATAATGCAAATTTTGAAAATTGAATAAAAAAAAAAACTTAGACGACCCAGGATCAAAACTTTTTATGTGGTTTAGTCCTCATTCCAAGTAAGCATTGTATATAGCATTTGCATACGAAATTTTTATTTTGGGCGCACTAACACATGAATTTCACTTAACAGAGCCTCATATGGCAAATTTTGAAAATTGAATTAAGAAAAAACTATACGACCCAAGATCAAAATTTTTTATGTGGATTAGTCCTCATCCTAAGTAGGTTGGATTGTATATAGCATGTACATACGAAGTTTTTAGTTTGTGCGCACGAACATATGGGTTTCACTTAACAGAGCCTCAAGGGCAAATATTGAAAATTGATTTAAAAAAAAACTAGACGACCCAGGATCAAAATTTTTTATGTGGAATAGTTCATATCTCAAGTAGGTTGGATTGTATATAGCATGTATATACGAAGTTTTTAGTTTGTGCGCACGAACATATGGGTTTCACTTAACAGAGCCTCATATGGCAAATTTTGAAAATTGAATAAAAAAAAAACTAGACGACCCAGGATCAAAATTTTTAATGTGGATTAGTCCTCATCCCAAGTAGGTTGGATAGTATATAGCATGTACATACGAAGTATTTAGTTTGTGCGCACGAACATATGGGTTTCACTTAACAGAGCCTCAAGGGCAAATTTTGAAAATTGAATAAAAAAAAAACTAGATGACTCAGTATCAAAATTTTTTATGTGGATTAGTCCTCATCTCAAGTAGGTTGGAAAGTATATTGCATGTACATACGAAGTATTTAGTTTGTGCGCACGAACATATGAGTTTCACTTAACAGAGCCTCAAGGGCAAATATTGAAAATTGATTTAAAAAAAAAACTAGACGACCCAGGATCAAAATTTTTTATGTGGAATAGTTCTCATCTCAAGTAGGTTGGATTGTATATAGCATGTATATGCGAAGTTTTTAGTTTGTGCGCACGAACATATGAGTTTCACTTAACAGAGCCTCAAGGGCAAATATTGAAAATTGATTTAAAAAAAAAACTAGACGACCCAGGATCAAAATTTTTTATGTGGAATAGTTCATATCTCAAGTAGGTTGGATAGTATATTGCATGTACATACGAAGTATTTAGTTTGTGCGCACGAACATATGAGTTTCACTTAACAGAGCCTCATATGGCAAATTTGGAAAATTGAATTTAGAAAAAAAAAAAAAGATGACTCAGGATCAAAATTTTTAATGTGGATTAGTCCACATCCCAATTAGGTTGGATAGTATATAGCATGTACATACGAAGTTTTTAGTTTGTGCGCACGAACATATGGGTTTCACTTAACAGAGCCTCAAAGGCAAATTTTGAAAATTGATTTAAAAAAAAAACTAGACGACCCAGGATCAAAATTTTTTATGTGGAATAGTTCTCATCTCAAGTAGGTTGGATTGTATATAGCATGTATATGCGAAGTTTTTAGTTTGTGCGCACGAACATATGAGTTTCACTTAACAGAGCCTCAAGGGCAAATATTGAAAATTGATTTAAAAAAAAAACTAGATAACTCAGTATCAAAATTTTTAATGTGGATTAGTCCTCATCCCAAGTAGGTTGGATAGTATATAGCATGTATATACGAAGTTTTTAGTTTGTGCGCACGAACACATAAATTTCACTTAAACGAGCCTCATAATGCAAATTTTGAAAATTGAATAAAAAAAAAAACTTAGACGACCCAGGATCAAAACTTTTTATGTGGTTTAGTCCTCATTCCAAGTAAGCATTGTATATAGCATTTGCATACGAAATTTTTATTTTGGGCGCACTAACACATGAATTTCACTTAACAGAGCCTCATATGGCAAATTTTGAAAATTGAATTAAGAAAAAACTATACGACCCAAGATCAAAATTTTTTATGTGGATTAGTTCTCATCCTAAGTAGGTTGGATTGTATATAGCATGTACATACGAAGTTTTTAGTTTGTGCGCACGAACATATGGGTTTCACTTAACAGAGCCTCAAGGGCAAATATTGAAAATTGATTTAAAAAAAAACTAGACGACCCAGGATCAAAATTTTTTATGTGGAATAGTTCATATCTCAAGTAGGTTGGATTGTATATAGCATGTATATACGAAGTTTTTAGTTTGTGCGCACGAACATATGGGTTTCACTTAACAGAGCCTCATATGGCAAATTTTGAAAATTGAATAAAAAAAAAACTAGACGACCCAGGATCAAAATTTTTAATGTGGATTAGTCCTCATCCCAAGTAGGTTGGATAGTATATAGCATGTACATACGAAGTATTTAGTTTGTGCGCACGAACATATGGGTTTCACTTAACAGAGCCTCAAGGGCAAATTTTGAAAATTGAATAAAAAAAAAACTAGATGACTCAGTATCAAAATTTTTTATGTGGATTAGTCCTCATCTCAAGTAGGTTGGAAAGTATATTGCATGTACATACGAAGTATTTAGTTTGTGCGCACGAACATATGAGTTTCACTTAACAGAGCCTCAAGGGCAAATATTGAAAATTGATTTAAAAAAAAAACTAGACGACCCAGGATCAAAATTTTTTATGTGGAATAGTTCTCATCTCAAGTAGGTTGGATTGTATATAGCATGTATATGCGAAGTTTTTAGTTTGTGCGCACGAACATATGAGTTTCACTTAACAGAGCCTCAAGGGCAAATATTGAAAATTGATTTAAAAAAAAAACTAGACGACCCAGGATCAAAATTTTTTATGTGGAATAGTTCATATCTCAAGTAGGTTGGATTGTATATAGCATGTATATACGAAGTTTTTAGTTTGTGCGCACGAACATATGGGTTTCACTTAACAGAGCCTCATATGGCAAATTTTGAAAATTGAATAAAAAAAAAACTAGACGACCCAGGATCAAAATTTTTAATGTGGATTAGTCCTCATCCCAAGTAGGTTGGATAGTATATAGCATGTACATACGAAGTATTTAGTTTGTGCGCACGAACATATGGGTTTCACTTAACAGAGCCTCAAGGGCAAATTTTGAAAATTGAATAAAAAAAAAACTAGATGACTCAGTATCAAAATTTTTAATGTGGATTAGTCCACATCCCAAGTAGGTTGGATAGTATATAGCATGTACATACGAAGTTTTTAGTTTGTGCGCACGAACATATGGGTTTCACTTAACAGAGCCTCAAGGGCAAATTTTCAAATTTGAATAAAAAAAAAACTAGATGACTGAGTATCAAAATTTTTAATGTGGATTAGTCCACATCCCAAGTAGGTTGGATAGTATATAGCATGTACATACGAAGTTTTTAGTTTGTGCGCACGAACATATGGGTTTCACTTAACAGAGCCTCAAGGGCAAATTTTGAAAATTGAATTAAAAAAAAACTAGATGACTCAGTATCAAAATTTTTAATGTGGATTAGTCCACATCCCAAGTAGATTGGATAGTATATAGCATATACATACGAAGTATTTAGTTTGTGCGCACGAACATATGAGTTTCACTTAACAGAGCCTCATATGGCAAATTTGGAAAATTGAATTTAGAAAAAAAAAAAAAGATGACTCAGGATCAAAATTTTTAATGTGGATTAGTCCACATCCCAATTAGGTTGGATAGTATATAGCATGTACATACGAAGTTTTTAGTTTGTGCGCACGAACATATGGGTTTCACTTAACAGAGCCTCAAAGGCAAATTTTGAAAATTGAATAAAAAAAACTAGACAACCCAGGATCAAAATTTTTTATGTGGATTAGTCCACATCCCAAGTAGGTTGGATAGTATATAGCATGTACATACGAAGTTTTTAGTTTGTGCGCACGAACATATGGGTTTCACTTAACAGAGCCTCAAGGGCAAATATTGAAAATTGATTTAAAAAAAAACTAGACGACCCAGGATCAAAATTTTTTATGTGGAATAGTTCTCATCTCAAGTAGGTTGGATAGTATATAGCATGTACATACGAAGTTTTTAGTTTGTGCGCACGAACATATGGGTTTCACTTAACAGAGCCTCAAGGGCAAATTTTGAAAATTGAATAAAAAAAAAACTAGATGACTCAGTATCAAAATTTTTAATGTGGATTAGTCCTCATCCCAAGTAGGTTGGATAGTATATAGCATGTACATACGAAGTTTTTAGTTTGTGCGCACGAACATATGGGTTTCACTTAACAGAGCCTCAAGGGCAAATTTTGAAAATTGAATAAAAAAAAAACTAGATGACTCAGTATCAAAATTTTTAATGTGGATTAGTCCACATCCCAAGTAGGTTGGATAGTATATAGCATGTACATACGAAGTATTTAGTTTGTGCGCACTAACATATGGGTTTCACTTAACAGAGCCTCAAGGGCAAATTTTGAAAATTGAATAAAAAAAAAACTAGATGACTCAGTATCAAAATTTTTTATGTGGAATAGTTCTCATCTCAAGTAGGTTGGATTGTATATAGCATGTACATACAAAGTTTTTAGTTTGTGCGCACTAACACATAAATTTCACTTAAACGAGCCTAATATGGCAAATTTTGAAAATTGAATAAAAAAAAAAACTTAGACGACCCAGGATCAAAACTTTTTATGTGGAATAGTCCTCATCCTAAGTAGGTTGGATTGTATATATAGCATTTGCATACGAAATTTTTAGTTTGTGCGCACTAACTCATGAATTTCACTTAACAGAGCCTCATATGGCAAATTTTGAAAATTGAATAAAATACAAACTGGACAACGCAGGATCAAAATTTTTTATGTGGATTAGTCGTCATCCCAAGTAGATTAGATTGTATATAGCATTTGCATACGAAGTTTTTACTTTGTGCGCACTAACTCATGAATTTTACTTAACAGAGCCTCATATGGCAAATTTTGAAAATTGAATTAAAAAAAAACTAGATGACTGAGTATCAAAATTTTTAATGTGGATTAGTCCTCATCCCAAGTAGGTTGGATTGTATATAGCATGTGCATACGAAAGTTTTAGTTTGTGCGCACTAACATAGGAGTTTCACTTAACAGAGCCTCAAGGGCAAATATTGAAAATTGAATTTAAAAAAAACTAGACGATCCAGGATTAAACTTTTTATGTGGATTAGTCTTCATCTTAAGTAGGTTAAATTGTATATAGCATGTACATACGAAGTTTTTAGTTTGTGCGCACGAACATATGAGTTTCACTTAACAGAGCCTCATATGGCAAATTTTGAATATTGAATAAAAAAAACTAGACAACCCAGGATCAAAATTTTTTATGTGGAATAGTCCTCATCTCAAGTAGGTTGGATTGCATATAGCATGTACATACAAAGTTATTAGTTTGGGCGCACTAACACATAAATTTCACTTAAACGAGCCTCAAGGGCGAATATTGAAAATTGAATTTAAAAAAAACTAGACAATCCAGGATCAAAATTTTTTATGTGGAATAGTCCTCATCTCAAGTAGGTTGGATTGTATATAGCATGTGCATACGAAAGTTTTAGTTTGTGCGCACTAACATAGGAGTTTCACTTAACAGAGCCTCAAGGGCAAATATTGAAAATTGATTTAAAAAAAAAAACTAGACGACCCAGGATCAAAATTTTTTATGTGGAATAGTTCTCATCTCAAGTAGGTTGGATTGTATATAGCATGTACATACGAAGTTTTTAGTTTGTGCGCACGAACATATGGGTTTCACTTAACAGAGCCTCAAAGGCAAATTTTGAAAATTGAATAAAAAAAACTAGACAACCCAGGATCAAAATTTTTTATGTGGATTAGTCCACATCCCAAGTAGGTTGGATAGTATATAGCATGTACATACGAAGTTTTTAGTTTGTGCGCACGAACATATGGGTTTCACTTAACAGAGCCTCAAGGGCAAATATTGAAAATTGATTTAAAAAAAAACTAGACGACCCAGGATCAAAATTTTTTATGTGGAATAGTTCTCATCTCAAGTAGGTTGGATAGTATATAGCATGTACATACGAAGTTTTTAGTTTGTGCGCACGAACATATGGGTTTCACTTAACAGAGCCTCAAGGGCAAATTTTGAAAATTGAATAAAAAAAAAACTAGATGACTCAGTATCAAAATTTTTTATGTGGATTAGTCCTCATCTCAAGTAGGTTGGATAGTATATAGCATGTACATACGAAGTTTTTAGTTTGTGCGCACGAACATATGAGTTTCACTTAACAGAGCCTCAAGGGCAAATATTGAAAATTGATTTAAAAAAAAAACTAGACGACTTAGGATCAAAATTTTTTATGTGGAATAGTTCTCATCTCAAGTAGGTTGGATTGTATATAGCATGTATATGCGAAGTTTTTAGTTTGTGCGCACGAACATATGAGTTTCACTTAACAGAGCCTCAAGGGCAAATATTGAAAATTGATTTAAAAAAAAAACTAGACGACCCAGGATCAAAATTTTTTATGTGGAATAGTTCATATCTCAAGTAGGTTGGATTGTATATAGCATGTATATACGAAGTTTTTAGTTTGTGCGCACGAACATATGGGTTTCACTTAACAGAGCCTCATATGGCAAATTTTGAAAATTGAATAAAAAAAAAAACTAGATGACTCAGTATCAAAATTTTTAATGTGGATTAGTCCTCATCCCAAGTAGGTTGGATAGTATATAGCATGTATATACGAAGTTTTTAGTTTGTGCGCACGAACACATAAATTTCACTTAAACGAGCCTCATAATGCAAATTTTGAAAATTGAATAAAAAAAAAAACTTAGACGACCCAGGATCAAAACTTTTTATGTGGTTTAGTCCTCATTCCAAGTAAGCATTGTATATAGCATTTGCATACGAAATTTTTATTTTGGGCGCACTAACACATGAATTTCACTTAACAGAGCCTCATATGGCAAATTTTGAAAATTGAATTAAGAAAAAACTATACGACCCAAGATCAAAATTTTTTATGTGGATTAGTCCTCATCCTAAGTTGGTTGGATTGTATATAGCATGTACATACGAAGTTTTTAGTTTGTGCGCACGAACATATGGGTTTCACTTAACAGAGCCTCAAGGGCAAATATTGAATATTGATTTAAAAAAAAACTAGACGACCCAGGATCAAAATTTTTTATGTGGAATAGTTCATATCTCAAGTAGGTTGGATTGTATATAGCATGTATATACGAAGTTTTTAGTTTGTGCGCACGAACATATGGGTTTCACTTAACAGAGCCTCATATGGCAAATTTTGAAAATTGAATAAAAAAAAAACTAGATGACTCAGTATCAAAATTTTTAATGTGGATTAGTCCTCATCCCAAGTAGGTTGGATAGTATATAGCATGTACATACGAAGTATTTAGTTTGTGCGCACGAACATATGGGTTTCACTTAACAGAGCCTCAAGGGCAAATTTTGAAATTTGAATAAAAAAAAAACTAGATGACTGAGTATCAAAATTTTTAATGTGGATTAGTCCACATCCCAAGTAGGTTGGATAGTATATAGCATGTACATACGAAGTTTTTAGTTTGTGCGCACGAACATATGGGTTTCACTTAACAGAGCCTCAAGGGCAAATTTTGAAAATTGAATAAAAAAAAAACTAGATGACTCAGTATCAAAATTTTTAATGTGGATTAGTCCACATCCCAAGTAGGTTGGATAGTATATAGCATATACAAACGAAGTATTTAGTTTGTGCGCACGAACATATGAGTTTCACTTAACAGAGCCTCATATGGCAAATTTGGAAAATTGAATTTAGAAAAAAAAAAAAAGATGACTCAGGATCAAAATTTTTAATGTGAATTAGTCCACATCCCAATTAGGTTGGATAGTATATAGCATGTACATACGAAGTATTTAGTTTGTGCGCACGAACATATGGGTTTCACTTAACAGAGCCTCAAGGGCAAATTTTGAAAATTGAATAAAAAAAAAACTAGATGACTCAGTATCAAAATTTTTAATGTGGATTAGTCCTCATCCCAAGTAGGTTGGATAGTATATAGCATATACATACGAAGTATTTAGTTTGTGCGCACGAACATATGAGTTTCACTTAACAGAGCCTCATATGGCAAATTTGGAAAATTGAATTTAGAAAAAAAAAAAAAGATGACTCAGGATCAAAATTTTTAATGTGGATTAGTCCACATCCCAATTAGGTTGGATAGTATATAGCATGTACATACGAAGTTTTTAGTTTGTGCGCACGAACATATGGGTTTCACTTAACAGAGCCTCATATGGCAAATTTTGAAAATTGAATAAAAAAAAAACTAGATGACTCAGTATCAAAATTTTTAATGTGGATTAGTCCTCATCCCAAGTAGGTTGGATAGTATATAGCATGTATATACGAAGTTTTTAGTTTGTGCGCACGAACACATAAATTTCACTTAAACGAGCCTCATAATGCAAATTTTGAAAATTGAATAAAAAAAAAAACTTAGACGACCCAGGATCAAAACTTTTTATGTGGTTTAGTCCTCATTCCAAGTAAGCATTGTATATAGCATTTGCATACGAAATTTTTATTTTGGGCGCACTAACACATGAATTTCACTTAACAGAGCCTCATATGGCAAATTTTGAAAATTGAATTAAGAAAAAACTATACGACCCAAGATCAAAATTTTTTATGTGGATTAGTCCTCATCCTAAGTTGGTTGGATTGTATATAGCATGTACATACGAAGTTTTTAGTTTGTGCGCACGAACATATGGGTTTCACTTAACAGAGCCTCAAGGGCAAATATTGAAAATTGATTTAAAAAAAAACTAGACGACCCAGGATCAAAATTTTTTATGTGGAATAGTTCATATCTCAAGTAGGTTGGATTGTATATAGCATGTATATACGAAGTTTTTAGTTTGTGCGCACGAACATATGGGTTTCACTTAACAGAGCCTCATATGGCAAATTTTGAAAATTGAATAAAAAAAAAACTAGATGACTCAGTATCAAAATTTTTAATGTGGATTAGTCCTCATCCCAAGTAGGTTGGATAGTATATAGCATGTACATACGAAGTTTTTAGTTTGTGCGCACGAACATATGAGTTTCACTTAACAGAGCCTCAAGGGCAAATATTGAAAATTGATTTAAAAAAAAAACTAGACGACTTAGGATCAAAATTTTTTATGTGGAATAGTTCTCATCTCAAGTAGGTTGGATTGTATATAGCATGTATATGCGAAGTTTTTAGTTTGTGCGCACGAACATATGAGTTTCACTTAACAGAGCCTCAAGGGCAAATATTGAAAATTGATTTAAAAAAAAAACTAGACGACCCAGGATCAAAATTTTTTATGTGGAATAGTTCATATCTCAAGTAGGTTGGATTGTATATAGCATGTATATACGAAGTTTTTAGTTTGTGCGCACGAACATATGGGTTTCACTTAACAGAGCCTCATATGGCAAATTTTGAAAATTGAATAAAAAAAAAACTAGATGACTCAGTATCAAAATTTTTAATGTGGATTAGTCCTCATCCCAAGTAGGTTGGATAGTATATAGCATGTACATACGAAGTATTTAGTTTGTGCGCACGAACATATGGGTTTCACTTAACAGAGCCTCAAGGGCAAATTTTGAAAATTGAATAAAAAAAAAACTAGATGACTGAGTATCAAAATTTTTAATGTGGATTAGTCCACATCCCAAGTAGGTTGGATAGTATATAGCATGTACATACGAAGTTTTTAGTTTGTGCGCACGAACATATGGGTTTCACTTAACAGAGCCTCAAGGGCAAATTTTGAAAATTGAATAAAAAAAAAACTAGATGACTCAGTATCAAAATTTTTAATGTGGATTAGTCCACATCCCAAGTAGGTTGGATAGTATATAGCATGTACATACGAAGTTTTTAGTTTGTGCGCACGAACATATGGGTTTCACTTAACAGAGCCTCAAGGGCAAATTTTGAAAATTGAATAAAAAAAAAACTAGATGACTGAGTATCAAAATTTTTAATGTGGATTAGTCCACATCCCAAGTAGGTTGGATAGTATATAGCATGTACATACGAAGTTTTTAGTTTGTGCGCACGAACATATGGGTTTCACTTAACAGAGCCTCAAAGGCAAATTTTGAAAATTGAATAAAAAAAACTAGACAACCCAGGACCAAATTTTTTATGTGGATTAGTCCACATCCCAAGTAGGTTGGATAGTATATAGCATGTACATACGAAGTTTTTAGTTTGTGCGCACGAACATATGGGTTTCACTTAACAGAGCCTCAAGGGCAAATATTGAAAATTGATTTAAAAAAAAACTAGACAACCCAGGATCAAAATTTTTTATGTGGATTAGTCCACATCCCAAGTAGGTTGGATAGTATATAGCATGTACATACGAAGTTTTTAGTTTGTGCGCACGAACATATGGGTTTCACTTAACAGAGCCTCAAAGGCAAATTTTGAAAATTGAATAAAAAAAACTAGACAACCCAGGATCAAAATTTTTTATGTGGATTAGTCCACATCCCAAGTAGGTTGGATAGTATATAGCATGTACATACGAAGTTTTTAGTTTGTGCGCACGAACATATGGGTTTCACTTAACAGAGCCTCAAGGGCAAATATTGAAAATTGATTTAAAAAAAAACTAGACAACCCAGGATCAAAATTTTTTATGTGGATTAGTCCACATCCCAAGTAGGTTGGATAGTATATAGCATGTACATACGAAGTTTTTAGTTTGTGCGCACGAACATATGGGTTTCACTTAACAGAGCCTCAAGGGCAAATTTTGAAAATTGAATAAAAAAAAAACTAGATGACTCAGTATCAAAATTTTTAATGTGGATTAGTCCTCATCCCAAGTAGGTTGGATAGTATATAGCATGTACATACGAAGTTTTTAGTTTGTGCGCACGAACATATGAGTTTCACTTAACAGAGCCTCAAGGGCAAATATTGAAAATTGATTTAAAAAAAAAACTAGACGACCCAGGATCAAAATTTTTTATGTGGAATAGTTCATATCTCAAGTAGGTTGGATTGTATATAGCATGTATATGCGAAGTTTTTAGTTTGTGCGCACGAACATATGAGTTTCACTTAACAGAGCCTCAAGGGCAAATATTGAAAATTGATTTAAAAAAAAAACTAGACGACCCAGGATCAAAATTTTTTATGTGGAATAGTTCATATCTCAAGTAGGTTGGATTGTATATAGCATGTATATACGAAGTTTTTAGTTTGTGCGCACGAACATATGGGTTTCACTTAACAGAGCCTCATATGGCAAATTTTGAAAATTGAATAAAAAAAAAACTAGATGACTCAGTATCAAAATTTTTAATGTGGATTAGTCCTCATCCCAAGTAGGTTGGATAGTATATAGCATGTACATACGAAGTATTTAGTTTGTGCGCACGAACATATGGGTTTCACTTAACAGAGCCTCAAGGGCAAATTTTGAAAATTGAATAAAAAAAAAACTAGATGACTGAGTATCAAAATTTTTAATGTGGATTAGTCCACATCCCAAGTAGGTTGGATAGTATATAGCATGTACATACGAAGTTTTTAGTTTGTGCGCACGAACATATGGGTTTCACTTAACAGAGCCTCAAGGGCAAATTTTGAAAATTGAATAAAAAAAAAACTAGATGACTCAGTATCAAAATTTTTAATGTGGATTAGTCCACATCCCAAGTAGGTTGGATAGTATATAGCATGTACATACGAAGTTTTTAGTTTGTGCGCACGAACATATGGGTTTCACTTAACAGAGCCTCAAGGGCAAATTTTGAAAATTGAATAAAAAAAAAACTAGATGACTGAGTATCAAAATTTTTAATGTGGATTAGTCCACATCCCAAGTAGGTTGGATAGTATATAGCATGTACATACGAAGTTTTTAGTTTGTGCGCACGAACATATGGGTTTCACTTAACAGAGCCTCAAAGGCAAATTTTGAAAATTGAATAAAAAAAACTAGACAACCCAGGATCAAAATTTTTTATGTGGATTAGTCCACATCCCAAGTAGGTTGGATAGTATATAGCATGTACATACGAAGTTTTTAGTTTGTGCGCACGAACATATGGGTTTCACTTAACAGAGCCTCAAGGGCAAATATTGAAAATTGATTTAAAAAAAAAACTAGACGACCCAGGATCAAAAGTTTTTATGTGGAATAGTTCATATCTCAAGTAGGTTGGATTGTATATAGCATGTATATACGAAGTTTTTAGTTTGTGCGCACGAACATATGGGTTTCACTTAACAGAGCCTCATATGGCAAATTTTGAAAATTGAATAAAAAAAAAACTAGATGACTCAGTATCAAAATTTTTAATGTGGATTAGTCCTCATCCCAAGTAGGTTGGATAGTATATAGCATGTACATACGAAGTTTTTAGTTTGTGCGCACGAACATATGGGTTTCACTTAACAGAGCCTCAAGGGCAAATATTGAAAATTGATTTAAAAAAAAACTAGACAACCCAGGATCAAAATTTTTTATGTGGATTAGTCCACATCCCAAGTAGGTTGGATAGTATATAGCATGTACATACGAAGTTTTTAGTTTGTGCGCACGAACATATGGGTTTCACTTAACAGAGCCTCAAGGGCAAATATTGAAAATTGATTTAAAAAAAAACTAGACGACCCAGGATCAAAATTTTTTATGTGGAATAGTTCTCATCTCAAGTAGGTTGGATAGTATATAGCATGTACATACGAAGTTTTTAGTTTGTGCGCACGAACATATGGGTTTCACTTAACAGAGCCTCAAGGGCAAATTTTGAAAATTGAATAAAAAAAAAACTAGATGACTCAGTATCAAAATTTTTTATGTGGATTAGTCCTCATCTCAAGTAGGTTGGATAGTATATAGCATGTACATACGAAGTTTTTAGTTTGTGCGCACGAACATATGAGTTTCACTTAACAGAGCCTCAAGGGCAAATATTGAAAATTGATTTAAAAAAAAAACTAGACGACTTAGGATCAAAATTTTTTATGTGGAATAGTTCTCATCTCAAGTAGGTTGGATTGTATATAGCATGTATATGCGAAGTTTTTAGTTTGTGCGCACGAACATATGAGTTTCACTTAACAGAGCCTCAAGGGCAAATATTGAAAATTGATTTAAAAAAAAAACTAGACGACCCAGGATCAAAATTTTTTATGTGGAATAGTTCATATCTCAAGTAGGTTGGATAGTATATTGCATGTACATACGAAGTATTTAGTTTGTGCGCACGAACATATGAGTTTCACTTAACAGAGCCTCAAGGGCAAATATTGAAAATTGATTTAAAAAAAAAACTAGACGACCCATGATCAAAATTTTTTATGTGGAATAGTTCTCATCTCAAGTAGGTTGGATTGTATATAGCATGTATATACGAAGTTTTTAGTTTGTGCGCACGAACACATAAATTTCACTTAAACGAGCCTCATAATGCAAATTTTAAAAATTGAATAAAAAAAAAAACTTAGACGACCCAGGATCAAAACTTTTTATGTGGTTTAGTCCTCATTCCAAGTAAGCATTGTATATAGCATTTGCATACGAAATTTTTATTTTGGGCGCACTAACACATGAATTTCACTTAACAGAGCCTCATATGGCAAATTTTGAAAATTGAATTAAGAAAAAACTATACGACCCAAGATCAAAATTTTTTATGTGGATTAGTCCTCATCCTAAGTAGGTTGGATTGTATATAGCATGTACATACGAAGTTTTTAGTTTGTGCGCACGAACATATGGGTTTCACTTAACAGAGCCTCAAGGGCAAATATTGAAAATTGATTTAAAAAAAAACTAGACGACCCAGGATCAAAATTTTTTATGTGGAATAGTTCTTATCTCAAGTAGGTTGGATAGTATATAGCATGTACATACGAAGTTTTTAGTTTGTGCGCACGAACATATGGGTTTCACTTAACAGAGCCTCATATGGCAAATTTTGAAAATTGAATAAAAAAAAAACTAGATGACTCAGTATCAAAATTTTTTATGTGGAATAGTTCTCATCTCAAGTAGGTTGGATTGTATATAGCATGTATATGCGAAGTTTTTAGTTTGTGCGCACGAACATATGAGTTTCACTTAACAGAGCCTCAAGGGCAAATATTGAAAATTGATTTAAAAAAAAAACTAGACGACCCAGGATCAAAATTTTTTATGTGGAATAGTTCATATCTCAAGTAGGTTGGATTGTATATAGCATGTATATACGAAGTTTTTAGTTTGTGCGCACGAACATATGGGCTTCACTTAACAGAGCCTCATATGGCAAATTTTGAAAATTGAATAAAAAAAAAACTAGATGACTCAGTATCAAAATTTTTAATGTGGATTAGTCCTCATCCCAAGTAGGTTGGATAGTATATAGCATGTACATACGAAGTATTTAGTTTGTGCGCACGAACATATGGGTTTCACTTAACAGAGCCTCAAGGGCAAATTTTGAAAATTGAATAAAAAAAAAACTAGATGACTGAGTATCAAAATTTTTAATGTGGATTAGTCCACATCCCAAGTAGGTTGGATAGTATATAGCATGTACATACGAAGTTTTTAGTTTGTGCGCACGAACATATGGGTTTCACTTAACAGAGCCTCATATGGCAAATTTTGAAAATTGAATAAAAAAAAAACTAGATGACTCAGTATCAAAATTTTTAATGTGGATTAGTCCACATCCCAAGTAGGTTGGATAGTATATAGCATGTACATACGAAGTTTTTAGTTTGTGCGCACGAACATATGGGTTTCACTTAACAGAGCCTCAAGGGCAAATTTTGAAAATTGAATAAAAAAAAAACTAGATGACTGAGTATCAAAATTTTTAATGTGGATTAGTCCACATCCCAAGTAGGTTGGATAGTATATAGCATGTACATACGAAGTTTTTAGTTTGTGCGCACGAACATATGGGTTTCACTTAACAGAGCCTCAAAGGCAAATTTTGAAAATTGAATAAAAAAAACTAGACAACCCAGGATCAAAATTTTTTATGTGGATTAGTCCACATCCCAAGTAGGTTGGATAGTATATAGCATGTACATACGAAGTTTTTAGTTTGTGCGCACGAACATATGGGTTTCACTTAACAGAGCCTCAAGGGCAAATATTGAAAATTGATTTAAAAAAAAAACTAGACGACCCAGGATCAAAATTTTTTATGTGGAATAGTTCATATCTCAAGTAGGTTGGATTGTATATAGCATGTATATACGAAGTTTTTAGTTTGTGCGCACGAACATATGGGTTTCACTTAACAGAGCCTCATATGGCAAATTTTGAAAATTGAATAAAAAAAAAACTAGATGACTCAGTATCAAAATTTTTAATGTGGATTAGTCCTCATCCCAAGTAGGTTGGATAGTATATAGCATGTACATACGAAGTATTTAGTTTGTGCGCACGAACATATGGGTTTCACTTAACAGAGCCTCAAGGGCAAATATTGAAAATTGATTTAAAAAAAAAACTAGACGACCCAGGATCAAAATTTTTTATGTGGAATAGTTCATATCTCAAGTAGGTTGGATAGTATATTGCATGTACATACGAAGTATTTAGTTTGTGCGCACGAACATATGAGTTTCACTTAACAGAGCCTCAAGGGCAAATATTGAAAATTGATTTAAAAAAAAAACTAGACGACCCAGGATCAAAATTTTTTATGTGGAATAGTTCATATCTCAAGTAGGTTGGATTGTATATAGCATGTATATACGAAGTTTTTAGTTTGTGCGCACGAACATATGGGTTTCACTTAACAGAGCCTCATATGGCAAATTTTGAAAATTGAATAAAAAAAAAACTAGATGACTCAGTATCAAAATTTTTAATGTGGATTAGTCCTCATCCCAAGTAGGTTGGATAGTATATAGCATGTACATACGAAGTATTTAGTTTGTGCGCACGAACATATGGGTTTCACTTAACAGAGCCTCAAGGGCAAATATTGAAAATTGATTTAAAAAAAAAACTAGACGACCCAGGATCAAAATTTTTTATGTGGAATAGTTCATATCTCAAGTAGGTTGGATAGTATATTGCATGTACATACGAAGTATTTAGTTTGTGCGCACGAACATATGAGTTTCACTTAACAGAGCCTCAAGGGCAAATATTGAAAATTGATTTAAAAAAAAAACTAGACGACGCAGGATCAAAATTTTTTATGTGGAATAGTTCATATCTCAAGTAGGTTGGATTGTATATAGCATGTATATACGAAGTTTTTAGTTTGTGCGCACGAACATATGGGTTTCACTTAACAGAGCCTCATATGGCAAATTTTGAAAATTGAATAAAAAAAAAACTAGATGACTCAGTATCAAAATTTTTAATGTGGATTAGTCCTCATCCCAAGTAGGTTGGATAGTATATAGCATGTACATACGAAGTATTTAGTTTGTGCGCACGAACATATGGGTTTCACTTAACAGAGCCTCAAGGGCAAATATTGAAAATTGATTTAAAAAAAAAACTAGACGACCCAGGATCAAAATTTTTTATGTGGAATAGTTCATATCTCAAGTAGGTTGGATAGTATATTGCATGTACATACGAAGTATTTAGTTTGTGCGCACGAACATATGAGTTTCACTTAACAGAGCCTCAAGGGCAAATATTGAAAATTGATTTAAAAAAAAAACTAGACGACCCAGGATCAAAATTTTTTATGTGGAATAGTTCATATCTCAAGTAGGTTGGATTGTATATAGCATGTATATACGAAGTTTTTAGTTTGTGCGCACGAACATATGGGTTTCACTTAACAGAGCCTCATATGGCAAATTTTGAAAATTGAATAAAAAAAAAACTAGATGACTCAGTATCAAAATTTTTAATGTGGATTAGTCCTCATCCCAAGTAGGTTGGATAGTATATAGCATGTACATACGAAGTATTTAGTTTGTGCGCACGAACATATGGGTTTCACTTAACAGAGCCTCAAGGGCAAATATTGAAAATTGATTTAAAAAAAAAACTAGACGACCCAGGATCAAAATTTTTTATGTGGAATAGTTCATATCTCAAGTAGGTTGGATAGTATATTGCATGTACATACGAAGTATTTAGTTTGTGCGCACGAACATATGAGTTTCACTTAACAGAGCCTCAAGGGCAAATATTGAAAATTGATTTAAAAAAAAAACTAGACGACGCAGGATCAAAATTTTTTATGTGGAATAGTTCATATCTCAAGTAGGTTGGATTGTATATAGCATGTATATACGAAGTTTTTAGTTTGTGCGCACGAACATATGGGTTTCACTTAACAGAGCCTCATATGGCAAATTTTGAAAATTGAATAAAAAAAAAACTAGATGACTCAGTATCAAAATTTTTAATGTGGATTAGTCCTCATCCCAAGTAGGTTGGATAGTATATAGCATGTACATACGAAGTATTTAGTTTGTGCGCACGAACATATGGGTTTCACTTAACAGAGCCTCAAGGGCAAATATTGAAAATTGATTTAAAAAAAAAACTAGACGACCCAGGATCAAAATTTTTTATGTGGAATAGTTCATATCTCAAGTAGGTTGGATAGTATATTGCATGTACATACGAAGTATTTAGTTTGTGCGCACGAACATATGAGTTTCACTTAACAGAGCCTCAAGGGCAAATATTGAAAATTGATTTAAAAAAAAAACTAGACGACGCAGGATCAAAATTTTTTATGTGGAATAGTTCATATCTCAAGTAGGTTGGATTGTATATAGCATGTATATACGAAGTTTTTAGTTTGTGCGCACGAACATATGGGTTTCACTTAACAGAGCCTCAAAGGCAAATTTTGAAAATTGAATAAAAAAAACTAGACAACCCAGGATCAAAATTTTTTATGTGGATTAGTCCACATCCCAAGTAGGTTGGATAGTATATAGCATGTACATACGAAGTTTTTAGTTTGTGCGCACGAACATATGGGTTTCACTTAACAGAGCCTCAAGGGCAAATATTGAAAATTGATTTAAAAAAAAAACTAGACGACCCAGGATCAAAAGTTTTTATGTGGAATAGTTCATATCTCAAGTAGGTTGGATTGTATATAGCATGTATATACGAAGTTTTTAGTTTGTGCGCACGAACATATGGGTTTCACTTAACAGAGCCTCATATGGCAAATTTTGAAAATTGAATAAAAAAAAAACTAGATGACTCAGTATCAAAATTTTTAATGTGGATTAGTCCACATCCCAAGTAGGTTGGATAGTATATAGCATGTACATACGAAGTTTTTAGTTTGTGCGCACGAACATATGGGTTTCACTTAACAGAGCCTCAAGGGCAAATTTTGAAAATTGAATTAAAAAAAAACTAGATGACTCAGTATCAAAATTTTTAATGTGGATTAGTCCTCATCCCAAGTAGGTTGGATAGTATATAGCATGTACATACGAAGTACTTAGTTTGTGCGCACGAACATATGGGTTTCACTTAACAGAGCCTCAAGGGCAAATTTTGAAAATTGAATAAAAAAAAAACTAGATGACTGAGTATCAAAATTTTTAATGTGGATTAGTCCACATCCCAAGTAGGTTGGATAGTATATATCATGTACATACGAAGTTTTTAGTTTGTGCGCACGAACATATGGGTTTCACTTAACAGAGCCTCAAGGGCAAATATTGAAAATTGATTTAAAAAAAAAACTAGACGACCCAGGATCAAAATTTTTTATGTGGAATAGTTCATATCTCAAGTAGGTTGGATTGTATATAGCATGTATATACGAAGTTTTTAGTTTGTGCGCACGAACATATGGGTTTCACTTAACAGAGCCTCATATGGCAAATTTTGAAAATTGAATAAAAAAAAAACTAGATGACTCAGTATCAAAATTTTTAATGTGGATTAGTCCTCATCCCAAGTAGGTTGGATAGTATATAGCATGTACATACGAAGTATTTAGTTTGTGCGCACGAACATATGGGTTTCACTTAACAGAGCCTCAAGGGCAAATATTGAAAATTGATTTAAAAAAAAAACTAGACGACCCAGGATCAAAATTTTTTATGTGGAATAGTTCATATCTCAAGTAGGTTGGATAGTATATTGCATGTACATACGAAGTATTTAGTTTGTGCGCACGAACATATGAGTTTCACTTAACAGAGCCTCAAGGGCAAATATTGAAAATTGATTTAAAAAAAAAACTAGACGACCCAGGATCAAAATTTTTTATGTGGAATAGTTCATATCTCAAGTAGGTTGGATAGTATATTGCATGTACATACGAAGTATTTAGTTTGTGCGCACGAACATATGAGTTTCACTTAACAGAGCCTCAAGGGCAAATATTGAAAATTGATTTAAAAAAAAAACTAGACGACCCAGGATCAAAATTTTTTATGTGGAATAGTTCTCATCTCAAGTAGGTTGGATTGTATATAGCATGTATATACGAAGTTTTTAGTTTGTGCGCACGAACACATAAATTTCACTTAAACGAGCCTCATAATGCAAATTTTGAAAATTGAATAAAAAAAAAAACTTAGACGACCCAGGATCAAAACTTTTTATGTGGTTTAGTCCTCATTCCAAGTAAGCATTGTATATAGCATTTGCATACGAAATTTTTATTTTGGGCGCACTAACACATGAATTTCACTTAACAGAGCCTCATATGGCAAATTTTGAAAATTGAATTAAGAAAAAACTATACGACCCAAGATCAAAATTTTTTATGTGGATTAGTCCTCATCCTAAGTAGGTTGGATTGTATATAGCATGTACATACGAAGTTTTTAGTTTGTGCGCACGAACATATGGGTTTCACTTAACAGAGCCTCAAGGGCAAATATTGAAAATTGATTTAAAAAAAAACTAGACGACCCAGGATCAAAATTTTTTATGTGGAATAGTTCTCATCTCAAGTAGGTTGGATAGTATATAGCATGTACATACGAAGTTTTTAGTTTGTGCGCACGAACATATGGGTTTCACTTAACAGAGCCTCAAGGGCAAATTTTGAAAATTGAATAAAAAAAAAACTAGATGACTCAGTATCAAAATTTTTTATGTGGATTAGTCCTCATCCCAAGTAGGTTGGATAGTATATAGCATGTACATACGAAGTTTTTAGTTTGTGCGCACGAACATATGAGTTTCACTTAACAGAGCCTCAAGGGCAAATATTGAAAATTGATTTAAAAAAAAAACTAGACGACCCAGGATCAAAATTTTTTATGTGGAATAGTTCATATCTCAAGTAGGTTGGATTGTATATAGCATGTATATACGAAGTTTTTAGTTTGTGCGCACGAACATATGGGTTTCACTTAACAGAGCCTCATATGGCAAATTTTGAAAATTGAATAAAAAAAAAACTAGATGACTCAGTATCAAAATTTTTAATGTGGATTAGTCCTCATCCCAAGTAGGTTGGATAGTATATAGCATGTACATACGAAGTATTTAGTTTGTGCGCACGAACATATGGGTTTCACTTAACAGAGCCTCAAGGGCAAATTTTGAAAATTGAATAAAAAAAAAACTAGATGACTGAGTATCAAAATTTTTAATGTGGATTAGTCCACATCCCAAGTAGGTTGGATAGTATATAGCATGTACATACGAAGTTTTTAGTTTGTGCGCACGAACATATGGGTTTCACTTAACAGAGCCTCAAGGGCAAATTTTGAAAATTGAATAAAAAAAAACTAGATGACTCAGTATCAAAATTTTTTATGTGGAATAGTTCATATCTCAAGTAGGTTGGATTGTATATAGCATGTACATACGAAGTTTTTAGTTTGTGCGCACGAACATATGGGTTTCACTTAACAGAGCCTCAAGGGCAAATTTTGAAAATTGAATAAAAAAAAAACTAGATGACTGAGTATCAAAATTTTTAATGTGGATTAGTCCACATCCCAAGTAGGTTGGATAGTATATAGCATGTACATACGAAGTTTTTAGTTTGTGCGCACGAACATATGGGTTTCACTTAACAGAGCCTCAAGGGCAAATTTTGAAAATTGAATAAAAAAAAAACTAGATGACTGAGTATCAAAATTTTTAATGTGGATTAGTCCACATCCCAAGTAGGTTGGATAGTATATAGCATGTACATACGAAGTTTTTAGTTTGTGCGCACGAACATATGGGTTTCACTTAACAGAGCCTCAAGGGCAAATTTTGAAAATTGAATAAAAAAAAAACTAGATGACTCAGTATCAAAATTTTTAATGTGGATTAGTCCACATCCCAAGTAGGTTGGATAGTATATAGCATGTACATACGAAGTTTTTAGTTTGTGCGCACGAACATATGGGTTTCACTTAACAGAGCCTCAAGGGCAAATTTTGAAAATTGAATAAAAAAAAAACTAGATGACTGAGTATCAAAATTTTTAATGTGGATTAGTCCACATCCCAAGTAGGTTGGATAGTATATAGCATGTACATACGAAGTTTTTAGTTTGTGCGCACGAACATATGGGTTTCACTTAACAGAGCCTCAAGGGCAAATTTTGAAAATTGAATAAAAAAAAAACTAGATGACTGAGTATCAAAATTTTTAATGTGGATTAGTCCACATCCCAAGTAGGTTGGATAGTATATAGCATGTACATACGAAGTTTTTAGTTTGTGCGCACGAACATATGGGTTTCACTTAACAGAGCCTCAAAGGCAAATTTTGAAAATTGAATAAAAAAAACTAGACAACCCAGGATCAAAATTTTTTATGTGGATTAGTCCACATCCCAAGTAGGTTGGATAGTATATAGCATGTACATACGAAGTTTTTAGTTTGTGCGCACGAACATATGAGTTTCACTTAACAGAGCCTCAGGGGCAAATATTGAAAATTGATTTAAAAAAAAAACTAGACGACCCAGGATCAAAATTTTTAATGTGGATTAGTCCTCATCCCAAGTAGGTTGGATAGTATATAGCATGTACATACGAAGTTTTTAGTTTGTGCGCACGAACATATGGGTTTCACTTAACAGAGCCTTAAGGGCAAATTTTGAAAATTGAATAAAAAAAAAACTAGATGACTCAGTATCAAAATTTTTTATGTGGAATAGTTCTCATCTCAAGAAGTTTGGATAGTATATAGCATGTACATACGAAGTATTTAGTTTGTGCCCTTGAACATATGAGTTTCACTTAACAGAGCCTCATATGGCAAATTTTGAAAATTGAATAAAAAAAAAACTAGACGACCCAGGATCAAAATTTTTAATGTGGATTAGTCCACATCCCAAGTAGGTTGGATAGTATATAGCATGTACATACGAAGTTTTTAGTTTGTGCGCACGAACATATGGGTTTCACTTAACAGAGCCTCAAGGGCAAATTTTGAAAATTGATTTAAAAAAAAAAACTAGACGACCCAGGATCAAAATTTTTTATGTGGAATAGTTCTCATCTCAAGTAGGTTGGATTGTATATAGCATGTACATACGAAGTTTTTAGTTTGTGCGCACGAACATATGGGTTTCACTTAACAGAGCCTCAAAGGCAAATTTTGAAAATTGAATAAAAAAAACTAGACAACCCAGGATCAAAATTTTTTATGTGGATTAGTCCACATCCCAAGTAGGTTGGATAGTATATAGCATGTACATACGAAGTTTTTAGTTTGTGCGCACGAACATATGGGTTTCACTTAACAGAGCCTCAAGGGCAAATTTTGAAAATTGAATAAAAAAAAAACTAGATGACTGAGTATCAAAATTTTTAATGTGGATTAGTCCACATCCCAAGTAGGTTGGATAGTATATAGCATGTACATACGAAGTTTTTAGTTTGTGCGCACGAACATATGGGTTTCACTTAACAGAGCCTCAAGGGCAAATTTTGAAAATTGAATAAAAAAAAAACTAGATGACTGAGTATCAAAATTTTTAATGTGGATTAGTCCACATCCCAAGTAGGTTGGATAGTATATAGCATGTACATACGAAGTTTTTAGTTTGTGCGCACGAACATATGGGTTTCACTTAACAGAGCCTCAAGGGCAAATTTTGAAAATTGAATAAAAAAAAAACTAGATGACTGAGTATCAAAATTTTTAATGTGGATTAGTCCACATCCCAAGTAGGTTGGATAGTATATAGCATGTACATACGAAGTTTTTAGTTTGTGCGCACGAACATATGGGTTTCACTTAACAGAGCCTCAAGGGCAAATTTTGAAAATTGAATAAAAAAAAAACTAGATGACTGAGTATCAAAATTTTTAATGTGGATTAGTCCACATCCCAAGTAGGTTGGATAGTATATAGCATGTACATACGAAGTATTTAGTTTGTGCGCACGAACATATGGGTTTCACTTAACAGAGCCTCAAGGGCAAATTTTGAAAATTGAATAAAAAAAAAACTAGATGACTGAGTATCAAAATTTTTAATGTGGATTAGTCCACATCCCAAGTAGGTTGGATAGTATATAGCATGTACATACGAAGTTTTTAGTTTGTGCGCACGAACATATGGGTTTCACTTAACAGAGCCTCAAGGGCAAATTTTGAAAATTGAATAAAAAAAAACTAGATGACTCAGTATCAAAATTTTTTATGTGGAATAGTTCATATCTCAAGTAGGTTGGATTGTATATAGCATGTACATACGAAGTTTTTAGTTTGTGCGCACGAACATATGGGTTTCACTTAACAGAGCCTCAAGGGCAAATTTTGAAAATTGAATAAAAAAAAAACTAGATGACTGAGTATCAAAATTTTTAATGTGGATTAGTCCACATCCCAAGTAGGTTGGATAGTATATAGCATGTACATACGAAGTTTTTAGTTTGTGCGCACGAACATATGGGTTTCACTTAACAGAGCCTCAAGGGCAAATTTTGAAAATTGAATAAAAAAAAAACTAGATGACTGAGTATCAAAATTTTTAATGTGGATTAGTCCACATCCCAAGTAGGTTGGATAGTATATAGCATGTACATACGAAGTTTTTAGTTTGTGCGCACGAACATATGGGTTTCACTTAACAGAGCCTCAAAGGCAAATTTTGAAAATTGAATAAAAAAAACTAGACAACCCAGGATCAAAATTTTTTATGTGGATTAGTCCACATCCCAAGTAGGTTGGATAGTATATAGCATGTACATACGAAGTTTTTAGTTTGTGCGCACGAACATATGAGTTTCACTTAACAGAGCCTCAGGGGCAAATATTGAAAATTGATTTAAAAAAAAAACTAGACGACCCAGGATCAAAATTTTTAATGTGGATTAGTCCTCATCCCAAGTAGGTTGGATAGTATATAGTATGTACATACGAAGTTTTTAGTTTGTGCGCACGAACATATGGGTTTCACTTAACAGAGCCTTAAGGGCAAATTTTGAAAATTGAATAAAAAAAAAACTAGATGACTCAGTATCAAAATTTTTTATGTGGAATAGTTCTCATCTCAAGAAGTTTGGATAGTATATAGCATGTACATACGAAGTATTTAGTTTGTGCCCTTGAACATATGAGTTTCACTTAACAGAGCCTCATATGGCAAATTTTGAAAATTGAATAAAAAAAAAACTAGACGACCCAGGATCAAAATTTTTAATGTGGATTAGTCCACATCCCAAGTAGGTTGGATAGTATATAGCATGTACATACGAAGTTTTTAGTTTGTGCGCACGAACATATGGGTTTCACTTAACAGAGCCTCAAGGGCAAATTTTGAAAATTGATTTAAAAAAAAAAACTAGACGACCCAGGATCAAAATTTTTTATGTGGAATAGTTCTCATCTCAAGTAGGTTGGATTGTATATAGCATGTACATACGAAGTTTTTAGTTTGTGCGCACGAACATATGGGTTTCACTTAACAGAGCCTCAAAGGCAAATTTTGAAAATTGAATAAAAAAAACTAGACAACCCAGGATCAAAATTTTTTATGTGGATTAGTCCACATCCCAAGTAGGTTGGATAGTATATAGCATGTACATACGAAGTTTTTAGTTTGTGCGCACGAACATATGGGTTTCACTTAACAGAGCCTCAAGGGCAAATTTTGAAAATTGAATAAAAAAAAAACTAGATGACTGAGTATCAAAATTTTTAATGTGGATTAGTCCACATCCCAAGTAGGTTGGATAGTATATAGCATGTACATACGAAGTTTTTAGTTTGTGCGCACGAACATATGGGTTTCACTTAACAGAGCCTCAAGGGCAAATTTTGAAAATTGAATAAAAAAAAAACTAGATGACTGAGTATCAAAATTTTTAATGTGGATTAGTCCACATCCCAAGTAGGTTGGATAGTATATAGCATGTACATACGAAGTTTTTAGTTTGTGCGCACGAACATATGGGTTTCACTTAACAGAGCCTCAAGGGCAAATTTTGAAAATTGAATAAAAAAAAAACTAGATGACTGAGTATCAAAATTTTTAATGTGGATTAGTCCACATCCCAAGTAGGTTGGATAGTATATAGCATGTACATACGAAGTTTTTAGTTTGTGCGCACGAACATATGGGTTTCACTTAACAGAGCCTCATATGGCAAATTTTGAAAATTGAATAAAAAAAAAACTAGACGACCCAGGATCAAAATTTTTAATGTGGATTAGTCCTCATCCCAAGTAGGTTGGATAGTATATAGCATGTACATACGAAGTTTTTAGTTTGTGCGCACGAACATATGGGTTTCACTTAACAGAGCCTCAAGGGCAAATTTTGAAAATTGAATAAAAAAAAAACTAGATGACTGAGTATCAAAATTTTTAATGTGGATTAGTCCACATCCCAAGTAGGTTGGATAGTATATAGCATGTACATACGAAGTATTTAGTTTGTGCGCACGAACATATGGGTTTCACTTAACAGAGCCTCAAGGGCAAATTTTGAAAATTGAATAAAAAAAAAACTAGATGACTGAGTATCAAAATTTTTAATGTGGATTAGTCCACATCCCAAGTAGGTTGGATAGTATATAGCATGTACATACGAAGTTTTTAGTTTGTGCGCACGAACATATGGGTTTCACTTAACAGAGCCTCAAGGGCAAATTTTGAAAATTGAATAAAAAAAAACTAGATGACTCAGTATCAAAATTTTTTATGTGGAATAGTTCATATCTCAAGTAGGTTGGATTGTATATAGCATGTACATACGAAGTTTTTAGTTTGTGCGCACGAACATATGGGTTTCACTTAACAGAGCCTCAAGGGCAAATTTTGAAAATTGAATAAAAAAAAAACTAGATGACTGAGTATCAAAATTTTTAATGTGGATTAGTCCACATCCCAAGTAGGTTGGATAGTATATAGCATGTACATACGAAGTTTTTAGTTTGTGCGCACGAACATATGGGTTTCACTTAACAGAGCCTCAAGGGCAAATTTTGAAAATAGAATAAAAAAAAAACTAGATGACTGAGTATCAAAATTTTTAATGTGGATTAGTCCACATCCCAAGTAGGTTGGATAGTATATAGCATGTACATACGAAGTTTTTAGTTTGTGCGCACGAACATATGGGTTTCACTTAACAGAGCCTCAAAGGCAAATTTTGAAAATTGAATAAAAAAAACTAGACAACCCAGGATCAAAATTTTTTATGTGGATTAGTCCACATCCCAAGTAGGTTGGATAGTATATAGCATGAACATACGAAGTTTTTAGTTTGTGCGCACGAACATATGGGTTTCACTTAACAGAGCCTCAAAGGCAAATTTTGAAAATTGAATAAAAAAAACTAGACAACCCAGGATCAAAATTTTTTATGTGGATTAGTCCACATCCCAAGTAGGTTGGATAGTATATAGCATGTACATACGAAGTTTTTAGTTTGTGCGCACGAACATATGAGTTTCACTTAACAGAGCCTCAAGGGCAAATATTGAAAATTGATTTAAAAAAAAAACTAGACGACCCAGGATCAAAATTTTTTATGTGGAATAGTTCATATCTCAAGTAGGTTGGATTGTATATAGCATGTATATACGAAGTTTTTAGTTTGTGCGCACGAACATATGGGTTTCACTTAACAGAGCCTCATATGGCAAATTTTGAAAATTGAATAAAAAAAAAACTAGATGACTCAGTATCAAAATTTTTAATGTGGATTAGTCCTCATCCCAAGTAGGTTGGATAGTATATAGCATGTACATACGAAGTATTTAGTTTGTGCGCACGAACATATGGGTTTCACTTAACAGAGCCTCAAGGGCAAATATTGAAAATTGATTTAAAAAAAAAACTAGACGACCCAGGATCAAAATTTTTTATGTGGAATAGTTCATATCTCAAGTAGGTTGGATAGTATATTGCATGTACATACGAAGTATTTAGTTTGTGCGCACGAACATATGAGTTTCACTTAACAGAGCCTCAAGGGCAAATATTGAAAATTGATTTAAAAAAAAAAACTAGACGACCCAGGATCAAAATTTTTTATGTGGAATAGTTCATATCTCAAGTAGGTTGGATAGTATATTGCATGTACATACGAAGTATTTAGTTTGTGCGCACGAACATATGAGTTTCACTTAACAGAGCCTCAAGGGCAAATATTGAAAATTGATTTAAAAAAAAAACTAGACGACCCAGGATCAAAATTTTTTATGTGGAATAGTTCTCATCTCAAGTAGGTTGGATTGTATATAGCATGTATATACGAAGTTTTTAGTTTGTGCGCACGAACACATAAATTTCACTTAAACGAGCCTCATATGGCAAATTTTGAAAATTGAATAAAAAAAAAAACTTAGACGACCCAGGATCAAAACTTTTTATGTGGTTTAGTCCTCATTCCAAGTAAGCATTGTATATAGCATTTGCATACGAAATTTTTATTTTGGGCGCACTAACACATGAATTTCACTTAACAGAGCCTCATATGGCAAATTTTGAAAATTGAATTAAGAAAAAACTATACGACCCAAGATCAAAATTTTTTATGTGGAATAGTTCATATCTCAAGTAGGTTGGATTGTATATAGCATGTATATACGAAGTTTTTAGTTTGTGCGCACGAACATATGGGTTTCACTTAACAGAGCCTCAAGGGCAAATTTTGAAAATTGAATAAAAAAAAAACTAGATGACTCAGTATCAAAATTTTTTATGTGGATTAGTCCTCATCTCAAGTAGGTTGGATAGTATATAGCATGTACATACGAAGTTTTTAGTTTGTGCGCACGAACATATGGGTTTCACTTAACAGAGCCTCAAGGGCAAATATTGAAAATTGATTTAAAAAAAAACTAGACGACCCAGGATCAAAATTTTTTATGTGGAATAGTTCTCATCTCAAGTAGGTTGGATAGTATATAGCATGTACATACGAAGTTTTTAGTTTGTGCGCACGAACATATGGGTTTCACTTAACAGAGCCTCAAGGGCAAATTTTGAAAATTGAATAAAAAAAAAACTAGATGACTCAGGATCAAAATTTTTAATGTGGATTAGTCCACATCCCAATTAGGTTGGATAGTATATAGCATGTACATACGAAGTTTTTAGTTTGTGCGCACGAACATATGGGTTTCACTTAACAGAGCCTCAAAGGCAAATTTTGAAAATTGAATAAAAAAAACTAGACAACCCAGGATCAAAATTTTTTATGTGGATTAGTCCACATCCCAAGTAGGTTGGATAGTATATAGCATGTACATACGAAGTTTTTAGTTTGTGCGCACGAACATATGGGTTTCACTTAACAGAGCCTCAAGGGCAAATTTTGAAAATTGAATAAAAAAAAAACTAGATGACTGAGTATCAAAATTTTTAATGTGGATTAGTCCACATCCCAAGTAGGTTGGATAGTATATAGCATGTACATACGAAGTTTTTAGTTTGTGCGCACGAACATATGGGTTTCACTTAACAGAGCCTCAAGGGCAAATTTTGAAAATTGAATAAAAAAAAAACTAGATGACTGAGTATCAAAATTTTTAATGTGGATTAGTCCACATCCCAAGTAGGTTGGATAGTATATAGCATGTACATACGAAGTATTTAGTTTGTGCGCACGAACATATGGGTTTCACTTAACAGAGCCTCAAGGGCAAATTTTGAAAATTGAATAAAAAAAAAACTAGATGACTGAGTATCAAAATTTTTAATGTGGATTAGTCCACATCCCAAGTAGGTTGGATAGTATATAGCATGTACATACGAAGTTTTTAGTTTGTGCGCACGAACATATGGGTTTCACTTAACAGAGCCTCAAGGGCAAATATTGAAAATTGATTTAAAAAAAAACTAGACGACCCAGGATCAAAATTTTTTATGTGGAATAGTTCTCATCTCAAGTAGGTTGGATAGTATATAGCATGTACATACGAAGTTTTTAGTTTGTGCGCACGAACATATGGGTTTCACTTAACAGAGCCTCAAGGGCAAATTTTGAAAATTGAATAAAAAAAAAACTAGATGACTCAGTATCAAAATTTTTTATGTGGATTAGTCCTCATCTCAAGTAGGTTGGATAGTATATAGCATGTACATACGAAGTTTTTAGTTTGTGCGCACGAACATATGAGTTTCACTTAACAGAGCCTCAAGGGCAAATATTGAAAATTGATTTAAAAAAAAAACTAGACGACCCAGGATCAAAATTTTTTATGTGGAATAGTTCATATCTCAAGTAGGTTGGATTGTATATAGCATGTATATACGAAGTTTTTAGTTTGTGCGCACGAACATATGGGTTTCACTTAACAGAGCCTCATATGGCAAATTTTGAAAATTGAATAAAAAAAAAACTAGATGACTCAGTATCAAAATTTTTAATGTGGATTAGTCCTCATCCCAAGTAGGTTGGATTGTATATAGCATGTATATACGAAGTTTTTAGTTTGTGCGCACGAACACATAAATTTCACTTAAACGAGCCTCATAATGCAAATTTTGAAAATTGAATAAAAAAAAAAACTTAGACGACCCAGGATCAAAACTTTTTATGTGGTTTAGTCCTCATTCCAAGTAAGCATTGTATATAGCATTTGCATACGAAATTTTTATTTTGGGCGCACTAACACATGAATTTCACTTAACAGAGCCTCATATGGCAAATTTTGAAAATTGAATTAAGAAAAAACTATACGACCCAAGATCAAAATTTTTTATGTGGATTAGTCCTCATCCTAAGTAGGTTGGATTGTATATAGCATGTACATACGAAGTTTTTAGTTTGTGCGCACGAACATATGGGTTTCACTTAACAGAGCCTCAAGGGCAAATATTGAAAATTGATTTAAAAAAAAACTAGACGACCCAGGATCAAAATTTTTTATGTATATTAGTCTTCATCCCAAGTAGGTTGCATTGTATATAGCATTTGCATACGAAATTTTTAGTTTGTGCGCACGAACATATGGGTTTCACTTAACAGAGCCTCAAGGGCAAATTTTGAAAATTAAATAAAAAAAAAACTAGATGACTGAGTATCAAAATTTTTAATGTGGATTAATCCACATCCCAAGTAGGTTGGATAGTATATAGCATGTACATACGAAGTTTTTAGTTTGTGCGCACGAACATATGAGTTTCACTTAACAGAGCCTCAAGGGCAAATTTTGAAAATTGAATAAAAAAAACTAGATGACTCAGTATCAAAATTTTTAATGTGGATTAGTCCTCATCTCAAGTAGGTTGGATAGTATATAGCATGTACATACGAAGTTTTTAGTTTGTGCGCACGAACATATGAGTTTCACTTAACAGAGCCTCAAGGGCAAATATTGAAAATTGATTTAAAAAAAAAACTAGACGACCCAGGATCAAAATTTTTTATGTGGAATAGTTCATATCTCAAGTAGGTTGGATTGTATATAGCATGTATATACGAAGTTTTTAGTTTGTGCGCACGAACATATGGGTTTCACTTAACAGAGTCTCATATGGCAAATTTTGAAAATTGAATAAAAAAAAAACTAGATGACTCAGTATCAAAATTTTTAATGTGGATTAGTCCTCATCCCAAGTAGGTTGGATAGTATATAGCATGTACATACGAAGTATTTAGTTTGTGCGCACGAACATATGGGTTTCACTTAACAGAGCCTCAAGGGCAAATTTTGAAAATTGAATAAAAAAAAAACTAGATGACTGAGTATCAAAATTTTTAATGTGGATTAGTCCACATCCCAAGTAGGTTGGATAGTATATAGCATGTACATACGAAGTTTTTAGTTTGTGCGCACGAACATATGGGTTTCACTTAACAGAGCCTCAAGGGCAAATTTTGAAAATTGAATAAAAAAAAAACTAGATGACTCAGTATCAAAATTTTTAATGTGGATTAGTCCACATCCCAAGTAGGTTGGATAGTATATAGCATGTACATACGAAGTTTTTAGTTTGTGCGCACGAACATATGGGTTTCACTTAACAGAGCCTCAAGGGCAAATTTTGAAAATTGAATAAAAAAAAAACTAGATGACTGAGTATCAAAATTTTTAATGTGGATTAGTCCACATCCCAAGTAGGTTGGATAGTATATAGCATGTACATACGAAGTTTTTAGTTTGTGCGCACGAACATATGGGTTTCACTTAACAGAGCCTCAAGGGCAAATTTTGAAAATTGAATAAAAAAAAAACTAGATGACTCAGTATCAAAATTTTTTATGTGGATTAGTCCTCATCTCAAGTAGGTTGGATTGTATATAGCATGTATATACGAAGTTTTTAGTTTGTGCGCACGAACATATGGGTTTCACTTAACAGAGCCTCAAGGGCAAATATTGAAAATTGATTTAAAAAAAAACTAGACGACCCAGGATCAAAATTTTTTATGTGGAATAGTTCTCATCTCAAGTAGGTTGGATTGTATATAGCATGTATATACGAAGTTTTTAGTTTGTGCGCACGAACACATAAATTTCACTTAAACGAGCCTCATATGGCAAATTTTGAAAATTGAATAAAAAAAAAAACTTAGACGACCCAGGATTAAAACTTTTTATGTGGTTTAGTCCTCATTCCAAGTAAGCATTGTATATAGCATTTGCATACGAAATTTTTATTTTGGGCGCACTAACACATGAATTTCACTTAACAGAGCCTCATATGGCAAATTTTGAAAATTGAATTAAGAAAAAACTATACGACCCAAGATCAAAATTTTTTATGTGGATTAGTCCTCATCCTAAGTAGGTTGGATTGTATATAGCATGTACATACGAAGTTTTTAGTTTGTGCGCACGAACATATGGGTTTCACTTAACAGAGCCTCAAGGGCAAATATTGAAAATTGATTTAAAAAAAAACTAGGCGACCCAGGATCAAAATTTTTTATGTGGAATAGTTCATATCTCAAGTAGGTTGGATAGTATATTGCATGTACATACGAAGTATTTAGTTTGTGCGCACGAACATATGAGTTTCACTTAACAGAGCCTCATAATGCAAATTTTGAAAATTGAATAAAAAAAAAAACTTAGACGACCCAGGATCAAAACTTTTTATGTGGTTTAGTCCTCATTCCAAGTAAGCATTGTATATAGCATTTGCATACGAAATTTTTATTTTGGGCGCACTAACACATGAATTTCACTTAACAGAGCCTCATATGGCAAATTTTGAAAATTGAATTAAGAAAAAACTATACGACCCAAGATCAAAATTTTTTATGTGGATTAGTCCTCATCCTAAGTAGGTTGGATTGTATATAGCATGTACATACGAAGTTTTTAGTTTGTGCGCACGAACATATGGGTTTCACTTAACAGAGCCTCAAGGGCAAATATTGAAAATTGATTTAAAAAAAAACTAGACGACCCAGGATCAAAATTTTTTATGTGGAATAGTTCATATCTCAAGTAGGTTGGATAGTATATTGCATGTACATACGAAGTTTTTAGTTTGTGCGCACGAACACATAAATTTCACTTAAACGAGCCTCATAATGCAAATTTTGAAAATTGAATAAAAAAAAAAACTTAGACGACCCAGGATCAAAACTTTTTATGTGGTTTAGTCCTCATTCCAAGTAAGCATTGTATATAGCATTTGCATACGAAATTTTTATTTTGGGCGCACTAACACATGAATTTCACTTAACAGAGCCTCATATGGCAAATTTTGAAAATTGAATTAAGAAAAAACTATACGACCCAAGATCAAAATTTTTTATGTGGATTAGTCCTCATCCTAAGTAGGTTGGATTGTATATAGCATGTACATACGAAGTTTTTAGTTTGTGCGCACGAACATATGGGTTTCACTTAACAGAGCCTCAAGGGCAAATATTGAAAATTGATTTAAAAAAAAACTAGACGACCCAGGATCAAAATTTTTTATGTGGAATAGTTCATATCTCAAGTAGGTTGGATAGTATATTGCATGTACATACGAAGTATTTAGTTTGTGCGCACGAACATATGGGTTTCACTTAACAGAGCCTCATATGGCAAATTTTGAAAATTGAATAAAAAAAACTAGACAACCCAGGATCAAAATTTTTTATGTGGAATAGTTCTCATCTCAAGTAGGTTGGATTGTATATAGCATGTATATACGAAGTTTTTAGTTTGTGCGCACGAACACATAAATTTCACTTAAACGAGCCTCATAATGCAAATTTTGAAAATTGAATAAAAAAAAAAACTTAGACGACCCAGGATCAAAACTTTTTATGTGGTTTAGTCCTCATTCCAAGTAAGCATTGTATATAGCATTTGCATACGAAATTTTTATTTTGGGCGCACTAACACATGAATTTCACTTAACAGAGCCTCATATGGCAAATTTTGAAAATTGAATTAAGAAAAAACTATACGACCCAAGATCAAAATTTTTTATGTGGATTAGTCCTCATCCTAAGTAGGTTGGATTGTATATAGCATGTACATACGAAGTTTTTAGTTTGTGCGCACGAACATATGGGTTTCACTTAACAGAGCCTCAAGGGCAAATATTGAAAATTGATTTAAAAAAAAACTAGACGACCCAGGATCAAAATTTTTTATGTGGAATAGTTCTCATCTCAAGTAGGTTGGATAGTATATAGCATGTACATACGAAGTTTTTAGTTTGTGCGCACGAACATATGGGTTTCACTTAACAGAGCCTCAAGGGCAAATTTTGAAAATTGAATAAAAAAAAAACTAGATGACTCAGTATCAAAATTTTTTATGTGGATTAGTCCTCATCTCAAGTAGGTTGGATAGTATATAGCATGTACATACGAAGTTTTTAGTTTGTGCGCACGAACATATGAGTTTCACTTAACAGAGCCTCAAGGGCAAATATTGAAAATTGATTTAAAAAAAAAACTAGACGACTTAGGATCAAAATTTTTTATGTGGAATAGTTCTCATCTCAAGTAGGTTGGATTGTATATAGCATGTATATGCGAAGTTTTTAGTTTGTGCGCACGAACATATGAGTTTCACTTAACAGAGCCTCAAGGGCAAATATTGAAAATTGATTTAAAAAAAAAACTAGACGACCCAGGATCAAAATTTTTTATGTGGAATAGTTCATATCTCAAGTAGGTTGGATTGTATATAGCATGTATATACGAAGTTTTTAGTTTGTGCGCACGAACATATGGGTTTCACTTAACAGAGCCTCATATGGCAAATTTTGAAAATTGAATAAAAAAAAAACTAGATGACTCAGTATCAAAATTTTTAATGTGGATTAGTCCTCATCCCAAGTAGGTTGGATAGTATATAGCATGTATATACGAAGTATTTAGTTTGTGCGCACGAACATATGGGTTTCACTTAACAGAGCCTCAAGGGCAAATTTTGAAAATTGAATAAAAAAAAAACTAGATGACTGAGTATCAAAATTTTTAATGTGGATTAGTCCACATCCCAAGTAGGTTGGATAGTATATAGCATGTACATACGAAGTTTTTAGTTTGTGCGCACGAACACATAAATTTCACTTAAACGAGCCTCATAATGCAAATTTTGAAAATTGAATAAAAAAAAAAACTTAGACGACCCAGGATCAAAACTTTTTATGTGGTTTAGTCCTCATTCCAAGTAAGCATTGTATATAGCATTTGCATAATTTTTATTTTGGGCGCACTAACACATGAATTTCACTTAACAGAGCCTCATATGGCAAATTTTGAAAATTGAATTAAGAAAAAACTATACGACCCAAGATCAAAATTTTTTATGTGGATTAGTCCTCATCCTAAGTAGGTTGGATTGTATATAGCATGTACATACGAAGTTTTTAGTTTGTGCGCACGAACATATGGGTTTCACTTAACAGAGCCTCAAGGGCAAATATTGAAAATTGATTTAAAAAAAAACTAGACGACCCAGGATCAAAATTTTTTATGTGGAATAGTTCATATCTCAAGTAGGTTGGATAGTATATTGCATGTACATACGAAGTTTTTAGTTTGTGCGCACGAACACATAAATTTCACTTAAACGAGCCTCATAATGCAAATTTTGAAAATTGAATAAAAAAAAAAACTTAGACGACCCAGGATCAAAACTTTTTATGTGGTTTAGTCCTCATTCCAAGTAAGCATTGTATATAGCATTTGCATACGAAATTTTTATTTTGGGCGCACTAACACATGAATTTCACTTAACAGAGCCTCATATGGCAAATTTTGAAAATTGAATTAAGAAAAAACTATACGACCCAAGATCAAAATTTTTTATGTGGATTAGTCCTCATCCTAAGTAGGTTGGATTGTATATAGCATGTACATACGAAGTTTTTAGTTTGTGCGCACGAACATATGGGTTTCACTTAACAGAGCCTCAAGGGCAAATATTGAAAATTGATTTAAAAAAAAACTAGACGACCCAGGATCAAAATTTTTTATGTGGAATAGTTCATATCTCAAGTAGGTTGGATAGTATATTGCATGTACATACGAAGTATTTAGTTTGTGCGCACGAACATATGGGTTTCACTTAACAGAGCCTCATATGGCAAATTTTGAAAATTGAATAAAAAAAACTAGACAACCCAGGATCAAAATTTTTTATGTGGAATAGTTCTCATCTCAAGTAGGTTGGATTGTATATAGCATGTATATACGAAGTTTTTAGTTTGTGCGCACGAACACATAAATTTCACTTAAACGAGCCTCATAATGCAAATTTTGAAAATTGAATAAAAAAAAAAACTTAGACGACCCAGGATCAAAACTTTTTATGTGGTTTAGTCCTCATTCCAAGTAAGCATTGTATATAGCATTTGCATACGAAATTTTTATTTTGGGCGCACTAACACATGAATTTCACTTAACAGAGCCTCATATGGCAAATTTTGAAAATTGAATTAAGAAAAAACTATACGACCCAAGATCAAAATTTTTTATGTGGATTAGTCCTCATCCTAAGTAGGTTGGATTGTATATAGCATGTACATACGAAGTTTTTAGTTTGTGCGCACGAACATATGGGTTTCACTTAACAGAGCCTCAAGGGCAAATATTGAAAATTGATTTAAAAAAAAACTAGACGACCCAGGATCAAAATTTTTTATGTGGAATAGTTCTCATCTCAAGTAGGTTGGATAGTATATAGCATGTACATACGAAGTTTTTAGTTTGTGCGCACGAACATATGGGTTTCACTTAACAGAGCCTCAAGGGCAAATTTTGAAAATTGAATAAAAAAAAAACTAGATGACTCAGTATCAAAATTTTTTATGTGGATTAGTCCTCATCTCAAGTAGGTTGGATAGTATATAGCATGTACATACGAAGTTTTTAGTTTGTGCGCACGAACATATGAGTTTCACTTAACAGAGCCTCAAGGGCAAATATTGAAAATTGATTTAAAAAAAAAACTAGACGACTTAGGATCAAAATTTTTTATGTGGAATAGTTCTCATCTCAAGTAGGTTGGATTGTATATAGCATGTATATGCGAAGTTTTTAGTTTGTGCGCACGAACATATGAGTTTCACTTAACAGAGCCTCAAGGGCAAATATTGAAAATTGATTTAAAAAAAAAACTAGACGACCCAGGATCAAAATTTTTTATGTGGAATAGTTCATATCTCAAGTAGGTTGGATTGTATATAGCATGTATATACGAAGTTTTTAGTTTGTGCGCACGAACATATGGGTTTCACTTAACAGAGCCTCATATGGCAAATTTTGAAAATTGAATAAAAAAAAAACTAGATGACTCAGTATCAAAATTTTTAATGTGGATTAGTCCTCATCCCAAGTAGGTTGGATAGTATATAGCATGTATATACGAAGTATTTAGTTTGTGCGCACGAACATATGGGTTTCACTTAACAGAGCCTCAAGGGCAAATTTTGAAAATTGAATAAAAAAAAAACTAGATGACTGAGTATCAAAATTTTTAATGTGGATTAGTCCACATCCCAAGTAGGTTGGATAGTATATAGCATGTACATACGAAGTTTTTAGTTTGTGCGCACGAACATATGGGTTTCACTTAACAGAGCCTCAAGGGCAAATATTGAAAATTGAATAAAAAAAAAACTAGATGACTCAGTATCAAAATTTTTAATGTGGATTAGTCCACATCCCAAGTAGGTTGGATAGTATATAGCATGTACATACGAAGTTTTTAGTTTGTGCGCACGAACATATGGGTTTCACTTAACAGAGCCTCAAGGGCAAATTTTGAAAATTGAATAAAAAAAAAACTTGTAAGGAAGAAAAAAGCATAACCTTTTTCTCCCTACAGCTGGAGCGTTTTCACCACGACAGCTCGTGGAAACAGGGCCGTCAATTGCAACTGAGTGAGTGGTGAAAAGCGAGCCGAGTGCCCGACAGGGGAGAAGCGCGTGGCAGTTCAGTCTTGGTAGTTCGAGAGTTGAATAGCGGCGGTTGTTTTATAAAGAGATTATTCTATTTCCTTCTAGTAAAACTGATACATATTTCTTATCTGAGTTATCGAAGATCCTTCTAGTAAACTCCATTATAAAATTCTTTTTTTTTTAAATTCAAGTGAAGTAATATTATAATAAAAAAGGGGTATGTAACTGAAGAAGTTCAAGTGTTCACTCCTGTAAATAGCTTAAAGACTACAAACAAATATTTAAATAAATATATATATATGAATGAATAAAAACCATTTTAAGTGAACCGTGGAGCCGACGGCTCACCCCAGCAATATAAATCATTATAAATATTTGGCGCCCGAGCAGGGACGCAACTTAATCAGATCCTGATTTATTTCATTCAAGTAAGTTGTTCCTTTTTTTTTTCTCTTTGTGGTGGCGGACATTACTTGGGGAATAGCGTTAAAATTAAAAAAAAAAAAAAAAAACGGACAACGGAGTTTCCAAGGTTGGCGAAAGCCCCAGAAAACGAACTTAGGAATTTACACGGGTAGAGGATGGCGCAAGCCCCATAAGAGACGGTCAAGTGGGTTATAAAGAGTTGGCGAAAGCCCTAATTAATACAAGTAGGTTTTAATCTCACCAAAGGACGGTGTTAGCCTCATAAACGGACAGACGATAGCGTTTCAAACGGTTGGCGTACGCCACAAAATCTTCAACGTGACGGTGGTCACAGTAGTAGTTTTGTTGTTGTTTATTTAAAATTTCTTAAAAGTGCTTAAAACGCAAAATTTTGGCGAGTGAGGAATTTGCTACCGTTAAGTTATAGCGTTGCTTTACCGCTAATCATAAGTGCGCTGACCTTCGAAGCTTAGAAATTTCGTTTATATTGTCATACAAAAAAGAAACAAAACAACAACAACACATAGAAAAAGAACATCACGCCACGTACCTAGCTGCTCACATCTATAGACTTACACACTCTTACATCTCAAAATAAGAATCACATATTGTTGTAAGTGCATGCGTGCACATAGGCAGAGCATATTAAATTAAGAGAAAAATAAATTGAGATAAGTATGGTAAAGAGAACATTACGCCACACTGTCGTGCCTGTATGCGTATGTTAACATAGAATTCTCAGTGGCAAGGAGACTAAGCGAAGCGAGCATAAAATATACTGTCGTGCGTGCATGCGTATGTTAACATAAAATTCTCGGTGGCGAAGAGATCAAGCTAAGCGAGCATCAGCGATACTGTTGTGTGTGTGTAGGCAAGGAGATTTAACAGAAAGCATAGCTGTTTCATCGTCAAGCGTATGTTCACAATTATAAATAGCCTAGGTGCAATAACGCGAAACCAAACAAAAAAAAAAAGCAATAATAAACAACTCTGTGCGGCGTACTTACAAAATTTCCCCAGCTAATAAATAAAATAAATTTATTTCGGGATTTTCAAGCGTCAACAATGTAAATAAATTTATTTGGGGATTTTCGAGAACAATTTGGGAGCTTCCAGTATTTCAAAAAAAAAAAAATAAATTCGTGTTGCGAATCTGCCGGTATTAACAATTAAAATTAAATTATCGAGTAGTGCGTAATAAAAGAAAAATAAAACAAATAGTAATAATAAGCAACATAAAATAAATAATGTCTAATGCCGATCTACGCACATCCTGGGTATGCCAGGTCAACAAGGAAACTTTGGTCGCATACCTGGACGAGTTTGGGCTGGAATCAAAGGGTACGGCGGAGGAGTTGCGCCAGCGTTTTAGGACGTTCATACAGAATACAGGCGATAAGTCGGTGATTGACAGGCTACTGAGTATACAGGGTCAGCTGACGCCGGGCAGGCTCCCGTCTATGCGAGCGGCTTCCAGCCGGGAGTCCTCACCAGGTTACGAAGAAGCCGAAGAGGGGGCGATGGGCGTTACGCTCAAGGTTCCCGAACGGCAGGCGTCACCACCATCTACGAGTAAAATGGATAGACGAGCCATCATGGACGTGATCCGGAAATGGGGAATCACCTACAATGGCACCGGGGACCCATTCTCATTCCTTGAACGCCTTGAAGAGATGGCGGAGACGTACGAGATCGACTTGAATAGCCTGCCTTGTACTATGCCACAGTTTCTTCGGGATCAGGCTCTTACTTGGTTCCGAAACAACAACGCCCACTGGGAGTCATGGAAATGGTTCAAGCGCGACTTACTAAAATTTTTCCTGCCACCTCGACACATGGAAAACATTGAAGACGAGATACGCGCGAGGCGGCAGAGGCCCAACGAGCGCTTCAGAGATTACGCTCTGGAGCTGCAAAATAAAATGCGACATACATGTATGACCGAAGATGAGAAGCTTCTGAGGATCTTCCGCAACGCCCGTCCTGAATACCTACTTTACATACGACGCTCAGATTTTCGCGATCTCAACCAACTTTTGGATTTAGCCGGCGACTACGAGAGTATTCCCAGCGAGACTCCACGACCGCCGCCGCGACGTGAGACTCATCGTATTATGAATCACCCTACCACAGCCATTACAGATCCACACAATGCGTGCCACCGCTGCGGCGAATCTGGCCATATAGCGAGAGGTTGCAGAAAACCGGTGAAACTTTTCTGTTGGAAGTGCGGCCGTCTGGATGTGCGAACAATAGACTGTTGCCGAAATAACCCGTCGGGAAACGCGAGAGGGGCCCGAGTCCGACAAGGGGCGACCGGGTCCACACTATAAGTCCCCGACAACGTTCGCAGCCGTTTTCGTCAGCAATTACCTGCCAGAATGACAAACTTGTAGCTACACTCCTCGTTGGTTGCCAAGCGGTTACGGCCATCATAGATACCGGCGCGACAAGCTGTTTCATTAGCGAGGCGTTTTCAGGTCGTTTGAATGGTACCACCTCATGGGAAAGCGTATGCTTGGAGGTATCACTGGCGGACAACTCTACACGAACCGTGAGGTTAGCGGCGTTCAGCCCGGTCCAGTTTGGCGATTTTACGCACACGTTACGATTTCTAGTAATGCCCAATATGAAGGAGGAAGTGATATTAGGTCTATCTTTCCTTCAGGCTTTTAACGCCACGATAAGTTGCGCAGGATTTACTACCGCCTGCCAATTGTGTGAAACCCCGACTATACGATGCCTAGTGGCACGAGATAGCTCAGAAAGTAAAGTAACAGCCCCGACATTGACACATAACCAGCCCGAACCAACGTCGACACGTAATCGTTCAGTACCAGCACCAACATACAGTACCCCGGTGCGACCACCGAAGTTTAACAATGTAGAGAAGCCATCGAAGAACAACCAAAGAGCTCATTCAACGACGTATAACCAGTCCGCACAAGTGACGAAATCAATCAAGCCGGCACAACCGTCGATGCATATCAAGCAAACGCCACCGCCGAATCACTGTAATGTCAGCGTAACACGTGGTAATTCTAAGCCAGTTAGCGGAAAGCTGGGCCAATCTAAGCCTGTTTTCCCGAAGGCGAGTCAACCGAGGCCAGGCATATCAAAGAAGAGTCAACCACTGACGATCACCGCTAAGCGGACTCAATCAGGGCCAATTCAAGTAAAACTAGAAAATCTAAGACCAGTTCAGCACGACGTGGCCTGGCGTGAACAGTCCCAGCACAACCCAGTCGACCTTGCGTACGATCATAGCAATCATGTGCGAGTCAGTGCAGTTCAGCAAACTAGTGATGCATCACCGCAAGAGTTGGCACACTCATTAGCAATCCGTGGCGTGGGCCACAAGAATGCGGTCGGAGGATCGGAATCGTTGACAATGGCATCGAGGCGTAATTGGTCCAACCAACCGGTAATACGTAGTCACATCCCGTCTAAGCCATCGATCGGCTCGACATTAGATCCTAATGCTAAGGAATTTCGGGTTGATCACTCAGCGACGGCCACCTTAGGTTTAACTGGGGCGGTGCCGAAAGCTTCGTACGGCGAAGACGAAGGACAGTTAATAACGGCATTTCTCGACCGAGAATTGGCGAAATTCCAGCATGTGTCGGGTAAAACCAATATTGGCGAACATCACATACGCATGTTACACGACCGTCCGATAAAGATTCGATATCAAGCTCGAAATCCCTCCATGCAAGCAATCATCAATGCAGAAGTGGACCAATTGCTGGAGAAAGGATGCATTGAACCTTCCTGCAGTCCCTATAGCTTTCCAGTAACTTTGGTCAAGAAGAAAAATGGGGCATGGCGCGTTTGTATGGATTTCCGCCAGCTAAATAAACATTCCGAACCGGACGCGTACCCGCTACCGCGCATCTCGCACATACTTGATCGTTTACGAGAGGCGAGGTATATCAGTAGTCTTGACCTCGAAAATGGCTATTGGCAGGTACCAATGGCGGACGATAGCAAAAAGTACACCGCTTTCACTGTATCTGGGCGTGGGTTGTATCAGTGGAAAGTGATGCCATTCGGCTTACATTCTGCTCCTGCCACATTCCAAAGAATTTTAGATTTGGTGATTGGCCCAGATTTAGAACCGTACGCCTTCGCGTACCTCGACGACATCATAGTCACCGGGAGATCCTTGCAGCAGCATATGTCCAATCTTCGGGAAGTCTTCCAACGATTACGCGCGGCGAACCTGAAGATTAACGCTAGCAAGTGCGAGTTCTTTAAACGAGAGGTGAAATACTTAGGCCATATTGTGACAGACCAGGGCATCAAGACTGATCCGGAAAAGGTGGCGGCGATAGCCCAAATGAAACCCCCAGGCAATGTGCGAGAGTTGAGACGCTATTTAGGCACAACGTCGTGGTACCGGAGATTTGTGCCGGACTTTGCCGAAATTTCCCAGCCGTTGACGTCATTGCTGAAGAAGGGTAAACGCTGGAAATGGGGCGACGAGCAGCAGCAGGCGTTCGAGGCCCTCAAAACTAGGTTAACTGAGGCGCCAGTTTTAGCATGCCCTGACTTTACTAAAACCTTTACGCTACAAACGGATGCGAGTGATATTGGCCTAGGCGTGGTATTAACACAGGAGATCGACGGCAGTGAACACGTCATCGCGTACGCAAGCAGGCATTTGAACAAGGCGGAGAAAAACTATAGCACTACCGAGAAAGAGTGCCTTGCAGTCATTTGGGGGGTACGGAAGATGAGGCCATACCTTGAAGGATATCGTTTCATAGTGGTCACCGACCACCTATCCTTAAAGTGGCTAAACTCCATTGATAATCCTTCTGGACGCTTGGCTCGATGGGCGCTGGAGCTGCAACAATATCAGTTTACCGTGCAGTACCGACGAGGTGGACAAAACATAGTGGCCGACGCTCTGTCACGACAGCCCGTCGAAACCTGTCATCTTGCTACATCCGAGACCCTTCCAAAGGACCTTCCGGACATTACATGCCCATGGATCCGCAAGCGTGTGGCGGACATGGCGACGAATCCACAAAAGTACTCTGACTACAGTTGGGTGGGCGGACAACTCTATCGACATGTGAATGCCCACGCACACGACGAAGACGAAGCTTCCTGGAAGTTGTGTGTGCCCACAGATAAACGTAAACAGGTCTTGCACGAGAATCATGACCAACCAGCCGCAGGGCATCTTGGCATTAGGAAAACCGTGCTACGCATTGGCAAACGGTACTATTGGCCGGGGATGTATCGTGATATCAAGCGTTATGTTCTACAGTGTGAGTCGTGCCAGAAATATAAAGCGAGTCAGCAGAAACCGGCAGGGGAGATGCTTTCCCACATCCCAGACGAACCGTGGTCAGTTATCTGTGTGGATTTTGTGGGTCCCCTACCGCGTTCTCGTCATGGTTACACAATGCTTCTGGTGGTAGTGGACAAGTTCTCGAAGTGGATCGAATTGACTCCATTACGGAAAGCGACCTCAGAAGGTCTTATTCAAACTCTGCGGGAGAAAATCGTGGCTAGATATGGCGTACCCAAGGTTCTAATCTCAGACAATGGTACACAGTTCACCAGCAAAGAGTTTCGAAAGTATTTAGAGGCGATTGGCATTAAACATCGGTTCACAGCTCCCTACACTCCGCACGAAAATCCGACGGAACGTGCCAACCGTACGGTGAAGACGATGATTTCTCAGCTGGCGAACGATGATCATCGTAGGTGGGACGAGTATTTGCCGGAGATAATGCTGGCGGTCAATACGAGCGTTGCTGATTCTACCGGGTACACTCCAGCTTATCTAACTCAAGGTCGTGAGCCCAGACTCCCCAACGCCTACTACGATGACGTGACGACAGGTACAGGTGCACAGGTGAAATCTCCGAGAGCGTTGGTACAACGTCTTCATGAAGCATGGAAGCTAGTCAAGGTGAATCTAAGCAAAGCAGTGCAAAATCAAAGCAGGCATTATAACCTGAGGCGACGTCCCTGGAAGCCAAAGATCGGGGACAGGGTATGGGTTAAGCAGCACGTCCTGTCCAAAGCAGTTGACGGTTATGCAGCTAAGTTGGCTCCACGTTATGAAGGGCCTTACGAGGTCACGAGTCATGTTTCCAATGTCATTGTTTCTGTGCAACGGGCTGGCCAATGTCGTACATGCCATGTCCAAGATTTGAAGCCCTATGTTGAGGCTCTGCGTATTTGCTGGTACGTAATGAGTGACAATTGGGAACGAGCTCGCCAGTGGCGGTCAGAGGTACGACGGGGATCTTCCCAACCCGATTTCAACCAGGCGGGACCTTCCCAATCGCGTGGGAATGCTCCAAGAGCCCGTAGATCTAGAGGGCGAGGATGTGCAACCCGAGGCGAGCGAAGTTATCAAGCCAGAGTCGCAAGTCCGACACCCGAACCGGTGTCGGACTTGCGACTCTATCTTCTCGGAGTCGGATCAAACCAGCAACATTGACGACACATTCGTGACGACTGCGTCCCATCTATCATCGCCGGAAATCCCTGCAAATGTGCCTCTTTTCTCCGAGGGTTCCGATGATGAGACGTTTGAAGGCGCTGCCAGCTTTGAAGTAGGAGACACGGGTTATAGTCAGCTTCCACATATGCCCGTTTCCTCAGGCGAAATTTACGATCCGGCTTTCTGTGACCAGACGTTTACAATAGGTGAAGACCCCCAGGAACAAGAGCTAGAGCTTGAATGTCGTCAACCGTCCGATCCGTCCACTAGTTCCGGCACCAGCACTCTGTTGTCCGAGCCGACGAAACGTTATGGCTGCGGTGAATATGAGGTTACGGAGTCTTGGGGAAGGGCGTTCGGAAATCATCAACGTTGGACAAAAACTCTTCGCGTGTCGTTACTTTGGCCGAGTCCGCCGGAACCAGTACGGCCTTTTCCATTGGCAATCGGTGCCACCCCAACTCCAAGACATCGTCATCCGGGAGACGTCCGACATAAGGAGCCGATCATGTCGCCTGATGCTCTGGAGGCTTTCCTCAACAGCTTGAACATTGACGCAGAAGCAAAGTCGTCCGCTGAGTCCAGTCCGTCCATCTGTCAGCCGGCGAGGTCGGAAATTTCGCGTGTTGCAAACATTGCCACGACGTCCGCAGAGGGAGCCAAAGCGAAAGTGCCGGAACAGCCGTGCATGTTACCAGGAAGAACCGTCAGTGAGGTTCCTGTTCGTCCCGTAGACTCGGATTCGAGCTCCGATCCGGATGAGACGAGGGGCAAGCGCGCATGGTATCGAGAGCGAGCCGAAAGTACACCTGGGTCCAGCAGCACCACGCGTCTCCACGAGGTGGCCAAACCCACTGTAGCGCTAACTGGTAGCGATTTGGATCGATCGCCTCTCAAACGTCCACGCCCAGTTTATGAATCATCAAAGAAGGACGCGCCACCGAAGGCCCTGTACACCAGGCGGGGCGATGATATACCAGGCCCCAGCAACGCAAGACGTCCCCAAGAGGTCGCCAGGCCAGTCGCAACAACTTCAAAGAAGGCTGTGCCACCGAAGCCTATGTACAGCAGACGGGGCGATGATATACCGGGTCCCAGCAATGCAAGACTTACTCAGAATGTCGCCAGACCAACCGCCGTGTTGCCGGAGTGTAGCACGGCCAGATCTGCTCTCAAGCGTCAACGGCCAGCATTAAAACCATCCCCGAAGAAGGCTGATTCAACGAAGCCACAGTACGCTAGGCGAGACGATTTGTTCACGCGCCCTGTGACCGTCCGACCCGAGGATTATGAACGTCCTGTTCAGATGGAGTGTCGGAGCCAACGACGTCGTATATGTGGGAGGGCCAATTGCGCGTGCAACCCAAGGTCGGCCAAAACTCCACAAGGTTGGTTTGCTGGGGGAATTCCTGGAGTAGTGGTTCGTCAGTTGGAGCCCATCATCGAGGCGAAACAGCGGGAGCTACCGGCATACAAGCGGCACAAGATGTTGTTTTATCTACCGCAAGGCCGTTTCCGCGTGACATTTTCTCGGGGCGGTTTGGTGACTATTGTGCAGGTGCCATGGAACGGAGGGGAGAATCATGGCCTGCCTAGGGAACATCACGGTCCTCATAGGGGGGACGTGGTGTAAGGAAGAAAAAGCATAACCTTTTTCTCCCTACAGCTGGAGCGTTTTCACCACGACAGCTCGTGGAAACAGGGCCGTCAATTGCAACTGAGTGAGTGGTGAAAAGCGAGCCGAGTGCCCGACAGGGGAGAAGCGCGTGGCAGTTCAGTCTTGGTAGTTCGAGAGTTGAATAGCGGCGGTTGTTTTATAAAGAGATTATTCTATTTCCTTCTAGTAAAACTGATACATATTTCTTATCTGAGTTATCGAAGATCCTTCTAGTAAACTCCATTATAAAATTCTTTTTTTTTTAAATTCAAGTGAAGTAATATTATAATAAAAAAGGGGTATGTAACTGAAGAAGTTCAAGTGTTCACTCCTGTAAATAGCTTAAAGACTACAAACAAATATTTAAATAAATATATATATATGAATGAATAAAAACCATTTTAAGTGAACCGTGGAGCCGACGGCTCACCCCAGCAATATAAATCATTATAAACTAGATGACTGAGTATCAAAATTTTTAATGTGGATTAGTCCACATCCCAAGTAGGTTGGATAGTATATAGCATGTACATACGAAGTTTTTAGTTTGTGCGCACGAACATATGGGTTTCACTTAACAGAGCCTCAAAGGCAAATTTTGAAAATTGAATAAAAAAAACTAGACAACCCAGGATCAAAATTTTTTATGTGGATTAGTCCACATCCCAAGTAGGTTGGATAGTATATAGCATGTACATACGAAGTTTTTAGTTTGTGCGCACAAACATATGAGTTTCACTTAACAGAGCCTCAAGGGCAAATATTAAAAATTGATTTAAAAAAAAAACTAGACGACCCAGGATCAAAATTTTTTATGTGGAATACTTCATATCTCAAGTAGGTTGGATTGTATATAGCATGTATATACGAAGTTTTTAGTTTGTGCGCACGAACATATGGGTTTCACTTAACAGAGCCTCATATGGCAAATTTTGAAAATTGAATAAAAAAAAAACTAGATGACTCAGTATCAAAATTTTTAATGTGGATTAGTCCTCATCCCAAGTAGGTTGGATAGTATATAGCATGTACATACGAAGTATTTAGTTTGTGCGCACGAACATATGGGTTTCACTTAACAGAGCCTCAAGGGCAAATTTTGAAAATTGAATAAAAAAAAAACTAGATGACTGAGTATCAAAATTTTTAATGTGGATTAGTCCACATCCCAAGTAGGTTGGATAGTATATAGCATGTACATACGAAGTTTTTAGTTTGTGCGCACGAACATATGGGTTTCACTTAACAGAGCCTCAAGGGCAAATATTGAAAATTGATTTAAAAAAAAAACTAGACGACTTAGGATCAAAATTTTTTTTGTGTTCTCATCTCAAGTAGGTTGGATTGTATATAGCATGTATATGCGAAGTTTTTAGTTTGTGCGCACGAACATATGGGTTTCACTTAACAGAGCCTCAAGGGCAAATTTTGAAAATTGAATAAAAAAAAAACTAGATGACTCAGTATCAAAATTTTTTATGTGGATTAGTCCTCATCTCAAGTAGGTTGGATAGTATATAGCATGTACATACGAAGTTTTTAGTTTGTGCGCACGAACATATGAGTTTCACTTAACAGAGCCTCAAGGGCAAATATTGAAAATTGATTTAAAAAAAAAACTAGACGACTTAGGATCAAAATTTTTTATGTGGAATAGTTCTCATCTCAAGTAGGTTGGATTGTATATAGCATGTATATGCGAAGTTTTTAGTTTGTGCGCACGAACATATGAGTTTCACTTAACAGAGCCTCAAGGGCAAATATTGAAAATTGATTTAAAAAAAAAACTAGACGACCCAGGATCAAAATTTTTTATGTGGAATAGTTCATATCTCAAGTAGGTTGGATAGTATATTGCATGTACATACGAAGTATTTAGTTTGTGCGCACGAACATATGAGTTTCACTTAACAGAGCCTCAAGGGCAAATATTGAAAATTGATTTAAAAAAAAAACTAGACGACCCAGGATCAAAATTTTTTATGTGGAATAGTTCTCATCTCAAGTAGGTTGGATTGTATATAGCATGTACATACGAAGTTTTTAGTTTGTGCGCACGAACATATGAGTTTCACTTAACAGAGCCTCATATGGCAAATTTTGAAAATTGAATTAAAAAAAAACTAGACTAAAAACTATGTTCGTGCGTGGAATAGTCCTTATCTCAAGTAGGTTGGATTGTATATTGCATGTACATACGAAGTATTTAGTTTGTGCGCACGAACATATGGGTTTCACTTAACAGAGCCTCAAGGGCAAATATTGAAAATTGAATAAAAAAAAAAACTAGATGACTCAGTATCAAAATTTTTTATGTGGATTAGTCCTCATCTCAAGTAGGTTGGATAGTATATTGCATGTACATACGAAGTATTTAGTTTGTGCGCACGAACATATGAGTTTCACTTAACAGAGCCTCAAGGGCAAATATTGAAAATTGATTTAAAAAAAAAACTAGACGACCCAGGATCAAAATTTTTTATGTGGAATAGTTCTCATCTCAAGTAGGTTGGATTGTATATAGCATGTATATGCGAAGTTTTTAGTTTGTGCGCACGAACATATGAGTTTCACTTAACAGAGCCTCAAGGGCAAATTTTGAAAATTGAATAAAAAAAAAACTAGATGACTCAGTATCAAAATTTTTTATGTGGATTAGTCCTCATCTCAAGTAGGTTGGAAAGTATATTGCATGTACATACGAAGTATTTAGTTTGTGCGCACGAACATATGAGTTTCACTTAACAGAGCCTCAAGGGCAAATATTGAAAATTGATTTAAAAAAAAAACTAGACGACCCAGGATCAAAATTTTTTATGTGGAATAGTTCTCATCTCAAGTAGGTTGGATTGTATATAGCATGTATATGCGAAGTTTTTAGTTTGTGCGCACGAACATATGAGTTTCACTTAACAGAGCCTCAAGGGCAAATATTGAAAATTGATTTAAAAAAAAAACTAGACGACCCAGGATCAAAATTTTTTATGTGGAATAGTTCTCATCTCAAGTAGGTTGGATAGTATATTGCATGTACATACGAAGTATTTAGTTTGTGCGCACGAACATATGAGTTTCACTTAACAGAGCCTCAAGGGCAAATATTGAAAATTGATTTAAAAAAAAAACTAGACGACCCAGGATCAAAATTTTTTATGTGGAATAGTTCTCATCTCAAGTAGGTTGGATTGTATATAGCATGTATATACGAAGTTTTTAGTTTGTGCGCACGAACATATGAGTTTCACTTAACAGAGCCTCATATGGCAAATTTTGAAAATTGAATTAAAAAAAAACTAGACTAAAAACTATGTTCGTGCGTGGAATAGTCCTTATCTCAAGTAGGTTGGATTGTATATTGCATGTACATACGAAGTTTTTAGTTTGTGCGCACGAACATATGGGTTTCACTTAACAGAGCCTCAAGGGCAAATATTGAAAATTGAATAAAAAAAAAACTAGATGACTCAGTATCAAAATTTTTTATGTGGATTAGTCCTCATCTCAAGTAGGTTGGATTGTATATAGTATGTACATACGAAGTTTTTAGTTTGTGCGCACGAACATATGAGTTTCACTTAACAGAGCCTCAAGGGCAAATTTTGAAAATTGAATAAAAAAAAAACTAGATGACTCAGTATCAAAATTTTTTATGTGGAATAGTTCATATCTCAAGTAGGTTGGATTGTATATAGCATGTACATACGAAGTTTTTAGTTTGTGCGCACGAACATATGGGTTTCACTTAACAGAGCCTCAAGGGCAAATTTTGAAAATTGAATAAAAAAAAACTAGATGACTCAGTATCAAAATTTTTTATGTGGATTAGTCCTTATCTCAAGTAGGTTGGATTGTATATAGTATGTACATACGAAGTTTTTAGTTTGTGCGCACGAACATATGAGTTTCACTTAACAGAGCCTCAAGGGCAAATTTTGAAAATTGAATAAAAAAAAAACTAGATGACTCAGTATCAAAATTTTTTATGTGGATTAGTCCTCATCTCAAGTAGGTTGGATTGTATATAGCATGTACATACGAAGTTTTTAGTTTGTGCGCACGAACATATGGGTTTCACTTAACAGAGCCTCAAAGGCAAATTTTGAAAATTGAATAAAAAAAACTAGACAACCCAGGATCAAAATTTTTTATGTGGATTAGTCCACATCCCAAGTAGGTTGGATAGTATATAGCATGTACATACGAAGTTTTTAGTTTGTGCGCACAAACATATGAGTTTCACTTAACAGAGCCTCAAGGGCAAATATTAAAAATTGATTTAAAAAAAAAACTAGACGACCCAGGATCAAAATTTTTTATGTGGAATACTTCATATCTCAAGTAGGTTGGATTGTATATAGCATGTATATACGAAGTTTTTAGTTTGTGCGCACGAACATATGGGTTTCACTTAACAGAGCCTCATATGGCAAATTTTGAAAATTGAATAAAAAAAAAACTAGATGACTCAGTATCAAAATTTTTAATGTGGATTAGTCCTCATCCCAAGTAGGTTGGATAGTATATAGCATGTACATACGAAGTATTTAGTTTGTGCGCACGAACATATGGGTTTCACTTAACAGAGCCTCAAGGGCAAATTTTGAAAATTGAATAAAAAAAAAACTAGATGACTGAGTATCAAAATTTTTAATGTGGATTAGTCCACATCCCAAGTAGGTTGGATAGTATATAGCATGTACATACGAAGTTTTTAGTTTGTGCGCACGAACATATGGGTTTCACTTAACAGAGCCTCAAGGGCAAATATTGAAAATTGATTTAAAAAAAAAACTAGACGACTTAGGATCAAAATTTTTTTTGTGTTCTCATCTCAAGTAGGTTGGATTGTATATAGCATGTATATGCGAAGTTTTTAGTTTGTGCGCACGAACATATGGGTTTCACTTAACAGAGCCTCAAGGGCAAATTTTGAAAATTGAATAAAAAAAAAACTAGATGACTGAGTATCAAAATTTTTAATGTGGATTAGTCCACATCCCAAGTAGGTTGGATAGTATATAGCATGTACATACGAAGTTTTTAGTTTGTGCGCACGAACATATGGGTTTCACTTAACAGAGCCTCAAGGGCAAATTTTAAAAATTAAATTTAAAAAAAACTAGATGACTGAGTATCAAAATTTTTAATGTGGATTAGTCCTCATCCCAAGTAGGTTGGATAGTATATAGCATGTACATACGAAGTTTTTCGTTTGTGCGCACGAACATATGAGTTTCACTTAACAGAGCCTCAAGGGCAAATTTTGAAAATTGAATAAAAAAAAAACTAGATGACTCAGTATCAAAATTTTTAATGTGGATTAGTCCTCATCCCAAGTAGGTTGGATAGTATATAGCATGTACATACGAAGTATTTAGTTTGTGCGCACGAACATATGGGTTTCACTTAACAGAGCCTCAAGGGCAAATTTTGAAAATTGAATTAAAAAAAAACTAGATGACTGAGTATCAAAATTTTTAATGTGGATTAGTCCACATCCCAAGTAGGTTGGATAGTATATAGCATGTACATACGAAGTTTTTAGTTTGTGCGCACGAACATATGGGTTTCACTTAACAGAGCCTCAAGGGCAAATTTTGAAAATTAAATTAAAAAAAAACTAGATGACTGAGTATCAAAATTTTTAATGTGGATTAGTCCACATCCCAAGTAGGTTGGATAGTATATAGCATGTACATACGAAGTTTTTCGTTTGTGCGCACGAACATATGAGTTTCACTTAACAGAGCCTCAAGGGCAAATTTTGAAAATTGAATAAAAAAAAAACTAGATGACTGAGTATCAAAATTTTTAATGTGGATTAGTCCTCATCCCAAGTAGGTTGGATAGTATATAGCATGTACATACGAAGTATTTAGTTTGTGCGCACGAACATATGGGTTTCACTTAACAGAGCCTCAAGGGCAAATTTTGAAAATTGAATAAAAAAAAAACTAGATGACTGAGTATCAAAATTTTTTATGTGGATTAGTCCTCATCTCAAGTAGGTTGGATTGTATATAGTATGTACATACGAAGTTTTTAGTTTGTGCCCTTTAACATATGAGTTTCACTTAACAGAGCCTCATATGGCAAATTTTGAAAATTGAATTAAAAAAAAACTAGACGACCCAGGATCAAAACTTTTTATGTATATTAGTCTTCATCCCAAGTAGGTTGCATTGTATATAGCATTTGCATACGAAATTTTTAGTTTGTGCGCACGAACATATGGGTTTCACTTAACAGAGCCTCAAGGGCAAATTTTGAAAATTAAATAAAAAAAAAACTAGATGACTGAGTATCAAAATTTTTAATGTGGATTAATCCACATCCCAAGTAGGTTAGATAGTATATAGCATGTACATACGAAGTTTTTAGTTTGTGCGCACGAACATATGAGTTTCACTTAACAGAGCCTCAAGGGCAAATTTTGAAAATTGAATAAAAAAAACTAGATGACTCAGTATCAAAATTTTTAATGTGGATTAGTCCTCATCCCAAGTAGGTTGGATAGTATATAGCATGTACATACGAAGTATTTAGTTTGTGCGCACGAACATATGGGTTTCACTTAACAGAGCCTCAAGGGCAAATTTTGAAAATTGAATAAAAAAAAAACTAGATGACTGAGTATCAAAATTTTTAATGTGGATTAGTCCACATCCCAAGTAGGTTGGATAGTATATAGCATGTACATACGAAGTTTTTCGTTTGTGCGCACGAACATATGAGTTTCACTTAACAGAGCCTCAAGGGCAAATTTTGAAAATTGAATAAAAAAAAAACTAGATGACTGAGTATCAAAATTTTTAATGTGGATTAGTCCTCATCCCAAGTAGGTTGGATAGTATATAGCATGTACATACGAAGTATTTAGTTTGTGCGCACGAACATATGGGTTTCACTTAACAGAGCCTCAAGGGCAAATTTTGAAAATTGAATAAAAAAAAACTAGATGACTGAGTATCAAAATTTTTAATGTGGATTAGTCCACATCCCAAGTAGGTTGGATAGTATATAGCATGTACATACGAAGTTTTTAGTTTGTGCGCACGAACATATGGGTTTCACTTAACAGAGCCTCAAGGGCAAATTTTGAAAATTAAATAAAAAAAACTAGATGACTGAGTATCAAAATTTTTAATGTGGATTAATCCACATCCCAAGTAGGTTGGATAGTATATAGCATGTACATACGAAGTTTTTAGTTTGTGCGCACGAACATATGAGTTTCACTTAACAAAGCCTCAAGGGCAAATTTTGAAAATTGAATAAAAAAAACTAGATGACTCAGTATCAAAATTTTTAATGTGGATTAGTCCTCATCCCAAGTAGGTTGGATAGTATATAGCATGTACATACGAAGTATTTAGTTTGTGCGCACGAACATATGGGTTTCACTTAACAGAGCCTCAAGGGCAAATTTTGAAAATTGAATAAAAAAAAAACTAGATGACTGAGTATCAAAATTTTTAATGTGGATTAGTCCACATCCCAAGTAGGTTGGATAGTATATAGCATGTACATACGAAGTTTTTAGTTTGTGCGCACGAACATATGGGTTTCACTTAACAGAGCCTCAAGGGCAAATTTTGAAAATTGAATAAAAAAAAAACTAGATGACTCAGTATCAAAATTTTTTATGTGGATTAGTCCTCATCTCAAGTAGGTTGGATAGTATATAGCATGTACATACGAAGTTTTTAGTTTGTGCGCACGAACATATGAGTTTCACTTAACAGAGCCTCAAGGGCAAATATTGAAAATTGATTTAAAAAAAAAACTAGACGACTTAGGATCAAAATTTTTTATGTGGAATAGTTCATATCTCAAGTAGGTTGGATTGTATATAGCATGTATATACGAAGTTTTTAGTTTGTGCGCACGAACATATGGGTTTCACTTAACAGAGCCTCATATGGCAAATTTTGAAAATTGAATTTAAAAAAAACTAGACGATCCAGGATCAAAACTTTTTATGTGGATTAGTCTTCATCCCAAGTAGGTTGCATTGTATATAGCATTTGCATACGAAATTTTTAGTTTGTGCGCACGAACATATGAGTTTCACTTAACAGAGCCTCAAGGGCAAATATTGAAAATTGAATTAAGAAAAAACTATACGACCCAAGATCAAAATTTTTTATGTGGAATAGTTCATATCTCAAGTAGGTTGGATAGTATATTGCATGTACATACGAAGTATTTAGTTTGTGCGCACGAACATATGAGTTTCACTTAACAGAGCCTCAAGGGCAAATATTGAAAATTGATTTAAAAAAAAAACTAGACGACCCAGGATCAAAATTTTTTATGTGGAATAGTTCATATCTCAAGTAGGTTGGATTGTATATAGCATGTATATACGAAGTTTTTAGTTTGTGCGCACGAACATATGGGTTTCACTTAACAGAGCCTCATATGGCAAATTTTGAAAATTGAATTTAAAAAAAACTAGACGATCCAGGATCAAAACTTTTTATGTGGATTAGTCTTCATCCCAAGTAGGTTGCATTGTATATAGCATTTGCATACGAAATTTTTAGTTTGTGCGCACGAACATATGAGTTTCACTTAACAGAGCCTCAAGGGCAAATATTGAAAATTGAATTAAGAAAAAACTATACGACCCAAGATCAAAATTTTTTATGTGGAATAGTTCATATCTCAAGTAGGTTGGATAGTATATTGCATGTACATACGAAGTATTTAGTTTGTGCGCACGAACATATGAGTTTCACTTAACAGAGCCTCAAGGGCAAATATTGAAAATTGATTTAAAAAAAAAACTAGACGACCCAGGATCAAAATTTTTTATGTGGAATAGTTCTCAAACCAAGTAGTTTGGATAGTATATAGCATGTACATACGAAGTTTTTAGTTTGTGCGCACGAACATATGAGTTTCACTTAACAGAGCCTCAAGGGCAAATTTTGAAAATTGAATAAAAAAAAACTACATGACTCAGTATCAAAATTTTTAATGTGGATTAGTCCTCATCCCAAGTAGGTTGGATAGTATATAGCATGTACATACGAAGTATTTAGTTTGTGCGCACGAACATATGGGTTTCACTTAACAGAGCCTCAAGGGCAAATTTTGAAAATTGAATAAAAAAAAAACTAGATGACTCAGTATCAAAATTTTTAATGTGGATTAGTCCTCAAACCAAGTAGTTTGGATAGTATATAGCATGTACATACGAAGTTTTTAGTTTGTGCGCACGAACATATGAGTTTCACTTAACAGAGCCTCAAGGGCAAATTTTGAAAATTGAATAAAAAAAAACTACATGACTCAGTATCAAAATTTTTAATGTGGATTAGTCCTCAAACCAAGTAGTTTGGATAGTATATAGCATGTACATACGAAGTTTTTAGTTTGTGCGCACGAACATATGAGTTTCACTTAAGAGTGCCTCAAGGGCAAATTTTGAAAATTGAATAAAAAAAAAACTAGATGACTCAGTATCAAAATTTTTAATGTGGATTAGTCCTCAAACCAAGTAGTTTGGATAGTATATAGCATGTACATACGAAGTTTTTAGTTTGTGCGCACGAACATATGAGTTTCACTTAACAGAGCCTCAAGGGCAAATTTTGAAAATTGAATAAAAAAAAACTACATGACTCAGTATCAAAATTTTTAATGTGGATTAGTCCTCATCCCAAGTAGGTTGGATAGTATATAGCATGTACATACGAAGTATTTAGTTTGTGCGCACGAACATATGGGTTTCACTTAACAGAGCCTCAAGGGCAAATTTTGAAAATTGAATAAAAAAAAAACTAGATGACTGAGTATCAAAATTTTTTATGTGGAATAGTTCTCATCTCAAGTAGGTTGGATTGTATATAGTATGTACATACGAAGTTTTTAGTTTGTGCCCTTTAACATATGAGTTTCACTTAACAGAGCCTCATATGGCAAATTTTGAAAATTGAATTAAAAAAAAACTAGACGACCCAGGATCAAAATTTTTTATGTATATTAGTCTTCATCCCAAGTAGGTTGCATTGTATATAGCATTTGCATACGAAATTTTTAGTTTGTGCGCACGAACATATGAGTTTCACTTAACAGAGCCTCAAGGGCAAATATTGAAAATTGAATTAAGAAATAACTATACGAACCAAGATCAAAATTTTTTATGTGGATTAGTCCTCATCCTAAGTAGGTTGGATTGTATATAGCATTTGCATACGAAATTTTTAGTTTGTGCGCACGAACATATGAGTTTCACTTAACAGAGCCTCAAGGGCAAATATTGAAAATTGAATTAAGAAATAACTATACGACCCAAGATCAAAATTTTTTATGTGGATTAGTCCTCATCCTAAGTAGGTTGGATTGTATATAGCATTTGCATACGAAATTTTTAGTTTGTGCGCACGAAAATATGGGTTTCACTTAACAGAGCCTCAAGGGCAAATTTTGAAAATTGAATAAAAAAAAAATTAGACGACCCAGGATCAAAAATTTTTATGTGGATTAGTCCTCATTCTAAGTAGGTTGGATTGTATATAGCATTTGCATACGAAATTTTTAGTTTGTGCGCACGAACATATGGGTTTCACTTAACAGAGCCTCAAGGGCAAATTTTGAAAATTGAATAAAAAAAAAACTAGATGACTCAGTATCAAAATTTTTAATGTGGATTAGTCCTCATCCCAAGTAGTTTGGATAGTATATAGCATGTACATACGAAGTTTTTAGTTTGTGCGCACGAACATATGAGTTTCACTTAACAGAGCCTCAAGGGCAAATTTTGAAAATTGAATAAAAAAAAACTAGATGACTCAGTATCAAAATTTTTAATGTGGATTAGTCCTCATCCCAAGTAGGTTGGATAGTATATAGCATGTACATACGAAGTATTTAGTTTGTGCGCACGAACATATGGGTTTCACTTAACAGAGCCTCAAGGGCAAATTTTGAAAATTGATTTAAAAAAAAAACTAGACGACCCAGGATCAAAACTTTTTATGTGGTTTAGTCCTCATTCCAAGTAAGCATTGTATATAGCATTTGCATACGAAATTTTTATTTTGGGCGCACTAACACATGAATTTCACTTAACCGAGCCTCATATTGCAAATTTTGAAAATTGAATTAAAAAAAACTAGATGACTCAGTATCAAAATTTTTCATGTGGATTAGTCCTCATCTCAAGTAGGTTGGATTGTATATAGCATGTACATACAAAGTTTTTAGTTTGTGCGCACGAACATATGAGTTTCACTTAACAGAGCCTCAAGGGCAAATATTGAAAATTGATTTAAAAAAAAAAACTAGACGACCCAGGATCAAAATTTTTTATGTGGAATAGTTCTCATCTCAAGTAGGTTGGATTGTATATAGCATGTATATACGAAGTTTTTAGTTTGTGCGCACGAACATATGAGTTTCACTTAACAGAGCCTCAAGGGCAAATATTGAAAATTGATTTAAAAAAAAAACTAGACGACCCAGGATCAAAACTTTTTATGTGGATTAGTCTTCATCTCAAGTAGGTTGGATAGTATATAGCATGTACATACGAAGTTTTTAGTTTGTGCGCACGAACATATGGGTTTCACTTAACAGAGCCTCAAGGGCAAATTTTGAAAATTGAATTAAAAAAAAACTAGATGACTCAGTATCAAAATTTTTAATGTGGATTAGTCCTCATCCTAAGTAGGTTGGATTGTATATAGCATTTGCATATGAAATTTTTAGTTTGTGCGCACGAACATATGGGTTTCACTTAACAGAGCCTCAAGGGCAAATTTTGAAAATTGAATAAAAAAAAACTAGATGACTCAGTATCAAAATTTTTAATGTGGATTAGTCCTCATCCCAAGTAGGTTGGATAGTATATAGCATGTACATACGAAGTATTTAGTTTGTGCGCACGAACATATGGGTTTCACTTAACAGAGCCTCAAGGGCAAATTTTGAAAATTGAATAAAAAAAAAACTAGATGACTGAGTATCAAAATTTTTAATGTGGATTAGTCCACATCCCAAGTAGGTTGGATAGTATATATCATGTACATACGAAGTTTTTAGTTTGTGCGCACGAACATATGGGTTTCACTTAACATAGCCTCAAGGGCAAATTTTGAAAATTGAATAAAAAAAAAACTAGATGACTCAGTATCAAAATTTTTTATGTGGATTAGTCCTCATTTCAAGTAGGTTGGATTGTATATAGCATGTACATACGAAGTTTTTAGCTTGTGCGCACGAACATATGGGTTTCACTTAACAGAGCCTCAAGGGCAAATTTTGAAAATTGAATAAAAAAAAAACTAGATGACTCAGTATCAAAATTTTTTATGTGGATTAGTCCTCATCTCAAGTAGGTTGGATTGTATATAGCATGTACATACGAAGTTTTTAGTTTGTGCGCACGAACATATGGGTTTCACTTAACAGAGCCTCAAGGGCAAATTTTGAAAATTGAATTTAAAAAAAACTAGACGATCCAGGATCAAAACTTTTTATGTGGATTAGTCTTCATCCCAAGTAGGTTGCATTGTATATAGCATTTGCATACGAAATTTTTAGTTTGTGCGCACGAACATATGAGTTTCACTTAACAGAGCCTCAAGGGCAAATATTGAAAATTGAATTAAGAAAAAACTATACGACCCAAGATCAAAATTTTTTATGTGGATTAGTCCTCATCTCAAGTAGGTTGGATAGTATATTGCATGTACATACGAAGTATTTAGTTTGTGCGCACGAACATATGAGTTTCACTTAAGAGTGCCTCAAGGGCAAATTTTGAAAATTGAATAAAAAAAAAACTAGATGACTCAGTATCAAAATTTTTAATGTGGATTAGTCCTCAAACCAAGTAGGTTGGATAGTATATAGCATGTACATACGAAGTTTTTAGTTTGTGCGCACGAACATATGAGTTTCACTTAACAGAGCCTCAAGGGCAAATTTTGAAAATTGAATAAAAAAAAACTACATGACTCAGGATCAAAATTTTTTATGTGGAATAGTTCTCATCTTAAGTAGGTTGGATAGTATATTGCATGTACATACGAAGTATTTAGTTTGTGCGCATGAACATATGAGTTTCACTTAACAGAGCCTCATATGGCAAATTTTGAAAATTGAATTTAAAAAAAACTAGACGATCCAGGATCAAAACTTTTTATGTGGATTAGTCTTCATCCCAAGTAGGTTGCATTGTATATAGCATTTGCATACGAAATTTTTAGTTTGTGCGCACGAACATATGAGTTTCACTTAACAGAGCCTCAAGGGCAAATATTGAAAATTGAATTAAGAAAAAACTATACGACCCAAGATCAAAATTTTTTATGTGGATTAGTCCTCATCTCAAGTAGGTTGGATAGTATATTGCATGTACATACGAAGTATTTAGTTTGTGCGCACGAACATATGAGTTTCACTTAAGAGTGCCTCAAGGGCAAATTTTGAAAATTGAATAAAAAAAAAACTAGATGACTCAGTATCAAAATTTTTAATGTGGATTAGTCCTCAAACCAAGTAGTTTGGATAGTATATAGCATGTACATACGAAGTTTTTAGTTTGTGCGCACGAACATATGAGTTTCACTTAACAGAGCCTCAAGGGCAAATTTTGAAAATTGAATAAAAAAAAACTACATGACTCAGTATCAAAATTTTTAATGTGGATTAGTCCTCATCCCAAGTAGGTTGGATAGTATATAGCATGTACATACGAAGTATTTAGTTTGTGCGCACGAACATATGGGTTTCACTTAACAGAGCCTCAAGGGCAAATTTTGAAAATTGAATAAAAAAAAAAATAGATGACTGAGTATCAAAATTTTTAATGTGGATTAGTCCACATCCCAAGTAGGTTGGATAGTATATAGCATGTACATACGAAGTTTTTAGTTTGTGCGCACGAACATATGGGTTTCACTTAACAGAGCCTCAAGGGCAAATTTTGAAAATTGAATAAAAAAAAAACTAGATGACTCAGTATCAAAATTTTTTATGTGGATTAGTCCTCATCTCAAGTAGGTTGGATAGTATATAGCATGTACATACGAAGTTTTTAGTTTGTGCGCACGAACATATGAGTTTCACTTAACAGAGCCTCAAGGGCAAATATTGAAAATTGATTTAAAAAAAAAACTAGACGACTTAGGATCAAAATTTTTTATGTGGAATAGTTCTCATCTCAAGTAGGTTGGATTGTATATAGCATGTATATGCGAAGTTTTTAGTTTGTGCGCACGAACATATGAGTTTCACTTAACAGAGCCTCAAGGGCAAATATTGAAAATTGATTTAAAAAAAAAACTAGACGACCCAGGATCAAAATTTTTTATGTGGAATAGTTCATATCTCAAGTAGGTTGGATTGTATATAGCATGTATATACGAAGTTTTTAGTTTGTGCGCACGAACATATGGGTTTCACTTAACAGAGCCTCATATGGCAAATTTTGAAAATTGAATTAAAAAAAAACTAGACGACCCAGGATCAAAATTTTTTATGTGCACTAGTCCTCATCTAACGTAGGTTGAATAGTATGTAGCATTTCCATATGAAGTTATTAGTTTGGGCGCACTAACACATAAATTTCACTTAAACGAGCCTCATAATGCAAATTTTGAAAATTGAATAAAAAAAAAAACTTAGACGACCCAGGATCAAAACTTTTTATGTGGTTTAGTCCTCATTCCAAGTAAGCATTGTATATAGCATTTGCATACGAAATTTTTATTTTGGGCGCACTAACACATGAATTTCACTTAACCGAGCCTCATATTGCAAATTTTGAAAATTGAATTAAAAAAAACTAGATGACTCAGTATCAAAATTTTTAATGTGGATTAGTCCTCATCCCAAGTAGGTTGGATAGTATATAGCATGTACATACGAAGTATTTAGTTTGTGCGCACGAACATATGGGTTTCACTTAACAGAGCCTCAAGGGCAAATTTTGAAAATTGAATAAAAAAAAAACTAGATGACTGAGTATCAAAATTTTTAATGTGGATTAGTCCTCATCCCAAGTAGGTTGGATAGTATATAGCATGTACATACGAAGTATTTAGTTTGTGCGCACGAACATATGGGTTTCACTTAACAGAGCCTCAAGGGCAAATTTTGAAAATTGAATAAAAAAAAAACTAGATGACTGAGTATCAAAATTTTTTATGTGGATTAGTCCTCATCTCAAGTAGGTTGGATTGTATATAGTATGTACATACGAAGTTTTTAGTTTGTGCCCTTTAACATATGAGTTTCACTTAACAGAGCCTCAAGGGCAAATTTTGAAAATTGAATTAAAAAAAAACTAGACGACCCAGGATCAAAACTTTTTATGTGGATTAGTCTTCATCCCAGGTAGGTTGCATTGTATATAGCATTTGCATACGAAATTTTTAGTTTGTGCGCACGAACATATGAGTTTCACTTAACAGAGCCTCAAGGGCAAATATTGAAAATTGAATTAAGAAATAACTATACGACCCAAGATCAAAATTTTTTATGTGGATTAGTCCTCATCCTAAGTAGGTTGGATTGTATATAGCATTTGCATACGAAATTTTTAGTTTGTGCGCACGAACATATGGGTTTCACTTAACAGAGCCTCAAGGGCAAATTTTGAAAATTGAATAAAAAAAAAATTAGACGACCCAGGATCAAAATTTTTTATGTGGATTAGTCCTCATTCTAAGTAGGTTGGATTGTATATAGCATTTGCATACGAAATTTTTAGTTTGTGCGCACGAACATATGGGTTTCACTTAACAGAGCCTCAAGGGCAAATTTTGAAAATTGAATAAAAAAAAAACTAGATGACTCAGTATCAAAATTTTTAATGTGGATTAGTCCTCATCCCAAGTAGGTTGGATTGTATATAGCATGTACATACGAAGTTTTTAGTTTGTGCGCACGAACATATGGGTTTCACTTAACAGAGCCTCAAGGGCAAATTTTGAAAATTGAATAAAAAAAAACTAGATGACTCAGTATCAAAATTTTTAATGTGGATTAGTCCTCATCCCAAGTAGGTTGGATAGTATATAGCATGTACATACGAAGTATTTAGTTTGTGCGCACGAACATATGGGTTTCACTTAACAGAGCCTCAAGGGCAAATTTTGAAAATTGATTTAAAAAAAAAACTAGACGACCCAGGATCAAAATTTTTTATGTGGAATAGTCCTCATCCCAAGTAGGTTAGATTGTACATAGCATGTGCATACGAAGTTTTTAGTTTGTGCGCACGAACATATGAGTTTCACTTAACAGAGCCTCATATGGCAAATTTTGAAAATTGAATTAAAAAAAAACTAGACGACCCAGGATCAAAATTTTTTATGTGCACTAGTCCTCATCTAACGTAGGTTGAATAGTATGTAGCATTTCCATATGAAGTTATTAGTTTGGGCGCACTAACACATGAATTTCACTTAAGAGTGCCTCAAGGGCAAATTTTGAAAATTGAATTAAAAAAAAAATTAGACGACCCAGGATCAAAATTTTTTATGTGGATTAGTCCTCATTCTAAGTAGGTTGGATTGTATATAGCATTTGCATACGAAATTTTTAGTTTGTGCGCACGAACATATGGGTTTCACTTAACAGAGCCTCAAGGGCAAATTTTGAAAATTGAATAAAAAAAAAACTAGATGACTCAGTATCAAAATTTTTAATGTGGATTAGTCCACATCCCAAGTAGGTTGGATAGTATATAGCATGTACATACGAAGTTTTTAGTTTGTGCGCACGAACATATGGGTTTCACTTAACAGAGCCTCAAGGGCAAATTTTGAAAATTGAATAAAAAAAAAACTAGATGACTCAGTATCAAAATTTTTAATGTGGATTAGTCCTCATCCCAAGTAGGTTGGATAGTATATAGCATGTACATACGAAGTTTTTAGTTTGTGCGCACGAACATATGGGTTTCACTTAACAGAGCCTCAAGGGCAAATTTTGAAAATTGAATAAAAAAAAACTAGATGACTCAGTATCAAAATTTTTAATGTGGATTAGTCCTCATCCCAAGTAGGTTGGATAGTATATAGCATGTACATACGAAGTATTTAGTTTGTGCGCACGAACATATGGGTTTCACTTAACAGAGCCTCATATGGCAAATTTTGAAAATTGAATTTAAAAAAAACTAGACGATCCAGGATCAAAACTTTTTATGTGGATTAGTCCTCATCCCAAGTAGGTTAGATTGTACATAGCATGTGCATACGAAGTTTTTAGTTTGTGCGCACGAACATATGAGTTTCACTTAACAGAGCCTCATATGGCAAATTTTGAAAATTGAATTAAAAAAAAACTAGACGACCCAGGATCAAAATTTTTTATGTGCACTAGTCCTCATCTAACGTAGGTTGAATAGTATGTAGCATTTCCATATGAAGTTATTAGTTTGGGCGCATTAACACATGATATTCACTTAAGAGTGCCTCAAGGGCAAATTTTGAAAATTGAATAAAAAAAAAACTAGACGACCCAGGATCAAAATTTTTTATGTGGAATAGTTCTCATCTCAAGTAGGTTGGATTGTATATAGCATGTATATGCGAAGTTTTTAGTTTGTGCGCACGAACATATGAGTTTCACTTAACAGAGCCTCATATGGCAAATTTTGAAAATTGAATTAAAAAAAAACTAGACGACCCAGGATCAAAATTTTTTATGTGCACTAGTCCTCATCTAACGTAGGTTGAATAGTATGTAGCATTTCCATATGAAGTTATTAGTTTGGGCGCATTAACACATGATATTCACTTAAGAGTGCCTCAAGGGCAAATTTTGAAAATTGAATAAAAAAAAAACTAGACGACCCAGGATCAAAATTTTTTATGTGGAATAGTTCTCATCTCAAGTAGGTTGGATTGTATATAGCATGTATATGCGAAGTTTTTAGTTTGTGCGCACGAACATATGAGTTTCACTTAACAGAGCCTCATATGGCAAATTTTGAAAATTGAATAAAAAAAAAAATAGATGACTGAGTATCAAAATTTTTAATGTGGATTAGTCCACATCCCAAGTAGGTTGGATAGTATATAGCATGTACATACGAAGTTTTTAGTTTGTGCGCACGAACATATGGGTTTCACTTAACAGAGCCTCAAGGGCAAATTTTGAAAATTGAATAAAAAAAAAAATAGATGACTGAGTATCAAAATTTTTAATGTGGATTAGTCCACATCCCAAGTAGGTTGGATAGTATATAGCATGTACATACGAAGTTTTTAGTTTGTGCGCACGAACATATGGGTTTCACTTAACAGAGCCTCAAGGGCAAATTTTGAAAATTGAATTAAAAAAAACTAGATGACTCAGTATCAAAATTTTTAATGTGGATTAGTCCTCATTTCAAGTAGGTTGGATAGTATATAGCATGTACATACGAAGTATTTGGTTTGTGCGCACGAACATATGGGTTTCACTTAACAGAGCCTCAAGGGCAAATTTTGAAAATTGATTTAAAAAAAAAACTAGACGACCCAGGATCAAAATTTTTTATGTGGAATAGTCCTCATCCCAAGTAGGTTAGATTGTACATAGCATGTGCATACGAAGTTTTTAGTTTGTGCGCACGAACATATGAGTTTCACTTAACAGAGCCTCATATGGCAAATTTTGAAAATTGAATTAAAAAAAAACTAGACTAAAAACTATGTTCGTGCGTGGAATAGTCCTTATCTCAAGTAGGTTGGATTGTATATTGCATGTACATACGAAGTATTTAGTTTGTGCGCACGAACATATGGGTTTCACTTAACAGAGCCTCAAGGGCAAATATTGAAAATTGAATAAAAAAAAAACTAGATGACTCAGTATCAAAATTTTTAATGTGGATTAGTCCTCATCCCAAGTAGGTTGGATAGTATATAGCATGTACATACGAAGTTTTTAGTTTGTGCGCACGAACATATGAGTTTCACTTAACAGAGCCTCATATTGCAAATTTTGAAAATTGAATTTAAAAAAAACTAGACGATCCAGGATCAAAATATTTTATGTGGATTAGTCCACATCCCAAGTAGGTTGGATAGTATATAGCATGTATATACAAAGTTTTTAGTTTGTGCGCACGAACATATGAGTTTCACTTAACAGAGCCTCAAGGGCAAATATTGAAAATTGATTTAAAAAAAAAACTAGACGACCCAGGATCAAAAGTTTTTATGTGGAATAGTTCATATCTCAAGTAGGTTGGATTGTATATAGCATGTATATACGAAGTTTTTAGTTTGTGCGCACGAACATATGGGTTTCACTTAACAGAGCCTCATATGGCAAATTTTGAAAATTGAATAAAAAAAAAACTAGATGACTCAGTATCAAAATTTTTAATGTGGATTAGTCCTCATCCCAAGTAGGTTGGATTGTATATAGCATGTACATACAAAGTTTTTAGTTTGTGCGCACGAACATATGAGTTTCACTTAACAGAGCCTCAAGGGCAAATATTGAAAATTGATTTAAAAAAAAAAACTAGACGACCCAGGATCAAAATTTTTTATGTGGAATAGTTCTCATCTCAAGTAGGTTGGATTGTATATAGCATGTATATACGAAGTTTTTAGTTTGTGCGCACGAACATATGAGTTTCACTTAACAGAGCCTCAAGGGCAAATATTGAAAATTGATTTAAAAAAAAAACTAGACGACCCAGGATCAAAAGTTTTTATGTGGAATAGTTCATATCTCAAGTAGGTTGGATTGTATATAGCATGTATATACGAAGTTTTTAGTTTGTGCGCACGAACATATGGGTTTCACTTAACAGAGCCTCAAGGGCAAATTTTGAAAATTGAATAAAAAAAAAACTAGATGACTCAGTATCAAAATTTTTAATGTGGATTAGTCCTCATCCCAAGTAGGTTGGATTGTATATAGCATGTACATACAAAGTTTTTAGTTTGTGCGCACGAACATATGAGTTTCACTTAACAGAGCCTCAAGGGCAAATATTGAAAATTGATTTAAAAAAAAAAACTAGACGACCCAGGATCAAAATTTTTTATGTGGAATAGTTCTCATCTCAAGTAGGTTGGATTGTATATAGCATGTATATACGAAGTTTTTAGTTTGTGCGCACGAACATATGAGTTTCACTTAACAGAGCCTCAAGGGCAAATATTGAAAATTGATTTAAAAAAAAAACTAGACGACCCAGGATCAAAACTTTTTATGTGGATTAGTCTTCATCTCAAGTAGGTTGGATAGTATATAGCATGTACATACGAAGTTTTTAGTTTGTGCGCACGAACATATGGGTTTCACTTAACAGAGCCTCAAGGGCAAATTTTGAAAATTGAATTAAAAAAAAACTAGATGACTCAGTATCAAAATTTTTAATGTGGATTAGTCCTCATCCCAAGTAGGTTGGATAGTATATAGCATGTACATACGAAGTTTTTAGTTTGTGCGCACGAACATATGGGTTTCACTTAACAGAGCCTCAAGGGCAAATTTTGAAAATTGAATAAAAAAAACTAGACAACCCAGGATCAAAATTTTTTATGTGGATTAGTCCACATCCCAAGTAGGTTGGATAGTATATAGCATGTACATACGAAGTTTTTAGTTTGTGCGCACGAACATATGAGTTTCACTTAACAGAGCCTCAAGGGCAAATATTGAAAATTGATTTAAAAAAAAAACTAGACGACCCAGGATCAAAAGTTTTTATGTGGAATAGTTCATATCTCAAGTAGGTTGGATTGTATATAGCATGTATATACGAAGTTTTTAGTTTGTGCGCACGAACATATGGGTTTCACTTAACAGAGCCTCATATGGCAAATTTTGAAAATTGAATAAAAAAAAAACTAGATGACTCAGTATCAAAATTTTTAATGTGGATTAGTCCTCATCCCAAGTAGGTTGGATTGTATATAGCATGTACATACAAAGTTTTTAGTTTGTGCGCACGAACATATGAGTTTCACTTAACAGAGCCTCAAGGGCAAATATTGAAAATTGATTTAAAAAAAAAAACTAGACGACCCAGGATCAAAATTTTTTATGTGGAATAGTTCTCATCTCAAGTAGGTTGGATTGTATATAGCATGTATATACGAAGTTTTTAGTTTGTGCGCACGAACATATGAGTTTCACTTAACAGAGCCTCAAGGGCAAATATTGAAAATTGATTTAAAAAAAAAACTAGACGACCCAGGATCAAAACTTTTTATGTGGATTAGTCTTCATCTCAAGTAGGTTGGATAGTATATAGCATGTACATACGAAGTTTTTAGTTTGTGCGCACGAACATATGGGTTTCACTTAACAGAGCCTCAAGGGCAAATTTTGAAAATTGAATTAAAAAAAAACTAGATGACTCAGTATCAAAATTTTTAATGTGGATTAGTCCTCATCCCAAGTAGGTTGGATAGTATATAGCATGTACATACGAAGTATTTAGTTTGTGCGCACGAACATATGGGTTTCACTTAACAGAGCCTCAAGGGCAAATTTTGAAAATTGAATAAAAAAAAAACTAGATGACTGAGTATCAAAATTTTTAATGTGGATTAGTCCACATCCCAAGTAGGTTGGATAGTATATATCATGTACATACGAAGTTTTTAGTTTGTGCGCACGAACATATGGGTTTCACTTAACATAGCCTCAAGGGCAAATTTTGAAAATTGAATAAAAAAAAAACTAGATGACTCAGTATCAAAATTTTTTATGTGGATTAGTCCTCATCTCAAGTAGGTTGGATTGTATATAGCATGTACATACGAAGTTTTTAGTTTGTGCGCACGAACATATGGGTTTCACTTAACAGAGCCTCAAGGGCAAATTTTGAAAATTGAATAAAAAAAAAAACTAGATGACTCAGTATCAAAATTTTTTATGTGGATTAGTCCTCATCTCAAGTAGGTTGGATTGTATATAGTATGTACATACGAAGTTTTTAGTTTGTGCCCTTGAACATATGAGTTTCACTTAACAGAGCCTCATATGGCAAATTTTGAAAATTGAATTAAAAAAAAACTAGACGACCCAGGATCAAAATTTTTTATGTGGAATAGTTCTCATCTCAAGTAGGTTGGATTGTATATAGCATGTATATACGAAGTTTTTAGTTTGTGCGCACGAACATATGGGTTTCACTTAACAGAGCCTCAAGGGCAAATATTGAAAATTGATTTAAAAAAAAACTAGACGACCCAGGATCAAAATTTTTTATGTGGAATAGTTCTCATCTTAAGTAGGTTGGATAGTATATTGCATGTACATACGAAGTATTTAGTTTGTGCGCACGAACATATGAGTTTCACTTAACAGAGCCTCATATGGCAAATTTTGAAAATTGAATTTAAAAAAAACTAGACGATCCAGGATCAAAACTTTTTATGTGGATTAGTCTTCATCCCAAGTAGGTTGCATTGTATATAGCATTTGCATACGAAATTTTTAGTTTGTGCGCACGAACATATGAGTTTCACTTAACAGAGCCTCAAGGGCAAATATTGAAAATTGAATTAAGAAAAAACTATACGACCCAAGATCAAAATTTTTTATGTGGATTAGTCCTCATCTCAAGTAGGTTGGATAGTATATTGCATGTACATACGAAGTATTTAGTTTGTGCGCACGAACATATGAGTTTCACTTAAGAGTGCCTCAAGGGCAAATTTTGAAAATTGAATTAAAAAAAAACTAGATGACTCAGTATCAAAATTTTTAATGTGGATTAGTCCTCATCCCAAGTAGGTTGGATAGTATATAGCATGTACATACGAAGTATTTAGTTTGTGCGCACGAACATATGGGTTTCACTTAACAGAGCCTCAAGGGCAAATTTTGAAAATTGAATAAAAAAAAAACTAGATGACTGAGTATCAAAATTTTTAATGTGGATTAGTCCACATCCCAAGTAGGTTGGATAGTATATATCATGTACATACGAAGTTTTTAGTTTGTGCGCACGAACATATGGGTTTCACTTAACATAGCCTCAAGGGCAAATTTTGAAAATTGAATAAAAAAAAAACTAGATGACTCAGTATCAAAATTTTTTATGTGGATTAGTCCTCATCTCAAGTAGGTTGGATTGTATATAGCATTTGCATACGAAATTTTTAGTTTGTGCGCACGAACATATGGGTTTCACTTAACAGAGCCTCAAGGGCAAATTTTGAAAATTGAATAAAAAAAAAACTAGATGACTCAGTATCAAAATTTTTAATGTGGATTAGTCCTCATCCCAAGTAGGTTGGATAGTATATAGCATGTACATACGAAGTTTTTAGTTTGTGCGCACGAACATATGGGTTTCACTTAACAGAGCCTCAAGGGCAAATTTTGAAAATTGAATAAAAAAAAACTAGATGACTCAGTATCAAAATTTTTAATGTGGATTAGTCCTCATCCCAAGTAGGTTGGATAGTATATAGCATGTACATACGAAGTATTTAGTTTGTGCGCACGAACATATGGGTTTCACTTAACAGAGCCTCATATGGCAAATTTTGAAAATTGAATTTAAAAAAAACTAGACGATCCAGGATCAAAACTTTTTATGTGGATTAGTCCTCATCCCAAGTAGGTTAGATTGTACATAGCATGTGCATACGAAGTTTTTAGTTTGTGCGCACGAACATATGAGTTTCACTTAACAGAGCCTCATATGGCAAATTTTGAAAATTGAATAAAAAAAAACTACATGACTCAGTATCAAAATTTTTAATGTGGATTAGTCCTCATCCCAAGTAGGTTGGATAGTATATAGCATGTACATACGAAGTATTTAGTTTGTGCGCACGAACATATGGGTTTCACTTAACAGAGCCTCAAGGGCAAATTTTGAAAATTGAATAAAAAAAAAACTAGATGACTGAGTATCAAAATTTTTAATGTGGATTAGTCCACATCCCAAGTAGGTTGGATAGTATATAGCATGTACATACGAAGTTTTTAGTTTGTGCGCACGAACATATGGGTTTCACTTAACAGAGCCTCAAGGGCAAATTTTGAAAATTGAATAAAAAAAAAACTAGATGACTGAGTATCAAAATTTTTTATGTGGATTAGTCCTCATCCCAAGTAGGTTGGATAGTATATAGCATGTACATACGAAGTTTTTAGTTTGTGCGCACGAACATATGGGTTTCACTTAACAGAGCCTCAAGGGCAAATTTTGAAAATTGAATAAAAAAAAAACTAGATGACTCAGTATCAAAATTTTTTATGTGGATTAGTCCTCATCCCAAGTAGGTTGGATAGTATATAGCATGTACATACAAAGTTTTTAGTTTGTGCGCACGAACATATGAGTTTCACTTAACAGAGCCTCAAGGGCAAATATTGAAAATTGATTTAAAAAAAAAACTAGACGACCCAGGATCAAAATTTTTTATGTGGATTAGTCCTCATCCTAAGTAGGTTGGATTGTATATAGCATTTGCATACGAAATTTTTAGTTTGTGCGCACGAACATATGGGTTTCACTTAACAGAGCCTCAAGGGCAAATTTTGAAAATTGAATAAAAAAAAAACTAGATGACTCAGTATCAAAATTTTTAATGTGGATTAGTCCTCATCCCAAGTAGGTTGGATAGTATATAGCATGTACATACGAAATTTTTAGTTTGTGCGCACGAACATATGAGTTTCACTTAACAGAGCCTCAAGGGCAAATTTTGAAAATTGAATAAAAAAAAACTAGATGACTCAGTATCAAAATTTTTAATGTGGATTAGTCCTCATCCCAAGTAGGTTGGATAGTATATAGCATGTACATACGAAGTATTTAGTTTGTGCGCACGAACATATGGGTTTCACTTAACAGAGCCTCAAGGGCAAATTTTGAAAATTGAATAAAAAAAAAACTAGATGACTGAGTATCAAAATTTTTAATGTGGATTAGTCCACATCCCAAGTAGGTTGGATAGTATATAGCATGTACATACGAAGTTTTTAGTTTGTGCGCACGAACATATGGGTTTCACTTAACAGAGCCTCAAGGGCAAATATTGAAAATTGAATAAAAAAAAAACTAGATGACTCAGTATCAAAATTTTTTATGTGGATTAGTCCTCATCTCAAGTAGGTTGGATTGTATATAGCATGTACATACAAAGTTTTTAGTTTGTGCGCACGAACATATGAGTTTCACTTAACAGAGCCTCAAGGGCAAATATTGAAAATTGATTTAAAAAAAAAACTAGACGACCCAGGATCAAAATTTTTAATGTGGATTAGTCCACATCCCAAGTAGGTTGGATTGTATATAGCATGTATATACGAAGTTTTTAGTTTGTGCGCACGAACATATGAGTTTCACTTAACAGAGCCTCAAGGGCAAATATTGAAAATTGATTTAAAAAAAAAACTAGACGACCCAGGATCAAAATTTTTTATGTGGAATAGTTCTCATCTCAAGTAGGTTGGATTGTATATAGCATGTACATACGAAGTTTTTAGTTTGTGCGCACGAACATATGAGTTACACTTAACAGAGCCTCAAGGGCAAATTTTGAAAATTGAATTAAAAAAAAACTAGACGACCCAGGATCAAAATTTTTTATGTGGATTAGTCCTCATCCTAAGTAGGTTGGATTGTATATAGCATTTGCATACGAAATTTTTAGTTTGTGCGCACGAACATATGGGTTTCACTTAACAGAGCCTCAAGGGCAAATTTTGAAAATTGAATAAAAAAAAAACTAGATGACTCAGTATCAAAATTTTTAATGTGGATTAGTCCTCATCCCAAGTAGGTTGGATAGTATATAGCATGTACATACGAAGTTTTTAGTTTGTGCGCACGAACATATGAGTTTCACTTAACAGAGCCTCAAGGGCAAATTTTGAAAATTGAATAAAAAAAACTAGACAACTCAGTATCAAAATTTTTAATGTGGATTAGTCCTCATTCCAAGTAGGTTGGATAGTATATAGCATGTACATACGAAGTATTTAGTTTGTGCGCACGAACATATGGGTTTCACTTAACAGAGCCTCAAGGGCAAATTTTGAAAATTGAATAAAAAAAAAACTAGATGACTGAGTATCAAAATTTTTTATGTGGAATAGTTCTCATCTCAAGTAGGTTGGATTGTATATAGCATGTATATACGAAGTTTTTAGTTTGTGCGCACGAACATATGAGTTTCACTTAACAGAGCCTCAAGGGCAAATATTGAAAATTGATTTAAAAAAAAAACTAGACGACCCAGGATCAAAATTTTTTATGTGGAATAGTTCTCATCTCAAGTAGGTTGGATTGTATATAGCATGTACATACGAAGTTTTTAGTTTGTGCGCACGAACATATGGGTTTCACTTAACAGAGCCTCATATGGCAAATTTTGAAAATTGAATTAAAAAAAAACTAGACGACCCAGGATCAAAATTTTTTATGTGGATTAGTCCTCATCCTAAGTAGGTTAGATTGTATATAGCATTTGCATACGAAATTTTTAGTTTGTGCGCACTAACATAGGAGTTTCACTTAACAGAGCCTCAAGGGCAAATATTGAAAATTGAATTTAAAAAAAACTAGACGATCCAGGATTAAACTTTTTATGTGGATTAGTCTTCATCTTAAGTAGTTTGGATAGTATATAGCATGTACATACGAAGTTTTTCGTTTGTGCGCACGAACATATGGGTTTCACTTAACAGAGCCTCATATGGCAAATTTTGAAAATTGAATAAAAAAAACTAGACAACCCAGGATCAAAATTTTTTATGTGGAATAGTTCTCATCTCAAGTAGGTTGGATTGTATATAGCATGTACATACGAAGTTTTTAGTTTGTGCGCACGAACATATGGGTTTCACTTAACAGAGCCTCAAGGGCAAATTTTGAAAATTGAATAAAAAAAAAACTAGATGACTGAGTATCAAAATTTTTAATGTGGATTAGTCCACATCCCAAGTAGGTTGGATAGTATATAGCATGTACATACGAAGTTTTTAGTTTGTGCGCACGAACATATGGGTTTCACTTAACAGAGCCTCAAGGGCAAATTTTGAAAATTGAATAAAAAAAAAACTAGATGACTCAGTATCAAAATTTTTTATGTGGATTAGTCCTCATCTCAAGTAGGTTGGATTGTATATAGCATGTACATACAAAGTTTTTAGTTTGTGCGCACGAACATATGAGTTACACTTAACAGAGCCTCAAGGGCAAATATTGAAAATTGATTTAAAAAAAAAACTAGACGACCCAGGATCAAAATTTTTTATGTGGAATAGTTCTCATCTCAAGTAGGTTGGATTGTATATAGCATGTATATACGAAGTTTTTAGTTTGTGCGCACGAACATATGAGTTTCACTTAACAGAGCCTCAAGGGCAAATATTGAAAATTGATTTAAAAAAAAAACTAGACGACCCAGGATCAAAATTTTTTATGTGGAATAGTTCTCATCTCAAGTAGGTTGGATTGTATATAGCATGTACATACGAAGTTTTTAGTTTGTGCGCACGAACATATGGGTTTCACTTAACAGAGCCTCATATGGCAAATTTTGAAAATTGAATTAAAAAAAAACTAGACGACCCAGGATCAAAATTTTTTATGTGCACTAGTCCTCATCTAACGTAGGTTGAATAGTATGTAGCATTTCCATATGAAGTTATTAGTTTGGGCGCACTAACACATAAATTTCACTTAAACGAGCCTCATAATGCAAATTTTGAAAATTGATTTAAAAAAAAAACTAGACGACCCAGGATCAAAATTTTTTATGTGGAATAGTTCTCATCTTAAGTAGGTTGGATATTATATAGCATGTACATACGAAGTTTTTAGTTTGTGCGCACGAACATATGAGTTTCACTTAACAGAGCCTCAAGGGCAAATTTTGAAAATTGAATAAAAAAAAACTAGATGACTCAGTATCAAAATTTTTAATGTGGATTAGTCCTCATCCCAAGTAGGTTGGATAGTATATAGCATGTACATACGAAGTATTTAGTTTGTGCGCACGAACATATGGGTTTCACTTAACAGAGCCTCAAGGGCAAATTTTGAAAATTGAATAAAAAAAAAACTAGATGACTGAGTATCAAAATTTTTAATGTGGATTAGTCCTCATCTCAAGTAGGTTGGATTGTATATAGCATGTACATACAAAGTTTTTAGTTTGTGCGCACGAACATATGAGTTTCACTTAACAGAGCCTCAAGGGCAAATTTTGAAAATTGAATAAAAAAAAACTAGATGACTGAGTATCAAAATTTTTAATGTGGATTAGTCCTCATCCCAAGTAGGTTAGATAGTATATAGCATGTACATACGAAGTATTTAGTTTGTGCGCACGAACATATGGGTTTCACTTAACAGAGCCTCAAGGGCAAATTTTGAAAATTGAATAAAAAAAAAACTAGATGACTGAGTATCAAAATTTTTAATGTGGATTAGTCCTCATCCCAAGTAGGTTGGATAGTATATAGCATGTATATACGAAGTTTTTAGTTTGTGCGCACGAACATATGAGTTTCACTTAACAGAGCCTCAAGGGCAAATATTGAAAATTGATTTAAAAAAAAAACTAGACGACCCAGGATCAAAATTTTTTATGTGGAATAGTTCTCATCTCAAGTAGGTTGGATTGTATATAGCATGTACATACGAAGTTTTTAGTTTGTGCGCACGAACATATGGGTTTCACTTAACAGAGCCTCATATGGCAAATTTTGAAAATTGAATTAAAAAAAAACTAGACGACCCAGGATCAAAATTTTTTATGTGGATTAGTCCTCATCCTAAGTAGGTTAGATTGTATATAGCATTTGCATACGAAATTTTTAGTTTGTGCGCACTAACATAGGAGTTTCACTTAACAGAGCCTCAAGGGCAAATATTGAAAATTGAATTTAAAAAAAACTAGACGATCCAGGATTAAACTTTTTATGTGGATTAGTCTTCATCTTAAGTAGTTTGGATAGTATATAGCATGTACATACGAAGTTTTTCGTTTGTGCGCACGAACATATGGGTTTCACTTAACAGAGCCTCATATGGCAAATTTTGAAAATTGAATAAAAAAAACTAGACAACCCAGGATCAAAATTTTTTATGTGGAATAGTTCTCATCTCAAGTAGGTTGGATTGTATATAGCATGTACATACGAAGTTTTTAGTTTGTGCGCACGAACATATGGGTTTCACTTAACAGAGCCTCAAGGGCAAATTTTGAAAATTGAATAAAAAAAAAACTAGATGACTGAGTATCAAAATTTTTAATGTGGATTAGTCCACATCCCAAGTAGGTTGGATAGTATATAGCATGTACATACGAAGTTTTTAGTTTGTGCGCACGAACATATGGGTTTCACTTAACAGAGCCTCAAGGGCAAATTTTGAAAATTGAATAAAAAAAAAACTAGATGACTCAGTATCAAAATTTTTTATGTGGATTAGTCCTCATCTCAAGTAGGTTGGATTGTATATAGCATGTACATACAAAGTTTTTAGTTTGTGCGCACGAACATATGAGTTACACTTAACAGAGCCTCAAGGGCAAATATTGAAAATTGATTTAAAAAAAAAACTAGACGACCCAGGATCAAAATTTTTTATGTGGAATAGTTCTCATCTCAAGTAGGTTGGATTGTATATAGCATGTATATACGAAGTTTTTAGTTTGTGCGCACGAACATATGAGTTTCACTTAACAGAGCCTCAAGGGCAAATATTGAAAATTGATTTAAAAAAAAAACTAGACGACCCAGGATCAAAATTTTTTATGTGGAATAGTTCTCATCTCAAGTAGGTTGGATTGTATATAGCATGTACATACGAAGTTTTTAGTTTGTGCGCACGAACATATGGGTTTCACTTAACAGAGCCTCATATGGCAAATTTTGAAAATTGAATTAAAAAAAAACTAGACGACCCAGGATCAAAATTTTTTATGTGCACTAGTCCTCATCTAACGTAGGTTGAATAGTATGTAGCATTTCCATATGAAGTTATTAGTTTGGGCGCACTAACACATAAATTTCACTTAAACGAGCCTCATAATGCAAATTTTGAAAATTGATTTAAAAAAAAAACTAGACGACCCAGGATCAAAATTTTTTATGTGGAATAGTTCTCATCTTAAGTAGGTTGGATATTATATAGCATGTACATACGAAGTTTTTAGTTTGTGCGCACGAACATATGAGTTTCACTTAACAGAGCCCCAAGGGCAAATTTTGAAAATTGAATAAAAAAAAACTAGATGACTCAGTATCAAAATTTTTAATGTGGATTAGTCCTCATCCCAAGTAGGTTGGATAGTATATAGCATGTACATACGAAGTATTTAGTTTGTGCGCACGAACATATGGGTTTCACTTAACAGAGCCTCAAGGGCAAATTTTGAAAATTGAATAAAAAAAAAACTAGATGACTGAGTATCAAAATTTTTAATGTGGATTAGTCCTCATCTCAAGTAGGTTGGATTGTATATAGCATGTACATACAAAGTTTTTAGTTTGTGCGCACGAACATATGAGTTTCACTTAACAGAGCCTCAAGGGCAAATTTTGAAAATTGAATAAAAAAAAACTAGATGACTGAGTATCAAAATTTTTAATGTGGATTAGTCCTCATCCCAAGTAGGTTAGATAGTATATAGCATGTACATACGAAGTATTTAGTTTGTGCGCACGAACATATGGGTTTCACTTAACAGAGCCTCAAGGGCAAATTTTGAAAATTGAATAAAAAAAAAACTAGATGACTGAGTATCAAAATTTTTAATGTGGATTAGTCCTCATCTCAAGTAGGTTGGATTGTATATAGCATGTACATACAAAGTTTTTAGTTTGTGCGCACGAACATATGAGTTTCACTTAACAGAGCCTCAAGGGCAAATTTTGAAAATTGAATAAAAAAAAAACTAGATGACTGAGTATCAAAATTTTTAATGTGGATTAGTTCTCATCTCAAGTAGGTTGGATTGTATATAGCATGTATATACGAAGTTTTTAGTTTGTGCGCACGAACATATGAGTTTCACTTAACAGAGCCTCAAGGGCAAATATTGAAAATTGATTTAAAAAAAAAACTAGATGACTGAGTATCAAAATTTTTAATGTGGAATAGTTCTCATCTCAAGTAGGTTGGATAGTATATAGCATGTACATACGAAGTTTTTAGTTTGTGCGCACGAACATATGAGTTTCACTTAACAGAGCCTCAAGGGCAAATTTTGAAAATTGAATAAAAAAAAACTAGATGACTCAGTATCAAAATTTTTAATGTGGATTAGTCTTCATCCCAAGTAGGTTGGATAGTATATAGCATGTACATACGAAGTATTTAGTTTGTGCGCACGAACATATGGGTTTCACTTAACAGAGCCTCAAGGGCAAATTTTGAAAATTGAATTAAAAAAAAACTAGATGACTGAGTATCAAAATTTTTAATGTGGATTAGTCCACATCCCAAGTAGGTTGGATAGTATATAGCATGTACATACGAAGTTTTTAGTTTGTGCGCACGAACATATGGGTTTCACTTAACAGAGCCTCAAGGGCAAATTTTGAAAATTGAATAAAAAAAAAACTAGATGACTCAGTATCAAAATTTTTTATGTGGAATAGTTCATATCTCAAGTAGGTTGGATAGTATATTGCATGTACATACGAAGTATTTAGTTTGTGCGCACGAACATATGAGTTTCACTTAACAGAGCCTCAAGGGCAAATATTGAAAATTGATTTAAAAAAAAAACTAGACGACCCAGGATCAAAATTTTTTATGTGGAATAGTTCTCATCTCAAGTAGGTTGGATTGTATATAGCATGTACATACGAAGTTTTTAGTTTGTGCGCACGAACATATGGGTTTCACTTAACAGAGCCTCAAGGGCAAATTTTGAAAATTGAATAAAAAAAAAACTAGATGACTCAGTATCAAAATTTTTTATGTGGATTAGTCCTCATCTCAAGTAGGTTGGATTGTATATAGCATGTACATACAAAGTTTTTAGTTTGTGCGCACGAACATATGAGTTTCACTTAACAGAGCCTCAAGGGCAAATATTGAAAATTGATTTAAAAAAAAAACTAGACGACCCAGGATCAAAATTTTTTATGTGGAATACTTCATATCTCAAGTAGGTTGGATTGTATATAGCATGTATATACGAAGTTTTTAGTTTGTGCGCACGAACATATGGGTTTCACTTAACAGAGCCTCATATGGCAAATTTTGAAAATTGAATAAAAAAAAAACTAGATGACTGAGTATCAAAATTTTTAATGTGGATTAGTCCTCATCCCAAGTAGGTTGGATAGTATATAGCATGTATATACGAAGTTTTTAGTTTGTGCGCACGAACATATGAGTTTCACTTAACAGAGCCTCAAGGGCAAATATTGAAAATTGATTTAAAAAAAAAACTAGACGACCCAGGATCAAAATTTTTTATGTGGAATAGTTCTCATCTCAAGTAGGTTGGATTGTATATAGCATGTACATACGAAGTTTTTAGTTTGTGCGCACGAACATATGGGTTTCACTTAACAGAGCCTCATATGGCAAATTTTGAAAATTGAATTAAAAAAAAACTAGACGACCCAGGATCAAAATTTTTTATGTGGATTAGTCCTCATCCTAAGTAGGTTAGATTGTATATAGCATTTGCATACGAAATTTTTAGTTTGTGCGCACTAACATAGGAGTTTCACTTAACAGAGCCTCATATGGCAAATTTTGAAAATTGAATAAAAAAAACTAGACAACCCAGGATCAAAATTTTTTATGTGGAATAGTTCTCATCTCAAGTAGGTTGGATTGTATATAGCATGTACATACGAAGTTTTTAGTTTGTGCGCACGAACATATGGGTTTCACTTAACAGAGCCTCAAGGGCAAATTTTGAAAATTGAATAAAAAAAAAACTAGATGACTGAGTATCAAAATTTTTAATGTGGATTAGTCCACATCCCAAGTAGGTTGGATAGTATATAGCATGTACATACGAAGTTTTTAGTTTGTGCGCACGAACATATGGGTTTCACTTAACAGAGCCTCAAGGGCAAATTTTGAAAATTGAATAAAAAAAAAACTAGATGACTCAGTATCAAAATTTTTTATGTGGATTAGTCCTCATCTCAAGTAGGTTGGATTGTATATAGCATGTACATACAAAGTTTTTAGTTTGTGCGCACGAACATATGAGTTACACTTAACACAGCCTCAAGGGCAAATATTGAAAATTGATTTAAAAAAAAAACTAGACGACCCAGGATCAAAATTTTTTATGTGGAATAGTTCTCATCTCAAGTAGGTTGGATTGTATATAGCATGTATATACGAAGTTTTTAGTTTGTGCGCACGAACATATGAGTTTCACTTAACAGAGCCTCAAGGGCAAATATTGAAAATTGATTTAAAAAAATAACTAGACGACCCAGGATCAAAATTTTTTATGTGGAATAGTTCTCATCTCAAGTAGGTTGGATTGTATATAGCATGTACATACGAAGTTTTTAGTTTGTGCGCACGAACATATGGGTTTCACTTAACAGAGCCTCATATGGCAAATTTTGAAAATTGAATTAAAAAAAAACTAGACGACCCAGGATCAAAATTTTTTATGTGCACTAGTCCTCATCTAACGTAGGTTGAATAGTATGTAGCATTTCCATATGAAGTTATTAGTTTGGGCGCACTAACACATAAATTTCACTTAAACGAGCCTCATAATGCAAATTTTGAAAATTGATTTAAAAAAAAAACTAGACGACCCAGGATCAAAATTTTTTATGTGGAATAGTTCTCATCTTAAGTAGGTTGGATAGTATATAGCATGTACATACGAAGTTTTTAGTTTGTGCGCACGAACATATGAGTTTCACTTAACAGAGCCTCAAGGGCAAATTTTGAAAATTGAATAAAAAAAAACTAGATGACTCAGTATCAAAATTTTTAATGTGGATTAGTCCTCATCCCAAGTAGGTTGGATAGTATATAGCATGTACATACGAAGTATTTAGTTTGTGCGCACGAACATATGGGTTTCACTTAACAGAGCCTCAAGGGCAAATTTTGAAAATTGATTTAAAAAAAAACTAGATGACTGAGTATCAAAATTTTTAATGTGGATTAGTCCTCATCTCAAGTAGGTTGGATTGTATATAGCATGTACATACAAAGTTTTTAGTTTGTGCGCACGAACATATGAGTTTCACTTAACAGAGCCTCAAGGGCAAATTTTGAAAATTGAATAAAAAAAAACTAGATGACTGAGTATCAAAATTTTTAATGTGGATTAGTCCTCATCCCAAGTAGGTTAGATAGTATATAGCATGTACATACGAAGTATTTAGTTTGTGCGCACGAACATATGGGTTTCACTTAACAGAGCCTCAAGGGCAAATTTTGAAAATTGAATAAAAAAAAAACTAGATGACTGAGTATCAAAATTTTTAATGTGGATTAGTCCTCATCTCAAGTAGGTTGGATTGTATATAGCATGTACATACAAAGTTTTTAGTTTGTGCGCACGAACATATGAGTTTCACTTAACAGAGCCTCAAGGGCAAATTTTGAAAATTGAATAAAAAAAAAACTAGATGACTGAGTATCAAAATTTTTAATGTGGATTAGTTCTCATCTCAAGTAGGTTGGATTGTATATAGCATGTATATACGAAGTTTTTAGTTTGTGCGCACGAACATATGGGTTTCACTTAACAGAACCTCATATGGCAAATTTTGAAAATTGAATAAAAAAAAAACTAGATGACTGAGTATCAAAATTTTTAATGTGGAATAGTTCTCATCTCAAGTAGGTTGGATAGTATATAGCATGTACATACGAAGTTTTTAGTTTGTGCGCACGAACATATGAGTTTCACTTAACAGAGCCTCAAGGGCAAATTTTGAAAATTGAATAAAAAAAAACTAGATGACTCAGTATCAAAATTTTTAATGTGGATTAGTCTTCATCCCAAGTAGGTTGGATAGTATATAGCATGTACATACGAAGTATTTAGTTTGTGCGCACGAACATATGGGTTTCACTTAACAGAGCCTCAAGGGCAAATTTTGAAAATTGAATTAAAAAAAAACTAGATGACTGAGTATCAAAATTTTTAATGTGGATTAGTCCACATCCCAAGTAGGTTGGATAGTATATAGCATGTACATACGAAGTTTTTAGTTTGTGCGCACGAACATATGGGTTTCACTTAACAGAGCCTCAAGGGCAAATTTTGAAAATTGAATAAAAAAAAAACTAGATGACTCAGTATCAAAATTTTTTATGTGGAATAGTTCATATCTCAAGTAGGTTGGATAGTATATTGCATGTACATACGAAGTATTTAGTTTGTGCGCACGAACATATGAGTTTCACTTAACAGAGCCTCAAGGGCAAATATTGAAAATTGATTTAAAAAAAAAACTAGACGACCCAGGATCAAAATTTTTTATGTGGAATAGTTCTCATCTCAAGTAGGTTGGATTGTATATAGCATGTACATACGAAGTTTTTAGTTTGTGCGCACGAACATATGGGTTTCACTTAACAGAGCCTCAAGGGCAAATTTTGAAAATTGAATAAAAAAAAAACTAGATGACTCAGTATCAAAATTTTTTATGTGGATTAGTCCTCATCTCAAGTAGGTTGGATTGTATATAGCATGTACATACAAAGTTTTTAGTTTGTGCGCACGAACATATGAGTTTCACTTAACAGAGCCTCAAGGGCAAATATTGAAAATTGATTTAAAAAAAAAACTAGACGACCCAGGATCAAAATTTTTTATGTGGAATAGTTCTCATCTCAAGTAGGTTGGATTGTATATAGCATGTACATACGAAGTTTTTAGTTTGTGCGCACGAACATATGGGTTTCACTTAACAGAGCCTCAAGGGCAAATATTGAAAATTGATTTAAAAAAAAACTAGACGACCCAGGATCAAAATTTTTTATGTGGAATAGTTCTCATCTCAAGTAGGTTGGATAGTATATTGCATGTACATACGAAGTTTTTAGTTTGTGCGCACGAACATATGAGTTTCACTTAACAGAGCCTCAAGGGCAAATTTTGAAAATTGAATAAAAAAAAACTAGATGACTCAGTATCAAAATTTTTAATGTGGATTAGTCCTCATCCCAAGTAGGTTGGATAGTATATAGCATGTACATACGAAGTATTTAGTTTGTGCGCACGAACATATGGGTTTCACTTAACAGAGCCTCAAGGGCAAATTTTGAAAATTGAATTAAAAAAAAACTAGATGACTGAGTATCAAAATTTTTTATGTGGATTAGTCCTCATCTCAAGTAGGTTGGATTGTATATAGCATGTACATACAAAGTGTTTAGTTTGTGCGCACGAACATATGAGTTTCACTTAACAGAGCCTCAAGGGCAAATATTGAAAATTGATTTAAAAAAAAAACTAGACGACCCAGGATCAAAATTTTTTATGTGGAATAGTTCTCATCTCAAGTAGGTTGGATTGTATATAGCATGTACATACGAAGTTTTTAGTTTGTGCGCACGAACATATGGGTTTCACTTAACAGAGCCTCATAATGCAAATTTTGAAAATTGATTTAAAAAAAAACTAGACGACCCAGGATCAAAATTTTTTATGTGGAATAGTTCTCATCTCAAGTAGGTTGGATTGTATATAGCATGTACATACGAAGTTTTTAGTTTGTGCGCACGAACATATGGGTTTCACTTAACAGAGCCTCAAGGGCAAATATTGAAAATTGATTTAAAAAAAAACTAGACGACCCAGGATCAAAATTTTTTATGTGGAATAGTTCTCATCTCAAGTAGGTTGGATTGTATATAGCATGTACATACGAAGTTTTTAGTTTGTGCGCACGAACATATGGGTTTCACTTAACAGAGCCTCAAGGGCAAATATTGAAAATTGATTTAAAAAAAAACTAGACGACCCAGGATCAAAATTTTTTATGTGGAATAGTTCTCATCTCAAGTAGGTTGGATAGTATATTGCATGTACATACGAAGTATTTAGTTTGTGCGCACGAACATATGAGTTTCACTTAACAGAGCCTCAAGGGCAAATATTGAAAATTGAATTAAGAAAAAACTAGACGACCCAAGATCAAAATTTTTTATGTGGATTAGTCCTTATCCCAATTACGTTAGACTTCATATAGCATGTACATACAAAATTATTAGTTTGGGCGCACTAACACATAAATTTCACTTAAACGAGCCTCATAATGCAAATTTTGAAAATTAAATAAAAAAAAAAACTTAGACGACCCAGGATCAAAACTTTTTATGTGGTTTAGTCCTCATTCCAAGTAAGCATTGTATATAGCATTTGCATACGAAATTTTTATTTTGGGCGCACTAACACATGAATTTCACTTAACCGAGCCTCATATTGCAAATTTTGAAAATTGAATTAAAAAAAAATTAGATGACTGAGTATCAAAATTTTTAATGTGGTTTAGTCCTCATCCCAAGTAGGTTGGATTGTATATAGCATGTGCATACGAAAGTTTTAGTTTGTGCGCACTAACATAGGAGTTTCACTTAACAGAGCCTCATATGGCAAATTTTGAAAATTGAATAAAAAAAAAACTAGACGACCCAGGATCAAAACTTTTTATGTGGTTTAGTCCACATCCCAAGTAGGTTGGATAGTATATAGCATGTACATACGAAGTTTTTAGTTTGTGCGCACGAACATATGGGTTTCACTTAACAGAGCCTCAAGGGCAAATATTGAAAATTGAATAAAAAAAAAACTAGATGACTCAGTATCAAAATTTTTAATGTGGATTAGTCCACATCCCAAGTAGGTTGGATAGTATAAAGCATGTACATACGAAGTTTTTAGTTTGTGCGCACGAACATATGGGTTTCACTTAACAGAGCCTCAAGGGCAAATATTGAAAATTGATTTAAAAAAAAACTAGACGACCCAGGATCAAAATTTTTTATGTGGAATAGTTCTCATCTTAAGTAGGTTGGATATTATATAGCATGTACATACGAAGTTTTTAGTTTGTGCGCACGAACATATGGGTTTCACTTAACAATGCCTCAAGGGCAAATTTTGAAAATTGAATAAAAAAAAAACTAGATAACTGAGTATCAAAATTTTTAATGTGGATTAGTCCACATCCCAAGTAGGTTGGATAGTATATAGCATGTACATATGAAGTTTTTAGTTTGTGCGCACGAACATATGGGTTTCTCTTAACAGAGCCTCAAGGGCAAATTTTGAAAATTGAATAAAAAAAAAAACTAGATAACTGAGTATCAAAATTTTTAATGTGGATTAGTCCACATCCCAAGTAGGTTGGATAGTATATAGCATGTACATATGAAGTTTTTAGTTTGTGCGCACGAACATATGAGTTTCACTTAACAGAGCCTCAAGGGCAAATTTTGAAAATTGAATAAAAAAAAAACTAGATGACTCAGTATCAAAATTTTTAATGTGGATTAGTCCACATCCCAAGTAGGTTGGATAGTATAAAGCATGTACATACGAAGTTTTTAGTTTGTGCGCACGAACATATGGGTTTCACTTAACAGAGCCTCAAGGGCAAATATTGAAAATTGATTTAAAAAAAAACTAGACGACCCAGGATCAAAATTTTTTATGTGGAATAGTTCTCATCTTAAGTAGGTTGGATATTATATAGCATGTACATACGAAGTTTTTAGTTTGTGCGCACGAACATATGGGTTTCACTTAACAATGCCTCAAGGGCAAATTTTGAAAATTGAATAAAAAAAAAACTAGATAACTGAGTATCAAAATTTTTAATGTGGATTAGTCCACATCCCAAGTAGGTTGGATAGTATATAGCATGTACATACGAAGTTTTTAGTTTGTGCGCACGAACATATGGGTTTCTCTTAACAGAGCCTCAAGGGCAAATTTTGAAAATTGAATAAAAAAAAAAACTAGATAACTGAGTATCAAAATTTTTAATGTGGATTAGTCCACATCCCAAGTAGGTTGGATAGTATATAGCATGTACATATGAAGTTTTTAGTTTGTGCGCACGAACATATGAGTTTCACTTAACAGAGCCTCATATGGCAAATTTTGAAAATTGAATTTAAAAAAACTAGATGACTGAGTATCAAAATTTTTAATGTGGATTAGTCCTCATCCCAAGTAGGTTGGATAGTATATAGCATGTACATACGAAGTTTTTAGTTTGTGCGCACGAACATATGAGTTTCACTTAACAGAGCCTCAAGGGCAAATTTTGAAAATTGAATAAAAAAAAAACTAGATGACTCAGTATCAAAATTTTTAATGTGGATTAGTCCTCATCCCAAGTAGGTTGGATAGTATAAAGCATGTACATACGAAGTATTTAGTTTGTGCGCACGAACATATGGGTTTCACTTAACAGAGCCTCAAGGGCAAATTTTGAAAATTGAATTAAAAAAAAACTAGATGACTGAGTATCAAAATTTTTTATGTGGATTAGTCCTTATCTCAAGTAGGTTGGATTGTATATAGCATGTACATACAAAGTGTTTAGTTTGTGCGCACGAACATATGAGTTTCACTTAACAGAGCCTCAAGGGCAAATATTGAAAATTGATTTAAAAAAAAAACTAGATGACTGAGTATCAAAATTTTTAATGTGGATTAGTCCACATCCCAAGTAGGTTGGATAGTATATAGCATGTACATACGAAGTTTTTAGTTTGTGCGCACGAACATATGGGTTTCACTTAACAGAGCCTCAAGGGCAAATTTTGAAAATTGAATAAAAAAAAAACTAGATGACTCAGTATCAAAATTTTTTATGTGGATTAGTCCTCATCCCAAGTAGGTTGGATAGTATAAAGCATGTACATACGAAGTATTTAGTTTGTGCGCACGAACATATGGGTTTCACTTAACAGAGCCTCAAGGGCAAATTTTGAAAATTGAATTAAAAAAAAACTAGATGACTGAGTATCAAAATTTTTTATGTGGATTAGTCCTCATCCTAAGTAGGTTGGATTGTATATAGCATGTACATACGAAGTATTTAGTTTGTGCGCACTAACATATGGGTTTCACTTAACATAGCCTCAAGGGCAAATTTTGAAAATTGAATAAAAAAAAAACTAAATGACTGAGTATCAAAATTTTTAATGTGGATTAGTCCTCATCCCAAGTAGGTTGGATAGTATATAGCATGTACATACGAAGTATTTAGTTTGTGCGCACGAACATATGAGTTTCACTTAACAGAGCCTCAAGGGCAAATTTTGAAAATTGAATAAAAAAAAACTAGATGACTCAGTATCAAAATTTTTAATGTGGATTAGTCCTCATCCCAAGTAGGTTGGATAGTATAAAGCATGTACATACGAAGTATTTAGTTTGTGCGCACGAACATATGGGTTTCACTTAACAGAGCCTCAAGGGCAAATATTGAAAATTGAATTAAGAAAAAACTAGACGACCCAAGATCAAAATTTTTTATGTGGATTAGTCCTTATCTCAAGTAGGTTGGATTGTATATAGCATGTACATACAAAGTGTTTAGTTTGTGCGCACGAACATATGAGTTTCACTTAACAGAGCCTCAAGGGCAAATTTTGAAAATTGAATAAAAAAAAACTAGATGACTCAGTATCAAAATTTTTTATGTGGAATAGTTCTCATCTCAAGTAGGTTGGATTGTATATAGCATGTACATACGAAGTTTTTAGTTTGTGCGCACGAACATATGGGTTTCACTTAACAGAGCCTCAAGGGCAAATATTGAAAATTGAATTAAAAAAAAACTAGACGACCCAGGATCAAAACTTTTTATGTATATTAGTCTTCATCCCAAGTAGGTTGCATTGTATATAGCATTTGCATACGAAATTTTTAGTTTGTGCGCACGAACATATGGGTTTCACTTAACAGAGCCTCAAGGGCAAATTTTGAAAATTGAATAAAAAAAAACTAGATGACTCAGTATCAAAATTTTTTATGTGGATTAGTCCTCATCCCAAGTAGGTTGGATAGTATAAAGCATGTACATACGAAGTATTTAGTTTGTGCGCACGAACATATGGGTTTCACTTAACAGAGCCTCAAGGGCAAATATTGAAAATTGAATTAAAAAAAAACTAGACGACCCAGGATCAAAACTTTTTATGTATATTAGTCTTCATCCCAAGTAGGTTGCATTGTATATAGCATTTGCATACGAAATTTTTAGTTTGTGCGCACGAACATATGGGTTTCACTTAACAGAGCCTCAAGGGCAAATATTGAAAATTGATTTAAAAAAAAACTAGACGACCCAGGATCAAAATTTTTTATGTGGATTAGTCCACATCCCAAGTAGGTTGGATAGTATATAGCATGTACATACGAAGTTTTTAGTTTGTGCGCACGAACATATGAGTTTCACTTAACAGAGCCTCAAGGGCAAATATTGAAAATTGAATTAAGAAAAAACTATACGACCCAATATCAAAATTTTTTATGTGGATTAGTCCTCATCCTAAGTAGGTTGGATTGTATATAGCATGTACATACGAAGTATTTAGTTTGTGCGCACTAACATATGGGTTTCACTTAACATAGCCTCAAGGGCAAATTTTAAAAATTGAATAAAAAAAAAACTAGATGTCTCAGTATCAAAATTTTTAATGTGGATTAGTCCTCATCCCAAGTAGGTTGGATAGTATATAGCATGTACATACGAAGTATTTAGTTTGTGCGCACGAACATATGGGTTTCACTTAACAGAGCCTCAAGGGCAAATTTTGAAAATTGAATAAAAAAAAAACTAGATGACTGAGTATCAAAATTTTTAATGTGGATTAGTCCTCATCTCAAGTAGGTTGGATTGTATATAGCATGTACATACAAAGTTTTTAGTTTGTGCGCACGAACATATGAGTTTCACTTAACAGAGCCTCAAGGGCAAATTTTGAAAATTGAATAAAAAAAAACTAGATGACTGAGTATCAAAATTTTTAATGTGGATTAGTCCTCATCCCAAGTAGGTTAGATAGTATATAGCATGTACATACGAAGTTTTTAGTTTGTGCGCACGAACATATGAGTTTCACTTAACAGAGCCTCAAGGGCAAATATTGAAAATTGAATAAAAAAAAACTAGATGACTGAGTATCAAAATTTTTTATGTGGATTAGTCCTCATCCTAAGTAGGTTGGATTGTATATAGCATGTACATACGAAGTATTTAGTTTGTGCGCACTAACATATGGGTTTCACTTAACATAGCCTCAAGGGCAAATTTTGAAAATTGAATAAAAAAAAAACTAAATGACTGAGTATCAAAATTTTTAATGTGGATTAGTCCTCATCCCAAGTAGGTTGGATAGTATATAGCATGTACATACGAAGTATTTAGTTTGTGCGCACGAACATATGAGTTTCACTTAACAGAGCCTCAAGGGCAAATTTTGAAAATTGAATAAAAAAAAACTAGATGACTCAGTATCAAAATTTTTAATGTGGATTAGTCCTCATCCCAAGTAGGTTGGATAGTATAAAGCATGTACATACGAAGTATTTAGTTTGTGCGCACGAACATATGGGTTTCACTTAACAGAGCCTCAAGGGCAAATATTGAAAATTGAATTAAGAAAAAACTAGACGACCCAAGATCAAAATTTTTTATGTGGATTAGTCCTCATCTCAAGTAGGTTGGATTGTATATAGCATGTACATACAAAGTGTTTAGTTTGTGCGCACGAACATATGAGTTTCACTTAACAGAGCCTCAAGGGCAAATTTTGAAAATTGAATAAAAAAAAACTAGATGACTCAGTATCAAAATTTTTTATGTGGAATAGTTCTCATCTCAAGTAGGTTGGATTGTATATAGCATGTACATACGAAGTTTTTAGTTTGTGCGCACGAACATATGGGTTTCACTTAACAGAGCCTCAAGGGCAAATATTGAAAATTGAATTAAAAAAAAACTAGACGACCCAGGATCAAAACTTTTTATGTATATTAGTCTTCATCCCAAGTAGGTTGCATTGTATATAGCATTTGCATACGAAATTTTTAGTTTGTGCGCACGAACATATGGGTTTCACTTAACAGAGCCTCAAGGGCAAATATTGAAAATTGATTTAAAAAAAAACTAGACGACCCAGGATCAAAATTTTTTATGTGGAATAGTTCTCATCTCAAGTAGGTTGGATAGTATATTGCATGTACATACGAAGTATTTAGTTTGTGCGCACGAACATATGAGTTTCACTTAACAGAGCCTCAAGGGCAAATATTGAAAATTGAATTAAGAAAAAACTAGACGACCCAAGATCAAAATTTTTTATGTGGATTAGTCCTTATCCCAATTACGTTAGACTTCATATAGCATGTACATACAAAATTATTAGTTTGGGCGCACTAACACATAAATTTCACTTAAACGAGCCTCATAATGCAAATTTTGAAAATTAAATAAAAAAAAAAACTTAGACGACCCAGGATCAAAACTTTTTATGTGGTTTAGTCCTCATTCCAAGTAAGCATTGTATATAGCATTTGCATACGAAATTTTTATTTTGGGCGCACTAACACATGAATTTCACTTAACCGAGCCTCATATTGCAAATTTTGAAAATTGAATTAAAAAAAAATTAGATGACTCAGGATCAAAACTTTTTATGTGGTTTAGTCCTCATCTCAAGTAGGTTGGATTGTATATAGCATGTGCATACGAAAGTTTTAGTTTGTGCGCACTAACATAGGAGTTTCACTTAACAGAGCCTCATATGGCAAATTTTGAAAATTGAATAAAAAAAAAACTAGACGACCCAGGATCAAAACTTTTTATGTGGTTTAGTCCACATTCCAAGTAGGTTGGATAGTATATAGCATGTACATACGAAGTTTTTAGTTTGTGCGCACGAACATATGGGTTTCACTTAACAGAGCCTCAAGGGCAAATATTGAAAATTGAATAAAAAAAAACTAGATGACTCAGTATCAAAATTTTTAATGTGGATTAGTCCACATCCCAAGTAGGTTGGATAGTATAAAGCATGTACATACGAAGTTTTTAGTTTGTGCGCACGAACATATGGGTTTCACTTAACAGAGCCTCAAGGGCAAATATTGAAAATTGATTTAAAAAAAAACTAGACGACCCAGGATCAAAATTTTTTATGTGGAATAGTTCTCATCTTAAGTAGGTTGGATATTATATAGCATGTACATACGAAGTTTTTAGTTTGTGCGCACGAACATATGGGTTTCACTTAACAATGCCTCAAGGGCAAATTTTGAAAATTGAATAAAAAAAAAACTATATGACTGAGTATCAAAATTTTTAATGTGGATTAGTCCACATCCCAAGTAGGTTGGATAGTATATAGCATGTACATACGAAGTTTTTAGTTTGTGCGCACGAACATATGGGTTTCTCTTAACAGAGCCTCAAGGGCAAATTTTGAAAATTGAATAAAAAAAAAAACTAGATAACTGAGTATCAAAATTTTTAATGTGGATTAGTCCACATCCCAAGTAGGTTGGATAGTATATAGCATGTACATATGAAGTTTTTAGTTTGTGCGCACGAACATATGAGTTTCACTTAACAGAGCCTCATATGGCAAATTTTGAAAATTGAATTTAAAAAAACTAGATGACTGAGTATCAAAATTTTTAATGTGGATTAGTCCTCATCCCAAGTAGGTTGGATAGTATATAGCATGTACATACGAAGTTTTTAGTTTGTGCGCACGAACATATGAGTTTCACTTAACAGAGCCTCAAGGGCAAATTTTGAAAATTGAATAAAAAAAAACTAGATGACTCAGTATCAAAATTTTTAATGTGGATTAGTCCTCATCCCAAGTAGGTTGGATAGTATAAAGCATGTACATACGAAGTATTTAGTTTGTGCGCACGAACATATGGGTTTCACTTAACAGAGCCTCAAGGGCAAATTTTGAAAATTGAATTAAAAAAAAACTAGATGACTGAGTATCAAAATTTTTTATGTGGATTAGTCCTCATCTCAAGTAGGTTGGATTGTATATAGCATGTACATACAAAGTGTTTAGTTTGTGCGCACGAACATATGAGTTTCACTTAACAGAGCCTCAAGGGCAAATATTGAAAATTGATTTAAAAAAAAAACTAGATGACTGAGTATCAAAATTTTTAATGTGGATTAGTCCACATCCCAAGTAGGTTGGATAGTATATAGCATGTACATACGAAGTTTTTAGTTTGTGCGCACGAACATATGGGTTTCACTTAACAGAGACTCAAGGGCAAATTTTGAAAATTGAATAAAAAAAAAACTAGATGACTCAGTATCAAAATTTTTTATGTGGATTAGTCCTCATCCCAAGTAGGTTGGATAGTATAAAGCATGTACATACGAAGTATTTAGTTTGTGCGCACGAACATATGGGTTTCACTTAACAGAGCCTCAAGGGCAAATTTTGAAAATTGAATTAAAAAAAAACTAGATGACTGAGTATCAAAATTTTTTATGTGGATTAGTCCTCATCCTAAGTAGGTTGGATTGTATATAGCATGTACATACGAAGTATTTAGTTTGTGCGCACTAACATATGGGTTTCACTTAACATAGCCTCAAGGGCAAATTTTGAAAATTGAATAAAAAAAAAACTAAATGACTGAGTATCAAAATTTTTAATGTGGATTAGTCCTCATCCCAAGTAGGTTGGATAGTATATAGCATGTACATACGAAGTATTTAGTTTGTGCGCACGAACATATGAGTTTCACTTAACAGAGCCTCAAGGGCAAATTTTGAAAATTGAATAAAAAAAAACTAGATGACTCAGTATCAAAATTTTTAATGTGGATTAGTTCTCATCTCAAGTAGGTTGGATAGTATATTGCATGTACATACGAAGTATTTAGTTTGTGCGCACGAACATATGGGTTTCACTTAACAGAGCCTCAAGGGCAAATATTGAAAATTGATTTAAAAAAAAACTAGACGACCCAGGATCAAAATTTTTTATGTGGAATAGTTCTCATCTCAAGTAGGTTGGATAGTATATTGCATGTACATACGAAGTATTTAGTTTGTGCGCACGAACATATGAGTTTCACTTAACAGAGCCTCAAGGGCAAATATTGAAAATTGAATTAAGAAAAAACTAGACGACCCAAGATCAAAATTTTTTATGTGGATTAGTCCTCATCCCAAGTAGGTTGGATAGTATAAAGCATGTACATACGAAGTATTTAGTTTGTGCGCACGAACATATGGGTTTCACTTAACAGAGCCTCAAGGGCAAATATTGAAAATTGAATTAAGAAAAAACTAGACGACCCAAGATCAAAATTTTTTATGTGGATTAGTCCTCATCTCAAGTAGGTTGGATTGTATATAGCATGTACATACAAAGTGTTTAGTTTGTGCGCACGAACATATGAGTTTCACTTAACAGAGCCTCAAGGGCAAATTTTGAAAATTGAATAAAAAAAAACTAGATGACTCAGTATCAAAATTTTTTATGTGGAATAGTTCTCATCTCAAGTAGGTTGGATTGTATATAGCATGTACATACGAAGTTTTTAGTTTGTGCGCACGAACATATGGGTTTCACTTAACAGAGCCTCAAGGGCAAATATTGAAAATTGAATTAAAAAAAAACTAGACGACCCAGGATCAAAACTTTTTATGTATATTAGTCTTCATCCCAAGTAGGTTGCATTGTATATAGCATTTGCATACGAAATTTTTAGTTTGTGCGCACGAACATATGGGTTTCACTTAACAGAGCCTCAAGGGCAAATATTGAAAATTGATTTAAAAAAAAACTAGACGACCCAGGATCAAAATTTTTTTTGTGGATTAGTCCACATCCCAAGTAGGTTGGATAGTATATAGCATGTACATACGAAGTTTTTAGTTTGTGCGCACGAACATATGAGTTTCACTTAACAGAGCCTCAAGGGCAAAGATTGAAAATTGAATTAAGAAAAAACTATACGACCCAATATCAAAATTTTTTATGTGGATTAGTCCTCATCCTAAGTAGGTTGGATTGTATATAGCATGTACATACGAAGTATTTAGTTTGTGCGCACTAACATATGGGTTTCACTTAACATAGCCTCAAGGGCAAATTTTAAAAATTGAATAAAAAAAAAACTAGATGTCTCCGTATCAAAATTTTTAATGTGGATTAGTCCTCATCCCAAGTAGGTTGGATAGTATATAGCATGTACATACGAAGTATTTAGTTTGTGCGCACGAACATATGGGTTTCACTTAACAGAGCCTCAAGGGCAAATTTTGAAAATTGAATAAAAAAAAAACTAGATGACTGAGTATCAAAATTTTTAATGTGGATTAGTCCTCATCTCAAGTAGGTTGGATTGTATATAGCATGTACATACAAAGTTTTTAGTTTGTGCGCACGAACATATGAGTTTCACTTAACAGAGCCTCAAGGGCAAATTTTGAAAATTGAATAAAAAAAAACTAGATGACTGAGTATCAAAATTTTTAATGTGGATTAGTCCTCATCCCAAGTAGGTTAGATAGTATATAGCATGTACATACGAAGTTTTTAGTTTGTGCGCACGAACATATGAGTTTCACTTAACAGAGCCTCAAGGGCAAATATTGAAAATTGAATAAAAAAAAACTAGATGACTGAGTATCAAAATTTTTTATGTGGATTAGTCCTCATCCTAAGTAGGTTGGATTGTATATAGCATGTACATACGAAGTATTTAGTTTGTGCGCACTAACATATGGGTTTCACTTAACATAGCCTCAAGGGCAAATTTTGAAAATTGAATAAAAAAAAAACTAAATGACTGAGTATCAAAATTTTTAATGTGGATTAGTCCTCATCCCAAGTAGGTTGGATAGTATAAAGCATGTACATACGAAGTATTTAGTTTGTGCGCACGAACATATGGGTTTCACTTAACAGAGCCTCAAGGGCAAATATTGAAAATTGAATAAAAAAAAACTAGATGACTGAGTATCAAAATTTTTTATGTGGATTAGTCCTCATCCTAAGTAGGTTGGATTGTATATAGCATGTACATACAAAGTTTTTAGTTTGTGCGCACGAACATATGAGTTTCACTTAACAGAGCCTCAAGGGCAAATTTTGAAAATTGAATAAAAAAAAACTAGATGACTGAGTATCAAAATTTTTAATGTGGATTAGTCCTCATCCCAAGTAGGTTAGATAGTATATAGCATGTACATACGAAGTTTTTAGTTTGTGCGCACGAACATATGAGTTTCACTTAACAGAGCCTCAAGGGCAAATATTGAAAATTGAATAAAAAAAAACTAGATGACTGAGTATCAAAATTTTTAATGTGGATTAGTCCTCATCCCAAGTAGGTTGGATAGTATATAGCATGTACATACGAAGTTTTTAGTTTGTGCGCACGAACATATGGGTTTCACTTAACAGAGCCTCAAGGGCAAATTTTGAAAATTGAATAAAAAAAAAACTAGATGACTGAGTATCAAAATTTTTAATGTGGATTAGTCCTCATCTCAAGTAGGTTGGATATTATATAGCATGTACATACGAAGTTTTTAGTTTGTGCGCACGAACATATGGGTTTCACTTAACAGAGCCTCAAGGGCAAATTTTGAAAATTGAATAAAAAAAAACTAGATGACTGAGTATCAAAATTTTTAATGTGGATTAGTCCTCATCCCAAGTAGGTTAGATAGTATATAGCATGTACATACGAAGTTTTTAGTTTGTGCGCACGAACATATGAGTTTCACTTAACAGAGCCTCAAGGGCAAATATTGAAAATTGAATAAAAAAAAACTAGATGACTGAGTATCAAAATTTTTTATGTGGATTAGTCCTCATCCTAAGTAGGTTGGATTGTATATAGCATGTACATACGAAGTATTTAGTTTGTGCGCACTAACATATGGGTTTCACTTAACATAGCCTCAAGGGCAAATTTTAAAAATTGAATAAAAAAAAAACTAGATGTCTCAGTATCAAAATTTTTAATGTGGATTAGTCCTCATCCCAAGTAGGTTGGATAGTATATAGCATGTACATACGAAGTATTTAGTTTGTGCGCACGAACATATGGGTTTCACTTAACAGAGCCTCAAGGGCAAATTTTGAAAATTGAATAAAAAAAAAACTAGATGACTGAGTATCAAAATTTTTAATGTGGATTAGTCCTCATCTCAAGTAGGTTGGATTGTATATAGCATGTACATACAAAGTTTTTAGTTTGTGCGCACGAACATATGAGTTTCACTTAACAGAGCCTCAAGGGCAAATTTTGAAAATTGAATAAAAAAAAACTAGATGACTGAGTATCAAAATTTTTAATGTGGATTAGTCCTCATCCCAAGTAGGTTAGATAGTATATAGCATGTACATACGAAGTTTTTAGTTTGTACGCACGAACATATGAGTTTCACTTAACAGAGCCTCAAGGGCAAATATTGAAAATTGAATAAAAAAAAACTAGATGACTGAGTATCAAAATTTTTTATGTGGATTAGTCCTCATCCTAAGTAGGTTGGATTGTATATAGCATGTACATACGAAGTATTTAGTTTGTGCGCACTAACATATGAGTTTCACTTAACAGAGCCTCAAGGGCAAATTTTGAAAATTGAATAAAAAAAAACTAGATGACTGAGTATCAAAATTTTTAATGTGGATTAGTCCTCATCCCAAGTAGGTTAGATAGTATATAGCATGTACATACGAAGTTTTTAGTTTGTGCGCACGAACATATGAGTTTCACTTAACAGAGCCTCAAGGGCAAATTTTGAAAATTGAATAAAAAAAAAACTAGATGACTGAGTATCAAAATTTTTAATGTGGATTAGTCCTCATCTCAAGTAGGTTGGATTGTATATAGCATGTACATACAAAGTTTTTAGTTTGTGCGCACGAACATATGGGTTTCACTTAACAGAGCCTCAAGGGCAAATATTGAAAATTGAATTAAAAAAAAACTAGACGACCCAGGATCAAAACTTTTTATGTATATTAGTCTTCATCCCAAGTAGGTTGCATTGTATATAGCATTTGCATACGAAATTTTTAGTTTGTGCGCACGAACATATGGGTTTCACTTAACAGAGCCTCAAGGGCAAATATTGAAAATTGATTTAAAAAAAAACTAGACGACCCAGGATCAAAATTTTTTTTGTGGATTAGTCCACATCCCAAGTAGGTTGGATAGTATATAGCATGTACATACGAAGTTTTTAGTTTGTGCGCACGAACATATGAGTTTCACTTAACAGAGCCTCAAGGGCAAAGATTGAAAATTGAATTAAGAAAAAACTATACGACCCAATATCAAAATTTTTTATGTGGATTAGTCCTCATCCTAAGTAGGTTGGATTGTATATAGCATGTACATACGAAGTATTTAGTTTGTGCGCACTAACATATGGGTTTCACTTAACATAGCCTCAAGGGCAAATTTTAAAAATTGAATAAAAAAAAAACTAGATGTCTCAGTATCAAAATTTTTAATGTGGATTAGTCCTCATCCCAAGTAGGTTGGATAGTATATAGCATGTACATACGAAGTATTTAGTTTGTGCGCACGAACATATGGGTTTCACTTAACAGAGCCTCAAGGGCAAATTTTGAAAATTGAATAAAAAAAAAACTAGATGACTGAGTATCAAAATTTTTAATGTGGATTAGTCCTCATCTCAAGTAGGTTGGATTGTATATAGCATGTACATACAAAGTTTTTAGTTTGTGCGCACGAACATATGAGTTTCACTTAACAGAGCCTCAAGGGCAAATTTTGAAAATTGAATAAAAAAAAACTAGATGACTGAGTATCAAAATTTTTAATGTGGATTAGTCCTCATCCCAAGTAGGTTAGATAGTATATAGCATGTACATACGAAGTTTTTAGTTTGTGCGCACGAACATATGAGTTTCACTTAACAGAGCCTCAAGGGCAAATATTGAAAATTGAATAAAAAAAAACTAGATGACTGAGTATCAAAATTTTTTATGTGGATTAGTCCTCATCCTAAGTAGGTTGGATTGTATATAGCATGTACATACGAAGTATTTAGTTTGTGCGCACTAACATATGGGTTTCACTTAACATAGCCTCAAGGGCAAATTTTGAAAATTGAATAAAAAAAAAACTAAATGACTGAGTATCAAAATTTTTAATGTGGATTAGTCCTCATCCCAAGTAGGTTGGATAGTATAAAGCATGTACATACGAAGTATTTAGTTTGTGCGCACGAACATATGGGTTTCACTTAACAGAGCCTCAAGGGCAAATATTGAAAATTGAATAAAAAAAAACTAGATGACTGAGTATCAAAATTTTTTATGTGGATTAGTCCTCATCCTAAGTAGGTTGGATTGTATATAGCATGTACATACAAAGTTTTTAGTTTGTGCGCACGAACATATGAGTTTCACTTAACAGAGCCTCAAGGGCAAATTTTGAAAATTGAATAAAAAAAAACTAGATGACTGAGTATCAAAATTTTTAATGTGGATTAGTCCTCATCCCAAGTAGGTTAGATAGTATATAGCATGTACATACGAAGTTTTTAGTTTGTGCGCACGAACATATGAGTTTCACTTAACAGAGCCTCAAGGGCAAATATTGAAAATTGAATAAAAAAAAACTAGATGACTGAGTATCAAAATTTTTAATGTGGATTAGTCCTCATCCCAAGTAGGTTGGATAGTATATAGCATGTACATACGAAGTTTTTAGTTTGTGCGCACGAACATATGGGTTTCACTTAACAGAGCCTCAAGGGCAAATTTTGAAAATTGAATAAAAAAAAAACTAGATGACTGAGTATCAAAATTTTTAATGTGGATTAGTCCTCATCTCAAGTAGGTTGGATTGTATATAGCATGTACATACAAAGTTTTTAGTTTGTGCGCACGAACATATGAGTTTCACTTAACAGAGCCTCAAGGGCAAATTTTGAAAATTGAATAAAAAAAAACTAGATGACTGAGTATCAAAATTTTTAATGTGGATTAGTCCTCATCCCAAGTAGGTTAGATAGTATATAGCATGTACATACGAAGTTTTTAGTTTGTGCGCACGAACATATGAGTTTCACTTAACAGAGCCTCAAGGGCAAATATTGAAAATTGAATAAAAAAAAACTAGATGACTGAGTATCAAAATTTTTTATGTGGATTAGTCCTCATCCTAAGTAGGTTGGATTGTATATAGCATGTACATACGAAGTATTTAGTTTGTGCGCACTAACATATGGGTTTCACTTAACATAGCCTCAAGGGCAAATTTTAAAAATTGAATAAAAAAAAAACTAGATGTCTCAGTATCAAAATTTTTAATGTGGATTAGTCCTCATCCCAAGTAGGTTGGATAGTATATAGCATGTACATACGAAGTATTTAGTTTGTGCGCACGAACATATGGGTTTCACTTAACAGAGCCTCAAGGGCAAATTTTGAAAATTGAATAAAAAAAAAACTAGATGACTGAGTATCAAAATTTTTAATGTGGATTAGTCCTCATCTCAAGTAGGTTGGATTGTATATAGCATGTACATACAAAGTTTTTAGTTTGTGCGCACGAACATATGAGTTTCACTTAACAGAGCCTCAAGGGCAAATTTTGAAAATTGAATAAAAAAAAACTAGATGACTGAGTATCAAAATTTTTAATGTGGATTAGTCCTCATCCCAAGTAGGTTAGATAGTATATAGCATGTACATACGAAGTTTTTAGTTTGTGCGCACGAACATATGAGTTTCACTTAACAGAGCCTCAAGGGCAAATATTGAAAATTGAATAAAAAAAAACTAGATGACTGAGTATCAAAATTTTTTATGTGGATTAGTCCTCATCCTAAGTAGGTTGGATTGTATATAGCATGTACATACGAAGTATTTAGTTTGTGCGCACTAACATATGAGTTTCACTTAACAGAGCCTCAAGGGCAAATTTTGAAAATTGAATAAAAAAAAACTAGATGACTGAGTATCAAAATTTTTAATGTGGATTAGTCCTCATCCCAAGTAGGTTAGATAGTATATAGCATGTACATACGAAGTTTTTAGTTTGTGCGCACGAACATATGAGTTTCACTTAACAGAGCCTCAAGGGCAAATATTGAAAATTGAATAAAAAAAAACTAGATGACTGAGTATCAAAATTTTTTATGTGGATTAGTCCTCATCCTAAGTAGGTTGGATTGTATATAGCATGTACATACAAAGTTTTTAGTTTGTGCGCACGAACATATGAGTTTCACTTAACAGAGCCTCAAGGGCAAATTTTGAAAATTGAATAAAAAAAAACTAGATGACTGAGTATCAAAATTTTTAATGTGGATTAGTCCTCATCCCAAGTAGGTTAGATAGTATATAGCATGTACATACGAAGTTTTTAGTTTGTGCGCACGAACATATGAGTTTCACTTAACAGAGCCTCAAGGGCAAATATTGAAAATTGAATAAAAAAAAACTAGATGACTGAGTATCAAAATTTTTAATGTGGATTAGTCCTCATCCCAAGTAGGTTGGATAGTATATAGCATGTACATACGAAGTTTTTAGTTTGTGCGCACGAACATATGGGTTTCACTTAACAGAGCCTCAAGGGCAAATATTGAAAATTGAATAAAAAAAAACTAGATGACTCAGTATCAAAATTTTTAATGTGGATTAGTCCTCATCCCAAGTAGGTTGGATAGTATAAAGCATGTACATACGAAGTATTTAGTTTGTGCGCACGAACATATGGGTTTCACTTAACAGAGCCTCAAGGGCAAATATTGAAAATTGAATTAAGAAAAAACTAGACGACCCAAGATCAAAATTTTTTATGTGGATTAGTCCTCATCTCAAGTAGGTTGAATAGTATGTAGCATTTCCATATGAAGTTATTAGTTTGGGCGCACTAACACATGAATTTCACTTAAGAGTGCCTCAAGGGCAAATTTTGAAAATTGAATTAAAAAAAAAAAGATGACTCAGGATCAAAATTTTTTATGTGGAATAGTCCTTATCTTAAGTAGGTTGGATTGTATATAGCATGTACATACGAAGTATTTAGTTTGTGCGCACGAACATATGGGTTTCACTTAACAGAGCCTCAAGGGCAAATATTGAAAATTGATTTAAAAAAAAACTAGACGACCCAGGATCAAAATTTTTTATGTGGATTAGTCCTCATCCCAAGTAGGTTGGATTGTACATAGCATGTGCATACGAAGTTTTTAGTTTGTGCGCACGAACATATGGGTTTCACTTAACAGAGCCTCAAGGGCAAATATTGAAAATTGATTTAAAAAAAAACTAGACGACCCAGGATCAAAATTTTTTATGTGGAATAGTTCCCATCTCAAGTAGGTTGGATTGTATATAGCATGTACATACGAAGTTTTTAGTTTGTGCGCACGAACATATGGGTTTCACTTAACAGAGCCTCAAGGGCAAATATTGAAAATTGATTTAAAAAAAAACTAGACGACCCAGGATCAAAATTTTTTATGTGGATTAGTCCACATCCCAAGTAGGTTGGATAGTATATAGCATGTACATACGAAGTTTTTAGTTTGTGCGCACGAACATATGAGTTTCACTTAACAGAGCCTCAAGGGCAAATATTGAAAATTGAATTAAGAAAAAACTATTCGACACAAGATCAAAATTTTTAATGTGGATTAGTCCTCATCCCAAGTAGGTTGGATTGTACATAGCATGTGCATACGAAGTTTTTAGTTTGTGCGCACGAACATATGGGTTTCACTTAACAGAGCCTCAAGGGCAAATTTTGAAAATTGAATTAAAAAAAAACTAGATGACTGAGTATCAAAATTTTTTATGTGGATTAGTCCTCATCTCAAGTAGGTTGGATTGTATATAGCATGTACATACAAAGTGTTTAGTTTGTGCGCACGAACATATGAGTTTCACTTAACAGAGCCTCAAGGGCAAATATTGAAAATTGATTTAAAAAAAAAACTAGATGACTGAGTATCAAAATTTTTAATATGGATTAGTCCACATCCCAAGTAGGTTGGATAGTATATAGCATGTACATACGAAGTTTTTAGTTTGTGCGCACGAACATATGGGTTTCACTTAACAGAGCCTCAAGGGCAAATTTTGAAAATTGAATAAAAAAAAAACTAGATGACTCAGTATCAAAATTTTTTATGTGGATTAGTCCTCATCCCAAGTAGGTTGGATAGTATAAAGCATGTACATACGAAGTATTTAGTTTGTGCGCACGAACATATGGGTTTCACTTAACAGAGCCTCAAGGGCAAATTTTGAAAATTGAATTAAAAAAAAACTAGATGACTGAGTATCAAAATTTTTTATGTGGATTAGTCCTCATCCTAAGTAGGTTGGATTGTATATAGCATGTACATACGAAGTATTTAGTTTGTGCGCACTAACATATGGGTTTCACTTAACATAGCCTCAAGGGCAAATTTTGAAAATTGAATAAAAAAAAAACTAGATGACTGAGTATCAAAATTTTTAATGTGGATTAGTCCTCATCCCAAGTAGGTTGGATAGTATATAGCATGTACATACGAAGTTTTTAGTTTGTGCGCACGAACATATGAGTTTCACTTAACAGAGCCTCAAGGGCAAATTTTGAAAATTGAATAAAAAAAAACTAGATGACTCAGTATCAAAATTTTTAATGTGGATTAGTCCTCATCCCAAGTAGGTTAGATAGTATAAAGCATGTACATACGAAGTTTTTAGTTTGTGCGCACGAACATATGAGTTTCACTTAACAGAGCCTCAAGGGCAAATATTGAAAATTGAATTAAGAAAAAACTAGACGACCCAAGATCAAAATTTTTTATGTGGATTAGTCCTCATCTCAAGTAGGTTGGATTGTATATAGCATGTACATACAAAGTGTTTAGTTTGTGCGCACGAACATATGAGTTTCACTTAACAGAGCCTCAAGGGCAAATATTGAAAATTGATTTAAAAAAAAAACTAGACGACCCAGGATCAAAATTTTTTATGTGGAATAGTTCTCATCTCAAGTAGGTTGGATTGTATATAGCATGTACATACGAAGTTTTTAGTTTGTGCGCACGAACATATGGGTTTCACTTAACAGAGCCTCAAGGGCAAATATTGAAAATTGAATTAAAAAAAAACTAGACGACCCAGGATCAAAACTTTTTATGTATATTAGTCTTCATCCCAAGTAGGTTGCATTGTATATAGCATTTGCATACGAAATTTTTAGTTTGTGCGCACGAACATATGGGTTTCACTTAACAGAGCCTCAAGGGCAAATATTGAAAATTGATTTAAAAAAAAACTAGACGACCCAGGATCAAAATTTTTTATGTGGATTAGTCCACATCCCAAGTAGGTTGGATAGTATATAGCATGTACATACGAAGTTTTTAGTTTGTGCGCACGAACATATGAGTTTCACTTAACAGAGCCTCAAGGGCAAATATTGAAAATTGAATTAAGAAAAAACTATACGACCCAATATCAAAATTTTTTATGTGGATTAGTCCTCATCCTAAGTAGGTTGGATTGTATATAGCATGTACATACGAAGTATTTAGTTTGTGCGCACTAACATATGGGTTTCACTTAACATAGCCTCAAGGGCAAATTTTAAAAATTGAATAAAAAAAAAACTAGATGTCTCAGTATCAAAATTTTTAATGTGGATTAGTCCTCATCCCAAGTAGGTTGGATTGTACATAGCATGTGCATACGAAGTTTTTAGTTTGTGCGCACGAACATATGGGTTTCACTTAACAGAGCCTCAAGGGCAAATATTGAAAATTGATTTAAAAAAAAACTAGACGACCCAGGATCAAAATTTTTTATGTGGAATAGTTCTCATCTCAAGTAGGTTGGATTGTATATAGCATGTACATACGAAGTTTTTAGTTTGTGCGCACGAACATATGGGTTTCACTTAACAGAGCCTCAAGGGCAAATATTGAAAATTGATTTAAAAAAAAACTAGACGACCCAGGATCAAAATTTTTTATGTGGAATAGTTCTCATCTCAAGTAGGTTGGATTGTATATAGCATGTACATACGAAGTTTTTAGTTTGTGCGCACGAACATATGGGTTTCACTTAACAGAGCCTCAAAGGCAAATATTGAAAATTGATTTAAAAAAAAACTAGACGACCCAGGATCAAAATTTTTTATGTGGATTAGTCCACATCCCAAGTAGGTTGGATAGTATATAGCATGTACATACGAAGTTTTTAGTTTGTGCGCACGAACATATGAGTTTCACTTAACAGAGCCTCAAGGGCAAATATTGAAAATTGAATTAAGAAAAAACTATACGACCCAATATCAAAATTTTTTATGTGGATTAGTCCTCATCCTAAGTAGGTTGGATTGTATATAGCATGTACATACGAAGTATTTAGTTTGTGCGCACTAACATATGGGTTTCACTTAACATAGCCTCAAGGGCAAATTTTAAAAATTGAATAAAAAAAAAACTAGATGTCTCAGTATCAAAATTTTTAATGTGGATTAGTCCTCATCCCAAGTAGGTTGGATTGTACATAGCATGTGCATACGAAGTTTTTAGTTTGTGCGCACGAACATATGGGTTTCACTTAACAGAGCCTCAAGGGCAAATATTGAAAATTGATTTAAAAAAAAACTAGACGACCCAGGATCAAAAATTTTTATGTGGATTAGTCCTCATCCCAAGTAGGTTGGATTGTACATAGCATGTGCATACGAAGTTTTTAGTTTGTGCGCACGAACATATGGGTTTCACTTAACAGAGCCTCAAGGGCAAATATTGAAAATTGAATAAAAAAAAAACTAGATGACTGAGTATCAAAATTTTTTATGTGGAATAGTCCTCATCCCAAGTAGGTTGGATAGTATATAGCATGTACATACGAAGTTTTTAGTTTGTGCGCACAAACATATGAGTTTCACTTAACAGAGCCTCAAGGGCAAATATTAAAAATTGAATTAAAAAAAAACTAGATGACTGAGTATCAAAATTTTTAATGTGGATTAGTCCACATCCCAAGTAGGTTGGATAGTATATAGCATGTACATACGAAGTTTTTAGTTTGTGCGCACGAACATATGGGTTTCACTTAACAGAGCCTCAAGGGCAAATTTTGAAAATTGAATAAAAAAAAAACTAGATGACTCAGTATCAAAATTTTTTATGTGGAATAGTTCATATCTCAAGTAGGTTGGATAGTATATAGCATGTACATACGAAGTATTTAGTTTGTGCGCACGAACATATGGGTTTCACTTAACAGAGCCTCAAGGGCAAATTTTGAAAATTGAATAAAAAAAAAACTAGATGACTGAGTATCAAAATTTTTAATGTGGATTAGTCCACATCCCAAGTAGGTTGGATAGTATATAGCATGTACATACGAAGTTTTTAGTTTGTGCGCACGAACATATGGGTTTCACTTAACAGAGCCTCAAGGGCAAATATTGAAAATTGATTTAAAAAAAAAACTAGACGACTTAGGATCAAAATTTTTTTTGTGTTCTCATCTCAAGTAGGTTGGATTGTATATAGCATGTATATGCGAAGTTTTTAGTTTGTGCGCACGAACATATGGGTTTCACTTAACAGAGCCTCAAGGGCAAATTTTGAAAATTGAATAAAAAAAAAACTAGATGACTCAGTATCAAAATTTTTTATGTGGATTAGTCCTCATCTCAAGTAGGTTGGATAGTATATAGCATGTACATACGAAGTTTTTAGTTTGTGCGCACGAACATATGAGTTTCACTTAACAGAGCCTCAAGGGCAAATATTGAAAATTGATTTAAAAAAAAAACTAGACGACTTAGGATCAAAATTTTTTATGTGGAATAGTTCTCATCTCAAGTAGGTTGGATTGTATATAGCATGTATATGCGAAGTTTTTAGTTTGTGCGCACGAACATATGAGTTTCACTTAACAGAGCCTCAAGGGCAAATATTGAAAATTGATTTAAAAAAAAAACTAGACGACCCAGGATCAAAATTTTTTATGTGGAATAGTTCATATCTCAAGTAGGTTGGATAGTATATTGCATGTACATACGAAGTATTTAGTTTGTGCGCACGAACATATGAGTTTCACTTAACAGAGCCTCAAGGGCAAATATTGAAAATTGATTTAAAAAAAAAACTAGACGACCCAGGATCAAAATTTTTTATGTGGAATAGTTCTCATCTCAAGTAGGTTGGATTGTATATAGCATGTACATACGAAGTTTTTAGTTTGTGCGCACGAACATATGAGTTTCACTTAACAGAGCCTCATATGGCAAATTTTGAAAATTGAATTAAAAAAAAACTAGACTAAAAACTATGTTCGTGCGTGGAATAGTCCTTATCTCAAGTAGGTTGGATTGTATATTGCATGTACATACGAAGTATTTAGTTTGTGCGCACGAACATATGGGTTTCACTTAACAGAGCCTCAAGGGCAAATATTGAAAATTGATTTAAAAAAAAACTAGACGACCCAGGATCAAAATTTTTTATGTGGATTAGTCCACATCCCAAGTAGGTTGGATAGTATATAGCATGTACATACGAAGTTTTTAGTTTGTGCGCACGAACATATGAGTTTCACTTAACAGAGCCTCATATGGCAAATTTTGAAAATTGAATAAAAAAAAAAACTAGACGACCCAGGATCAAAACTTTTTATGTGGAATAGTCCTCATCCTAAGTAGGTTGGATTGTATATATAGCATTTGCATACGAAATTTTTAGTTTGTGCGCACTAACTCATGAATTTCACTTAACAGAGCCTCAAGGGCAAATTTTGAAAATTGAATAAAAAAAAAACTAGATGACTGAGTATCAAAATTTTTTATGTGGAATAGTCCTCATCCCAAGTAGGTTAGATTGTACATAGCATGTACATACGAAGTTTTTAGTTTGTGCGCACGAACATATGGGTTTCACTTAACAGAGCCTCAAGGGCAAATATTGAAAATTGATTTAAAAAAAAACTAGACGACCCAGGATCAAAAATTTTTATGTGGATTAGTCCTCATCCCAAGTAGGTTGGATTGTACATAGCATGTGCATACGAAGTTTTTAGTTTGTGCGCACGAACATATGGGTTTCACTTAACAGAGCCTCAAGGGCAAATATTGAAAATTGAATAAAAAAAAAACTAGATGACTGAGTATCAAAATTTTTTATGTGGAATAGTCCTCATCCCAAGTAGGTTAGATTGTACATAGCATGTACATACGAAGTTTTTAGTTTGTGCGCACGAACATATGGGTTTCACTTAACAGAGCCTCAAGGGCAAATATTGAAAATTGATTTAAAAAAAAACTAGACGACCCAGGATCAAAATTTTTTATGTGGATTAGTCCACATCCCAAGTAGGTTGGATAGTATATAGCATGTACATACGAAGTTTTTAGTTTGTGCGCACGAACATATGAGTTTCACTTAACAGAGCCTCAAGGGCAAATATTGAAAATTGAATTAAGAAAAAACTATACGACCCAATATCAAAATTTTTAATGTGGATTAGTCCTCATCCCAAGTAGGTTGGATTGTACATAGCATGTGCATACGAAGTTTTTAGTTTGTGCGCACGAACATATGGGTTTCACTTAACAGAGCCTCAAGGGCAAATATTGAAAATTGATTTAAAAAAAAACTAGACGACCCAGGATCAATATTTTTTATGTGGAATAGTTCTCATCTTAAGTAGGTTGGATAGTATATAGCATGTACATACGAAGTTTTTAGTTTGTGCGCACGAACATATGAGTTTCACTTAACAGAGCCTCAAGGGCAAATATTGAAAATTGATTTAAAGAAAAAACTAGACGACCCAGGATCAAAATTTTTTATGTGGATTAGTCCTCATCCCAAGTAGGTTGGATAGTATATAGCATGTACATACGAAGTATTTAGTTTGTGCGCACGAACATATGGGTTTCACTTAACAGAGCCTCAAGGGCAAATATTGAAAATTGATTTAAAAAAAAACTAGACGACCCAGGATCAATATTTTTTATGTGGAATAGTTCTCATCTTAAGTAGGTTGGATAGTATATAGCATGTACATACGAAGTTTTTAGTTTGTGCGCACGAACATATGAGTTTCACTTAACAGAGCCTCATATGGCAAATTTTGAAAATTGAATAAAAAAAAAAACTAGACGACCCAGGATCAAAACTTTTTATGTGGAATAGTCCTCATCCTAAGTAGGTTGGATTGTATATATAGCATTTGCATACGAAGTTTTTAGTTTGTGCGCACGAACATATGGGTTTCTCTTAACAGAGCCTCAAGGGCAAATTTTGAAAATTGAATTTAAAAAAAACTAGACGACCCAGGATCAAAACATTTTATGTGGTTTAGTCCTCATCCCAAGTAGGTTAGATAGTATATAGCATGTACATACGAAGTTTTTAGTTTGTGCGCACGAACATATGAGTTTCACTTAACAGAGCCTCATATGGCAAATTTTGAAAATTGAATTAAAAAAAAACTAGACGACCCAGGATCAAAATTTTTTATGTGGATTAGTCCTCATCCTAAGTAGGTTGGATTGTATATAGCATGTACATACGAAGTATTTAGTTTGTGCGCACTAACATATGGGTTTCACTTAACATAGCCTCAAGGGCAAATTTTGAAAATTGAATAAAAAAAAAACTAGATGACTGAGTATCAAAATTTTTAATGTGGATTAGTCCTCATCCCAAGTAGGTTGGATAGTATATAGCATGTACATACGAAGTTTTTAGTTTGTGCGCACGAACATATGAGTTTCACTTAACAGAGCCTCAAGGGCAAATTTTGAAAATTGAATAAAAAAAAACTAGATGACTCAGTATCAAAATTTTTAATGTGGATTAGTCCTCATCCCAAGTAGGTTGGATAGTATATAGCATGTACATACGAAGTATTTAGTTTGTGCGCACGAACATATGGGTTTCACTTAACAGAGCCTCAAGGGCAAATTTTGAAAATTGAATTAAAAAAAAACTAGATGACTGAGTATCAAAATTTTTAATGTGGATTAGTCCTCATCTCAAGTAGGTTGGATTGTATATAGCATGTACATACAAAGTGTTTAGTTTGTGCGCACGAACATATGAGTTTCACTTAACAGAGCCTCAAGGGCAAATATTGAAAATTGATTTAAAAAAAAAACTAGACGACCCAGGATCAAAATTTTTTATGTGGAATAGTTCTCATCTCAAGTAGGTTGGATTGTATATAGCATGTACATACGAAGTTTTTAGTTTGTGCGCACGAACATATGGGTTTCACTTAACAGAGCCTCAAGGGCAAATATTGAAAATTGATTTAAAAAAAAACTAGACGACCCAGGATCAAAATTTTTTATGTGGAATAGTTCTCATCTTAAGTAGGTTGGATATTATATAGCATGTACATACGAAGTTTTTAGTTTGTGCGCACGAACATATGGGTTTCACTTAACAGAGCCTCAAGGGCAAATTTTGAAAATTGAATAAAAAAAAAACTATATGACTTAGTATCAAAATTTTTAATGTGGATTAGTCCACATCCCAAGTAGGTTGGATAGTATATAGCATGTACATACGAAGTTTTTAGTTTGTGCGCACGAACATATGAGTTTCACTTAACAGAGCCTCAAGGGCAAATATTGAAAATTGAATTAAGAAAAAACTATACGACCCAATATCAAAATTTTTTATGTGGATTAGTCCTCATCCTAAGTAGGTTGGATTGTATATAGCATGTACATACGAAGTATTTAGTTTGTGCGCACTAACATATGGGTTTCACTTAACATAGCCTCAAGGGCAAATTTTAAAAATTGAATAAAAAAAAAACTAGATGTCTCAGTATCAAAATTTTTAATGTGGATTAGTCCTCATCCCAAGTAGGTTGGATTGTACATAGCATGTGCATACGAAGTTTTTAGTTTGTGCGCACGAACATATGGGTTTCACTTAACAGAGCCTCAAGGGCAAATATTGAAAATTGATTTAAAAAAAAACTAGACGACCCAGGATCAATATTTTTTATGTGGAATAGTTCTCATCTTAAGTAGGTTGGATAGTATATAGCATGTACATACGAAGTTTTTAGTTTGTGCGCACGAACATATGAGTTTCACTTAACAGAGCCTCAAGGGCAAATATTGAAAATTGATTTAAAGAAAAAACTAGACGACCCAGGATCAAAATTTTTTATGTGGATTAGTCCTCATCCCAAGTAGGTTGGATTGTATATAGCATGTACATACGAAGTTTTTAGTTTGTGCGCATGAACATATGGGTTTCACTTAACAGAGCCTCAAGGGCAAATTTTGAAAATTGAATAAAAAAAAAACTAGATGACTGAGTATCAAAATTTTTTATGTGGAATAGTCCTCATCCCAAGTAGGTTAGATTGTACATAGCATGTACATACGAAGTTTTTAGTTTGTGCGCACGAACATATGAGTTTCACTTAACAGAGCCTCAAGGGCAAATATTGAAAATTGAATTAAGAAAAAACTATTCGACCCAAGATCAAAATTTTTTATGTGGATTAGTCCTCATCCCAAGTACGTTAGATTTCATATAGCATGTACATACAAAGTTATTAGTTTGGGCGCACTAACACATAAATTTCACTTAACCGAGCCTCATATTGCAAATTTTGAAAATTGAATTAAAAAAAAATTAGATGACTCAGGATCAAAATTTTTTATGTGGAATAGTCCTCATCCCAAGTAGGTTAGATTGTACATAGCATGTGCATACGAAATTTTTAGTTTGTGCGCACGAACATATGAGTTTCACTTAACAGAGCCTCAAGGGCATATATTGAAAATTAAATAAAAAAAAAAAACTAGATGACTCAGAATCAAAATTTTTAATGTGAATTAGTCCTCATCCCAAGTAGGTTGGATTGTATATAGCATGTACATACGAAGTTTTTAGTTTGTGCGCACGAACATATGAGTTTCACTTAACAGAGCCTCAAGGGCAAATATTGAAAATTGATTTAAAAAAAAAACTAGACGACCCAGGATCAAAATTTTTTATGTGGATTAGTCCTCATCCTAAGTAGGTTGGATTGTATATAGCATGTACATACGAAGTATTTAGTTTGTGCGCACTAACATATGGGTTTCACTTAACATAGCCTCAAGGGCAAATTTTAAAAATTGAATAAAAAAAAAACTAGATGTCTCAGTATCAAAATTTTTAATGTGGATTAGTCCTCATCCCAAGTAGGTTGGATTGTACATAGCATGTGCATACGAAGTTTTTAGTTTGTGCGCACGAACATATGGGTTTCACTTAACAGAGCCTCAAGGGCAAATATTGAAAATTGATTTAAAAAAAAACTAGACGACCCAGGATCAATATTTTTTATGTGGAATAGTTCTCATCTTAAGTAGGTTGGATAGTATATAGCATGTACATACGAAGTTTTTAGTTTGTGCGCACGAACATATGAGTTTCACTTAACAGAGCCTCAAGGGCAAATATTGAAAATTGAATTAAGAAAAAACTATACGACCCAATATCAAAATTTTTTATGTGGATTAGTCCTTATCCTAAGTAGGTTGGATTGTATATAGCATGTACATACGAAGTATTTAGTTTGTGCGCACTAACATATGGGTTTCACTTAACATAGCCTCAAGGGCAAATTTTAAAAATTGAATAAAAAAAAAACTAGATGTCTCAGTATCAAAATTTTTAATGTGGATTAGTCCTCATCCCAAGTAGGTTGGATTGTACATAGCATGTGCATACGAAGTTTTTAGTTTGTGCGCACGAACATATGGGTTTCACTTAACAGAGCCTCAAGGGCAAATATTGAAAATTGATTTAAAAAAAAACTAGACGACCCAGGATCAATATTTTTTATGTGGAATAGTTCTCATCTTAAGTAGGTTGGATAGTATATAGCATGTACATACGAAGTTTTTAGTTTGTGCGCACGAACATATGAGTTTCACTTAACAGAGCCTCAAGGGCAAATATTGAAAATTGATTTAAAAAAAAACTAGACGACCCAGGATCAAAATTTTTTATGTGGAATAGTCCTCATCCCAAGTAGGTTGGATAGTATAAAGCATGTACATACGAAGTATTTAGTTTGTGCGCACGAACATATGGGTTTCACTTAACAGAGCCTCAAGGGCAAATTTTGAAAATTGAATTAAAAAAAAACTAGATGACTGAGTATCAAAATTTTTTATGTGGATTAGTCCTCATCTCAAGTAGGTTGGATTGTATATAGCATGTACATACAAAGTGTTTAGTTTGTGCGCACGAACATATGAGTTTCACTTAACAGAGCCTCAAGGGCAAATATTGAAAATTGATTTAAAAAAAAAACTAGACGACCCAGGATCAAAATTTTTTATGTGGAATAGTTCTCATCTCAAGTAGGTTGGATTGTATATAGCATGTACATACGAAGTTTTTAGTTTGTGCGCACGAACATATGAGTTTCACTTAACAGAGCCTCAAAGGCAAATATTGAAAATTGAATTAAGAAAAAACTATACGACCCAATATCAAAATTTTTTATGTGGATTAGTCCTCATCCTAAGTAGGTTGGATTGTATATAGCATGTACATACGAAGTATTTAGTTTGTGCGCACTAACATATGGGTTTCACTTAACATAGCCTCAAGGGCAAATTTTAAAAATTGAATAAAAAAAAAACTAGATGTCTCAGTATCAAAATTTTTAATGTGGATTAGTCCTCATCCCAAGTAGGTTGGATTGTACATAGCATGTGCATACGAAGTTTTTAGTTTGTGCGCACGAACATATGGGTTTCACTTAACAGAGCCTCAAGGGCAAATATTGAAAATTGATTTAAAAAAAAACTAGACGACCCAGGATCAATATTTTTTATGTGGAATAGTTCTCATCTTAAGTAGGTTGGATAGTATATAGCATGTACATACGAAGTTTTTAGTTTGTGCGCACGAACATATGAGTTTCACTTAACAGAGCCTCAAGGGCAAATATTGAAAATTGATTTAAAAAAAAACTAGACGACCCAGGATCAAAATTTTTTATGTGGATTAGTCCTCATCCCAAGTAGGTTGGATTGTATATAGCATGTACATACGAAGTTTTTAGTTTGTGCGCATGAACATATGGGTTTCACTTAACAGAGCCTCAAGGGCAAATTTTGAAAATTGAATAAAAAAAAAACTAGATGACTGAGTATCAAAATTTTTAATGTGGATTAGTCCTCATCCCAAGTAGGTTGGATTGTACATAGCATGTGCATACGAAGTTTTTAGTTTGTGCGCACGAACATATGGGTTTCACTTAACAGAGCCTCAAGGGCAAATATTGAAAATTGATTTAAAAAAAAAACTAGACGACCCAGGATCAAAATTTTTTATGTGGAATAGTTCTCATCTCAAGTAGGTTGGATTGTATATAGCATGTACATACGAAGTTTTTAGTTTGTGCGCACGAACATATGAGTTTCACTTAACAGAGCCTCATATGGCAAATTTTGAAAATTGAATTAAAAAAAAACTAGACGACCCAGGATCAAAATTTTTTATGTGGAATAGTTCTCATCTCAAGTAGGTTGGATAGTATATTGCATGTACATACGAAGTATTTAGTTTGTGCGCACGAACATATGGGTTTCACTTAACAGAGCCTCAAAGGCAAATATTGAAAATTGATTTAAAAAAAAACTAGACGACCCAGGATCAAAATTTTTTATGTGGATTAGTCCACATCCCAAGTAGGTTGGATAGTATATAGCATGTACATACGAAGTTTTTAGTTTGTGCGCACGAACATATGAGTTTCACTTAACAGAGCCTCAAAGGCAAATATTGAAAATTGAATTAAGAAAAAACTATACGACCCAATATCAAAATTTTTTATGTGGATTAGTCCTCATCCTAAGTAGGTTGGATTGTATATAGCATGTACATACGAAGTATTTAGTTTGTGCGCACTAACATATGGGTTTCACTTAACATAGCCTCAAGGGCAAATTTTAAAAATTGAATAAAAAAAAAACTAGATGACTGAGTATCAAAATTTTTAATGTGGATTAGTCCTCATCCCAAGTAGGTTGGATTGTACATAGCATGTGCATACGAAGTTTTTAGTTTGTGCGCACGAACATATGGGTTTCACTTAACAGAGCCTCAAGGGCAAATATTGAAAATTGATTTAAAAAAAAACTAGACGACCCAGGATCAATATTTTTTATGTGGAATAGTTCTCATCTTAAGTAGGTTGGATAGTATATAGCATGTACATACGAAGTTTTTAGTTTGTGCGCACGAACATATGAGTTTCACTTAACAGAGCCTCAAGGGCAAATATTGAAAATTGAATTAAGAAAAAACTATACGACCCAATATCAAAATTTTTTATGTGGATTAGTCCTTATCCTAAGTAGGTTGGATTGTATATAGCATGTACATACGAAGTATTTAGTTTGTGCGCACTAACATATGGGTTTCACTTAACATAGCCTCAAGGGCAAATTTTAAAAATTGAATAAAAAAAAAACTAGATGTCTCAGTATCAAAATTTTTAATGTGGATTAGTCCTCATCCCAAGTAGGTTGGATTGTACATAGCATGTGCATACGAAGTTTTTAGTTTGTGCGCACGAACATATGGGTTTCACTTAACAGAGCCTCAAGGGCAAATATTGAAAATTGATTTAAAAAAAAACTAGACGACCCAGGATCAATATTTTTTATGTGGAATAGTTCTCATCTTAAGTAGGTTGGATAGTATATAGCATGTACATACGAAGTTTTTAGTTTGTGCGCACGAACATATGAGTTTCACTTAACAGAGCCTCAAGGGCAAATATTGAAAATTGATTTAAAAAAAAACTAGACGACCCAGGATCAAAATTTTTTATGTGGAATAGTCCTCATCCCAAGTAGGTTGGATAGTATAAAGCATGTACATACGAAGTATTTAGTTTGTGCGCACGAACATATGGGTTTCACTTAACAGAGCCTCAAGGGCAAATTTTGAAAATTGAATTAAAAAAAAACTAGATGACTGAGTATCAAAATTTTTTATGTGGATTAGTCCTCATCTCAAGTAGGTTGGATTGTATATAGCATGTACATACAAAGTGTTTAGTTTGTGCGCACGAACATATGAGTTTCACTTAACAGAGCCTCAAGGGCAAATATTGAAAATTGATTTAAAAAAAAAACTAGACGACCCAGGATCAAAATTTTTTATGTGGAATAGTTCTCATCTCAAGTAGGTTGGATTGTATATAGCATGTACATACGAAGTTTTTAGTTTGTGCGCACGAACATATGAGTTTCACTTAACAGAGCCTCATATGGCAAATTTTGAAAATTGAATTAAAAAAAAACTAGACGACCCAGGATCAAAATTTTTTATGTGGAATAGTTCTCATCTCAAGTAGGTTGGATAGTATATTGCATGTACATACGAAGTATTTAGTTTGTGCGCACGAACATATGGGTTTCACTTAACAGAGCCTCAAAGGCAAATATTGAAAATTGATTTAAAAAAAAACTAGACGACCCAGGATCAAAATTTTTTATGTGGATTAGTCCACATCCCAAGTAGGTTGGATAGTATATAGCATGTACATACGAAGTTTTTAGTTTGTGCGCACGAACATATGAGTTTCACTTAACAGAGCCTCAAAGGCAAATATTGAAAATTGAATTAAGAAAAAACTATACGACCCAATATCAAAATTTTTTATGTGGATTAGTCCTCATCCTAAGTAGGTTGGATTGTATATAGCATGTACATACGAAGTATTTAGTTTGTGCGCACTAACATATGGGTTTCACTTAACATAGCCTCAAGGGCAAATTTTAAAAATTGAATAAAAAAAAAACTAGATGTCTCAGTATCAAAATTTTTAATGTGGATTAGTCCTCATCCCAAGTAGGTTGGATTGTACATAGCATGTGCATACGAAGTTTTTAGTTTGTGCGCACGAACATATGGGTTTCACTTAACAGAGCCTCAAGGGCAAATATTGAAAATTGATTTAAAAAAAAACTAGACGACCCAGGATCAATATTTTTTATGTGGAATAGTTCTCATCTTAAGTAGGTTGGATAGTATATAGCATGTACATACGAAGTTTTTAGTTTGTGCGCACGAACATATGAGTTTCACTTAACAGAGCCTCAAGGGCAAATATTGAAAATTGATTTAAAAAAAAACTAGACGACCCAGGATCAAAATTTTTTATGTGGATTAGTCCTCATCCCAAGTAGGTTGGATTGTATATAGCATGTACATACGAAGTATTTAGTTTGTGCGCACTAACATATGGGTTTCACTTAACATAGCCTCAAGGGCAAATTTTAAAAATTGAATAAAAAAAAAACTAGATGTCTCAGTATCAAAATTTTTAATGTGGATTAGTCCTCATCCCAAGTAGGTTGGATTGTACATAGCATGTGCATACGAAGTTTTTAGTTTGTGCGCACGAACATATGGGTTTCACTTAACAGAGCCTCAAGGGCAAATATTGAAAATTGATTTAAAAAAAAACTAGACGACCCAGGATCAATATTTTTTATGTGGAATAGTTCTCATCTCAAGTAGGTTGGATTGTATATAGCATGTACATACGAAGTTTTTAGTTTGTGCGCACGAACATATGGGTTTCACTTAACAGAGCCTCAAGGGCAAATTTTGAAAATTGAATAAAAAAAAAACTAGATGACTGAGTATCAAAATTTTTTATGTGGAATAGTCCTCATCCCAAGTAGGTTAGATTGTACATAGCATGTACATACGAAGTTTTTAGTTTGTGCGCATGAACATATGGGTTTCACTTAACAGAGCCTCAAGGGCAAATTTTGAAAATTGAATAAAAAAAAAACTAGATGACTGAGTATCAAAATTTTTTATGTGGAATAGTCCTCATCCCAAGTAGGTTAGATTGTACATAGCATGTACATACGAAGTTTTTAGTTTGTGCGCACGAACATATGAGTTTCACTTAACAGAGCCTCAAGGGCAAATATTGAAAATTGATTTAAAAAAAAAACTAGACGACCCAGGATCAAAATTTTTTATGTGGATTAGTCCACATCCCAAGTAGGTTGGATAGTATATAGCATGTACATACGAAGTATTTAGTTTGTGCGCACTAACATATGGGTTTCACTTAACATAGCCTCAAGGGCAAATTTTAAAAATTGAATAAAAAAAAAACTAGATGACTGAGTATCAAAATTTTTAATGTGGATTAGTCCTCATCCCAAGTAGGTTGGATTGTACATAGCATGTGCATACGAAGTTTTTAGTTTGTGCGCACGAACATATGGGTTTCACTTAACAGAGCCTCAAGGGCAAATTTTGAAAATTGAATAAAAAAAAAACTAGATGACTGAGTATCAAAATTTTTAATGTGGATTAGTCCTCATCCCAAGTAGGTTGGATTGTACATAGCATGTGCATACGAAGTTTTTAGTTTGTGCGCACGAACATATGGGTTTCACTTAACAGAGCCTCAAGGGCAAATATTGAAAATTGATTTAAAAAAAAACTAGACGACCCAGGATCAATATTTTTTATGTGGAATAGTTCTCATCTCAAGTAGGTTGGATTGTATATAGCATGTACATACGAAGTTTTTAGTTTGTGCGCATGAACATATGGGTTTCACTTAACAGAGCCTCAAGGGCAAATTTTGAAAATTGAATAAAAAAAAAACTAGATGACTGAGTATCAAAATTTTTTATGTGGAATAGTCCTCATCCCAAGTAGGTTAGATTGTACATAGCATGTACATACGAAGTTTTTAGTTTGTGCGCACGAACATATGAGTTTCACTTAACAGAGCCTCAAGGGCAAATATTGAAAATTGATTTAAAAAAAAAACTAGACGACCCAGGATCAAAATTTTTTATGTGGATTAGTCCACATCCCAAGTAGGTTGGATAGTATATAGCATGTACATACGAAGTATTTAGTTTGTGCGCACTAACATATGGGTTTCACTTAACATAGCCTCAAGGGCAAATTTTAAAAATTGAATAAAAAAAAAACTAGATGTCTCAGTATCAAAATTTTTAATGTGGATTAGTCCTCATCCCAAGTAGGTTGGATTGTACATAGCATGTGCATACGAAGTTTTTAGTTTGTGCGCACGAACATATGGGTTTCACTTAACAGAGCCTCAAGGGCAAATATTGAAAATTGATTTAAAAAAAAACTAGACGACCCAGGATCAATATTTTTTATGTGGAATAGTTCTCATCTTAAGTAGGTTGGATTGTATATAGCATGTACATACGAAGTATTTAGTTTGTGCGGACTAACATATGGGTTTCACTTAACATAGCCTCAAGGGCAAATTTTAAAAATTGAATAAAAAAAAAACTAGATGTCTCAGTATCAAAATTTTTAATGTGGATTAGTCCTCATCCCAAGTAGGTTGGATTGTACATAGCATGTGCATACGAAGTTTTTAGTTTGTGCGCACGAACATATGGGTTTCACTTAACAGAGCCTCAAGGGCAAATATTGAAAATTGATTTAAAAAAAAACTAGACGACCCAGGATCAATATTTTTTATGTGGAATAGTTCTCATCTTAAGTAGGTTGGATAGTATATAGCATGTACATACGAAGTTTTTAGTTTGTGCGCACGAACATATGAGTTTCACTTAACAGAGCCTCAAGGGCAAATATTGAAAATTGAATTAAGAAAAAACTATACGACCCAATATCAAAATTTTTTATGTGGATTAGTCCTTATCCTAAGTAGGTTGGATTGTATATAGCATGTACATACGAAGTATTTAGTTTGTGCGCACTAACATATGGGTTTCACTTAACATAGCCTCAAGGGCAAATTTTAAAAATTGAATAAAAAAAAAACTAGATGTCTCAGTATCAAAATTTTTAATGTGGATTAGTCCTCATCCCAAGTAGGTTGGATTGTACATAGCATGTGCATACGAAGTTTTTAGTTTGTGCGCACGAACATATGGGTTTCACTTAACAGAGCCTCAAGGGCAAATATTGAAAATTGATTTAAAAAAAAACTAGACGACCCAGGATCAATATTTTTTATGTGGAATAGTTCTCATCTTAAGTAGGTTGGATAGTATATAGCATGTACATACGAAGTTTTTAGTTTGTGCGCACGAACATATGAGTTTCACTTAACAGAGCCTCAAGGGCAAATATTGAAAATTGATTTAAAAAAAAACTAGACGACCCAGGATCAAAATTTTTTATGTGGAATAGTCCTCATCCCAAGTAGGTTGGATAGTATAAAGCATGTACATACGAAGTATTTAGTTTGTGCGCACGAACATATGGGTTTCACTTAACAGAGCCTCAAGGGCAAATTTTGAAAATTGAATTAAAAAAAAACTAGATGACTGAGTATCAAAATTTTTTATGTGGATTAGTCCTCATCTCAAGTAGGTTGGATTGTATATAGCATGTACATACAAAGTGTTTAGTTTGTGCGCACGAACATATGAGTTTCACTTAACAGAGCCTCAAGGGCATATATTGAAAATTAAATAAAAAAAAAAAACTAGATGACTCAGAATCAAAATTTTTAATGTGAATTAGTCCTCATCCCAAGTAGGTTGGATTGTACATAGCATGTGCATACGAAGTTTTTAGTTTGTGCGCACGAACATATGGGTTTCACTTAACAGAGCCTCAAGGGCAAATATTGAAAATTGATTTAAAAAAAAACTAGACGACCCAGGATCAATATTTTTTATGTGGAATAGTTCTCATCTTAAGTAGGTTGGATAGTATATAGCATGTACATACGAAGTTTTTAGTTTGTGCGCACGAACATATGAGTTTCACTTAACAGAGCCTCAAGGGCAAATATTGAAAATTGATTTAAAGAAAAAACTAGACGACCCAGGATCAAAATTTTTTATGTGGATTAGTCCTCATCCCAAGTAGGTTGGATTGTATATAGCATGTACATACGAAGTTTTTAGTTTGTGCGCACGAACATATGGGTTTCACTTAACAGAGCCTCAAGGGCAAATTTTGAAAATTGAATAAAAAAAAACTAGATGACTGAGTATCAAAATTTTTTATGTGGAATAGTCCTCATCCCAAGTAGGTTAGATTGTACATAGCATGTACATACGAAGTTTTTAGTTTGTGCGCACGAACATATGAGTTTCACTTAACAGAGCCTCAAGGGCAAATATTGAAAATTGAATAAAAAAAAACTAGATGACTGAGTATCAAAATTTTTTATGTGGATTAGTCCACATCCCAAGTAGGTTGGATAGTATAAAGCATGTACATACGAAGTTTTTAGTTTGTGCGCACGAACATATGGGTTTCACTTAACAGAGCCTCAAGGGCAAATATTGAAAATTGATTTAAAAAAAAACTAGACGACCCAGGATCAAAATTTTTTATGTGGAATAGTTCTCATCTTAAGTAGGTTGGATATTATATAGCATGTACATACGAAGTTTTTAGTTTGTGCGCACGAACATATGGGTTTCACTTAACAGAGCCTCAAGGGCAAATTTTGAAAATTGAATAAAAAAAAAACTATATGACTTAGTATCAAAATTTTTAATGTGGATTAGTCCACATCCCAAGTAGGTTGGATAGTATATAGCATGTACATACGAAGTTTTTAGTTTGTGCGCACGAACATATGGGTTTCTCTTAACAGAGCCTCAAGGGCAAATTTTGAAAATTGAATAAAAAAAAAAACTAGATAACTGAGTATCAAAATTTTTAATGTGGATTAGTCCACATCCCAAGTAGGTTGGATAGTATATAGCATGTACATATGAAGTTTTTAGTTTGTGCGCACGAACATATGAGTTTCACTTAACAGAGCCTCAAGGGCAAATATTGAAAATTGAATTAAGAAAAAACTATACGACCCAATATCAAATTTTTTTATGTGGATTAGTCCTCATCCTAAGTAGGTTGGATTGTATATAGCATGTACATACGAAGTATTTAGTTTGTGCGCACTAACATATGGGTTTCACTTAACATAGCCTCAAGGGCAAATTTTGAAAATTGAATAAAAAAAAAACTAGATGACTGAGTATCAAAATTTTTAATGTGGATTAGTCCTCATCCCAAGTAGGTTGGATAGTATATAGCATGTACATACGAAGTTTTTAGTTTGTGCGCACGAACATATGAGTTTCACTTAACAGAGCCTCAAGGGCAAATTTTGAAAATTGAATAAAAAAAAACTAGATGACTGAGTATCAAAATTTTTAATGTGGATTAGTCCTCATCCCAAGTAGGTTGGATAGTATATAGCATGTACATACGAAGTATTTAGTTTGTGCGCACGAACATATGGGTTTCACTTAACAGAGCCTTAAGGGCAAATTTTGAAAATTGAATTAAAAAAAAACTAGATGACTGAGTATCAAAATTTTTTATGTGGATTAGTCCTCATCTTAAGTAGGTTGGATTGTATATAGCATGTACATACAAAGTGTTTAGTTTGTGCGCACGAACATATGAGTTTCACTTAACAGAGCCTCAAGGGCAAATATTGAAAATTGATTTAAAAAAAAAACTAGACGACCCAGGATCAAAATTTTTTATGTGGAATAGTTCTCATCTCAAGTAGGTTGGATTGTATATAGCATGTACATACGAAGTTTTTAGTTTGTGCGCACGAACATATGGGTTTCACTTAACAGAGCCTCAAGGGCAAATATTGAAAATTGATTTAAAAAAAAACTAGACGACCCAGGATCAAAATTTTTTATGTGGAATAGTTCTCATCTCAAGTAGGTTGGATTGTATATAGCATGTACATACGAAGTTTTTAGTTTGTGCGCACGAACATATGGGTTTCACTTAACAGAGCCTCAAAGGCAAATATTGAAAATTGATTTAAAAAAAAACTAGACGACCCAGGATCAAAATTTTTTATGTGGATTAGTCCACATCCCAAGTAGGTTGGATAGTATATAGCATGTACATACGAAGTTTTTAGTTTGTGCGCACGAACATATGAGTTTCACTTAACAGAGCCTCAAGGGCAAATATTGAAAATTGAATTAAGAAAAAACTATACGACCCAATATCAAAATTTTTTATGTGGATTAGTCCTCATCTTAAGTAGGTTGGATTGTATATAGCATGTACATACGAAGTATTTAGTTTGTGCGCACTAACATATGGGTTTCACTTAACATAGCCTCAAGGGCAAATTTTGAAAATTGAATAAAAAAAAAACTAGATGTCTCAGTATCAAAATTTTTAATGTGGATTAGTCCTCATCCCAAGTAGGTTGGATTGTACATAGCATGTGCATACGAAGTTTTTAGTTTGTGCGCACGAACATATGGGTTTCACTTAACAGAGCCTCAAGGGCAAATATTGAAAATTGATTTAAAAAAAAACTAGACGACCCAGGATCAATATTTTTTATGTGGAATAGTTCTCATCTTAAGTAGGTTGGATAGTATATAGCATGTACATACGAAGTTTTTAGTTTGTGCGCACGAACATATGAGTTTCACTTAACAGAGCCTCAAGGGCAAATATTGAAAATTGATTTAAAGAAAAAACTAGACGACCCAGGATCAAAATTTTTTATGTGGATTAGTCCTCATCCCAAGTAGGTTGGATTGTATATAGCATGTACATACGAAGTTTTTAGTTTGTGCGCACGAACATATGGGTTTCACTTAACAGAGCCTCAAGGGCAAATTTTGAAAATTGAATAAAAAAAAAACTAGATGACTGAGTATCAAAATTTTTTATGTGGATTAGTCCACATCCCAAGTAGGTTGGATAGTATATAGCATGTACATATGAAGTTTTTAGTTTGTGCGCACGAACATATGAGTTTCACTTAACAGAGCCTCAAGGGCAAATATTGAAAATTGAATTAAGAAAAAACTATACGACCCAATATCAAATTTTTTTATGTGGATTAGTCCTCATCCTAAGTAGGTTGGATTGTATATAGCATGTACATACGAAGTTTTTAGTTTGTGCGCACGAACATATGGGTTTCTCTTAACAGAGCCTCAAGGGCAAATTTTGAAAATTGAATAAAAAAAAAAACTAGATAACTGAGTATCAAAATTTTTAATGTGGATTAGTCCACATCCCAAGTAGGTTGGATAGTATATAGCATGTACATATGAAGTTTTTAGTTTGTGCGCACGAACATATGAGTTTCACTTAACAGAGCCTCAAGGGCAAATATTGAAAATTGAATTAAGAAAAAACTATACGACCCAATATCAAATTTTTTTATGTGGATTAGTCCTCATCCTAAGTAGGTTGGATTGTATATAGCATGTACATACGAAGTATTTAGTTTGTGCGCACTAACATATGGGTTTCACTTAACATAGCCTCAAGGGCAAATTTTGAAAATTGAATAAAAAAAAAACTAGATGACTGAGTATCAAAATTTTTAATGTGGATTAGTCCTCATCCCAAGTAGGTTGGATAGTATATAGCATGTACATACGAAGTTTTTAGTTTGTGCGCACGAACATATGAGTTTCACTTAACAGAGCCTCAAGGGCAAATTTTGAAAATTGAATAAAAAAAAACTAGATGACTGAGTATCAAAATTTTTAATGTGGATTAGTCCTCATCCCAAGTAGGTTGGATAGTATATAGCATGTACATACGAAGTATTTAGTTTGTGCGCACGAACATATGGGTTTCACTTAACAGAGCCTTAAGGGCAAATTTTGAAAATTGAATTAAAAAAAAACTAGATGACTGAGTATCAAAATTTTTTATGTGGATTAGTCCTCATCTTAAGTAGGTTGGATTGTATATAGCATGTACATACAAAGTGTTTAGTTTGTGCGCACGAACATATGAGTTTCACTTAACAGAGCCTCAAGGGCAAATATTGAAAATTGATTTAAAAAAAAAACTAGACGACCCAGGATCAAAATTTTTTATGTGGAATAGTTCTCATCTCAAGTAGGTTGGATTGTATATAGCATGTACATACGAAGTTTTTAGTTTGTGCGCACGAACATATGGGTTTCACTTAACAGAGCCTCAAGGGCAAATATTGAAAATTGATTTAAAAAAAAACTAGACGACCCAGGATCAAAATTTTTTATGTGGAATAGTTCTCATCTCAAGTAGGTTGGATTGTATATAGCATGTACATACGAAGTTTTTAGTTTGTGCGCACGAACATATGGGTTTCACTTAACAGAGCCTCAAAGGCAAATATTGAAAATTGATTTAAAAAAAAACTAGACGACCCAGGATCAAAATTTTTTATGTGGATTAGTCCACATCCCAAGTAGGTTGGATAGTATATAGCATGTACATACGAAGTTTTTAGTTTGTGCGCACGAACATATGAGTTTCACTTAACAGAGCCTCAAGGGCAAATATTGAAAATTGAATTAAGAAAAAACTATACGACCCAATATCAAAATTTTTTATGTGGATTAGTCCTCATCTTAAGTAGGTTGGATTGTATATAGCATGTACATACGAAGTATTTAGTTTGTGCGCACTAACATATGGGTTTCACTTAACATAGCCTCAAGGGCAAATTTTGAAAATTGAATAAAAAAAAAACTAGATGTCTCAGTATCAAAATTTTTAATGTGGATTAGTCCTCATCCCAAGTAGGTTGGATTGTACATAGCATGTGCATACGAAGTTTTTAGTTTGTGCGCACGAACATATGGGTTTCACTTAACAGAGCCTCAAGGGCAAATATTGAAAATTGATTTAAAAAAAAACTAGACGACCCAGGATCAATATTTTTTATGTGGAATAGTTCTCATCTTAAGTAGGTTGGATAGTATATAGCATGTACATACGAAGTTTTTAGTTTGTGCGCACGAACATATGAGTTTCACTTAACAGAGCCTCAAGGGCAAATATTGAAAATTGATTTAAAGAAAAAACTAGACGACCCAGGATCAAAATTTTTTATGTGGATTAGTCCTCATCCCAAGTAGGTTGGATTGTATATAGCATGTACATACGAAGTTTTTAGTTTGTGCGCACGAACATATGGGTTTCACTTAACAGAGCCTCAAGGGCAAATTTTGAAAATTGAATAAAAAAAAAACTAAATGACTGAGTATCAAAATTTTTTATGTGGATTAGTCCACATCCCAAGTAGGTTGGATAGTATATAGCATGTACATACGAAGTTTTTAGTTTGTGCGCACGAACATATGAGTTTCACTTAACAGAGCCTCAAGGGCAAATATTGAAAATTGAATTAAGAAAAAACTATTCGACCCAAGATCAAAATTTTTTATGTGGATTAGTCCTCATCCCAAGTACGTTAGATTTCATATAGCATGTACATACAAAGTTATTAGTTTGGGCGCACTAACACATAAATTTCACTTAACCGAGCCTCATATTGCAAATTTTGAAAATTGAATTAAAAAAAAATTAGATGACTCAGGATCAAAATTTTTTATGTGGAATAGTCCTCATCCCAAGTAGGTTAGATTGTACATAGCATGTGCATACGAAATTTTTAGTTTGTGCGCACGAACATATGAGTTTCACTTAACAGAGCCTCAAGGGCATATATTGAAAATTAAATAAAAAAAAAAAACTAGATGACTCAGAATCAAAATTTTTAATGTGAATTAGTCCTCATCCCAAGTAGGTTGGATTGTATATAGCATGTACATACGAAGTTTTTAGTTTGTGCGCACGAACATATGAGTTTCACTTAACAGAGCCTCAAGGGCAAATATTGAAAATTGATTTAAAAAAAAAACTAGACGACCCAGGATCAAAATTTTTAATGTGGATTAGTCCTCATCCCAAGTAGGTTGGATTGTATATAGCATGTACATACGAAGTTTTTAGTTTGTGCGCACGAACATATGAGTTTCACTTAACAGAGCCTCAAGGGCAAATATTGAAAATTGATTTAAAGAAAAAACTAGATGACTGAGTATCAAAATTTTTAATGTGGATTAGTCCACATCTCAAGTAGGTTGGATTGTATATAGCATGTACATACGAAGTTTTTAGTTTGTGCGCACTAACATATGGTTTTCACTTAACAGAGCCTCAAGGGCACATTTTGAAAATTGAATAAAAAAAAAATTAGATGACTCAGGATCAAAATTTTTTATGTGGAATAGTTCTCATCTCAAGTAGGTTGGATAGTATATTGCATGTACATACGAAGTATTTAGTTTGTGCGCACGAACATATGAGTTTCACTTAACAGAGCCTCAAGGGCAAATATTGAAAATTGAATTAAGAAAAAACTATTCGACACAAGATCAAAATTTTTTATGTGGATTATTCCTTATCCCAAGTACGTTAGATTTCATATAGCATGTACATACAAAGTTATTAGTTTGGGCGCACTAACACATAAATTTCACTTAACCGAGCCTCATATTGCAAATTTTGAAAATTGAATTAAAAAAAACTTAGATGACTCTGGATCAAAATTTTTTATGTGGAATAGTCCTCATCCCAAGTAGGTTAGATTGTACATAGCATGTGCATACGAAGTTTTTAGTTTGTGCGCACGAACATATGAGTTTCACTTAACAGAGCCTCATATGGCAAATTTTGAAAATTGAATTAAAAAAAAACTAGACGACCCAGGATCAAAATTTTTTATGTGCACTAGTCCTCATCTAACGTAGGTTGAATAGTATGTAGCATTTCCATATGAAGTTATTAGTTTGGGCGCACTAACACATGAATTTCACTTAAGAGTGCCTCAAGGGCAAATTTTGAAAATTGAATTAAAAAAAAAAAGATGACTCAGGATCAAAATTTTTTATGTGGAATAGTCCTTATCTTAAGTAGGTTGGATTGTATATAGCATGTACATACGAAGTATTTAGTTTGTGCGCACGAACATATGAGTTTCACTTAACAGAGCCTCAAGGGCAAATTTTGAAAATTGTATTTAAAAAAAACTATTCGACCCAAGATCAAAATTTTTTATGTGGATTAGTCCTTATCCCAAGTACGTTAGATTTCATATAGCATGTACATACAAAGTTATTAGTTTTGGCGCACTAACACATAAATTTCACTTAACCGAGCCTCATATTGCAAATTTTGAAAATTGAATTAAAAAAAAATTAGATGACTCAGGATCAAAATTTTTTATGTGGAATAGTCCTCATCCCAAGTAGGTTAGATTGTACATAGCATGTGCATACGAAGTTTTTAGTTTGTGCGCACGAACATATGAGTTTCACTTAACAGAGCCTCATATGGCAAATTTTGAAAATTGAATTAAAAAAAAACTAGACGACCCAGGATCAAAATTTTTTATGTGCACTAGTCCTCATCTAACGTAGGTTGAATAGTATGTAGCATTTCCATATGAAGTTATTAGTTTGGGCGCACTAACACATGAATTTCACTTAAGAGTGCCTCAAGGGCAAATTTTGAAAATTGAATTAAAAAAAAAAAGATGACTCAGGATCAAAATTTTTTATGTGGAATAGTCCTTATCTCAAGTAGTTTGGATTGTATATAGCATGTACATACGAAGTTTTTAGTTTGTGCGCACGAACATATGGGTTTCACTTAACAGAGCCTCATATTGCAAATTTTGAAAATTGAATTTAAAAAAAACTAGACGATCCAGGATCAAAACTTTTTATGTGGTTTAGTCCTCATCCCAAGTAGGTTAGATAGTATATAGCATGTACATACGAAGTTTTTAGTTTGTGCGCACGAACATATGAGTTTCACTTAACAGAGCCTCATATGGCAAATATTGAAAATTGATTTAAAAAAAAAAAGATGACTCAGGATCAAAATTTTTTATGTGGAATAGTTCTCATCCCAAGTAGGTTGGATAGTATATAGCATGTACATACAAAGTATTTAGTTTGTGCGCACGAACATATGGGTTTCACTTAACAGAGCCTCAAGGGCAAATATTGAAAATTGATTTAAAAAAAAACTAGACGACCCAGGATCAATATTTTTTATGTGGAATAGTTCTCATCTTAAGTAGGTTGGATAGTATATAGCATGTACATACGAAGTTTTTAGTTTGTGCGCACGAACATATGAGTTTCACTTAACAGAGCCTCATATGGCAAATTTTGAAAATTGAATTAAAAAAAAACTAGACGACCCAGGATCAAAATTTTTTATGTGCACTAGTCCTCATCTAACGTAGGTTGAATAGTATGTAGCATTTTCATATGAAGTTATTAGTTTGGGCGCACTAACACATGAATTTCACTTAAGAGTGCCTCAAGGGCAAATTTTGAAAATTGAATTAAAAAAAAAAAGATGACTCAGGATCAAAATTTTTTATGTGGAATAGTCCTTATCTCAAGTAGGTTGGATTGTATATAGCATGTACATACGAAGTTTTTAGTTTGTGCGCACGAACATATGGGTTTCACTTAACAGAGCCTCAAGGGCAAATATTGAAAATTGATTTTAAAAAAAACTAGACGACCCAGGATCAAAATTTTTTATGTGGAATAGTCCTTATCTTAAGTAGGTTGGATTGTATATAGCATGTACATACGAAGTATTTAGTTTGTGCGCACGAACATATGAGTTTCACTTAACAGAGCCTCATATGGCAAATTTTGAAAATTGAATTAAAAAAAAACTAGACTAAAAACTATGTTCGTGCGTGGAATAGTCCTTATCTCAAGTAGGTTGGATTGTATATTGCATGTACATACGAAGTATTTAGTTTGTGCGCACGAACATATGAGTTTCACTTAAGAGTGCCTCATATGGCAAATTTTGAAAATTGAATTAAAAAAAAACTAGACGACCCAGGATCAAAATTTTTTATGTGCACTAGTCCTCATCTAACGTAGGTTGAATAGTATGTAGCATTTCCATATGAAGTTATTAGTTTGGGCGCACTAACACATGAATTTCACTTAAGAGTGCCTCAAGGGCAAATTTTGAAAATTGAATTAAAAAAAAAAAGATGACTCAGGATCAAAATTTTTTATGTGGAATAGTTCTCATCTCAAGTAGGTTGGATTGTATATAGCATGTACATACGAAGTTTTTAGTTTGTGCGCACGAACATATGGGTTTCACTTAACAGAGCCTCAAGGGCAAATATTGAAAATTGATTTAAAAAAAAACTAGACGACCCAGGATCAAAATTTTTTATGTGGAATAGTTCTCATCTCAAGTAGGTTGGATTGTATATAGCATGTACATACGAAGTTTTTAGTTTGTGCGCACGAACATATGGGTTTCACTTAACAGAGCCTCAAGGGCAAATATTGAAAATTGATTTAAAAAAAAACTAGACGACCCAGGATCAAAATTTTTTATGTGGAATAGTTCTCATCTCAAGTAGGTTGGATTGTATATAGCATGTACATACGAAGTTTTTAGTTTGTGCGCACGAACATATGGGTTTCACTTAACAGAGCCTCAAGGGCAAATATTGAAAATTGATTTAAAAAAAAACTAGACGACCCAGGATCAAAATTTTTTATGTGGAATAGTTCTCATCTCAAGTAGGTTGGATAGTATATTGCATGTACATACGAAGTATTTAGTTTGTGCGCACGAACATATGAGTTTCACTTAACAGAGCCTCAAGGGCAAATATTGAAAATTGAATTAAGAAAAAACTAGACGACCCAAGATCAAAATTTTTTATGTGGATTAGTCCTTATCCCAAGTACGTTAGACTTCATATAGCATGTACATACAAAATTGTTAGTTTGGGCGCACTAACACATAAATTTCACCTAAACGAGCTTCATAATGCAAATTTTGAAAATTAAATAAAAAAAAAAACTTAGACGACCCAGGATCAAAACTTTTTATGTGGTTTAGTCCTCATTCCAAGTAAGCATTGTATATAGCATTTGCATACGAAATTTTTATTTTGGGCGCACTAACACATGAATTTCACTTAACCGAGCCTCATATTGCAAATTTTGAAAATTGAATTAAAAAAAAATTAGATGACTCAGGATCAAAACTTTTTATGTGGTTTAGTCCTCATCCCAAGTAGGTTGGATTGTATATAGCATGTGCATACGAAAGTTTTAGTTTGTGCGCACGAACATATGGGTTTCACTTAACAGAGCCTCATATGGCAAATTTTGAAAATTGAATTAAAAAAAAACTAGACTAAAAACTATGTTCGTGCGTGGAATAGTCCTTATCTCAAGTAGGTTGGATTGTATATTGCATGTACATACGAAGTATTTAGTTTGTGCGCACGAACATATGAGTTTCACTTAAGAGTGCCTCAAGGGCAAATTTTGAAAATTGAATAAAAAAAAAACTAGATGACTCAGTATCAAAATTTTTAATGTGGATTAGTCCTCAAACCAAGTAGGTTGGATAGTATAAAGCATGTACATACGAAGTTTTTAGTTTGTGCGCACGAACATATGGGTTTCACTTAACAGAGCCTCATATTGCAAATTTTGAAAATTGAATTTAAAAAAAACTAGACGATCCAGGATCAAAACTTTTTATGTGGTTTAGTCCTCATCCCAAGTAGGTTAGATAGTATATAGCATGTACATACGAAGTTTTTAGTTTGTGCGCACGAACATATGAGTTTCACTTAACAGAGCCTCATATGGCAAATTTTGAAAATTGAATTAAAAAAAAACTAGACTAAAAACTATGTTCGTGCGTGGAATAGTCCTTATCTCAAGTAGGTTGGATTGTATATTGCATGTACATACGAAGTTTTTAGTTTGTGCGCACGAACATATGGGTTTCACTTAACAGAGCCTCAAGGGCAAATTTTGAAAATTGAATAAAAAAAACTAGACAACCCAGGATCAAAATTTTTTATGTGGAATAGTTTTCATCTCAAGTAGGTTGGATTGTATATAGCATGTACATACGAAGTTTTTAGTTTGTGCGCACGAACATATGGGTTTCACTTAACAGAGCCTCAAGGGCAAATATTGAAAATTGATTTAAAAAAAAACTAGACGACCCAGGATCAAAACTTTTTATGTGGATTAATCTTCATCTCAAGTAGGTTGGATTGTATATAGCATGTACATACGAAGTTTTTAGTTTGTGCGCACGAACATATGGGTTTCACTTAACAGAGCCTCAAGGGCAAATATTGAAAATTGATTTAAAAAAAAAACTAGACGACCCAGGATCAAAATTTTTTATGTGGAATAGTTCTCATCTCAAGTAGGTTGGATTGTATATAGCATGTACATACGAAGTTTTTAGTTTGTGCGCACGAACATATGGGTTTCACTTAACAGAGCCTCAAGGGCAAATATTGAAAATTGATTTAAAAAAAAACTAGACGACCCAGGATCAAAATTTTTTATGTGGAATAGTTCTCATCTCAAGTAGGTTGGATTGTATATAGCATGTACATACGAAGTTTTTAGTTTGTGCGCACGAACATATGGGTTTCACTTAACAGAGCCTCAAAGGCAAATATTGAAAATTGATTTAAAAAAAAACTAGACGACCCAGGATCAAAATTTTTTATGTGGATTAGTCCACATCCCAAGTAGGTTGGATAGTATATAGCATGTACATACGAAGTTTTTAGTTTGTGCGCACGAACATATGAGTTTCACTTAACAGAGCCTCAAGGGCAAATTTTGAAAATTGAATAAAAGAAAAACTAGATGACTCAGTATCAAAATTTTTACTGTGGATTAGTCCTCATCTCAAGTAGGTTGGATTGTATATAGCATGTACATACGAAGTTTTTAGTTTGTGCGCACGAACATATGGGTTTCTCTTAACAGAGCCTCAAGGGCAAATTTTGAAAATTGAATAAAAAAAAAAACTAGATAACTGAGTATCAAAATTTTTAATGTGGATTAGTCCACATCCCAAGTAGGTTGGATAGTATATAGCATGTACATATGAAGTTTTTAGTTTGTGCGCACGAACATATGAGTTTCACTTAACAGAGCCTCAAGGGCAAATATTGAAAATTGAATTAAGAAAAAACTATACGACCCAATATCAAAATTTTTTATGTGGATTAGTCCTCATCCCAAGTAGGTTGGATTGTATATAGCATGTACATACGAAGTATTTAGTTTGTGCGCACTAACATATGGGTTTCACTTAACATAGCCTCAAGGGCAAATTTTGAAAATTGAATAAAAAAAAAACTAGATGACTGAGTATCAAAATTTTTAATGTGGATTAGTCCTCATCCCAAGTAGGTTGGATAGTATATAGCATGTACATACGAAGTTTTTAGTTTGTGCGCACGAACATATGAGTTTCACTTAACAGAGCCTCAAGGGCAAATATTGAAAATTGAATTAAGAAAAAACTATACGACCCAATATCAAAATTTTTTATGTGGATTAGTCCTCATCCTAAGTAGGTTGGATTGTATATAGCATGTACATACGAAGTATTTAGTTTGTGCGCACTAACATATGGGTTTCACTTAACAGAGCCTCAAGGGCAAATTTTGAAAATTGAATAAAAAAAAAAACTAGATAACTGAGTATCAAAATTTTTAATGTGGATTAGTCCACATCCCAAGTAGGTTGGATTGTACATAGCATGTGCATACGAAGTTTTTAGTTTGTGCGCACGAACATATGGGTTTCACTTAACAGAGCCTCAAGGGCAAATATTGAAAATTGAATTAAGAAAAAACTATACGACCCAATATCAAAATTTTTTATGTGGATTAGTCCTCATCCCAAGTAGGTTGGATTGTACATAGCATGTGCATACGAAGTTTTTAGTTTGTGCGCACGAACATATGGGTTTCACTTAACAGAGCCTCAAGGGCAAATATTGAAAATTGATTTAAAAAAAAACTAGACGACCCAGGATCAATATTTTTTATGTGGAATAGTTCTCATCTTAAGTAGGTTGGATAGTATATAGCATGTACATACGAAGTTTTTAGTTTGTGCGCACGAACATATGAGTTTCACTTAACAGAGCCTCAAGGGCAAATTTTGAAAATTGAATTAAAAAAAAACTAGATGACTGAGTATCAAAATTTTTTATGTGGATTAGTCCTCATCCCAAGTAGGTTGGATAGTATATAGCATGTACATACGAAGTTTTTAGTTTGTGCGCACGAACATATGAGTTTCACTTAACAGAGCCTCAAGGGCAAATTTTGAAAATTGAATAAAAAAAAAACTAGATGTCTCAGTATCAAAATTTTTAATGTGGATTAGTCCTCATCCCAAGTAGGTTGGATTGTACATAGCATGTGCATACGAAGTTTTTAGTTTGTGCGCACGAACATATGGGTTTCACTTAACAGAGCCTCAAGGGCAAATATTGAAAATTGATTTAAAAAAAAACTAGACGACCCAGGATCAATATTTTTTATGTGGAATAGTTCTCATCTTAAGTAGGTTGGATAGTATATAGCATGTACATACGAAGTTTTTAGTTTGTGCGCACGAACATATGGGTTTCACTTAACAGAGCCTCAAGGGCAAATATTGAAAATTGATTTAAAAAAAAACTAGACGACCCAGGATCAAAATTTTTTATGTGGAATAGTTCTCATCTTAAGTAGGTTGGATATTATATAGCATGTACATACGAAGTTTTTAGTTTGTGCGCACGAACATATGGGTTTCACTTAACAGAGCCTCAAGGGCAAATTTTGAAAATTGAATAAAAAAAAAACTATATGACTGAGTATCAAAATTTTTAATGTGGATTAGTCCACATCCCAAGTAGGTTGGATAGTATATAGCATGTACATACGAAGTTTTTAGTTTGTGCGCACGAACATATGGGTTTCTCTTAACAGAGCCTCAAGGGCAAATTTTGAAAATTGAATAAAAAAAAAACTAGATAACTGAGTATCAAAATTTTTAATGTGGATTAGTCCACATCCCAAGTAGGTTGGATAGTATATAGCATGTACATATGAAGTTTTTAGTTTGTGCGCACGAACATATGAGTTTCACTTAACAGAGCCTCAAGGGCAAATATTGAAAATTGAATTAAGAAAAAACTATACGACCCAATATCAAAATTTTTTATGTGGATTAGTCCTCATCCCAAGTAGGTTGGATTGTATATAGCATGTACATACGAAGTATTTAGTTTGTGCGCACTAACATATGGGTTTCACTTAACATAGCCTCAAGGGCAAATTTTGAAAATTGAATAAAAAAAAAACTAGATGACTGAGTATCAAAATTTTTAATGTGGATTAGTCCTCATCCCAAGTAGGTTGGATAGTATATAGCATGTACATACGAAGTTTTTAGTTTGTGCGCACGAACATATGAGTTTCACTTAACAGAGCCTCAAGGGCAAATTTTGAAAATTGAATAAAAAAAAACTAGATGACTCAGTATCAAAATTTTTAATGTGGATTAGTCCTCATCCCAAGTAGGTTAGATAGTATATAGCATGTACATACGAAGTATTTAGTTTGTGCGCACGAACATATGGGTTTCACTTAACAGAGCCTCAAGGGCAAATTTTGAAAATTGAATTAAAAAAAAACTAGATGACTGAGTATCAAAATTTTTTATGTGGAATAGTCCTTATCTTAAGTAGGTTGGATTGTATATAGCATGTACATACAAAGTGTTTAGTTTGTGCGCACGAACATATGAGTTTCACTTAACAGAGCCTCAAGGGCAAATATTGAAAATTGATTTAAAAAAAAAACTAGACGACCCAGGATCAAAATTTTTTATGTGGAATAGTTCTCATCTCAAGTAGGTTGGATTGTATATAGCATGTACATACGAAGTTTTTAGTTTGTGCGCACGAACATATGGGTTTCACTTAACAGAGCCTCAAGGGCAAATATTGAAAATTGATTTAAAAAAAAACTAGACGACCCAGGATCAAAATTTTTTATGTGGAATAGTTCTCATCTCAAGTAGGTTGGATTGTATATAGCATGTACATACGAAGTTTTTAGTTTGTGCGCACGAACATATGGGTTTCACTTAACAGAGCCTCAAAGGCAAATATTGAAAATTGATTTAAAAAAAAACTAGACGACCCAGGATCAAAATTTTTTATGTGGATTAGTCCACATCCCAAGTAGGTTGGATAGTATATAGCATGTACATACGAAGTTTTTAGTTTGTGCGCACGAACATATGAGTTTCACTTAACAGAGCCTCAAGGGCAAATATTGAAAATTGAATTAAGAAAAAACTATACGACCCAATATCAAAATTTTTTATGTGGATTAGTCCTCATTCTAAGTAGGTTGGATTGTATATAGCATGTACATACGAAGTATTTAGTTTGTGCGCACTAACATATGGGTTTCACTTAACATAGCCTCAAGGGCAAATTTTAAAAATTGAATAAAAAAAAAACTAGATGTCTCAGTATCAAAATTTTTAATGTGGATTAGTCCTCATCCCAGGTAGGTTGGATTGTATATTGCATGTACATACGAAGTATTTAGTTTGTGCGCACGAACATATGAGTTTCACTTAACAGAGCCTCAAGGGCAAATATTGAAATTTGAATTAAGAAAAAACTATTCGACACAAGATCAAAATTTTTTATGTGGATTAGTCCTTATCCCAAGTACGTTAGATTTCATATAGCATGTACATACAAAGTTATTAGTTTGGGCGCACTAACACATAAATTTCACTTAACCGAGCCTCATATTGCAAATTTTGAAAATTGAATTAAAAAAAAATTAGATGACTCAGGATCAAAATTTTTTATGTGGAATAGTCCTCATCCCAAGTAGGTTAGATTGTACATAGCATGTGCATACGAAGTTTTTAGTTTGTGCGCACGAACATATGAGTTTCACTTAACAGAGCCTCATATGGCAAATTTTGAAAATTGAATTAAAAAAAAACTAGACGACCCAGGATCAAAATTTTTTATGTGCACTAGTCCTCATCTAACGTAGGTTGGATTGTATATAGCATGTACATACGAAGTTATTAGTTTGGGCGCACTAACACATGAATTTCACTTAAGAGTGCCTCAAGGGCAAATTTTGAAAATTGAATTAAAAAAAAAAAGATGACTCAGGATCAAAATTTTTTATGTGGAATAGTTCTCATCTCAAGTAGGTTGGATTGTATATAGCATGTACATACGAAGTTTTTAGTTTGTGCGCACGAACATATGGGTTTCACTTAACAGAGCCTCATATTGCAAATTTTGAAAATTGAATTTAAAAAAAACTAGACGATCCAGGATCAAAACTTTTTATGTGGTTTAGTCCTCATCCCAAGTAGGTTAGATAGTATATAGCATGTACATACGAAGTTTTTAGTTTGTGCGCACGAACATATGAGTTTCACTTAACAGAGCCTCATATGGCAAATATTGAAAATTGATTTTAAAAAAAACTAGACGACCCAGGATCAATATTTTTTATGTGGAATAGTTCTCATCTTAAGTAGGTTGGATAGTATATAGCATGTACATACGAAGTTTTTAGTTTGTGCGCACGAACATATGGGTTTCACTTAACAGAGCCTCATATTGCAAATTTTGAAAATTGATTTAAAAAAAAACTAGACGATCCAGGATCAAAACTTTTTATGTGGTTTAGTCCTCATCCCAAGTAGGTTAGATAGTATATAGCATGTACATACGAAGTTTTTAGTTTGTGCGCACGAACATATGAGTTTCACTTAACAGAGCCTCAAGGGCAAATATTGAAAATTGAATTAAGAAAAAACTATACGACCCAATATCAAATTTTTTTATGTGGATTAGTCCTCATCCTAAGTAGGTTGGATTGTATATAGCATGTACATACGAAGTATTTAGTTTGTGCGCACTAACATATGGGTTTCACTTAACATAGCCTCAAGGGCAAATTTTGAAAATTGAATAAAAAAAAAACTAGATGACTGAGTATCAAAATTTTTAATGTGGATTAGTCCTCATCCCAAGTAGGTTGGATAGTATATAGCATGTACATACGAAGTTTTTAGTTTGTGCGCACGAACATATGAGTTTCACTTAACAGAGCCTCAAGGGCAAATTTTGAAAATTGAATAAAAAAAAACTAGATGACTGAGTATCAAAATTTTTAATGTGGATTAGTCCTCATCCCAAGTAGGTTGGATAGTATATAGCATGTACATACGAAGTTTTTAGTTTGTGCGCACGAACATATGAGTTTCACTTAACAGAGCCTCAAGGGCAAATTTTGAAAATTGAATAAAAAAAAACTAGATGACTGAGTATCAAAATTTTTAATGTGGATTAGTCCTCATCCCAAGTAGGTTGGATAGTATATAGCATGTACATACGAAGTATTTAGTTTGTGCGCACGAACATATGGGTTTCACTTAACAGAGCCTCAAGGGCAAATTTTGAAAATTGATTTAAAAAAAAAACTAGACGACCCAGGATCAAAATTTTTTATGTGGAATAGTTCTCATCTCAAGTAGGTTGGATTGTATATAGCATGTACATACGAAGTTTTTAGTTTGTGCGCACGAACATATGGGTTTCACTTAACAGAGCCTCAAAGGCAAATATTGAAAATTGATTTAAAAAAAAACTAGACGACCCAGGATCAAAATTTTTTATGTGGATTAGTCCACATCCCAAGTAGGTTGGATAGTATATAGCATGTACATACGAAGTTTTTAGTTTGTGCGCACGAACATATGAGTTTCACTTAACAGAGCCTCAAGGGCAAATATTGAAAATTGAATTAAGAAAAAACTATACGACCCAATATCAAAATTTTTTATGTGGATTAGTCCTCATCCTAAGTAGGTTGGATTGTATATAGCATGTACATACGAAGTATTTAGTTTGTGCGCACTAACATATGGGTTTCACTTAACATAGCCTCAAGGGCAAATTTTAAAAATTGAATAAAAAAAAACTAGATGTCTCAGTATCAAAATTTTTAATGTGGATTAGTCCTCATCCCAAGTAGGTTGGATTGTACATAGCATGTGCATACGAAGTTTTTAGTTTGTGCGCACGAACATATGGGTTTCACTTAACAGAGCCTCAAGGGCAAATATTAAAAATTGAATTAAGAAAAAACTATACGACCCAATATCAAAATTTTTTATGTGGATTAGTCCTCATCCCAAGTAGGTTGGATTGTACATAGCATGTGCATACGAAGTTTTTAGTTTGTGCGCACGAACATATGGGTTTCACTTAACAGAGCCTCAAGGGCAAATATTGAAAATTGATTTAAAAAAAAACTAGACGACCCAGGATCAATATTTTTTATCTGGAATAGTTCTCATCTTAAGTAGGTTGGATAGTATATAGCATGTACATACGAAGTTTTTAGTTTGTGCGCACGAACATATGAGTTTCACTTAACAGAGCCTCAAGGGCAAATTTTGAAAATTGAATTAAAAAAAAACTAGATGACTGAGTATCAAAATTTTTTATGTGGATTAGTCCTCATCCCAAGTAGGTTGGATAGTATATAGCATGTACATACGAAGTTTTTAGTTTGTGCGCACGAACATATGAGTTTCACTTAACAGAGCCTCAAGGGCAAATTTTGAAAATTGAATAAAAAAAAAACTAGATGTCTCAGTATCAAAATTTTTAATGTGGATTAGTCCTCATCCCAAGTAGGTTGGATTGTACATAGCATGTGCATACGAAGTTTTTAGTTTGTGCGCACGAACATATGGGTTTCACTTAACAGAGCCTCAAGGGCAAATATTGAAAATTGATTTAAAAAAAAACTAGACGACCCAGGATCAATATTTTTTATGTGGAATAGTTCTCATCTTAAGTAGGTTGGATAGTATATAGCATGTACATACGAAGTTTTTAGTTTGTGCGCACGAACATATGGGTTTCACTTAACAGAGCCTCAAGGGCAAATATTGAAAATTGATTTAAAAAAAAACTAGACGACCCAGGATCAAAATTTTTTATGTGGAATAGTTCTCATCTTAAGTAGGTTGGATATTATATAGCATGTACATACGAAGTTTTTAGTTTGTGCGCACGAACATATGGGTTTCACTTAACAGAGCCTCAAGGGCAAATTTTGAAAATTGAATAAAAAAAAAACTATATGACTGAGTATCAAAATTTTTAATGTGGATTAGTCCACATCCCAAGTAGGTTGGATAGTATATAGCATGTACATACGAAGTTTTTAGTTTGTGCGCACGAACATATGGGTTTCTCTTAACAGAGCCTCAAGGGCAAATTTTGAAAATTGAATAAAAAAAAAAACTAGATAACTGAGTATCAAAATTTTTAATGTGGATTAGTCCACATCCCAAGTAGGTTGGATAGTATATAGCATGTACATATGAAGTTTTTAGTTTGTGCGCACGAACATATGAGTTTCACTTAACAGAGCCTCAAGGGCAAATATTGAAAAATGAATTAAGAAAAAACTATACGACCCAATATCAAAATTTTTTATGTGGATTAGTCCTCATCCCAAGTAGGTTGGATTGTATATAGCATGTACATACGAAGTATTTAGTTTGTGCGCACTAACATATGGGTTTCACTTAACATAGCCTCAAGGGCAAATTTTGAAAATTGAATAAAAAAAAAACTAGATGACTGAGTATCAAAATTTTTAATGTGGATTAGTCCTCATCCCAAGTAGGTTGGATAGTATATAGCATGTACATACGAAGTTTTTATTTTGTGCGCACGAACATATGAGTTTCACTTAACAGAGCCTCAAGGGCAAATTTTGAAAATTGAATAAAAAAAAACTAGATGACTCAGTATCAAAATTTTTAATGTGGATTAGTCCTCATCCCAAGTAGGTTGGATAGTATATAGCATGTACATACGAAGTATTTAGTTTGTGCGCACGAACATATGGGTTTCACTTAACAGAGCCTCAAGGGCAAATTTTGAAAATTGAATTAAAAAAAAACTAGATGACTGAGTATCAAAATTTTTTATGTGGAATAGTCCTTATCTTAAGTAGGTTGGATTGTATATAGCATGTACATACAAAGTGTTTAGTTTGTGCGCACGAACATATGAGTTTCACTTAACAGAGCCTCATATGGCAAATTTTGAAAATTGAATTAAAAAAAAACTAGACGACCCAGGATCAAAATTTTTTATGTGGATTAGTCCTCATCCTAAGTAGGTTGGATTGTATATAGCATGTACATACGAAGTATTTAGTTTGTGCGCACTAACATATGGGTTTCACTTAACATAGCCTCAAGGGCAAATTTTAAAAATTGAATAAAAAAAAACTAGATGTCTCAGTATCAAAATTTTTAATGTGGATTAGTCCTCATCCCAAGTAGGTTGGATAGTATATAGCATGTACATACGAAGTATTTAGTTTGTGCGCACTAACATATGGGTTTCACTTAACATAGCCTCAAGGGCAAATTTTGAAAATTGAATAAAAAAAAAACTAGATGACTGAGTATCAAAATTTTTAATGTGGATTAGTCCTCATCCCAAGTAGGTTGGATAGTATATAGCATGTACATACGAAGTATTTAGTTTGTGCGCACGAACATATGGGTTTCACTTAACAGAGCCTCAAGGGCAAATTTTGAAAATTGAATAAAAAAAAAACTAGATGACTGAGTATCAAAATTTTTAATGTGGATTAGTCCACATCCCAAGTAGGTTGGATAGTATATAGCATGTACATATGAAGTTTTTAGTTTGTGCGCACGAACATATGAGTTTCACTTAACAGAGCCTCAAGGGCAAATATTGAAAAATGAATTAAGAAAAAACTATACGACCCAATATCAAAATTTTTTATGTGGATTAGTCCTCATCCCAAGTAGGTTGGATTGTATATAGCATGTACATACGAAGTATTTAGTTTGTGCGCACTAACATATGGGTTTCACTTAACATAGCCTCAAGGGCAAATTTTGAAAATTGAATAAAAAAAAAACTAGATGACTGAGTATCAAAATTTTTAATGTGGATTAGTCCTCATCCCAAGTAGGTTGGATAGTATATAGCATGTACATACGAAGTTTTTATTTTGTGCGCACGAACATATGAGTTTCACTTAACAGAGCCTCAAGGGCAAATTTTGAAAATTGAATAAAAAAAAACTAGATGACTCAGTATCAAAATTTTTAATGTGGATTAGTCCTCATCCCAAGTAGGTTGGATAGTATATAGCATGTACATACGAAGTATTTAGTTTGTGCGCACGAACATATGGGTTTCACTTAACAGAGCCTCAAGGGCAAATTTTGAAAATTGAATTAAAAAAAAACTAGATGACTGAGTATCAAAATTTTTTATGTGGAATAGTCCTTATCTTAAGTAGGTTGGATTGTATATAGCATGTACATACAAAGTGTTTAGTTTGTGCGCACGAACATATGAGTTTCACTTAACAGAGCCTCATATGGCAAATTTTGAAAATTGAATTAAAAAAAAACTAGACGACCCAGGATCAAAATTTTTTATGTGGATTAGTCCTCATCCTAAGTAGGTTGGATTGTATATAGCATGTACATACGAAGTATTTAGTTTGTGCGCACTAACATATGGGTTTCACTTAACATAGCCTCAAGGGCAAATTTTAAAAATTGAATAAAAAAAAACTAGATGTCTCAGTATCAAAATTTTTAATGTGGATTAGTCCTCATCCCAAGTAGGTTGGATAGTATATAGCATGTACATACGAAGTATTTAGTTTGTGCGCACTAACATATGGGTTTCACTTAACATAGCCTCAAGGGCAAATTTTGAAAATTGAATAAAAAAAAAACTAGATGACTGAGTATCAAAATTTTTAATGTGGATTAGTCCTCATCCCAAGTAGGTTGGATAGTATATAGCATGTACATACGAAGTATTTAGTTTGTGCGCACGAACATATGGGTTTCACTTAACAGAGCCTCAAGGGCAAATTTTGAAAATTGAATAAAAAAAAAACTAGATGACTGAGTATCAAAATTTTTAATGTGGATTAGTCCTCATCCCAAGTAGGTTGGATAGTATATAGCATGTACATACGAAGTTTTTAGTTTGTGCGCACGAACATATGAGTTTCACTTAACAGAGCCTCAAGGGCAAATTTTGAAAATTGAATAAAAAAAAACTAGATGACTCAGTATCAAAATTTTTAATGTGGATTAGTCCTCATCCCAAGTAGGTTGGATAGTATATAGCATGTACATACGAAGTTTTTAGTTTGTGCGCACGAACATATGGGTTTCACTTAACAGAGCCTCATATTGCAAATTTTGAAAATTGATTTAAAAAAAAACTAGACGATCCAGGATCAAAACTTTTTATGTGGTTTAGTCCTCATTCCAAGTAGGTTAGATAGTATATAGCATGTACATACGAAGTTTTTAGTTTGTGCGCACGAACATATGAGTTTCACTTAACAGAGCCTCATATGGCAAATATTGAAAATTGATTTTAAAAAAAACTAGACGACCCAGGATCAATATTTTTTATGTGGAATAGTTCTCATCTCAAGTAGGTTGGATAGTATATTGCATGTACATACGAAGTATTTAGTTTGTGCGCACGAACATATGAGTTTCACTTAACAGAGCCTCATATGGCAAATTTTGAAAATTGAATTAAAAAAAAACTAGACTAAAAACTATGTTCGTGCGTGGAATAGTCCTTATCTCAAGTAGGTTGGATTGTATATTGCATGTACATACGAAGTATTTAGTTTGTGCGCACGAACATATGAGTTTCACTTAAGAGTGCCTCAAGGGCAAATATTGAAAATTGAATAAAAAAAAAACTAGATGACTGAGTATCAAAATTTTTTATGTGCACTAGTCCTCATCTAACGTAGGTTGAATAGTATGTAGCATTTCCATATGAAGTTATTAGTTTGGGCGCACTAACACATGAATTTCACTTAAGAGTGCCTCAAGGGCAAATTTTGAAAATTGAATAAAAAAAAAACTAGATGACTGAGTATCAAAATTTTTAATGTGGATTAGTCCTCATCCCAAGTAGGTTGGATAGTATATAGCATGTACATACGAAGTATTTAGTTTGTGCGCACGAACATATGGGTTTCACTTAACAGAGCCTCAAGGGCAAATTTTGAAAATTGAATAAAAAAAAAACTAGATGACTGAGTATCAAAATTTTTAATGTGGATTAGTCCTCATCCCAAGTAGGTTGGATAGTATATAGCATGTACATACGAAGTTTTTAGTTTGTGCGCACGAACATATGAGTTTCACTTAACAGAGCCTCAAGGGCAAATTTTGAAAATTGAATAAAAAAAAACTAGATGACTCAGTATCAAAATTTTTAATGTGGATTAGTCCTCATCCCAAGTAGGTTGGATAGTATATAGCATGTACATACGAAGTTTTTAGTTTGTGCGCACGAACATATGGGTTTCACTTAACAGAGCCTCATATTGCAAATTTTGAAAATTGATTTAAAAAAAAACTAGACGATCCAGGATCAAAACTTTTTATGTGGTTTAGTCCTCATTCCAAGTAGGTTAGATAGTATATAGCATGTACATACGAAGTTTTTAGTTTGTGCGCACGAACATATGAGTTTCACTTAACAGAGCCTCATATGGCAAATATTGAAAATTGATTTTAAAAAAAACTAGACGACCCAGGATCAATATTTTTTATGTGGAATAGTTCTCATCTCAAGTAGGTTGGATAGTATATTGCATGTACATACGAAGTATTTAGTTTGTGCGCACGAACATATGAGTTTCACTTAACAGAGCCTCATATGGCAAATTTTGAAAATTGAATTAAAAAAAAACTAGACTAAAAACTATGTTCGTGCGTGGAATAGTCCTTATCTCAAGTAGGTTGGATTGTATATTGCATGTACATACGAAGTATTTAGTTTGTGCGCACGAACATATGAGTTTCACTTAACAGAGCCTCAAGGGCAAATTTTGAAAATTGAATAAAAAAAAACTAGATGACTGAGTATCAAAATTTTTAATGTGGATTAGTCCTCATCCCAAGTAGGTTGGATAGTATATAGCATGTACATACGAAGTATTTAGTTTGTGCGCACGAACATATGGGTTTCACTTAACAGAGCCTCAAGGGCAAATTTTGAAAATTGATTTAAAAAAAAAACTAGACGACCCAGGATCAAAATTTTTTATGTGGAATAGTTCTCATCTCAAGTAGGTTGGATTGTATATAGCATGTACATACGAAGTTTTTAGTTTGTGCGCACGAACATATGGGTTTCACTTAACAGAGCCTCAAAGGCAAATATTGAAAATTGATTTAAAAAAAAACTAGACGACCCAGGATCAAAATTTTTTATGTGGATTAGTCCACATCCCAAGTAGGTTGGATAGTATATAGCATGTACATACGAAGTTTTTAGTTTGTGCGCACGAACATATGAGTTTCACTTAACAGAGCCTCAAGGGCAAATATTGAAAATTGAATTAAGAAAAAACTATACGACCCAATATCAAAATTTTTTATGTGGATTAGTCCTCATCCTAAGTAGGTTGGATTGTATATAGCATGTACATACGAAGTATTTAGTTTGTGCGCACTAACATATGGGTTTCACTTAACATAGCCTCAAGGGCAAATTTTAAAAATTGAATAAAAAAAAACTAGATGTCTCAGTATCAAAATTTTTAATGTGGATTAGTCCTCATCCCAAGTAGGTTGGATTGTACATAGCATGTGCATACGAAGTTTTTAGTTTGTGCGCACGAACATATGGGTTTCACTTAACAGAGCCTCAAGGGCAAATATTAAAAATTGAATTAAGAAAAAACTATACGACCCAATATCAAAATTTTTTATGTGGATTAGTCCTCATCCCAAGTAGGTTGGATTGTACATAGCATGTGCATACGAAGTTTTTAGTTTGTGCGCACGAACATATGGGTTTCACTTAACAGAGCCTCAAGGGCAAATATTGAAAATTGATTTAAAAAAAAACTAGACGACCCAGGATCAATATTTTTTATCTGGAATAGTTCTCATCTTAAGTAGGTTGGATAGTATATAGCATGTACATACGAAGTTTTTAGTTTGTGCGCACGAACATATGAGTTTCACTTAACAGAGCCTCAAGGGCAAATTTTGAAAATTGAATTAAAAAAAAACTAGATGACTGAGTATCAAAATTTTTTATGTGGATTAGTCCTCATCCCAAGTAGGTTGGATAGTATATAGCATGTACATACGAAGTTTTTAGTTTGTGCGCACGAACATATGAGTTTCACTTAACAGAGCCTCAAGGGCAAATTTTGAAAATTGAATAAAAAAAAAACTAGATGTCTCAGTATCAAAATTTTTAATGTGGATTAGTCCTCATCCCAAGTAGGTTGGATTGTACATAGCATGTGCATACGAAGTTTTTAGTTTGTGCGCACGAACATATGGGTTTCACTTAACAGAGCCTCAAGGGCAAATATTGAAAATTGATTTAAAAAAAAACTAGACGACCCAGGATCAATATTTTTTATGTGGAATAGTTCTCATCTTAAGTAGGTTGGATAGTATATAGCATGTACATACGAAGTTTTTAGTTTGTGCGCACGAACATATGGGTTTCACTTAACAGAGCCTCAAGGGCAAATATTGAAAATTGATTTAAAAAAAAACTAGACGACCCAGGATCAAAATTTTTTATGTGGAATAGTTCTCATCTTAAGTAGGTTGGATATTATATAGCATGTACATACGAAGTTTTTAGTTTGTGCGCACGAACATATGGGTTTCACTTAACAGAGCCTCAAGGGCAAATTTTGAAAATTGAATAAAAAAAAAACTATATGACTGAGTATCAAAATTTTTAATGTGGATTAGTCCACATCCCAAGTAGGTTGGATAGTATATAGCATGTACATACGAAGTTTTTAGTTTGTGCGCACGAACATATGGGTTTCTCTTAACAGAGCCTCAAGGGCAAATTTTGAAAATTGAATAAAAAAAAAAACTAGATAACTGAGTATCAAAATTTTTAATGTGGATTAGTCCACATCCCAAGTAGGTTGGATAGTATATAGCATGTACATATGAAGTTTTTAGTTTGTGCGCACGAACATATGAGTTTCACTTAACAGAGCCTCAAGGGCAAATATTGAAAAATGAATTAAGAAAAAACTATACGACCCAATATCAAAATTTTTTATGTGGATTAGTCCTCATCCCAAGTAGGTTGGATTGTATATAGCATGTACATACGAAGTATTTAGTTTGTGCGCACTAACATATGGGTTTCACTTAACATAGCCTCAAGGGCAAATTTTGAAAATTGAATAAAAAAAAAACTAGATGACTGAGTATCAAAATTTTTAATGTGGATTAGTCCTCATCCCAAGTAGGTTGGATAGTATATAGCATGTACATACGAAGTTTTTATTTTGTGCGCACGAACATATGAGTTTCACTTAACAGAGCCTCAAGGGCAAATTTTGAAAATTGAATAAAAAAAAACTAGATGACTCAGTATCAAAATTTTTAATGTGGATTAGTCCTCATCCCAAGTAGGTTGGATAGTATATAGCATGTACATACGAAGTATTTAGTTTGTGCGCACGAACATATGGGTTTCACTTAACAGAGCCTCAAGGGCAAATTTTGAAAATTGAATTAAAAAAAAACTAGATGACTGAGTATCAAAATTTTTTATGTGGAATAGTCCTTATCTTAAGTAGGTTGGATTGTATATAGCATGTACATACAAAGTGTTTAGTTTGTGCGCACGAACATATGAGTTTCACTTAACAGAGCCTCATATGGCAAATTTTGAAAATTGAATTAAAAAAAAACTAGACGACCCAGGATCAAAATTTTTTATGTGGATTAGTCCTCATCCTAAGTAGGTTGGATTGTATATAGCATGTACATACGAAGTATTTAGTTTGTGCGCACTAACATATGGGTTTCACTTAACATAGCCTCAAGGGCAAATTTTAAAAATTGAATAAAAAAAAACTAGATGTCTCAGTATCAAAATTTTTAATGTGGATTAGTCCTCATCCCAAGTAGGTTGGATAGTATATAGCATGTACATACGAAGTATTTAGTTTGTGCGCACTAACATATGGGTTTCACTTAACATAGCCTCAAGGGCAAATTTTGAAAATTGAATAAAAAAAAAACTAGATGACTGAGTATCAAAATTTTTAATGTGGATTAGTCCTCATCCCAAGTAGGTTGGATAGTATATAGCATGTACATACGAAGTATTTAGTTTGTGCGCACGAACATATGGGTTTCACTTAACAGAGCCTCAAGGGCAAATTTTGAAAATTGAATAAAAAAAAAACTAGATGACTGAGTATCAAAATTTTTAATGTGGATTAGTCCACATCCCAAGTAGGTTGGATAGTATATAGCATGTACATATGAAGTTTTTAGTTTGTGCGCACGAACATATGAGTTTCACTTAACAGAGCCTCAAGGGCAAATATTGAAAAATGAATTAAGAAAAAACTATACGACCCAATATCAAAATTTTTTATGTGGATTAGTCCTCATCCCAAGTAGGTTGGATTGTATATAGCATGTACATACGAAGTATTTAGTTTGTGCGCACTAACATATGGGTTTCACTTAACATAGCCTCAAGGGCAAATTTTGAAAATTGAATAAAAAAAAAACTAGATGACTGAGTATCAAAATTTTTAATGTGGATTAGTCCTCATCCCAAGTAGGTTGGATAGTATATAGCATGTACATACGAAGTTTTTATTTTGTGCGCACGAACATATGAGTTTCACTTAACAGAGCCTCAAGGGCAAATTTTGAAAATTGAATAAAAAAAAACTAGATGACTCAGTATCAAAATTTTTAATGTGGATTAGTCCTCATCCCAAGTAGGTTGGATAGTATATAGCATGTACATACGAAGTATTTAGTTTGTGCGCACGAACATATGGGTTTCACTTAACAGAGCCTCAAGGGCAAATTTTGAAAATTGAATTAAAAAAAAACTAGATGACTGAGTATCAAAATTTTTTATGTGGAATAGTCCTTATCTTAAGTAGGTTGGATTGTATATAGCATGTACATACAAAGTGTTTAGTTTGTGCGCACGAACATATGAGTTTCACTTAACAGAGCCTCATATGGCAAATTTTGAAAATTGAATTAAAAAAAAACTAGACGACCCAGGATCAAAATTTTTTATGTGGATTAGTCCTCATCCTAAGTAGGTTGGATTGTATATAGCATGTACATACGAAGTATTTAGTTTGTGCGCACTAACATATGGGTTTCACTTAACATAGCCTCAAGGGCAAATTTTAAAAATTGAATAAAAAAAAACTAGATGTCTCAGTATCAAAATTTTTAATGTGGATTAGTCCTCATCCCAAGTAGGTTGGATAGTATATAGCATGTACATACGAAGTATTTAGTTTGTGCGCACTAACATATGGGTTTCACTTAACATAGCCTCAAGGGCAAATTTTGAAAATTGAATAAAAAAAAAACTAGATGACTGAGTATCAAAATTTTTAATGTGGATTAGTCCTCATCCCAAGTAGGTTGGATAGTATATAGCATGTACATACGAAGTATTTAGTTTGTGCGCACGAACATATGGGTTTCACTTAACAGAGCCTCAAGGGCAAATTTTGAAAATTGAATAAAAAAAAAACTAGATGACTGAGTATCAAAATTTTTAATGTGGATTAGTCCTCATCCCAAGTAGGTTGGATAGTATATAGCATGTACATACGAAGTTTTTAGTTTGTGCGCACGAACATATGAGTTTCACTTAACAGAGCCTCAAGGGCAAATTTTGAAAATTGAATAAAAAAAAACTAGATGACTCAGTATCAAAATTTTTAATGTGGATTAGTCCTCATCCCAAGTAGGTTGGATAGTATATAGCATGTACATACGAAGTTTTTAGTTTGTGCGCACGAACATATGGGTTTCACTTAACAGAGCCTCATATTGCAAATTTTGAAAATTGATTTAAAAAAAAACTAGACGATCCAGGATCAAAACTTTTTATGTGGTTTAGTCCTCATTCCAAGTAGGTTAGATAGTATATAGCATGTACATACGAAGTTTTTAGTTTGTGCGCACGAACATATGAGTTTCACTTAACAGAGCCTCATATGGCAAATATTGAAAATTGATTTTAAAAAAAACTAGACGACCCAGGATCAATATTTTTTATGTGGAATAGTTCTCATCTCAAGTAGGTTGGATAGTATATTGCATGTACATACGAAGTATTTAGTTTGTGCGCACGAACATATGAGTTTCACTTAACAGAGCCTCATATGGCAAATTTTGAAAATTGAATTAAAAAAAAACTAGACTAAAAACTATGTTCGTGCGTGGAATAGTCCTTATCTCAAGTAGGTTGGATTGTATATTGCATGTACATACGAAGTATTTAGTTTGTGCGCACGAACATATGAGTTTCACTTAAGAGTGCCTCAAGGGCAAATATTGAAAATTGAATAAAAAAAAAACTAGATGACTGAGTATCAAAATTTTTTATGTGCACTAGTCCTCATCTAACGTAGGTTGAATAGTATGTAGCATTTCCATATGAAGTTATTAGTTTGGGCGCACTAACACATGAATTTCACTTAAGAGTGCCTCAAGGGCAAATTTTGAAAATTGAATTAAAAAAAAAAAGATAACTCAGGATCAAAATTTTTTATGTGGAATAGTTCTCATCCCAAGTAGGTTGGATAGTATATAGCATGTACATACGAAGTATTTAGTTTGTGCGCACGAACATATGGGTTTCACTTAACAGAGCCTCATATGGCAAATTTTGAAAATTGAATTAAAAAAAAACTAGACTAAAAACTATGTTCGTGCGTGGAATAGTCCTTATCTCAAGTAGGTTGGATTGTATATTGCATGTACATACGAAGTATTTAGTTTGTGCGCACGAACATATGAGTTTCACTTAAGAGTGCCTCAAGGGCAAATTTTGAAAATTGAATAAAAAAAAAACTAGATGACTCAGTATCAAAATTTTTAATGTGGATTAGTCCTCAAACCAAGTAGGTTGGATAGTATAAAGCATGTACATACGAAGTTTTTAGTTTGTGCGCACGAAAATATGGGTTTCACTTAACAGAGCCTCATATTGCAAATTTTGAAAATTGAATTTAAAAAAAACTAGACGATCCAGGATCAAAACTTTTTATGTGGTTTAGTCCTCATCCCAAGTAGGTTAGATAGTATATAGCATGTACATACGAAGTTTTTAGTTTGTGCGCACGAACATATGGGTTTCACTTAACAGAGCCTCAAGGGCAAATATTGAAAATTGATTAAAAAAAAAACTAGACGACCCAGGATCAAAATTTTTTATGTGGAATAGCCTTATCTTATGTAGGTTGGATTGTATATAGCATGTACATACGAAGTATTTAGTTTGTGCGCACGAACATATGAGTTTCACTTAAGAGTGCCTCAAGGGCAAATTTTGAAAATTGAATAAAAAAAAAACTAGATGACTCAGTATCAAAATTTTTAATGTGGATTAGTCCTCAAACCAAGTAGGTTGGATAGTATATAGCATGTACATACGAAGTTTTTAGTTTGTGCGCACGAACATATGAGTTTCACTTAACAGAGCCTCATATGGCAAATTTTGAAAATTGAATTAAAAAAAAACTAGACTAAAAACTATGTTCGTGCGTGGAATAGTCCTTATCTCAAGTAGGTTGGATTGTATATTGCATGTACATACGAAGTTTTTAGTTTGTGCGCACGAACATATGGGTTTCACTTAACAGAGCCTCAAGGGCAAATTTTGAAAATTGAATAAAAAAAACTAGACAACCCAGGATCAAAATTTTTTATGTGGAATAGTTTTCATCTCAAGTAGGTTGGATTGTATATAGCATGTACATACGAAGTTTTTAGTTTGTGCGCACGAACATATGGGTTTCACTTAACAGAGCCTCAAGGGCAAATATTGAAAATTGATTTAAAAAAAAACTAGACGACCCAGGATCAAAACTTTTTATGTGGATTAATCTTCATCTCAAGTAGGTTGGATTGTATATAGCATGTACATACGAAGTTTTTAGTTTGTGCGCACGAACATATGGGTTTCACTTAACAGAGCCTCAAGGGCAAATATTGAAAATTGATTTAAAAAAAAAACTAGACGACCCAGGATCAAAATTTTTTATGTGGAATAGTTCTCATCTCAAGTAGGTTGGATTGTATATAGCATGTACATACGAAGTTTTTAGTTTGTGCGCACGAACATATGGGTTTCACTTAACAGAGCCTCAAGGGCAAATTTTGAAAATTGAATAAAAAAAACTAGACAACCCAGGATCAAAATTTTTTATGTGGAATAGTTTTCATCTCAAGTAGGTTGGATAGTATATAGCATGTACATACGAAGTTTTTAGTTTGTGCGCACGAACATATGGGTTTCACTTAACAGAGCCTCAAGGGCAAATATTGAAAATTGATTTAAAAAAAAACTAGACGACCCAGGATCAAAACTTTTTATGTGGATTAATCTTCATCTCAAGTAGGTTGGATTGTATATTGCATGTACATACGAAGTATTTAGTTTGTGCGCACGAACATATGAGTTTCACTTAACAGAGCCTCAAGGGCAAATATTGAAAATTGAATTAAGAAAAAACTATTCGACCCAAGATCAAAATTTTTTATGTGGATTAGTCCTTATCCCAAGTACGTTAGATTTCATATAGCATGTACATACAAAGTTATTAGTTTGGGCGCACTAACACATAAATTTCACTTAACCGAGCCTCATATTGCAAATTTTGAAAATTGAATTAAAAAAAAATTAGATGACTCAGGATCAAAATTTTTAATGTGGATTAGTCTTCATCTCAAGTAGGTTAGATTGTACATAGCATGTGCATACGAAGTTTTTAGTTTGTGCGCACGAACATATGAGTTTCACTTAACAGAGCCTCATATGGCAAATTTTGAAAATTGAATTAAAAAAAAACTAGACGACCCAGGATCAAAATTTTTTATGTGCACTAGTCCTCATCTAACGTAGGTTGAATAGTATGTAGCATTTCCATATGAAGTTATTAGTTTGGGCGCACTAACACATGAATTTCACTTAAGAGTGCCTCAAGGGCAAATTTTGAAAATTGAATTAAAAAAAAAAAGATGACTCAGTATCAAAATTTTTAATGTGGATTAGTCCTCAAACCAAGTAGGTTGGATAGTATAAAGCATGTACATACGAAGTTTTTAGTTTGTGCGCACGAACATATGGGTTTCACTTAACAGAGCCTCATATTGCAAATTTTGAAAATTGAATTAAAAAAAAATTAGATGACCCAGGATCAAAACTTTTTATGTGGAATAGTCCTCATCCTAAGTAGGTTGGATTGTATATAGCATGTACATACGAAGTTTTTAGTTTGTGCGCACGAACATATGAGTTTTACTTAACAGAGCCTCAAGGGCAAATTTTGAAAATTGATTTAAAAAAAAACTAGACGACCCAGGATCAAAATTTTTAATGTGGATTAGTCCTCATCCCAAGTAGGTTGGATAGTATATAGCATGTACATACGAAGTTTTTAGTTTGTGCGCACGAACATATGAGTTTCACTTAACAGAGCCTCATATGGCAAATTTTGAAAATTGAATTAAAAAAAAACTAGACTAAAAACTATGTTCGTGCGTGGAATAGTCCTTATCTCAAGTAGGTTGGATTGTATATTGCATGTACATACGAAGTATTTAGTTTGTGCGCACGAACATATGAGTTTCACTTAAGAGTGCCTCAAGGGCAAATTTTGAAAATTGAATAAAAAAAAAACTAGATGACTCAGTATCAAAATTTTTTATGTGGATTAGTCCTCAAACCAAGTAGGTTGGATAGTATAAAGCATGTACATACGAAGTTTTTAGTTTGTGCGCACGAACATATGGGTTTCACTTAACAGAGCCTCATATTGCAAATTTTGAAAATTGAATTTAAAAAAAACTAGACGATCCAGGATCAAAACTTTTTATGTGGTTTAGTCCTCATCCCAAGTAGGTTAGATAGTATATAGCATGTACATACGAAGTTTTTAGTTTGTGCGCACGAACATATGAGTTTCACTTAACAGAGCCTCATATGGCAAATTTTGAAAATTGAATTAAAAAAAAACTAGACGACCCAGGATCAAAATTTTTTATGTGGAATAGTTCTCATCTCAAGTAGGTTGGATAGTATATTGCATGTACATACGAAGTATTTAGTTTGTGCGCACGAACATATGAGTTTCACTTAAGAGTGCCTCAAGGGCAAATTTTGAAAATTGAATAAAAAAAAAACTAGATGACTCAGTATCAAAATTTTTAATGTGGATTAGTCCTCAAACCAAGTAGGTTGGATAGTATATAGCATGTACATACAAAGTATTTAGTTTGTGCGCACGAACATATGGGTTTCACTTAACAGAGCCTCAAGGGCAAATATTGAAAATTGATTTAAAAAAAAATTAGATGACCCAGGATCAAAACTTTTTATGTGGAATAGTCCTCATCCTAAGTAGGTTGGATTGTATATATAGCATTTGCATACGAAGTTTTTAGTTTGTGCGCACGAACATATGAGTTTTACTTAACAGAGCCTCAAGGGCAAATTTTGAAAATTGAATAAAAAAAAACTAGATGACTCAGTATCAAAATTTTTAATGTGGATTAGTCCTCATCCCAAGTAGGTTGGATAGTATATAGCATGTACATACGAAGTTTTTAGTTTGTGCGCACGAACATATGAGTTTCACTTAACAGAGCCTCATATGGCAAATTTTGAAAATTGAATTAAAAAAAAACTAGACGACCCAGGATCAAAATTTTTTATGTGCACTAGTCCTCATCTAACGTAGGTTGAATAGTATGTAGCATTTCCATATGAAGTTATTAGTTTGGGCGCACAAACATATGGGTTTCACTTAACAGAGCCTCAAGGGCAAATTTTGAAAATTGAATAAAAAAAAAACTAGATGACTGAGTATCAAAATTTTTTATGTGGAATAGTTCTCATCTCAAGTAGGTTGGATAGTATATAGCATGTACATACGAAGTATTTAGTTTGTGCGCACGAACATATGGGTTTCACTTAACAGAGCCTCAAGGGCAAATTTTGAAAATTGAATAAAAAAAAAACTAGATGACTGAGTATCAAAATTTTTTATGTGGAATAGTTCTCATCTCAAGTAGGTTGGATAGTATATTGCATGTACATACGAAGTTTTTAGTTTGTGCGCACGAACATATGGGTTTCACTTAACAGAGCCTCAAGGGCAAATATTGAAAATTGATTTAAAAAAAAACTAGACGACCCAGGATCAAAATTTTTTATGTGGAATAGTTCTCATCTCAAGTAGGTTGGATTGTATATAGCATGTACATACGAAGTTTTTAGTTTGTGCGCACGAACATATGGGTTTCACTTAACAGAGCCTCAAGGGCAAATATTGAAAATTGAATAAAAAAAAAACTAGATGACTGAGTATCAAAATTTTTTATGTGGAATAGTTCTCATCTCAAGTAGGTTGGATAGTATATTGCATGTACATACGAAGTATTTAGTTTGTGCGCACGAACATATGAGTTTCACTTAAGAGTGCCTCAAGGGCAAATTTTGAAAATTGAATAAAAAAAAAACTAGATGACTCAGTATCAAAATTTTTAATGTGGATTAGTCCTCAAACCAAGTAGGTTGGATAGTATAAAGCATGTACATACGAAGTTTTTAGTTTGTGCGCACGAACATATGGGTTTCACTTAACAGAGCCTCATATTGCAAATTTTGAAAATTGAATTAAAAAAAAATTAGATGACTCAGGATCAAAACTTTTTATGTGGTTTAGTCCTCATCCCAAGTAGGTTAGATTGTACATAGCATGTGCATACGAAGTTTTTAGTTTGTGCGCAAGAACATATGAGTTTCACTTAACCGAGCCTCATATTGCAAATTTTGAAAATTGAATTAAAAAAAAATTAGATGACTCAGGATCAAAATTTTTTATGTGGAATAGTCCTCATCCCAAGTAGGTTAGATTGTACATAGCATGTGCATACGAAATTTTTAGTTTGTGCGCACGAACATATGAGTTTCACTTAACAGAGCCTCATATGGCAAATTTTGAAAATTGAATAAAAAAAAAAACTAGACGACCCAGGATCAAAACTTTTTATGTGGAATAGTCCTCATCCTAAGTAGGTTGGATTGTATATATAGCATTTGCATACGAAATTTTTAGTTTGTGCGCACTAACTCATGAATTTCACTTAACAGAGCCTCATATGGCAAATTTTGAAAATTGAATTTAAAAAAAACTAGACGATCCAGGATCAAAACTTTTTATGTGGATTAGTCTTCATTTCAAGTAGGTTGGATTGTATATAATATGCACATACGAAGTATTTAGTTTGTGCGCACAAACATATGGGTTTCACTTAACAGAGCCTCAAGGGCAAATTTTGAAAATTGAATAAAAAAAAAACTAGATGACTGAGTATCAAAATTTTTTATGTGGAATAGTTCTCATCTCAAGTAGGTTGGATAGTATATTGCATGTACATACGAAGTTTTTAGTTTGTGCGCACGAACATATGAGTTTCACTTAAGAGTGCCTCAAGGGCAAATTTTGAAAATTGAATAAAAAAAAAACTAGATGACTCAGTATCAAAATTTTTAATGTGGATTAGTCCACAAACCAAGTAGGTTGGATTGTATATAGTATGTACATACGAAGTTTTTAGTTTGTGCCCTTGAAAATATGAGTTTCACTTAACGGAGCCTCATATGGCAAATTTTGAAAATTGAATTAAAAAAAAACTAGACGACCCAGGATCAAAATTTTTAATGTGGAATAGTCCTCATCTCAAGTAGGTTGGATTGTATATATAGCATTTGCATACGAAATTTTTAGTTTGTGCGCACTAACTCATGAATTTCACTTAACAGAGCCTCATATGGCAAATTTTGAAAATTGAATTTAAAAAAAACTAGACGATCCAGGATCAAAACTTTTTATGTGGATTAGTCTTCATTTCAAGTAGGTTGGATTGTATATAATATGCACATACGAAGTATTTAGTTTGTGCGCACAAACATATGGGTTTCACTTAACAGAGCCTCAAGGGCAAATTTTGAAAATTGAATAAAAAAAAAACTAGATGACTGAGTATCAAAATTTTTTATGTGGAATAGTTCTCATCTCAAGTAGGTTGGATAGTATATTGCATGTACATACGAAGTTTTTAGTTTGTGCGCACGAACATATGAGTTTCACTTAACAGAGCCTCATATGGCAAATTTTGAAAATTGAATTAAAAAAAAACTAGACGACCCAGGATCAAAATTTTTTATGTGCACTAGTCCTCATCTAACGTAGGTTGAATAGTATGTAGCATTTCCATATGAAGTTATTAGTTTGGGCGCACTAACACATGAATTTCACTTAAGAGTGCCTCAAGGGCAAATTTTGAAAATTGAATTAAAAAAAAAAAGATGACTCAGGATCAAAATTTTTTATGTGGAATAGTTCTCATCCCAAGTAGGTTGGATAGTATATAGCATGTACATACGAAGTATTTAGTTTGTGCGCACGAACATATGGGTTTCACTTAACAGAGCCTCAAGGGCAAATTTTGAAAATTGAATAAAAAAAAAACTAGATGACTGAGTATCAAAATTTTTTATGTGGAATAGTTCTCATCTCAAGTAGGTTGGATAGTATATTGCATGTACATACGAAGTTTTTAGTTTGTGCGCACGAACATATGAGTTTCACTTAAGAGTGCCTCAAGGGCAAATTTTGAAAATTGAATAAAAAAAAAACTAGATGACTCAGTATCAAAATTTTTAATGTGGATTAGTCCACAAACCAAGTAGGTTGGATAGTATAAAGCATGTACATACGAAGTATTTAGTTTGTGCGCACGAACATATGGGTTTCACTTAACAGAGCCTCAAGGGCAAATTTTGAAAATTGAATAAAAAAAAAACTAGATGACTCAGTATCAAAATTTTTTATGTGGATTAGTCTTCATTTCAAGTAGGTTGGATTGTATATAATATGCACATACGAAGTATTTAGTTTGTGCGCACAAACATATGGGTTTCACTTAACAGAGCCTCAAGGGCAAATTTTGAAAATTGAATAAAAAAAAAACTAGATGACTGAGTATCAAAATTTTTTATGTGGAATAGTTCTCATCTCAAGTAGGTTGGATAGTATATTGCATGTACATACGAAGTTTTTAGTTTGTGCGCACGAACATATGAGTTTCACTTAACAGAGCCTCATATGGCAAATTTTGAAAATTGAATTAAAAAAAAACTAGACGACCCAGGATCAAAATTTTTTATGTGCACTAGTCCTCATCTAACGTAGGTTGAATAGTATGTAGCATTTCCATATGAAGTTATTAGTTTGGGCGCACTAACACATGAATTTCACTTAAGAGTGCCTCAAGGGCAAATTTTGAAAATTGAATTAAAAAAAAAAAGATGACTCAGGATCAAAATTTTTTATGTGGAATAGTTCTCATCCCAAGTAGGTTGGATAGTATATAGCATGTACATACGAAGTATTTAGTTTGTGCGCACGAACATATGGGTTTCACTTAACAGAGCCTCAAGGGCAAATTTTGAAAATTGAATAAAAAAAAAACTAGATGACTGAGTATCAAAATTTTTTATGTGGAATAGTTCTCATCTCAAGTAGGTTGGATAGTATATTGCATGTACATACGAAGTTTTTAGTTTGTGCGCACGAACATATGAGTTTCACTTAAGAGTGCCTCAAGGGCAAATTTTGAAAATTGAATAAAAAAAAAACTAGATGACTCAGTATCAAAATTTTTAATGTGGATTAGTCCACAAACCAAGTAGGTTGGATAGTATAAAGCATGTACATACGAAGTTTTTAGTTTGTGCGCACGAACATATGAGTTTCACTTAACAGAGCCTCATATGGCAAATTTTGAAAATTGAATTAAAAAAAAATTAGATGACTCAGGATCAAAACTTTTTATGTGGTTTAGTCCTCATCCCAAGTAGGTTAGATTGTACATAGCATGTGCATACGAAGTTTTTAGTTTGTGCGCACGAACATATGAGTTTCACTTAAGAGTGCCTCAAGGGCAAATTTTGAAAATTGAATAAAAAAAAAACTAGATGACTCAGTATCAAAATTTTTAATGTGGATTAGTCCACAAACCAAGTAGGTTGGATAGTATAAAGCATGTACATACGAAGTTTTTAGTTTGTGCGCACGAACATATGAGTTTCACTTAACAGAGCCTCATATTGCAAATTTTGAAAATTGAATTAAAAAAAAATTAGATGACTCAGGATCAAAACTTTTTATGTGGTTTAGTCCTCATCCCAAGTAGGTTAGATTGTACATAGCATGTGCATACGAAGTTTTTAGTTTGTGCGCACGAACATATGAGTTTCACTTAACAGAGCCTCATATGGCAAATTTTGAAAATTGAATTAAGAAAAAACTATACGACCCAAGATCAAAATTTTTAATGTGGAATAGTTCTCATCCCAAGTAGGTTGGATAGTATATAGCATGTACATACGAAGTATTTAGTTTGTGCGCACGAACATATGGGTTTCACTTAACAGAGCCTCAAGGGCAAATTTTGAAAATTGAATAAAAAAAAAACTAGATGACTGAGTATCAAAATTTTTTATGTGGAATAGTTCTCATCTCAAGTAGGTTGGATAGTATATTGCATGTACATACGAAGTTTTTAGTTTGTGCGCACGAACATATGAGTTTCACTTAAGAGTGCCTCAAGGGCAAATTTTGAAAATTGAATAAAAAAAAAACTAGATGACTCAGTATCAAAATTTTTAATGTGGATTAGTCCACAAACCAAGTAGGTTGGATAGTATAAAGCATGTACATACGAAGTTTTTAGTTTGTGCGCACGAACATATGAGTTTCACTTAACAGAGCCTCATATGGCAAATTTTGAAAATTGAATTAAAAAAAAATTAGATGACTCAGGATCAAAACTTTTTATGTGGTTTAGTCCTCATCCCAAGTAGGTTAGATTGTACATAGCATGTGCATACGAAGTTTTTAGTTTGTGCGCACGAACATATGAGTTTCACTTAAGAGTGCCTCAAGGGCAAATTTTGAAAATTGAATAAAAAAAAAACTAGATGACTCAGTATCAAAATTTTTAATGTGGATTAGTCCACAAACCAAGTAGGTTGGATAGTATAAAGCATGTACATACGAAGTTTTTAGTTTGTGCGCACGAACATATGAGTTTCACTTAACAGAGCCTCATATTGCAAATTTTGAAAATTGAATTAAAAAAAAATTAGATGACTCAGGATCAAAACTTTTTATGTGGTTTAGTCCTCATCCCAAGTAGGTTAGATTGTACATAGCATGTGCATACGAAGTTTTTAGTTTGTGCGCACGAACATATGAGTTTCACTTAACAGAGCCTCATATGGCAAATTTTGAAAATTGAATTAAGAAAAAACTATACGACCCAAGATCAAAATTTTTAATGTGGATTAGTCCTCATCCCAAGTAGGTTGGATAGTATATAGCATGAACATACGAAGTTTTTCGTTTGTGCGCACGAACATATGGGTTTCACTTAACAGAGCCTCATATGGCAAATTTTGAAAATTGAATAAAAAAAACTAGACAACCCAGGATCAAAATTTTTTATGTGGAATAGTTCTCATCTCAAGTAGGTTGGATAGTATATTGCATGTACATACGAAGTATTTAGTTTGTGCGCACGAACATATGAGTTTCACTTAACAGAGCCTCAAGGGCAAATTTTGAAAATTGAATAAAAAAAAAACTAGATGACTCAGTATCAAAATTTTTAATGTGGATTAGTCCTCATCCCAAGTAGGTTGCATTGTATATAGCATTTGCATACGAAATTTTTAGTTTGTGCGCACGAACATATGAGTTTCACTTAACAGAGCCTCATATGGCAAATTTTGAAAATTGAATTAAGAAAAAACTATACGACCCAAGATCAAAACTTTTTATGTGGATTAATCTTCATCTCAAGTAGGTTGGATTGTATATAGCATGTACATACGAAGTTTTTAGTTTGTGCGCACGAACATATGGGTTTCACTTAACAGAGCCTCATATGGCAAATTTTGAAAATTGAATAAAAAAAACTAGACAACCCAGGATCAAAATTTTTTATGTGGAATAGTTCTCATCTCAAGTAGGTTGGATTGTATATAGCATGTACATACGAAGTTTTTAGTTTGTGCGCACGAACATATGAGTTTCACTTAACAGAGCCTCAAGGGCAAATTTTAAAAATTGAATAAAAAAAAAACTAGATGACTCAGTATCAAAATTTTTAATGTGGAATAGTCCTTATCTCAAGTAGGTTGGATAGTATAAAGCATGTACATACGAAGTTTTTAGTTTGTGTGCACGAACATATGGGTTTCACTTAACAGAGCCTCATATGGCAAATTTTGAAAATTGAATAAAAAAAACTAGACAACCCAGGATCAAAATTTTTTATGTGGAATAGTTCTCATCTCAAGTAGGTTGGATTGTATATAGCATGTACATACGAAGTTTTTAGTTTGTGCGCACGAACATATGGGTTTCACTTAACAGAGCCTCATATGGCAAATTTTGAAAATTGAATAAAAAAAACTAGACAACCCAGGATCAAAATTTTTTATGTGGAATAGTTCTCATCTCAAGTAGGTTGGATTGTATATAGCATGTACATACGAAGTTTTTAGTTTGTGCGCACGAACATATGAGTTTCACTTAACAGAGCCTCAAGGGCAAATTTTAAAAATTGAATAAAAAAAAAACTAGATGACTCAGTATCAAAATTTTTAATGTGGAATAGTCCTCATCTCAAGTAGGTTGGATTGTATATAGCATGTGCATACGAAAGTTTTAGTTTGTGCGCACTAACATAGGAGTTTCACTTAACAAAGCCTCAAGGGCAAATATTGAAAATTGATTTAAAAAAAAAGCTAGACGACCCAGGATCAAAATTTTTTATGTGGAATAGTTCTCATCTCAAGAAGGTTGGATTGTATATAGCATGTACATACGAAGTTTTTAGTTTGTGCGCACGAACATATGGGTTTCACTTAACAGAGCCTCATATGGCAAATTTTGAAAATTGAATAAAAAAAACTAGACAACCCAGGATCAAAATTTTTTATGTGGAATAGTTCTCATCTCAAGTAGGTTGGATTGTATATAGCATGTACATACGAAGTTTTTAGTTTGTGCGCACGAACATATGAGTTTCACTTAACAGAGCCTCAAGGGCAAATTTTAAAAATTGAATAAAAAAAAAATTAGATGACTCAGTATCAAAATTTTTAATGTGGATTAGTCCTCAAACCAAGTAGGTTGGATAGTATAAAGCATGTACATACGAAGTTTTTAGTTTGTGCGCACGAACATATGGGTTTCACTTAACAGAGCCTCATATGGCAAATTTTGAAAATTGAATAAAAAAAACTAGACAACCCAGGATCAAAATTTTTTATGTGGAATAGTTCTCATCTCAAGTAGGTTGGATTGTATATAGCATGTACATACGAAGTTTTTAGTTTGTGCGCACGAACATATGAGTTTCACTTAACAGAGCCTCAAGGGCAAATTTTAAAAATTGAATAAAAAAAAAACTAGATGACTCAGTATCAAAATTTTTAATGTGGAATAGTCCTCATCTCAAGTAGGTTGGATTGTATATAGCATGTGCATACGAAAGTTTTAGTTTGTGCGCACTAACATAGGAGTTTCACTTAACAAAGCCTCAAGGGCAAATATTGAAAATTGATTTAAAAAAAAAACTAGACGACCCAGGATCAAAATTTTTTATGTGGAATAGTTCTCATCTCAAGAAGGTTGGATTGTATATAGCATGTACATACGAAGTTTTTAGTTTGTGCGCACGAACATATGGGTTTCACTTAACAGAGCCTCAAAGGCAAATTTTGAAAATTGAATAAAAAAAACTAGACAACCCAGGATCAAAATTTTTTATGTGGAATAGTTCTCATCTCAAGTAGGTTGGATTGTATATAGCATGTACATACGAAGTTTTTAGTTTGTGCGCACGAACATATGAGTTTCACTTAACAGAGCCTCAAGGGCAAATTTTAAAAATTGAATAAAAAAAAACTAGATGACTCAGTATCAAAATTTTTAATGTGGATTAGTCCTCATCCCAAGTAGGTTGGATAGTATATAGCATGTACATACGAAGTATTTAGTTTGTGCGCACGAACATATGGGTTTCACTTAACAGAGCCTCAAGGGCAAATTTTGAAAATTGAATAAAAAAAAAAACTAGATGACTGAGTATCAAAATTTTTAATGTGGATTAGTCCACATCCCAAGTAGGTTGGATAGTATATAGCATGTACATACGAAGTTTTTAGTTTGTGCGCACGAACATATGAGTTTCACTTAACAGAGCCTCATATGGCAAATTTTGAAAATTGAATAAAAAAAAAACTAGATGACTCAGTATCAAAATTTTTAATGTGGAATAGTCCTCATCCTAAGTAGGTTGGATTGTATATATAGCATTTGCATACGAAATTTTTAGTTTGTGCGCACTAACTCATGAATTTCACTTAACAGAGCCTCATATGGCAAATTTTGAAAATTGAATTTAAAAAAAACTAGACGATCCAGGATCAAAACTTTTTAGGTGGATTAGTCTTCATCTCAAGTAGGTTGGATTGTATATAGTATGTACATACGAAGTTTTTAGTTTGTGCGCACGAACATATGAGTTTCACTTAACAGAGCCTCATATGGCAAATTTTGAAAATTGAATTAAAAAAAAACTAGACGACCCAGGATCAAAATTTTTTATGTGCACTAGTCCTCATCTAACGTAGGTTGAATAGTATGTAGCATTTCCATATGAAGTTATTAGTTTGGGCGCACTAACACATGAATTTCACTTAAGAGTGCCTCAAGGGCAAATTTTGAAAATTGAATTAAAAAAAAAAAGATGACTCAGGATCAAAATTTTTTATGTGGAATAGTTCTCATCCCAAGTAGGTTGGATAGTATATAGCATGTACATACGAAGTATTTAGTTTGTGCGCACGAACATATGGGTTTCACTTAACAGAGCCTCAAGGGCAAATTTTGAAAATTGAATTAAAAAAAAAAAGACGACCCAGGATCAAAATTTTTTATGTGCACTAGTCCTCATCTAACGTAGGTTGAATAGTATGTAGCATTTCCATATGAAGTTATTAGTTTGGGCGCACTAACACATGAATTTCACTTAACAGAGCCTCATATGGCAAATTTTGAAAATTGAATTTAAAAAAAACTAGACGATCCAGGATCAAAACTTTTTATGTGGATTAGTCTTCATCCCAAGTAGGTTGGATAGTATATAGCATGTACATACGAAGTATTTAGTTTGTGCGCACGAACATATGGGTTTCACTTAACAGAGCCTCAAGGGCAAATTTTGAAAATTGAATAAAAAAAAAACTAGATGACTCAGTATCAAAATTTTTTATGTGGATTAGTCTTCATCTCAAGTAGGTTGGATTGTATATAATATGCACATACGAAGTATTTAGTTTGTGCGCACGAACATATGGGTTTCACTTAACAGAGCCTCAAGGGCAAATTTTGAAAATTGAATAAAAAAAAAACTAGATGACTGAGTATCAAAATTTTTTATGTGGAATAGTTCTCATCTCAAGTAGGTTGGATAGTATATTGCATGTACATACGAAGTATTTAGTTTGTGCGCACGAACATATGAGTTCACTTAAGAGTGCCTCAAGGGCAAATTTTGAAAATTGAATAAAAAAAAAACTAGATGACTCAGTATCAAAATTTGTAATGTGGATTAGTCCTCAAACCAAGTAGGTTGGATAGTATAAAGCATGTACATACGAAGTTTTTAGTTTGTGCGCACGAAAATATGGGTTTCACTTAACAGAGCCTCATATTGCAAATTTTGAAAATTGAATTAAAAAAAAACTAGACGATCCAGGATCAAAACTTTTTATGTGGATTAGTCTTCATCTCAAGTAGGTTGGATTGTATATAGTATGTACATACGAAGTTTTTAGTTTGTGCGCACGAACATATGAGTTTCACTTAACAGAGCCTCATATGGCAAATTTTGAAAATTGAATTAAAAAAAAACTAGACGACCCAGGATCAAAATTTTTTATGTGGAATAGTCCTCATCTCAAGTAGGTTGGATTGTATATATAGCATTTGCATACGAAATTTTTAGTTTGTGCGCACTAACTCATGAATTTCACTTAACAGAGCCTCATATGGCAAATTTTGAAAATTGAATTTAAAAAAAACTAGACGATTCAGGATCAAAACTTTTTATGTGGATTAGTCTTCATCCCAAGTAGGTTGGATAGTATATAGCATGTACATACGAAGTATTTAGTTTGTGCGCACGAACATATGGGTTTCACTTAACAGAGCCTCAAGGGCAAATTTTGAAAATTGAATAAAAAAAAAACTAGATGACTCAGTATCAAAATTTTTAATGTGGATTAGTCTTCATCTCAAGTAGGTTAGATTGTATATAATATGCACATACGAAGTATTTAGTTTGTGCGCACGAACATATGGGTTTCACTTAACAGAGCCTCAAGGGCAAATTTTGAAATTGAATAAAAAAAAAACTAGATGACTGAGTATCAAAATTTTTTATGTGGAATAGTTCTCATCTCAAGTAGGTTGGATAGTATATTGCATGTACATACGAAGTATTTAGTTTGTGCGCACGAACATATGAGTTTCACTTAAGAGTGCCTCAAGGGCAAATTTTGAAAATTGAATAAAAAAAAAACTAGATGACTCAGTATCAAAATTTTTTATGTGGATTAGTCCTCATCTCAAGTAGGTTGGATTGTATATAGCATGTACATACGAAGTATTTAGTTTGTGCGCACGAACATATGAGTTTCACTTAACAGAGCCTCAAGGGCAAATATTGAAAATTGAATTAAAAAAAAATTAAATGACTCAGGATCAAAACTTTTTATGTGGTTTAGTCCTTATCCCAAGTAGGTTAGATTGTACATAGCATGTGCATACGAAGTTTTTAGTTTGTGCGCACGAACATATGAGTTTCACTTAACAGAGCCTCATATGGCAAATTTTGAAAATTGAATTAAGAAAAAACTATACGACCCAGGATCAAAATTTTTTATGTGCACTAGTCCTCATCTAACGTAGGTTGAATAGTGAGTAGCATTTCCATATGAAGTTATTAGTTTGGGCTCACTAACACATGAATTTCACTTAAGAGTGCCTCAAGGGCAAATTTTGAAAATTGAATTAAAAAAAAAAGATGACTCAGGATCAAAATTTTTTATGTGGAATAGTCCTTATCTTAAGTAGGTTAGATTGTATATAGTATGTACATACGAAGTTTTTAGTTTGTGCCCTTTAAAATATGAGTTTCACTTAACAGAGCCTCAAGGGCAAATTTTGAAAATTGAATAAAAAAAAACTAGACGACCCAGGATCAAAATTTTTTATGTGGAATAGTCCTCATCTCAAGTAGGTTGGATAGTATATAGCATGTACATACGAAGTTTTTAGTTTGTGCGCACGAACATATGGGTTTCACTTAACAGAGCCTCAAGGGCAAATATTGAAAATTGATTTAAAAAAAAACTAGACGACCCAGGATCAAAATTTTTTATGTGGAATAGTTCTCATCTTAAGTAGGTTGGATAGTATATAGCATGTACATACGAAGTTTTTAGTTTGTGCGCACGAACATATGAGTTTCACTTAACAGAGCCTCAAGGGCAAATATTGAAAATTGAATTAAGAAAAAACTATACGACCCAAGATCAAAATTTTTTATGTGGATTAGTCCTCATCCTAAGTAGGTTGGATTGTATATAGCATGTACATACGAAGTATTTAGTTTGTGCGCACGAACATATGGGTTTCACTTAACAGAGCCTCAAGGGCAAATTTTGAAAATTGAATAAAAAAAAAACTAGATGACTCAGTATCAAAATTTTTAATGCGGATTAGTCCTCATCCCAAGTAGGTTGCATTGTATATAGCATTTGCATACGAAATTTTTAGTTTGTGCGCACGAACATATGAGTTTCACTTAACAGAGCCTCATATGGCGAATTTTGAAAATTGAATTAAGAAAAAACTATACGACCCAAGATCAAAACTTTTTATGTGGATTAGTCTTCATGCCAAGTAGGTTGGATTGTATATAGCATGTACATACGAAGTTTTTAGTTTGTGCGCACGAACATATGGGTTTCACTTAACAGAGCCTCATATGGCAAATTTTGAAAATTGAATAAAAAAAAAACTAGATGACTCAGTATCAAAATTTTTAATGTGGATTAGTCCACATCCCAAGTAGGTTGGATAGTATATAGCATGTACATACGAAGTTTTTAGTTTGTGCGCACGAACATATGGGTTTCACTTAACAGAGCCTCAAGGGCAAATATTGAAAATTGAATTTAAAAAAAACTATACGACCCAAGATCAAAATTTTTTATGTGGATTAGTCCTCATCCTAAGTAGGTTGGATTGTATATAGCATGTACATACGAAGTATTTAGTTTGTGCGCACGAACATATTTGTTTCACTTAACAGAGCCTCAAGGGCAAATTTTGAAAATTGAATAAAAAAAAAACTAGATGACTCAGTATCAAAATTTTTAATGTGGATTAGTCCTCATCCCAAGTAGGTTGCATTGTATATAGCATTTGCATACGAAGTTTTTCGTTTGTGCGCACGAACATATGGGTTTCACTTAACAGAGCCTCAAGGGCAAATTTTGAAAATTGAATTTAAAAAAAACTATACGACCCAAGATCAAAATTTTTTATGTGGATTAGTCCTCATCCCAAGTAGGTTGGATAGTATATAGCATGTACATACGAAGTTTTTAGTTTGTGCGCACGAACATATGAGTTTCACTTAACAGAGCCTCAAGGGTAAATTTTGAAAATTGAATAAAAAAAAAACTAGATGACTCAGTATCAAAATTTTTAATGTGGAATTGTCCTCATCCCAAGTACGTTAGATTGCATATAGCATGTACATACAAAGTTATTAGTTTGGGCGCACTAACACATAAATTTCACTTAAACGAGCCTCAAGGGCGAATATTGAAAATTGAATTAAGAAAAAACTGTACGACCCAAGATCAAAATTTTTTTGTGGTTTAGTCCTCATCCCAAGTAAGCATTGTATATAGCATTTGCATACGAAATTTTTAGTTTGTGCGCACGAACATATGGGTTTCACTTAACAGAGCCTCAAGGGCAAATTTTGAAAATTGAATAAAAAAAAAACTAGATGACTCAGTATCAAAATTTTTAATGTGGATTAGTCCTCATCCCAAGTAGGTTGGATAGTATATAGCATGTACATACGAAGTTTTTCGTTTGTGCGCACGAACATATGGGTTTCACTTAACAGAGCCTCAAGGGCAAATTTTGAAAATTGAATAAAAGAAAAACTAGATGACTCAGTATCAAAATTTTTACTGTGGATTAGTCCTCATCTCAAGTAGGTTGGATTGTATATAGCATGTACATACGAAGTTTTTAGTTTGTGCGCACGAACATATGGGTTTCACTTAACAGAGCCTCAAGGGCAAATTTTGAAAATTGAATAAAAAAAAAACTAGATGACTGAGTATCAAAATTTTTTATGTGGAATAGTTCTCATCTCAAGTAGGTTGGATTGTATATAGCATGTACATACGAAGTTTTTAGTTTGTGCGCACGAACATATGGGTTTCACTTAACAGAGCCTCAAGGGCAAATTTTGAAAATTGAATAAAAAAAACTAGACGACCCAGGATCAAAATTTTTGTGGTTTAGTCCTCATCCCAAGTAAGCATTGTATATAGCATTTGCATACGAAGTTTTTAGTTTGTGCGCACGAACATATGAGTTTCACTTAACAGAGCCTCATATGGCAAATTTTGAAAATTGAATTAAGAAAAAACTATACGACCCAAGATCAAAATTTTTAATGTGGATTAGTCCTCATCCCAAGTAGGTTGGATAGTATATAGCATGTACATACGAAGTTTTTCGTTTGTGCGCACGAACATATGGGTTTCACTTAACAGAGCCTCAAGGGCATATATTGAAAATTAAATAAAAAAAAAAACTAGATGACTCAGAATCAAAATTTTTAATGTGGATTAGTCCTCATCCCAAGTAGGTTGGATTGTATATAGCATGTACATACGAAGTTTTTAGTTTGTGCGCACGAACATATGGGTTTCACTTAACAGAGCCTCATATGGCAAATTTTGAAAATTGAATAAAAAAAAAACTAGATGACTCAGTATCAAAATTTTTAATGTGGATTAGTCCACATCCCAAGTAGGTTGGATAGTATATAGCATGTACATACGAAGTTTTTAGTTTGTGCGCACGAACATATGGGTTTCACTTAACAGAGCCTCAAGGGCAAATATTGAAAATTGAATTTAAAAAAAACTAGACAACCCAGGATCAAAATTTTTTATGTGGAATAGTTCTCATCTCAAGTAGGTTGGATTGTATATAGCATGTACATACGAAGTTTTTAGTTTGTGCGCACGAACATATGAGTTTCACTTAACAGAGCCTCAAGGGCAAATTTTGAAAATTGAATAAAAAAAAAACTAGATGACTCAGTATCAAAATTTTTAATGTGGATTAGTCCTCATCCCAAGTAAGCATTGTATATAGCATTTGCATACGAAGTTTTTCGTTTGTGCGCACGAACATATGGGTTTCACTTAACAGAGCCTCAAGGGCAAATTTTGAAAATTGAATTTAAAAAAAACTATACGACCCAAGATCAAAATTTTTTATGTGGATTAGTCCTCATCCCAAGTAGGTTGGATAGTATATAGCATGTACATACGAAGTTTTTAGTTTGTGCGCACGAACATATGAGTTTCACTTAACAGAGCCTCAAGGGCAAATTTTGAAAATTGAATAAAAAAAAAACTAGATGACTCAGTATCAAAATTTTTAATGTGGATTAGTCCTCATCCCAAGTAGGTTGGATTGTATATAGCATGTACATACGAAGTTTTTAGTTTGTGCGCACGAACATATGGGTTTCACTTAACAGAGCCTCAAGGGCAAATTTTGAAAATTGAATAAAAAAAAAACTAGATGACTCAGTATCAAAATTTTTAATGTGGATTAGTCCTCATCCCAAGTAGGTTGCATTGTATATAGCATTTGCATACGAAGTTTTTCGTTTGTGCGCACGAACATATGGGTTTCACTTAACAGAGCCTCAAGGGCAAATTTTGAAAATTGAATTTAAAAAAAACTATACGACCCAAGATCAAAATTTTTTATGTGGATTAGTCCTCATCCCAAGTAGGTTGGATTGTATATAGCATGTACATACGAAGTTTTTAGTTTGTGCGCACGAACATATGGGTTTCACTTAACAGAGCCTCAAGGGCAAATTTTGAAAATTGAATAAAAGAAAAACTAGATGACTCAGTATCAAAATTTTTACTGTGGATTAGTCCTCATCTCAAGTAGGTTGGATTGTATATAGCATGTACATACGAAGTTTTTAGTTTGTGCGCACGAACATATGGGTTTCACTTAACAGAGCCTCAAGGGCAAATTTTGAAAATTGAATAAAAAAAACTAGACAACCCAGGATCAAAATTTTTTATGTGGAATTGTCCTCATCCCAAGTACGTTAGATTGCATATAGCATGTACATACAAAGTTATTAGTTTGGGCGCACTAACACATAAATTTCACTTAAACGAGCCTCAAGGGCGAATATTGAAAATTGAATTAAGAAAAAACTGTACGACCCAAGATCAAAATTTTTTTGTGGTTTAGTCCTCATCCCAAGTAAGCATTGTATATAGCATTTGCATACGAAGTTTTTAGTTTGTGCGCACGAACATATGAGTTTCACTTAACAGAGCCTCATATGGCAAATTTTGAAAATTGAATTAAGAAAAAACTATACGACCCAAGATCAAAATTTTTAATGTGGATTAGTCCTCATCCCAAGTAGGTTGGATTGTACATAGCATGTGCATACGAAGTTTTTAGTTTGTGCGCACGAACATATGGGTTTCACTTAACAGAGCCTCAAGGGCATATATTGAAAATTAATTAAAAAAAAAAACTAGATGACTCAGAATCAAAATTTTTAATGTGGATTAGTCCTCATCCCAAGTAGGTTGGATTGTATATAGCATGTACATACGAAGTTTTTAGTTTGTGCGCACGAACATATGAGTTTCACTTAACAGAGCCTCATATGGCAAATATTGAAAATTGATTTAAAAAAAAAACTAGACGATCCAGGATCAAAACTTTTTAGGTGGATTAGTCTTCATCTCAAGTAGGTGGGATTGTATAAAGTATGTACATACGAAGTTTTTCGTTTGTGCGCACGAACATATGGGTTTCACTTAACAGAGCCTCAAGGGCAAATTTTAAAAATTGAATAAAAAAAAACTAGATGACTCAGTATCAAAATTTTTAATGTGGATTAGTCCTCATCCCAAGTAGGTTGGATAGTATATAGCATGTACATACGAAGTATTTAGTTTGTGCGCACGAACATATGGGTTTCACTTAACAGAGCCTCAAGGGCAAATATTGAAAATTGAATAAAAAAAAAACTAGATGACTGAGTATCAAAATTTTTAATGTGGATTAGTCCACATCCCAAGTAGGTTGGATAGTATATAGCATGTACATACGAAGTTTTTAGTTTGTGCGCACGAACATATGAGTTTCACTTAACAGAGCCTCATATGGCAAATATTGAAAATTGATTTAAAAAAAAAAACTAGACGACGCAGGATCAATATTTTTTATGTGGAATAGTTCTCATCTCAAGTAGGTTGGATTGTATATAGCATGTACATACGAAGTTTTTAGTTTGTGCGCACTAACATATGGTTTTCACTTAACAGAGCCTCAAGGGCACATTTTGAAAATTGAATAAAAAAAAAATTAGATGACTCAGGATCAAAACTTTTTATGTGGTTTAGTCCTCATCCCAAGTAGGTTGGATTGTATATAGCATGTGCATACGAAAGTTTTAGTTTGTGCGCACTAACATAGGAGTTTCACTTAACAGAGCCTCATATGGCAAATTTTGAAAATTGAATAAAAAAAAAACTAGACGACCCAGGATCAAAACTTTTTATGTGGTTTAGTCCACATCCCAAGTAGGTTGGATAGTATATAGCATGTACATACGAAGTTTTTAGTTTGTGCGCACGAACATATGGGTTTCACTTAACAGAGCCTCAAGGGCAAATTTTGAAAATTGAATAAAAGAAAATCTAGATGACTCAGTATCAAAATTTTTACTGTGGATTAGTCCTCATCTCAAGTAGGTTGGATTGTATATAGCATGTACATACGAAGTTTTTAGTTTGTGCGCACGAACATATGAGTTTCACTTAACAGAGCCTCATATGGCAAATTTTGAAAATTGAATTAAAAAAAAACTAGACGACCCAGGATCAAAATTTTTAATGTGGATTAGTCCTCATCCCAAGTAGGTTGGATAGTATATAGCATGTACATACGAAGTTTTTCGTTTGTGCGCACGAACATATGGGTTTCACTTAACAGAGCCTCAAGGGCAAATTTTGAAAATTGAATAAAAGAAAAACTAGATGACTCAGTATCAAAATTTTTACTGTGGATTAGTCCTCATCTCAAGTAGGTTGGATTGTATATAGCATGTACATACGAAGTTTTTAGTTTGTGCGCACGAACATATGGGTTTCACTTAACAGAGCCTCAAGGGCAAATTTTGAAAATTGAATAAAAAAAACTAGACAACCCAGGATCAAAATTTTTTATGTGGAATAGTCCTCATCCCAAGTAGGTTGGATTGCATATAGCATGTACATACAAAGTTTTTCGTTTGTGCGCACGAACATATGGGTTTCACTTAACAGAGCCTCAAGGGCACATTTTGAAAATTGAATAAAAAAAAAATTAGATGACTCAGGATCAAAACTTTTTATGTGGTTTAGTCCTCATCCCAAGTAGGTTGGATTGTATATAGCATGTACATACGAAGTTTTTAGTTTGTGCGCACGAACATATGAGTTTCACTTAACAGAGCCTCATATGGCAAATTTTGAAAATTGAATTAAAAAAAAACTAGACGACCCAGGATCAAAATTTTTAATGTGGATTAGTCCTCATCCCAAGTAGGTTGGATAGTATATAGCATGTACATACGAAGTTTTTCGTTTGTGCGCACGAACTAATGGGTTTCACTTAACAGAGCCTCAAGGGCAAATTTTGAAAATTGAATAAAAGAAAAACTAGATGACTCAGTATCAAAATTTTTACTGTGGTTTAGTCCTCATCCCAAGTAAGCATTGTATATAGCATTTGCATACGAAGTTTTTAGTTTGTGCGCACGAACATATGAGTTTCACTTAACAGAGCCTCATATGGCAAATTTTGAAAATTGAATTAAGAAAAAACTATACGACCCAAGATCAAAATTTTTAATGTGGATTAGTCCTCATCCCAAGTAGGTTGGATAGTATATAGCATGTACATACGAAGTTTTTCGTTTGTGCGCACGAACATATGGGTTTCACTTAACAGAGCCTCAAGGGCATATATTGAAAATTAAATAAAAAAAAAAACTAGATGACTCAGAATCAAAATTTTTAATGTGGATTAGTCCTCATCCCAAGTAGGTTGGATTGTATATAGCATGTACATACGAAGTTTTTAGTTTGTGCGCACGAACATATGGGTTTCACTTAACAGAGCCTCATATGGCAAATTTTGAAAATTGAATAAAAAAAAAACTAGATGACTCAGTATCAAAATTTTTAATGTGGATTAGTCCACATCCCAAGTAGGTTGGATAGTATATAGCATGTACATACGAAGTTTTTAGTTTGTGCGCACGAACATATGGGTTTCACTTAACAGAGCCTCAAGGGCAAATATTGAAAATTGAATTTAAAAAAAACTAGACAACCCAGGATCAAAATTTTTTATGTGGAATAGTTCTCATCTCAAGTAGGTTGGATTGTATATAGCATGTACATACGAAGTTTTTAGTTTGTGCGCACGAACATATGAGTTTCACTTAACAGAGCCTCAAGGGCAAATTTTGAAAATTGAATAAAAAAAAAACTAGATGACTCAGTATCAAAATTTTTAATGTGGATTAGTCCTCATCCCAAGTAGGTTGCATTGTATATAGCATTTGCATACGAAGTTTTTCGTTTGTGCGCACGAACATATGGGTTTCACTTAACAGAGCCTCAAGGGCAAATTTTGAAAATTGAATTTAAAAAAAACTATACGACCCAAGATCAAAATTTTTTATGTGGATTAGTCCTCATCCCAAGTAGGTTGGATAGTATATAGCATGTACATACGAAGTTTTTAGTTTGTGCGCACGAACATATGAGTTTCACTTAACAGAGCCTCAAGGGCAAATTTTGAAAATTGAATAAAAAAAAAACTAGATGACTCAGTATCAAAATTTTTAATGTGGATTAGTCCTCATCCCAAGTAGGTTGGATTGTATATAGCATGTACATACGAAGTTTTTAGTTTGTGCGCACGAACATATGGGTTTCACTTAACAGAGCCTCAAAGGCAAATTTTGAAAATTGAATAAAAAAAAAACTAGATGACTCAGTATCAAAATTTTTAATGTGGATTAGTCCTCATCCCAAGTAGGTTGCATTGTATATAGCATTTGCATACGAAGTTTTTCGTTTGTGCGCACGAACATATGGGTTTCACTTAACAGAGCCTCAAGGGCAAATTTTGAAAATTGAATAAAAAAAAAACTAGATGACTGAGTATCAAAATTTTTAATGTGGATTAGTCCACATCCCAAGTAGGTTGGATAGTATATAGCATGTACATACGAAGTTTTTAGTTTGTGCGCACGAACATATGAGTTTCACTTAACAGAGCCTCATATGGCAAATTTTGAAAATTGAATAAAAAAAAAAACTATACGACCCAGGATCAAAACTTTTTATGTGGAATAGTCCTCATCCTAAGTAGGTTGGATTGTATATATAGCATTTGCATACGAAATTTTTAGTTTGTGCGCACTAACTCATGAATTTCACTTAACAGAGCCTCATATGGCAAATTTTGAAAATTGAATTTAAAAAAAACTAGACGATCCAGGATCAAAACTTTTTATGTGGATTAGTCTTCATCTCAAGTAGGTTGGATTGTATATAGTATGTACATACGAAGTTTTTCGTTTGTGCGCACGAACATATGAGTTTCACTTAACAGAGCCTCAAGGGCAAATTTTGAAAATTGAATTTAAAAAAAACTAGACGATCCAGGATCAAAACTTTTTATGTGGATTAGTCCACATCCCAAGTAGGTTGGATAGTATATAGCATGTACAGACGAAGTTTTTAGTTTGTGCGCACGAACATATGAGTTTCACTTAACAGAGCCTCAAGGGCAAATATTGAAAATTGAATAAAAAAAAATTAGATGACTCAGGATCAAAACTTTTTATGTGGTTTAGTCCTCATCCCAAGTAGGTTGCATTGTATATAGCATTTGCATACCAAATTTTTCGTTTGTGCGCACGAACATATGGGTTTCACTTAACAGAGCCTCAAGGGCAAATTTTGAAAATTGAATAAAAAAGAACCCTATTGTAATTCTTGATATATGTTGACATAATTTGAAGAAGAATAATTCAGTAGCTTCACACTTAGTTCTGATAAATTTGAACCCGATCTGATCATTTTTATAACCCTTTTCCATATAATGCTTCGTGTTTATTGATACTTTTTTTTTGCAGTAGGTGGAAAGAATCGAAAGCCGGACGTGCGGGACTTTAATCCACTAAAATCACCTTTGCGTCAATTCCCTTTTCCCTGCGATACTACCGTGAGGTATTCCATCACAGGGGAAATCGTGTTTATTGATACTGAACTAAAATAATTGTAACACACTCTTTGGATTTAAGTGGCGTTGGGCATTCAATGTTCAATGTTTGTCGGACTTGTCACTTGTTTTATACCATATTATAACTTACTTTATTTAGGACCAAATGGCCTTTACCATCTTTAACAGTTTGTTCTAACTTCTCCAAATAAAATGGAATGACTTCATTGTTCAATGTTATCAATTTCTTTTCCTTGATATCATCCTCTGGTTCATAGGAAACGACTGCAATTTCTATATATTAGAAAACAGGCGATTAATAACACATAGACATGCAACTGCACACATTGTTCGGTACTTAGATGAAAATCATTGATGGTATCCACAACAATATCAATTTGTAAATCCTTCCAGGGTGTCGCACCGCCCAGTCCAGCAGTCTTAGCAAGAAAGCGTGCCATTGAGAAGCTTTGATGGACACGTTTACCATCTACCTCCAATACCGGCATCTGACCCATGGGCATAGCTACAAAGCAAAAGATATCACAATCTTTGATATAATCTCTCAAGTGTTTGGCACTTACTCGGCTTTAAAGCGGGCCATTCATCGCGTGTTACACGTACATCTTCATATTCAATACCGCCATATGCGAATAGATAACGCAAGGGTTCAGCCAGTGCCTTGACATTGAAATAAAATAAATTCCGTGGGCTCAGCTGGGTCTTCGCCGCCGTCTACTGGTGCTGCCTCTTCGACAGCGGGTGCTTGTGCATCATCAGCCATCACTCAACAATATATGCCGCAATGAAATGCCAGAGAGGACTTTTTATACCCTCCACCACAGTGATGAGGGTGAAGGAAGGAGGCGTCAGAGACCCTACAAAGTATACGAGTATATATTCTTGATCAGCGTCAAAAATTGAGTCGATTTGGACATGTATGTCTATTATTGGCACTCTCACGGGCGTAAATTTTGAGATATTGAGCTGAAATTTTGTACAGCACTTTTAGTTTTTGCACGCAGATCGCTTTTGAAAATGGGCAAAATCGGTCAAGAGTCACGCCCACAATCAACGAAAATCTATTTATCTGCCACAAAAATTGTAGTAAGAAAACTAAATTTGACTTAGGCCAAACCTTAAATACCCTCCACCTCCACAACGGTGGGCGTGGCAAATATATAATATATATATATTTATTGCGCCCTCTAATAGTGCATGTCTTACGTATCAGCATGCAAGTCTACTTTTACGTTGAATAGGGTTTTTGTAAATTGTGGGCGTGTTTATTATCCGAACACGCCCATTTTTGGCACGTCAATGAATAAGATAACTATATATTAGCGTACCAAATTTCAAGTTCATAGGTCAATTTATGTGGCAGATATATAGATTTATGTCGATTGTGTGCGTGTCTGAAATTCTACCACGCCCATTTTTGGCACTTCAGTAGATGGGATAATTATGTATACGCGTAATAAATTTCAAGTTCATAGGTCAACTTTTGTGGCAGATATAAAGGTTTTTATTAATTGTGGGCGTGTCAGCCCATTTTAAACACATTGATAAAGCTAATATTTATAGATATACTAGCTTACCCGTTGCAGCGTTGCTTGCAACTAAACTACTGTTTCATTTAAGAATGCCATATTTCAAACATTTCTATATAAAAAACTTATTATGTAAATTACAATATAATGAGCTTTGGCACGCCTTTAACATATTTACAGAAACTTTGTAATCATAAAAATAAACACTTTGGTATAAATTTAAATTTGAACTACTTTTTTAATTTATCGGTGTCTAGTATTGGGTGTATAATTTAAAAACCGGAATTTTTTTAGGAAACTTGTGCGTTTATTATATAGAAATTCCTAAAATTGTATTATACTCGTATAAAGTATTGTCCGTAGGAAGCTACAACCTTTTCCCATCTTTCTGGAAGTTCATGAATACCGTCCCAGAAAAACCGGTCATCTTTTGAATCGAAGAACGGTTCGAGCCAAGTTTTGATATCTTGAACTGAAATAAAGCATGTGTCGGAAAGTGCATTCTGCATTGACCGCAACAAATGATAGTCAGAAGGTGCCAAGTCAGGAATAGGTTTTAACGGGTTTTGCAATGTGTGGCCGGGCATTGTCATGTTGGAAAATTAAAGTCTCGTGTCTGTTATCCCATTCTGGCCGTTTTTCCTTCAACGCTCTCTTTAAACGATTCAATTGTTGTCTATACAGTTCTGCCGTAATGGTTTCATCCGGATTTAGAAGCTCATAATGCACCACTCCCTTCTGGTCCCACAATATACAGAGCATTACCTTGGCATCGTGAATATTTTTCTTCGGTGTCGATTTGCCTGATTGGCCAGGCTTCACATATGACTTTTTGAGCTTCGAGTTGTCAAAATAAATCCATTTGTCTTCGCCAGTAATAATTCGATGCAAAAACGACTCTTTTTTGTAACACTCGAACAACATTTCAGACATGCACAATTGCCTTTCTACATCTCTCGGCTTTAACTCATGTGGCACCCAATTTCCTTCCTTTTGAATAAATCCCAATGCTTTTATACACTTGGACATGGCTGCTTGAGTTACGCCCAATGATTTTGCAAGCTCTTTTTGGGTTTGACACGAATCTTGATTGAGCAACGAATCCAACTCTTAATCTTCAAACTTTTTCGGCTGTCCAGGTCGCTCTTTATCTGTAATGTTTAAAAAGTTGATAAAACCCTCAAAACATTGTGTTCTCGAAAGAGCATGTTCGGCATACAATTCCATGACCAAACGTAAATAATAATAATATAAATGTAATAAAGCAGCAGCGCCGTTTACATATTTTATTATAATTTTTTCATTCTTAACCAAACTTCAATGCATGTAACTTACACTTAGTAAACAAAAACATATTTTTGATTGGCTCCACTATCTTTTCTCAAAATGAAAAATAAGTCAACATCACGTGCATTTAAAAAAACTTAGCAGTAAGCTGATAAGGTTTACATATAAAAGAGCGTAAAAGAAAGCATTTTTTCTACGGTTTTCGAAGTTATTGCTATTGTGTTCGAAATCGTAAAGTTTAAAACGTATTGCTAAATACTTTTATAATTAGTTTTACATTACAGATTTGAACATTAATTTTAATAATTTTGTTTTATTAAATTTTTATTACCAATTGTTTCAGTTTCAAACGAAAATACACGACAGAGGCGCTATTTTAACAATTATAACTTTCTTACGTATATAAAGTAATATAGGTAGAACAATAGGAAATAATGTAATGAAATTTACTAAGATATGCATAAAAACTAAGAGACAAAACCACGCCCATTGAAATTTGGTAGGAAGTTTTAGCATATTTTAAGGAACATCTACAATAGTTTTACGTCTTGTGAACGTCTTTCGGTTTTCGTTATATGTGGGTTCAAAGAAACATCACTTGTTTTGTAGATTACAGTAAAATAGGCGATGCCACGCCTCAAAAACTTTTACAGAAACTACGTACATATTATAATAAAGGCATTTGTGTAAATTTAAATTTCAACTGTTTTGTGATTTTATCAGTACCTTACTTCTAACAAAGACATAAAAAACAGAAAAGTGCGCAAAGCCACGCTTTTAAAATTTTTGCAAAAAATTTCACCATAATTTAATAGTTTAATTACCATTTCCTGAAATTTTGGTTTCAACAGGTCTCTACAATATCTCAATTTTAATTCACCTCATTTTTGATTTCCATGTATTACGAAAAAGTGGGCGCAGCCACGCCTTGAAACTTATTATCATCTACGTACCATATCAAAGATATTCTGCAACTTTGAGCTTAAACGGTCCGATGGTTTTTGCGACAACCCGTTACAAACTTTCAAAATTTCTTTTTTATTAATATAGACATACCAAATTTCAAGTTTATAGCTCAGTTTTTGTGGCAGAAAAATAGTTTTTTGTCGATTGAGGGTGTGGTTATTTCAATTTACGTGGACGATCTTATCCTAGCATCCAATAATAAAATTTTAAGGAACCAAATGAAATCTGGGTAACTGCACCCTTTGTGAAAATGTCAGCAAATCATTTCTTTACTTGCTAAATATTCTAATTTTACTTCACCACTATCAATCTTTTGACGAACAAATTTGGACTTAATATCTACATGTTTAGTTCGTGAGGAATAAGAGTTATTTTTGGCAACTTGTATTGCGCTTTTATTGTCACAAAACAATATTAAATTCTTTTTATTGTTCGGTACTAGCTCCTTTTCTACACATTTCAGCCACTTGGATGGCAGCTACAAGATACATAAATTCTGCTTCAGTTGATGACAGCGCAACTATTTTCTGCCTTTTAGTTGACCATGATATGGCGGCAGATTGATGAATAAAAACGTAACCGGTGGTTGATACGCAACTGTCTAAATCTCCAGCCCAGTTAGCATTGTAGAATCCAATGATACTTTTACAAGGATCTCTTTTGTATATTAAGCCTTTGTTTATGGTACCTTTTACAGTCTCCCAAATATCGGGACGTGTAATCTGGGCAGCTAATAAAAGACTTCCAATGGCTTGCCTATATGGTACCTTTTCCATATTTTGACGTTCTTTTTCATTATGTGGACACATTTCGGAAGAAATCTTTTAGTTAACATCTAATGGCGTGGCAGTCACATTGTAGTCAGTCATGCCAAATCGCATTAAGACGTCTGAGATATACTTTACTTGGTCAATTTTTATGAAATTTGTGCCACGTATAATGTTCAAACCAAGCACAGACGTAGCCACTCCCATATCTTTCATCTTAATTTTTTTACTAAGTTTATTCTTAGCTGATTCTATAAGATTAGTATCATTGCTAAAAAGTAACACATCATCAACGTAAATAATGATGCATAACATTTTATTACTGTTAATATAATAGTTCAGACATTGATCAGTTTCGCACTTACACATACTCATTTCTAACATATATTGATTTAAATAGTTTACAGACCTTACCTGAATTGTTCATAAAACCTTCTGATTGGCACATGTATATTTCTTCTTTTAACTGTCCATTGAGGTATGCAGAAACCGATTCCATTTGATGCACCATCGTATCATATTTAACAGCTAAGGATATTAAAAAAGGTATAGTTTTGTACCGGCGCAAAGGTATCAGAATAATCAGTGTATTTCTCTTGCGTAAATCCCTTCGCTACCATTCCGACCTTTCGCGTATTGGTATACCGTTTGCATCATATTTCGTTTTAAACACCCATTTACACGGCAGTGCTTTTTACTTTCAAGAAGTTTGGTTAATGTCCAGGTTTTATTGGCCTTAAGCGAATCCATTTCATTTCGCATAGCAGCTTTCTGTTCTGACGCATAATCGGAATTAAACGCTTCTTCTACGGCGACCCCACGCTGGGTACAAAATCCATTGCGCAAAAATTGTAACTAAGTATAGGCTTATTTGCAATTCTTTCATTCGAACTTCAACAGCATCTTCAAGTAAATTAGAAATTTCTGGTAGAGTCAAATCAAGTGTATGTTCATAATCACTGTTATTTCCAAAACTTTTGTTAACTATTAATTCATCAGTGCCATCGTCCTTCCCTGAATTGACATTCACGTTATCGTATAAGTCAAGATAATACAGATCGTTTTGTTGTTCATTTTCTTCAATATGCCTTTGTTTTTAAAAAATATATTACATCTCGACTTATAATGATTTCTTGAGTTTTTGGGTTAAATAATCTATACGCCTTATTTTCATTACTGTAGCTCACCATGACACATTTCATTGATTTTGCGTCTAATTTGCGCCTACGTCGTTTAGGGACGTAGACCATTGCTTTGTAATCGAAAGTGCGCAAAAACTTTAAATTTGGTTTTCTACCACTCCATATTTCTTCTGGGCAACGCTCATTATCACGACAAGGAATTCGGTTGATTAGATATGTGGCTGTCGCTGCAGCTTCTTCTATATGTGATCTATCCCACTATCAATTAACATGCAACGTACACATTCTATCAACGTTCGGTTCATGCGTTCAGCAACGCCGTTTTGTTCCGGAACATAACGAACGGGTTTTTGTTGTATAATTCCATGTGTTCGTAAATATAATTTCATATTATCATTTACGTATTCTTTACCATTATCGGTTCGTATTATTTTGATCTTTTTAGAGCATTGTTTATTTATTTAAAGATTCATCCACACATTAAGACTTGCGTCTTATAATTTAAAGTTTGGATGTACTCGTACAATGTGTATATTATACATTATCTTATTAAGAAAGCAATATTAAGTAAACTTAAAAACTAATAGGCAAATAGATATAAATAATTAATAGTGAAGAAAGTAGGTGTTAACAAGGAAAACTATTATTCTCTGAGGAGTACTCGGTATACCATTGAACTGAAAAGTTGAAGATCACGTTGCAGCTGGCAGGCAAATGGCAAATCGTTCCAAAGGCGTATGGCATTAATGAAATAGTGATGTTCAGACAATGCTCGGCGAAATCTAAATTGGATCAAGTAACATCCCTGACTGGAACGGGCAAAGCGAAGACGTTCGAACAAGTAGGTTGGTACACCAGCATAGATGACTTTGTGCAAGAATAAAATACTACGGAATTTAAGCAGTTGGTTAAAGTTGAGGCCGTAAAGTCCCGTCGAGTAGTCGGATATGCGGTCGTATCTTTTAAGACCGTATGCAAAACGTACAATGATATTATAGACAACATTCAACACGCGTCTATGTTCAGCATTACAATTAGTGAAAACCTCATTTCCGTACAACAATGTTGGCATTAGATAAGTTTTGGCGAGAAGTACACGTATCTTTTGCGGCAGGCACTTTTATGTTGAGGAAAGCGTACGACGTAGCATAGAGTACGTTCTACCAACTACGTTATATATGTGAGAATCCCAAAATAGTCGATTGTTGAAATATATACCAAGATTTTTGGCCGTAGAAACTTGCTGAATGACATCGTTGCCTAGTAGTATTTGTATATTACTATCGGAAACATTTTGTTTATCGTAGGCAGGAATAAAAAGATATTTAGATTTCCTGGGATTGATACATAGCCCATTGCGTGCCGCCCATAAATTAATTTTTGCCAGGTCCTCGTTCAGTTTGGATGCATTAGTTGTTACTTCATTGAACGGAAATGTTAAAATCAACTGCACGTCATCAGCATAAACATGAATTTTGCAATGCTTTATAGCATTAGGCAAATCGTTGATATATAGGGAAAATAACAGCGGTCCAAGTGTAGAGTCCTGCGGAACGACACGTTTAACAGGAAGCTCGGAGGAGGCGTAGTCCTGACTGGTAACAAATTGCATCTTGTTGTAATGTTGGCAGTATAATTTTGATGAACTTAGGATGAAGATCATCATATCCGATGGCGTTTGATTTAATATAAAGGCAGCTTTCTAGCACCTCATGCTGTTAAACACATACAAATTCAAAGGAATTGAAATTAAAGTGGCGGTTGTGTTCGATTATATAAGAGCTTGCAGGATGCACTACAGAGTTACAAAAGAGTTGATTTAATAGGTTCACATCAAGGTTACTAGATGTGTGTCGTTTTTTATTATCAACACCCATACTTCGTGTAACTTGCCATGTACCAGAGACTTCAAATCAGAGACGGAGTGTCACTCTCTTAAATACTTGGCGGCAGAATCTCAAGAAAATCTCAAGGGCCATATCGTACGGTCAAAGTTATCGTAAAAAGCACAAATATCGTATTTACCGAATTCGTTCCACTGACTTGTTCTATCGAATGTGGCTGGTTTTTTTTTATTTTATACAAATCTTAAGGACTCGCTTGATATGTTTCTGCAATAAAAAATTTTTGAAAAAAAAAAAACTTTGCAAAACATCAAGCAAACATGTATAAAGGGTCGAAAAGTGGAAAAGTGGGACGAAGAACGTAATAGAAAGCAGCCTTATTTTCATTTATTAATTACATATTCATTCATTACGCATCTTACTGTTGTTGCTTTTTGAGGACCGAAAATAGCGAAGTATTGGTTCTTTTGTGCTCTTGGTTTTTTACGCATGTTACTTTTGTTGCTTTTTCTATGCTTATAAGCAAAGCAAAGGGAATACCATAGATTGCACATACAAGGCAAACAAATGTTTGTGATTGTGGCACACGACTTGGGTTGTTTTTTAAAGGGAATTCCATAGATCACAAACATTTATACGTATGTAATTTCATATATTATGAATGAATGAATGAATATGTAATTAATAAATGAAAATAAGGCTGCTTTCTATTACGTTCTTCGTCCCACTTTTCCACTTTTCGAACCTTTATACATGTTTTCTTGATGCTTTGTAAAGTTTTTTTTTTCAAAAATTTTTTATTTTATTTATTTATTTATTTATTTATTATTATAACAGTAGTTGGCTACATTAAAATCAGCCAACATAACAGAACACAGTAATAACAATAAATAATTATAATGCTTAAGACTATATAATCAGTACAATAAACTTAAAAATAAACCGGAACCCGCTCTCGCAACAACAACAACAGCAACAACAACCACTGCAACAACAGCCGCTGCAACTTATTACATGACTAATAGAACATTAAATAATTAATAGTATTGCTTAAAAATAAGGTACTAGAAATTATAAGAATTATAATATTACAGTCACATACATTTACAATATAAAGTATATATGTGACTGCTTTAGAAGTAAATATACATTCCGCGCGCCTATAGTAGAAGCCAAGCAACCGTTAATTATTAGCTCTTAAAAAATTGTTCTTAAAAGAGACGACTGATTCGGACAAGGACACGTGAGAATAATAGTCATTAAAGTCTTTACAGGCTACGCGAAACGACCAAAGCATTTCATAATTGGTCCGACATTGCGGAAGAAAAATTGGCACATAGTGTCTTGAGAAACGGGCGGGTACAACAAAAGATAATTCACTTAACAACAACGAGCTATTAATATCTTCATTTATTAATTTATATATAAATGACATACCCAGCATTTTTCTTCTTTTTTCGAGTGAAGGCAGGTCAATGAGTTTAAGGCGGGTTGCGTAAGGTGGCAGGGGTAGAGCAGTGTTCCATTATAGACCTCGCAAGGCAAACAGTAGGAATTGCTTCTGAACAGATTCTAACGAGTTAATGTGGACAGCATAAGACGGAGACCATACAACGGAGGCATATTCGAGTGTGGGTCTGACCAATGCAGTATATAGTCTTTTCGTTATATACGGATCTGTAAATTCCTTGGACCATCTCTTAATAAAGCCTAACGTACCTCTTGCTTTATTTATGATTAAATTTATATGAAGATTGAAAGTTAATTTATGGTCGAGTAAAACGCCCAGGTCAACAAAGGAAGTAACGCTATCTAGCGGCTGACCGTCTATGCAATAAAGTGAGGAAAATAGTACAGTTCTATAAAATGACATTTTTTTGCATTTAGAGAGGTTTAACGTCATTAGATTTATATTACACCAATCAACAAGGGAAAGTAAATCATGAAAAAGAGCACATACGTCAGTTACACTTTGAATATTATGAAATAATTTAACATCGTCGGCATACATCAGAATATTGCAATTGCTAATAACGCTAGGGAGATCGTTTATGTAGAGGACAAAAAATAACGGACCCAAATGGCTACCCTGTGGAACTCCGGAGGGAACAGAGAATATTCGTGAGTATGTGGATTTGTACAAAACTCTTTGAATGCGGTTACGTAAATAAGATGGAAACCATCTGACCAAAGGAGGCGGAAATCCCATTTTTGCAAGTTTAAGTATAAGTAAGTCATGATTTACTTGATCAAATGCTTTACTAAAATCCGTAAAGATAACGTCGGTTTGAGAACCGTTGGCAAATGATTTAATAATGTTACTAGAAAGCTCAAGTAAGTTAGTAACCGTGGATTTACCACCGCAGAAACCGTGTTGGCAAGGAGAGATGACGGATGAAATCGACCGTAACAATCTTTTAGAAACAAGAAGCTCAAACAATTTAGGTATAAAAAAGGTATAATGGTGCCAACTTTCCAAATTTGCGGAAACTCACCCATCGATAGAGACAAGTTAAATAGCTTTACCAAAGGCTTACATAAAACATTTGCACATTTAATTAGGATGCAAGATGGAATTCCATCTGGGCCAGGTTTGTTAGAGTATTTAAGACCGCGCAATGCAGTATACACCTCGTCCTCAGACAAAACAATGAATGGAAAGATATCAAACATTTTAATATCATATGGATAGTCCCTGTTATTATATTGTTTATCGGTGTAGGTCGCACTGAAAAAAGAGGCGAACATATTGGCTATTTCAGTGGAATCAGATGATTCAATATTACCGTCACGCATGAAAGTTGGCAGTAAGGTGGATTTGCGTTTAGAGTTGACAAATTTATAAAAGTTTTTAGGATTTGTTCTAAAACTTATACGCATTTTGCACAAATAATCACTATAGCACTTATTACTCAGCGAAACATATTTGTTCTTTGCCAAAGTGTAGCGTGAAAAATCGGATATTGAGCCAGTTTTTTTATAACGTTTAAACATCCTGTTACGCTCATTGCGAAGCATTTTCAATTCCCTTGACATACAGATAGGACCAGTATCGATAGGGTTTCTGAAAATTACAGGGACGTACATCGAAATCGCTTCGTTAACAAAGCCATAAAACTCACTGATTAAGGCATTTATAGAATGTGAGTTAGTGGAGGTATAGTTCGTAAATACGTAAGATAACCAATCGTTCATACATATATAATTAGTTTGAGAGAACAAATATTGAGGTATACCGGTATTGTCAAGAGAACATTTATTGTTAAGAATTTCAAGAGATGCGCATATTGTAGGATGATAAATGTCTTCGGGATTAACTAACGGAATAGTTCTTGTAATAGATATTTCAGACGTATTAGAAAAAACCAGATCGTGCATTTTATTTTGAACATTTTTAATTGTATTAATTTGAGACAAACCTAGGTTGAAAATACCTGCGAAAAATTCGTCGTAATTGCAGGACGAGTATGAAGGACTTAACTGACCAGAATTGTCATCATAAATCCACGATACCATAGAAAGATTAAAGTCACCTAAAGCAATTAGGAGATCATTAGTCTTGAGTGAGTTGTTAATATGACATAAAAATGACACATGATGTAAGTAGACAGCTCTATCTGAAGCAGGAGGAATATATGAACATGTCAGGTAAAGGTTCCTATTGTGTAGTTTAATGCGAACTCCAACAATCTCTATATCTCCAGTATTATTAAATGATATAGCCTCGGAAGGAAAAAGGTTATGAACAGCTATTAAGAGCCCACCACCCTTTGTTATAAGCCTATCATGTCTGTATACAGTGTAGTCACAACAGAATAATTCGGAATTAAGTACGTTCGGTTTTAACCATGTTTCAGAAAATGCAAAGAGATGAAAATCACTGCTAGCGCTATCTATGTATAGATTATGTAATTTGGTATTAAGTCCCCTAACGTTTTGATAAATAATGTTAAGCGGACAGTGACTTATATTTAGTTTTTTGAGTCATTAGATGCAGTAGTAGGAAAAACAGCTTGATTAAGATATTTCATCCTCTTACGTGGTGTAAATTCTCTTATGAATGCACCCATAGGCCAAAAATCTTCGGAAACCAGAGTATCAAAATACTGTTGTGGAATAGATATTTTATAAGAGGCCACATCACGTGGTTGATGATTTTTAAATTTTAAAACACTTACAGAACTTCTAGGAAGGTTGGATATCTTATCACATATGTAATTTTAAATATCTTCTGCAGGTGTATCTGCAGCGACACGACTTAAGAAAATTTGTTTATGTGGTGGTATAATACGAAGCTGAGTAGGATTTAGACTTCTAGATAACGACCGACTTGACGTGGGCAAGTCATCAAGCTGACCTGTCGGACAAGATGGTGCAGCTGGTGGGGCATCTGACTTAGCCATATGGTCCACCAATTTATCCACACACGACCCAATTGATTGTGGTGACTTCAATAATTGATCAACCAGAATAGACGGATTAACAGACGGAACAACTGCAATATTATCTGCCCTCTTGTCCGCCACAGTTGATATCACACCATTTACAGTATTGCAACGAGCGTTAGTTATGTTGTCCTTTGGAGGATGAACTACAACAGAAGGAATGTTCTGTTCAACAACAGCAGACGTGCTGTTGTCATCCAATTTGTCAGCCAACACAACAGATCTAACACAGGGAGAGAACGACGCTTCAGATGCAGAATTTTTCGAGCCATGTATGGAGGGGCATGAAATACTAGCTACCCACTCCTGTACACTACCAACATCCTTTACATCGCAGCCTCGTTCAAGCAATTTACAATTATTAAATGCCTCTTGCATGGCATTAAACTTTTCGGTCAACTTTATCAAATCTTTGTTTAAAGTAGAAAATGACGATTGAGTAAGCTTAAAGAGCTTATAGTACTCAATGTCCATCTTCCTACACTTTTTACACGACCAGCGTAGACCTTTGGTTCTGTTAGTTATGTAGTCAAATTGGCGCCCACTGAAGCCTGCACATTTAGAATGCGCTGCGCCATCACAGATATAGCATAGCAAAAACGGTTCATCCTCAGCTGTTATTTTACAATTAGAATAAGAGCAATTCATTTTTGGTGCCTACGTTTGTATTAGAGAAACAATTTTTCAAGTTCTAATCACCAATGCGCCAGGAACAGTGCCGTACAATGAACACTAAGATATAAAATGTACTGACTGAAACAACAACAAAGTTGATGAATTGAGTTGTTCGCCAAATAAAACAGATATGTGCCAATTGTTATCCACAAATTAACTCACCAGAGAACTTATTATGATTTCAAATTAAATAAATTAAAATATTTTTTTAACTTTTAATAAAAAATTTGTAATTTTTCATCGAAAATTTAAGCGCTTGTTATTTAAGCATATGATCAGACACGCGAGGTTGCCAGACTTATTGCAGCAACGTATCAAGCGAGTCTTTAGGAATTGATATAAAATCAATAAAAACCAGCCACATTTGACACACAACAGAGAGCGAAAGTTGCGAATTTTTTGTGCGGTGAAAAAATTTATTAAATATAAAATTTAAACACTTGCTATAAATTCTCAAAATCTGGGATCACTCTACCTCCATACTCTCGGTGTGATCCTTGTGCGTCGTGCAGATGTTTTTGGATGAAAACAAACCCTTGTATAAATTTTTCACATCAAATTTTGTCTGCTTTATAAATTAGTTTTTTGTTACATTTAACAAAAAAACAACAACAATTGTTTAACAACAAGAGGCTCTCTACGTATTCTCAGAGTACAGTTATATTTGTATACATTTAATACTGCTGTACTCTCTCTGAGGTAAATACAAATAAGTGCTGCCAATTATATATTTGGGAGGTCGCCGCGCTACATGTAAATCAACATCGCGGTTGACGTCTCAAATTAATAATAAAAATGGGTATAGGTCGCACGCCACCCCGATCTACCGGAAGTGGGCAAAGTTGTTGCTGACACAAATGCTAGTAATGAGAAAGATGAAGAGGAAAATACAAATGTTAAAACACCCTTCTGTCAACTAGGAAAAAATATTAAAATCCTAGTGGATATGCTTGATGGTGGCAAGCGTAGAAGCATACACCAACCTATGAGGGACACCATAGAGAGTATAAAAGCGCTCTACGAATTGGCTGCTATCAACCTGCATGATGAAAAGTCCAAAGAAGTCATCAGAAGCAGCAAACACTCTCAAACCTCACCATGGTTGAAGCAAAAGAGTGAGAGTAAGCGGAAACATGATGTCGAAGCTGCCGTGGTTCCGAATGCTAAGCGCAGGCAAGAAAATCCCACCAATAAAAGTGTAGACGCTACAGCTCTCACACCGGTTAAAGGCGATGCACAGAAAAAACAGCCCAAAAAATATGATGAATGGACCACTGTTGTGTCAAAGTGTAAGCGAGATGAAAAAAATAACATAAAATACATCCCGAAGTCCGAAGCTATCGTGGTAGAAAAAATGGGCACCCTATCCTACAGCGAAATATTAAAAACGGTCAAAGATAATACCAATCTTAAAAATCTGGGTGAAAATGTACATAAAATACGAAAGACAAAGAACGGAGAGATTCTATTCCAACTTAGAAAATCCCAAGATGGAAACTGCCAGGAATATAAGAAGCAAATAGAACAAATATTAGGCGAGCAGGCTAAAGTGAAACTTCTTGGAAGCAACAAAACAATAATGATTAGAGACATAGATAAAATCACCACTAAGTTGGACATAGTGGACGGCAAAAACAATCAGATAAGAGATGCGGAAATTGTAGAGTCTGCAATTAAAACATTAAGGAAGGCATATGCAGGTACACAGGTAGCAGTACTTAATGTACCCGCTAAAGTCGGAACATCCTTGCTCCAAGATGGTAAAATTAAAATAGGTTGGGTAATGTGTAGAGTACGACCCTATGATACTCCTACTAGATGCTTTAAATGCCTAGAATTCGGCCATATAGCGAAAGCGTGCAAAAACAAAATAGATAGGAGCAAATGCTGCCTCAAATGCGGACAAAACGATCATTTAGCACGAGAATGTAAAAATGAGAGTAAGTGCATAATATGTGATGCCAAGGGTGTAGACGCTAGCCACGCTACTACAAGTAGGTTATGTCCGGCCTATGTGGCAGTATTAAAAAAAAATAACACATAAACTGAAGATCCTGCAACTAAACCTGAATCACTGCGAGGCTGCACAAGAACTACTAAATAAAATAGTTATTGAGCAAGATGTCGATCTAGCCCTTCTTTGTGAACCATACACAAGTATGGTTGACCAGGGAGAATGGATATCTGATGATAGCCGCAAAGCAGCAATATGGGCTCTCTGGCCAGTACAAGAGTATATAACAACTGCAAATTTATATTATACGGCAGCTAAAATCGGTGGTGTACATTTCTTCAGCTGTTATTTCCCACCCAGTCTAGATATACTGCAGTTTAAGGCTGGGATCGATGCCTTATGCAGGGATGCATCAACATGTAACCCCGTGATAATTGCAGGAGATTTTAACGCATGGGCAACTGAGTGGGGAAGCAGATTCACGAATAGAAGAGAAGAAGTTACACTAAGGGCATTTAATAACCTAAATGTAATACTACTCAACGATGGCGTCAAAAATACATTTGAAAAAAATGGACGTGGTTCAATAATTGACATAACTTTCGCCAGTACTTCCTTAATGCGAAAATGTAATTGGCATGTCAGTGACATCTACACCAATAGTGACCATTTCGCGGTATATACAACAATAGCAACGGTGCAACCACGAAAACCACCTAGAAGGCCCTACGAACTGGAATGGAAAATTAAAACAATAGACCGTGATATGTTGAAATACATGGTGAGCGAAGACCTTGAACTACCACCAAATGTTGAAGATCAAGCTAAAAAGCTTACAACATACATAACTGCAGCATGTGATGCTTCCATGGTAAGGAGAACTAAGTACCCAGAACGTGTATCCGTATACTGGTGGAATGCAGAAATCGCTAGCCTCAGAGAGCAGTGTCTGGCAGCTAGAAGAAAATCACAAAGACATATAGGTTCATCCCAATATGACATATATAGAAAGAGATACACGGAAGCACGTAGATCTCTTAAAAAGGCAATAAAAGTTAGCAAGGACAAATGTTTTAAGGAACTGTGTGATATGGCTGACTCTAATATATGGGGTGGAGCATACAAAGAAGTTATGGCAAAAATTAAATGCTTTAAAAGAAGCACACCAACTAGTGCGAGGTTTATGCAAAGTGTGGTCGAAACACTCTTCCCAAGACACATGCCGTTCGAATGTCAGATGCCGCCAGCTGAACAAGAATATCAGGGCTTAATGTATGACGAAATTAAAGAAGCAGTGAGTAAATTTGGCAGTAATAAAGCACCCGGCCCAGATGGAAAACCAATGGAAGCAGTAAAAGTAGCAATATGGTACAATACCCCTCTCTTCTTGAAAGTATATAATAATTGCATGAAAGGTGGAATCTTTCCGCATATATGGAAGAGGCAGAAACTCGTTCTCCTGCTTAAGCCCAATAAACCTGAAGGAGATCCTAGCTCTTATCGTCCTCTATGCATGCTAGACACACTTGGAAAAGTGCTGGAAAAAATCGTGTATAGTAGAATTGAACAACATATTATACAGACGGGTGCCCTTTCAAATAACCAATATGGCTTTCGCAAGGGCCGTTCCACTGTAGATGCAATAATACATGTTAAAAATATCGCTGAAAAAGCCATAGACGGCAAACGCTGGAAAAGCGGAAACAAAAAGTATTGTGCCCTAATAACATTAGACGTTAAAAACGCATTTAATTCGGCCAGCTGGCGCCATATAATTGAGGCGATGATCAAAAAAGGTATCCCCGCATTACACATCATAAGAAGCTACTTATCATGCCGTAGCCTTATGTATAAAACCGACGAAGGCACACGAACATATAATATAACAGCAGGTGTCCCTCAGGGCTCCATATTGGGCCCTCTGCTCTGGAACATTTTGTATGACGAGGTTCTGAGACTCCCAGTGCCTACATTATAGTCACCATTGCTGCCAAAACACTCGCAGAGGTACAGGCCACATGCGCCAGCACCGTTACTAAAATCAAAGAATGGCTCTTAGAGCATAAGTTACAGCTAGCGCCTTATAAAACTGAAGCTGTGCTAATCACCAGTAGGAAAAAAAGAGAAGTGGTGGAGTTAGACATCGACGGGCATCACCTAACAACAACTGATAAAATCAAATATCTAGGTATATTAATCGATGCTCGATTGAAGTTCTTACAGCACATAATATCAGTGTGTGACAAAGCTAGCAAAATATATACAGCACTGGCACGCATGATGGCAAATATTGGTGGTCCCAGTCAACGAAGAAGATTACTGCTAGCCAAAGTGATCACCTCTGTCACTATGTATGCTGTACCTGCTTGGAGTGATACACTGCAGAAATATCCCAGCTATAATAAACATCTGAATAAGCTGTATCGCGGAACTGCACTGAGAGTCTGCTGTGGATTCCGTACCGTATCACTGGAGGCAGCACTGATCCTGTCAGGCATGCTCCCACCTGATATCCTAGCCCAACAAGCTACAAAAATGTACTGTGCCAAAAAACTTCTTAATAGGAAGCTCTCTAATGGAGAAAAACAGGACATAATGCTAAAGCTATAGGGAATGGCAGAAAAGATGGGATGAATCCTCTCAAGGCCGATGGACGCACAAAGTAATAACAAATGTTGAACGTTGGTTGAGCAGACAACATGGCTGTATGGACTATTACTTGACGCAAATTTTCAGCGGACACGGTTGCTTTCGCAGTTACTTGCACCGTTTTGGTCTATTATTAACATCGACTCTATGTAAAACGACACGGAGTTGCCTATTTTGGAGAATTTCTCGAACTTGGGAACGCAGAAACTGCCTCCGTTTTGTATTTCTTAATTGTTTGATTTCACGGTAACCATTATCTCGTCTACGCAACGCCCTTGCCTCTCTATCACGCAGCCGTTCTGTTTCCCTATATCGAGAATCGTTGCGTTTCAAGACGTGTTGTGCGGTATTACAAGATTGTTCTCCTTTTCGATATTACACATTTTGGCTGCGAAGATTTCTTCGCCTTTCTGTGTCTCGCAACTGCTCGGCTTCTCGATAATGAATATCGCCACGCCTCGTAATATGTTCTATAGTATTACGAGATTGTTCCATTTCTCGATATTCGACATTTTGGCTGCGGAGATTTCTTCGCCTTTCCGTGTCTCGCAACTGTTCTGCTTCACGATAATGAATATCACTCCGCCTTAGAATATGATTTTTGATATTACGAGATTCCCTTTGTCGATATTTGTGATTTTGCATGTGCATATTTCGTCGTTCTGTATTCAGCAACCGTTCATTATAGCGGTAAACAGAGTATGTTCGAAGATTGCGATTCCGAAGAGTATCCTGCAATTTTTCTTGAATGCGAAATTGCGCATCCTGTCTACGGTTCTTGCGCCAATTATTATTATAACGTGATCTTTGAATAACATTTTCACGTATTTGGCGCATCCTATCCCTCTGTAACCGACGCCTTTGTCTAATACTTTGAATTCTTCTCTGTGGCATTATTTTTATGGAGGTACTAGTTTGTAATGATATACCAACTTAATTTTCTTTTTTAACAAATAAAAACTTTTACTTTTTATACCTACTTGGATTATCAAAAAATTTTTTTATTTTTAATGAAAAAACTTATTTTTTATCCTTATTTGGATTATCAAGAAAAAAAATTTTTTTTTTCTATAAACGAAATGATTTAACTGTCACAAAAAATATTTGTTATTAGAAGATATTTTTATTCCTAATTTCTAAAATCAAAAATTTTATTTATTATTCTTATACTTACTAATAATTATAAAAGGATCTTATATAGGAAGGGGATCTAAAAATGGTCCGATCTGGTCCAAATAGGGCACAACCAATTATTATGCCAATTCTTCACCAAATATTGTGAAAAATATTAGGAATTTAGACTTATTGCCGTATAAAACCTTCAATTATATTAGGGTCTTATATGGGGAGAGGATCTAAAAATCATATTATTTTTAGGAGGTTGGCAACTCTTGCTCGGTTTACACGCCCTCTTTTATTTATTTATTTATTTATTTATCGAAACTTAGCTAAATATACAGCCAATTCATTTAAAAAAAAAAAAAAAAAAAAAAAAAAAAAAAAAACGAATAGAATAATTTTTTATTTTATATATACTTAAAACTAAAGTCAGCAAAACAGCAAACCGCCGAAACAACAACAACAACAACAACATCCGCAGCTGCAACAGATTAGAATCTAATTAATAATAAACTATAATACTTAAGAACTAGCATGTTTAAGAACTAGAAAGTAACCAACAATAATACAAATCATGTAAATAATAAAATGAAATGTAAAAAAAAAAAAAAAAAAAAAAAAAAAAAAAGGGAGAAAGCAATCCGGCATCTTATTAATTTAATATTAAACTTTTAATACTCTCGATGGATCTGTGTGATCCATCGTATAAATAATAGTACTCATTAAAACAACTGGATATAACCCTCAATGGGTGAAACATCTCGTAATTGGTGCGACACTGTGACAGTTTAATTAAAACAAAATGCCTACTACATCTTTTGGGCACATTAATATATACTTCGTTCAACAAAGCAGGACAGTTAACTTCACCGTTCAAAAGTTTAATGAAAAAAGAGACACCTAACCAAATACGTCTATTTGACAGCGAAGTCATATTAATAAGTTTTAAGCGACTTTCATAGGGTGGTAAAGGTATTTGGGGGTCCCAACCTAAACCGCGTAAAGCAAATCGTAAAAAGGACTTCTGCACGGATTCAATACTATCCTTATATAAATTATAGTTAGGCGACCACACGACAACTGCATATTCAAGAACCGGACGTACTAATGCAACATAAAGAGATTTGGTCACGTATGGATCCAAAAATTCTTTAGACCAACGCTTTACAAATCCTAAAAGACATTTAGACTTATTAACGACGGAGCGGATTTGGAGATTAAAGTTAAGTTTCGGATCCAGGATAACACCAAGATCTTTAAAAAATGAAACATGTTCCAACCTATGATTGCCAATAAAGTAATCCACATTTATTGGAGCATACCTTGAAAATGTAATTTTTTTACACTTGTCTAAGTTTAATATCATACCATTAAACTTAGACCACTTAACCAATTCCACCAGATCTGACTGTAACAACGCACTACCACCAAGGGAATGATATGAGTGAAAAATTTTAACATCATCGGCAAACATTAAAATATTAGAATGCCTAATGCATGACGGAAGATCGTTAATAAATAGGATAAACAACAAAGGCCCCAGATGGCTGCCTTGCGGTACACCAGATGACACATTAATAATAGAAGATACGTAACCCTGATAAAGAACACGTTGGGTTCGCCCAGAGATATAAGATCTAACCCATTGCACCAGATTAAGCGGGAGACCTATACGATTCAACTTATATAATAGAAGGGAATGCGAAACTTTGTCAAAAGCTTTAGAAAAATCAGTGTATAACACATCAGTTTGAGTTTTCTCAGAAAATGAACGAAATATACAACATGCTAGTTCAAGAAGGTTAGTTGTTGTAGATTTACCTTTAATGAAACCATGCTGAGCGGGCGATAAGATTGAAAAGATGTATGGTTGAAGTCTATTCACTAATAGGCGTTCAAATAGTTTAGGGATAACGCTAAGTTTAGATATACCCCTATAATTACTGATCAAATTTCGCGAACCTGTTTTAAAAAGTGGTATTATGTATGACTCCTTCCAAATATTAGGAAAGTACCCATTGTTGAGACAATTGTTAAAAATGGCTGTTAATGGTGCACTTAAAATATCGGCACAATAGATGATAATACATGACGGTATACCATCGGGTCCAGGGTAATAAGATCTTTTTATGGACCTCAGAGCGTTAAGTACTTCTGATTCCGAAAAACGTACTTGGGGAAAGATATTGAACGATTCAATATAATAAGGATAAGCATCCGAAGCGATAATTTTATCACTATAACAGTTTGCAAAAAAATCTGCAAAGAAATTGCATATTTCAAAGGGGTTGGAAGATTCATTATTATTGTAGTACATATATGATGGAAATTCTTTAACCCTTCTTTTGGAGTTAACAAAATCATAAAACTTTCTCGGATCACTTAATATTCTGTTTTTCATTTTCAGAACATAATCGTCATAACATTTCTTGTTAACAGTATTAAATTTACGCATTTCTTTGATATAAATGATATAATCCGCAGAGAGACCAGTTCTCTTATAACGCTTAAAAAACTTATTCCTTCTATTTCTGATGGATTTCAAATCATCCGAAAACCAGGCAGGGCAACCTTGTGCCCCATGACTTAATCCTACTGGTACACTTAGGGAAATAGCAAAAAAAAGTTTTTCATATATAACGGACAGACAATTATCAATGTTCTTATAACTCAAATCCCAGACCACATTAGACAAACAGTCAGATAACGCTTTGTAATCAGTTTTATGAAAGAGGTAACGAGTATTGGTTGAACTATTATTGTTATTAATCTCACCAATAGATACATTTAGCAAAATAGAAATAGAAGGATGATGGGTATCTTCAGGTGTAACAAGAGGAGATGCCCGTAAAATAGTTAGATTATTTGTATTAGAAAAGACCAAGTCTAATAGCCGACCATTAACATTTGATACCTGATTTAATTGCATTAAGCTGAGATCAAAAATTGACTCAAAGATATCTTCATAATATGAGGGATAGCTAATGGGTGAAAAATACCCACACTCCATATCAAAAGTCCACGTTACATCAGGTAAGTTGAAATCACCCAATACAAGGATTAAATCATTGGGTCTTAACCGAGAACACACGTCAGAGATGAAGGTAAAGTGCTTTAAATAGATATCGATATTAGATGACGGTGGAACGTATGAGCAAGTAATATAAACAAAAATACTACCGACTCGTAATTGAACACAAATAAATTCAATATCAAGAGGAATAGAAAAATCAAGTTTACGAGAAGAGAAGGAATTAGAAATAGCAATGAGTACACCACCGCCCACTTTTCCAATCCTATCCTCCCTGTAAACCTGATATCTAGTGCAAAAGATTTCAGAATCATGGATCCCTGGCTTAAGCCAGGTTTCAGTGAAGGCAACAATGTGGTAGTCACAGTTAAGAGTGTTAAGGAGTAAAGTTGACAATTTAGTATTCAACCCACGCACGTTTTGGTACAGAAAAGACAGGACACTGTTCCGTTTTTTGGAACATTATCAACCGGATTGGAAATAAGTGACACCACAGCTCTTTTACGTGGAACAAAGTCCTTAATGAAAATCCCTTCAGGCCAAAAAACTTTATTCGAAACCAAATTATAAAGATTAGCCGGTAATTGCATTTTGAAAGACGAAATGTCACGCTGTTGGGGGACACTAAATTTAAAGATGCCAATATTAGCTGTATCCACATTAGAAATTTTAGACTTGATGTACTCCATAATCATGTCAACCATTGTATCAGCAGCAAGACGAGAGATAAAAATTGCCTTGCGGGCAGGTACAACAGTTAAAACATTTTTAGGAGGAACAGACTTCACTGACTCACACACATTGTTGCAATCAAATGTACTAGCTGGAGTAGCGGGCGTACAACGTGGTTCCGTTAAAGGAACATTCTGTACATTGCCAACATTCGATACCTCCGCATTGTATACAGCATCCGTAGAATTACCGTTGGAATCTACATCAACGTTAATTTGGGGAAAAACCTTAACAGCCTTAGACAAAGCATTAGAAGTAGAGGGTAAGTTGTCATCAATAACAATAGTTGGAATCGCAAGAGGACCAGACGTGGTATCCGAATTTAAAGACGACATAGATGTCGTACGATACGGTACATCACATATGTTTGGGGCTAATAAATCCTTATGCATATCAACTTGTTTCACAAATTTACCACGATCCTGAAAAGAACCATCCAAATATTTACAAGACGCAAACAGATCTTGATAGAATTCAAACTTAGCAGTTAGCTTAGCTAAATCGCTACATAACTCCCTAAAGCCAGCTTGAGTCTGATTAAACAATTTGTAAAAATCGACATCCTTCTGCCGGCAACTCGGACAAGACCATCGCAACCCTTTCGCGCGATTGATAATGTGATCAAATTGTCTACCTGTGAACCCAGCACACTTTAAGTGAGCAGCTGATTCACATAGCCAACAGAAAAGAAATCGTTCCGGGGAGGAATTAATATTTTTCTCCTTTGGACTATTCATTCTTTTGCATTTGGAATAACAGCATTCCATCTTGGCAAATTGTACACAAATATAGAAAAGTACAAAAGAATAAAAGATCACTTACTATAAAAGAAAAACCACCGTCACGGCAACAACAATTACCTAGAAATAACTGCACCAAAATGTACACCAAATACGAGACAAATAACCAGTTATTCACTAAGTGAAACAAAAGAAATTATCAATTTGTAATTATTAACACAAAATTGAATAAAAAAGTTTAATATAAATTTAATTTATTCACTTGATATCGCAATTTTTTGCACGATCGAGAATAATATTACAGCTTCAAAACAGAGATGCCAGATTACTCATTACTCTTGTTGCTATTATATTAAATTTCATAATTTTTTAATTAATTATTTAATATTTCGTTGATAGTTTTATCATTTTTTTGGTGATTTTTTTGCGAAATAATAACTTGTAATTTTATTACTGGGTAATCAATTTTAATAACAAATTTTCTCAATTTCTGCTGCGCAATTAATTTCGCTTTGTCTGCATTTCTGCATATACTTGTTATTGTTCTCTTTTTGCTATGGCCTGTTGTATTAAGGAGTGCAAAGTAAGAGGCCCCAGTGAGAAATTTATTTCTTGCTGGTTATGTGGTGAAAATGCACATTTTAAATGTGCTGGGCTTACTGCATTTGTGAAAAATTCTGATCTGTTTGGTGATTCGTCTAAGGGTCTCCCAAATGTAAGGTACTGAGTGCACTTTTCAAGCAAATTAATATTTGCTTTGAAGAATTTGGTAACAAGGTGTCGATTATTAATACTTTTAAATATTTTGATGTGTTCACTCTTTCACCTAAACGTAAAAAAGCGTTGCCTGTTCCATCAATATCATTGCCTGATTTGCCTGACTTGCCTTCGCCACAAGTTGTAGTTCCCATTACTACCTATAATATCAGGGTTCCTGATCAACCTATTGTTTCTGACGATAAACGTATTGGGCTTAATCACGGGTCTCTCAGCTGTTGAGGGTCGTGATATTTGTTCTTTTAAAATAAATATATCTCCGAAATGGTTTGATACATTTATAAATAAAAAATTTTGGTCGGATGATCTATTAGTTAAAGAATTCGTCCCGCGTAAACGTGTTAGTCTGCATAAGCCTGTTTTACGTACCACTGATCTGCAAGCTCCAAAAAACTGAGTGAAATGTCTATTATTTATAAAAATATTAGAGATCTTAATACAAAGCTACAAAATTTGTATTTAAGCAGTGTTGATTGTGAATACAGTGTTATTGCTTTGACCGAAACTTGGCTTAAACCGTCTATCAAAACTCCGAGCTTTTCTGTTGTAACTATTTACAATGGTAAATTGGGTTTACTGCTCGGGTGTAGATAGAATGCTCCCACAATCTACATCGTTTGATTATGATTGCTTTTTGGAATCGTTTTTTGATGTTGGTTTACATCAAATTAATTGCCATTCTAATTGTTTGGGTAGATTTCTTGATTTAATTTTTTGCAATATCCCTGAAGTTATCATTCATCCATTTTTTATGAATATGAATAAATTCATCGTGTGCCACAATTAATCTTACCTGAGGATAAATATCATCCAACTTTAAACCTCTGCTTTGAATTCTTTAATAATCATAGTGTTTTTTCTTCATCATCTAGAAAGTCATTAAATTTTCGTAAAACGGATTATCGTAAACTTAATGATATCTTAGGTCAGTATGAATGGAATTTTTTTAATAATGATATTGATAAATCTGTTTCTTCCTTCTACGATAAGTTAAGTGCTGCATTATATTTGTCTGTACCTGCTTTTAGTGGTGGTGGCCCGTCTAAATATCCTAGATGGTTCCCACCTGAACTTAAGCGCATTAAAAATGAGAAAAATAGGTTATTTAAAAAGTTTAAAAAGAGTGGCTCTACTATTGATTATGGCAATTATTCTTCTGTACGTTATAAGTATAATCGCTTAAATCGTATATGCTATGCTAATTATCTTGTGGATATGAAAACAAAAGTTAAGTCTGATCCAAAGTATTTTTACCTTTGTTAATAGTATAAGGAAAGTTAATAGTATTCCTTCCATTTTAAGTTTTGGTGATTTTACGTCTTCCGATCCTTTTATTATGCCTAATTTGTTTGCGGAGTTTTTTAAACAAAATTACTCTAATAACTTATCCTTTTGCTCTAGATTCTTTTGATATTTTTCCGTTTATTTCCGTATCTGAAACTGAAGTATTATCGTCCTTAAATTCAATAAAATTTTCATATTCACCTGGTCCTGATGGTGTTCCATCGTGCATTTTAAGAAATTGTTCTTTGTTACTTTCTGTACCTTTAACTAAACTGTTCAACATTTCACTCAAATGTGGTCAATTTCCAAGTTTTTGGAAGGAAATCATACCGTTGTTTAAAAATGGCAGTAGGCATCGTGTGGAAAATTATCGTGGAATAGCAAAGCTGAGTTCTATTCCTAAACTATTTGAAAAAATTGTGGCCGATCACTTAAAGAGGCCTATCTCTATGATTTTAAGTCCTTATCAACATGGTTTTATTACTGGTCGTTCTACGGTATCAAATCTTCTAGAATTCAGTTCCTATGTCTTCAACGGTTTTTCTGCGGGTCAGTAAACTCATGCTATCTTTACTGATTTTTCAAAGGCTTTTGATAAGGTAAATATTAATCTATTATTATATAAATTGAATAAAATTGGTTTTTCTACCTGTATGTTGGATTGGCTTTCTTCTTACCTTTGTGGTCGAACTCAAAGAGTTTTATTTAATCAGAACTTCTCACGAATAATAAGCGTTACATCCGGTGTATCACAAGGTGGTCATCTTGTTATTTATTTTATATATGAACGATCTGCCTAAACTGATAGTGCATTCAAGGATTCTTATGTATGCTGACGATGTGAAGCTGTCATTTGGATCAGCGGAGTATTGCTCTTTGCTGCAGCAGGATTTGAATAACTTGAGTGAATGGTGTAATGCTAATTCCTTATTGTTAAATTTACAGAAATGCAAGCAAATGAGTTTCTGTGGAACATTTGGCATTTCTCATAATTATTTCATTAATGATCACAAACTTGATATCGTTTCATCATTCTCAGACCTTAGTATCGTACTCGACCCTAAGCTTCGTTTTGATTTGCACATCAATTTATGTGTAAGTAAATCTAGAGCTTTGTTAGGTTTTGTTAAGAGAGGGGATAGAGAATTTTGATGATCCCTACATATGCAAACAGCTTTATATCTCCCTTATTAGGCCTGTTCTTGAATATGGTTGTGTAGTATGGTCTCCATCTTATCGGGTTTATATTGACAAGATTGAATCTGCGCAAAAGCAGTTTCTTCTTTTTGGTCCTCGGGGTCTTAGATGGGATCCTTCACGTTATTTACCTCCTTACACTGATCGTCTGCAACTTATTAATCTACCTACATTGGAGAATAGACGGCTTGTTCTCGGTATTACCTTTATTGTAAACCTTTTGAAAGGTCAGCATAATGTACCTAATTTGCTGTTTGATTTGGGTATTTATGTTCCTTATTACGAGAAATTATTTCCCTCTCGTTCTGTCCCAATGTAGGTCTAACTATGAACTATTTAATCCTTTGCGCCGTTTATGTAAAAATTATAATGATTACTATGCACTTTTCTGTAATTCTAATTCTTTAACTAGCATTAAAAACGCGTTATATTTTCGTTCATAATATTAAGTTAAGTTAAGTTTTTACTTTTTTCACGTATGGCATATGCACATGTGATATTACTCACATTTGAATATGCTACTTCTTTATACATACATATATTAATGTAATAATTTATTTATACATTTATACTGTTAATTTGTTTGAATTAATATTAATGTACATAAATTTTACATGTATCTAATAATAATAATAATATTTAAATAAAAATTTGCATTATTACAATTGTTATAATTATAATTATTTGATGGCTTGTATGATTTAAGCTTTATGTATATCTCTATTTTATATTTGAATTGTATTAGATTACCCTTTATTATTTTACAATATAGTTTGAAATTTTTATTTTAAATTTTCACATATATTATTTTTTGCTGCTGCTGGTGGTCTGCTGTTGTTGTTGTGGCTGCGTTTTAAATTGTTATTATTGTTTTTATTTTTTTTTATTTTTATTTTTAACATTACTTTGAGTAAATTTTACTAGCTTCTTATTATTTTAATATTTAAGCATTCTTTTGGATTTGCATTTCTGTTTATATTTTTAAATTGTTGTAATCATGTTTTTTTTTACAAATTTTTATTTAAATCTATCATTAGTTCTTAAGTTGCTGAATTTTATATTGTAGCACAAAATGAAATAAATAAAATAATAATAAAATAACTAAAATAAATAAATAAATAAAAATTTTCAAAAGAGTTCTTCTTTGAATCAATACACATTCTTGTACCAAATTTCAACAAAATATCACAAAAAATAATAAGACTGAGGTATCAGGGGCAGTCTAATCTGGTCCACTTTCAACAGAGTTCTTCTTTGAGCCAATACATATCATCGTAACAAATTTCATCGCAATATCTCAACAAATAATAGGACCTCATATGGGGAGGGGTTCTAAATCAATCAGGTCCATTTTCAATAGGGTTCCATTTTGGGCCAATGTGCCATTGTGCTTTTACCAAATTTCATCAAAATATCTCAAAAAATGCGACCTGTAGCTTGTACATAAATTTATATGGACAGACACGATTCAGACGGACAGACGGACATGGTTAAATCGATTCAGATTTTGATTCTGAATCGATCGGTATGATTTAATGGGTGTGGCATTTGCCGTTTGGGAATTACAAACATCCGCACAAACTTAATATACCCTTGTCCACAGGGTGGTGCAGGGTATAACACGATATTTACATTAATTATAATTCCATAATTAAACAAGGTCCAACAATTGTGTGTATATGTTGAGGAGGTTTGTGGTTCCCTCACCAAGTAGAAAAATTAAGTCGTCTAAACATTACAGGAATTGAAGATATAGTTGAAGAAGTATTTTACTTTTCATCTAAACTTCTTTCAGAAAATAACGAGTACAATTTCTGCAAAACGTGTAGTAGAACAATTAAAAATAAGAGGAAACCAAATATATGTCTAGCCAACGGATTAGACCATCCGGATGTACCAGAGTGCCTTCAAGGCTTAACAAAAATAGAGGAGTACTTAATAACAGCTAGGCTACCTTTTATGATAATTGTAGCCCTTGGATTTAAACAACAAAGTGCTATTCGCGGTGCTGTCGTTAATGTTCCAGTTTCCGTAAATAATATTATAACATCTCTTCTAAGAGAATTACATAAAGCGCAGGTTTTTCAGTTGCATCTTAAGCGCAGGATGGCGTATAGGCAGGATTACATGACTGTAACGATTAGACCTGCAAAAATTGTTGAAGCGATGCGGTTTTTTATTACAATGCAATTATATATAAAGCATGGAATTACACTAGACGAAGAATGACTCAGAAATTACAGACATCAAACTATTATCCCTTTTGTTGCAGATGATCAAGATCGAGGCACAATAAATGATATTTTTGAAAACCAAATTCGCAATCAAAATGACGATGAAAATTTTGCTCAAAGTGAAATAGATTTTAATGAGTTTGAAATAGAACGACTTAATCCAGGAGGTCTACTGGACAACATACCAGCCGAAAATATACCACTTCAACGAGTCATAATGGCACCTGGTGAAAATCAGCGCCTACTGGACATGATTAACGATGAAGATTCCGAAGAATTATCATTTGCTACAACTTACTGCAGGGAAAAAGAAAATGCAAAAAAAAAATATAGCAAAATTATACGATCGGAATTACGAAGATACGATCGAAGAGCATGTAGGATCGATAAATTATTGTATAGCTACAAAAAATTCGAGCTATTAACAATAAAAAATGCAACATCTTTTGCTTTGCGGAAGCACATACGATCCAGAAACATTACTGTTGACAATGCTTTAAATAATAATTTTATGAACAACTTAATTCAACACGATGATGGATATCGTATTTTAAAAGGCGTACGGTCATCACCTGCACACTGGGAAGCTGAGAAAAAAAAGTTGTAGCTATGATCCGACAATTTGGTCTACCAACTTTCTTTATTACCCTTTCTGCGGCAGAAACCAAATGGACCGAATTATTAGTTATCTTAAAAAAAACGGTCGATAAAGTAGATATTACGGAAGAGGATGCTAGAGGTCTTTCATTTGGTGAAAAGGCTAGGCTAATAAGGAGCGATTCTATTACATGTGCCAGATATTTTGATTTCAGATTCAGGCAATTATTCAGACTTTTTAAAATGGAGTATGGCATATTCGAAAATAACTACGTGGAAAAGCACTATTGGAGAGTAGACTTTCAACAAAGAGTCATGTTTACGTGATTATAAAGGTACGAAAGTCTGCCGTTATGATATGCCCTATCCTCCTTTACCACAAACAGAAATTCTTACGCCACTCCCAGAGCATTTTGAATTTAGACTTTTTGCCGTATAAAACCTTCAATTATATTAGGGTCTTATATGGGGAGAGGATCTAAAAATCATATTAATTTTCAGGAGGTTGGCAACTCTTGCTCGGTTTACACGCCCTCTTTTTGCTATTATATTAAATTTTATCATTTTTTTATTAATTATTTAATATTTCATTGATAGTTTTATCATTTTTTTGGTGATTTTTTTGCGAAATAATAACTTGTAATTTTATTACTGTGTAATCAATTTTAATAACAAATTTTCTCAATTTCTGCTGCGCAATTAATTTCGCTTTGTCTGCATTTCTGCATATACTTGTTATTGTTCTCTTTTTGCTATGGCCTGTTGTATTAAGGAGTGCAAAGTAAGAGGCCCCAGTGAGAAATTTATTTCTTGCTGGTTATGTGGTGAAAATGCACATATTAAATGTGCTGGGCTTACTGCATTTGTGAAAAATTCTGATCTGTTTGGTGATTCGTCTAAGGGTCTCCCAAATGTAAGGTACTGAGTGCACTTTTCAAGCAAATTAATATTTGCTTTGAAGAATTTGGTAATGATTTGAATAACATATGTAATAAGGTGTCGATTATTAATACTTTTAAATATTTTGATGTGTTCACTCTTTCACCTAAACGTAAAAAAGTGTTGCCTGTTCCATCAATATCATCGCCTGATTTGTCTGACTTGCCTTCGCCACAAGTTGTAGTTCCCATTACTACCGATAATATCAGGGTTCCTGATCAACCTATTGTTTCTGACGATAAACGTATTGGGCTTAATCACGGGTCTCTTAGCTGTTGAGGGTCGTGATATTTGTTCTTTTAAAATAAATATATGTCCGAAATGGTTTGATACATTTATAAATAAAAAATTTTGGTCGGATGATCTATTAGTTAAAGAATTCGTCCCGCGTAAACGTGTTAGTCTGCATAAGCCTGTTTTACGTACCACTGATCTGCAAGCTCCAAAAAACTGAGTGAAATGTCTATTATTTATAAAAATATTAGAGATCTTAATACAAAGCTACAAAATTTGTATTTAAGCAGTGTTGATTGTGAATACAGTGTTATTGCTTTGACCGAAACTTGGCTTAAACCGTCTATCTATGACTCCGAGCTTTTCTGTTGTAACTATTTAGTTTATAGGTGTGATAGAGTCCTTAGAGCTGGCGGGGTGGTTTTAATTGCCGTCAGTTCGTTAATACCGTCTGAACTTGGGGGTATTTCTGTCCCTTCAAATATTGAATTTTTTTGCGTCCGTTTTAAATTTGAAAGTAGATTTTTTTATATTTCCTGTTCCTATATTCCTCCACCTTCTGATTTGAACATATATTTATCTCACGTAGCTTTAATTCTTGAAATAAACTCTAAACTTGGTGATAATGATGTATTTGCTGTTTTAGGGGATTTCACTTTGCCAATGGTAAATTGGGTTTACTGCTCGGGTGTAGATAGAATGCTCCCACAATCTACATCGTTTGATTATGATTGCTTTTTGGAATCGTTTTTTGATTTTGGTTTACATCAAATTAATTGCCATTCTAATTGTTTGGGTAGATTTCTTGATTTAATTTTTTGCAATATCCCTGAAGTTATCATTCATCCATTTTTTATGAATATGAATAAATTCATCGTGTGCCACCATTAGTCTTACCTGAGGATAAATATCATCCAACTTTAAACCTCTGCTTTGAATTCTTTAATAATCATAGTGTTTTTTCTTCATCATCTAGAAAGTCATTAAATTTTCGTAAAACGGATTATCGTAAACTTAATGATATCTTAGGTCAGTATGAATGGAATTTTTTTAATAATGATATTGATAAATCTGTTTCTTCCTTCTACGATAAGTTAAGTGCTGCATTATATTTGTCTGTACCTACTTTTAGTGGTGGTGGCCCGTCTAAATATCCTACATGGTTCTCACCTGAACTTAAGGGCATTAAAAATGAGAAAAATAGGTTATTTAAAAAGTTTAAAAAGAGTGGCTCTACTATTGATTATGGCAATTATTCTTCTGTACGTTATAAGTATAATCGCTTAAATCATATTTGCTATGCTAATTATCTTGTGGATATGAAAACAAAAGTTAAGTCTGATCCAAAGTATTTTTACCTTGGTTAATAGTATAAGGAAAGTTAATAGTATTCCTTCCATTTTAAGTTTTGGTGATTTTACGTCTTCCGATCCTTTTATTGTGCCTAATTTGTTTGCGGAGTTTTTTAAACAAAATTACTCTAATAACTTATCCTTTTGCTCTAGATTCTTTTGATATTTTTCCGTTTATTTCTGAAACTGAAGTATTATCATCCTTAAATTCAATAAAATTTTCATATTCACCTGGTCCCGATGGTGTTCCATCGTGCATTTTAAGAAATTGTTCTTTGTTACTTTCTGTACCTTTAACTAAACTGTTCAACATTTCACTCAAATGTGGTCAATTTCCAAGTTTTTGGAAGGAAATCATACCGTTGTTTAAAAATGGCAGTAGGCATCGTGTGGAAAATTATCGTGGAATAGCAAAGCTGAGTTCTATTCCTAAACTATTTGAAAAAATTGTGGCCGATCACTTAAAGAGGCCTATCTCTATGATTTTAAGTCCTTATCAACATGGTTTTATTACTGATCTTTCTACGGTATCAAATCTTCTAGAATTCAGTTCCTATGTCTTCAACGGTTTTTCTGCGGGTCAGTAAACTCATGCTATCTTTACTGATTTTTCAAAGGCTTTTGATAAGGTAAATATTAATCTATTATTATATAAATTGAATAAAATTGGTTTTTCTACCTGTATGTTGGATTGGCTTTCTTCTTACCTTTGTGGTCGAACTCAAAGAGTTTTATTTAATCAGAACTTCTCACGAATAATAAGCGTTACGTCCGGTGTACCACAAGGTAGTCATCTTGTTATTTATTTTATATATGAACGATCTGCCTAAACTGATAGTGCATTCAAGGATTCTTATGTATGCTGACGATGTGAAGCTGTCATTTGGATCAGCGGAGTATTGCTCTTTGCTGCAGCAGGATTTGAATAACTTGAGTGAATGGTGTAATGCTAATTCCTTATTGTTAAATTTACAGAAATGCAAGCAAATGAGTTTCTGTAGAACATTTGGCATTTCTCATAATTATTTCATTAATGATCACAAACTTGATATCGTTTCATCATTCTCAGACCTTAGTATCGTACTCGACCCTAAGCTTCGTTTTGATTTGCACATCAATTTATGTGTAAGTAAATCTAGAGCTTTGTTAGGTTTTGTTAAGAGAGGGGATAGAGAATTTTGATGATCCCTACATATGCAAACAGCTTTATATCTCCCTTATTAGGCCTGTTCTTGAATATGGTTGTGTAGTATGGTCTCCATCTTATCGGGTTTATATTGACAAGATTGAATCTGCGCAAAAGCAGTTTCTTCTTTTTGGTCCTCGGGGTCTTAGATGGGATCCTTCACGTTATTTACCTCCTTACACTGATCGTCTGCAACTTATTAATCTACCTACATTGGAGAATAGACGGCTTGTTCTCGGTATTACCTTTATTGTAAACCTTTTGAAAGGTCAGCATAATGTACCTAATTTGCTGTTTGATTTGGGTATTTATGTTCCTTATTACGAGAAATTATTTCCCTCTCGTTCTGTCCCAATGTAGGTCTAACTATGAACTATTTAATCCTTTGCGCCGTTTATGTAAAAATTATAATGATTACTATGCACTTTTCTGTAATTCTAATTCTTTAACTAGCATTAAAAACGCGTTATATTTTCGTTCATAATATTAAGTTGCCAAGTTTTTACTTTTTTCACGTATGGCATATTCAAATGTGATATTACTCACATTTGAATATGCTACTTCTTTATACATACATATATTAATGTAATAATTTATTTATACATTTATACTGTTAATTTGTTTGAATTAATATTAATGTACATAAATTTTACATGTATCTAATAATAATAATAATATTTAAATAAAAATTTGCATTATTACTATTGTTATAATTATAATTATTTGATGGCTTGTATGATTTAAGCTTTATGTATATCTCTATTTTATATTTGAATTGTATTAGATTACCCTTTATTATTTTACAATATAGTTTGAAATTTTTATTTTAAATTTTCACATATATTATTTTTTGCTGCTGCTGTTGCTCTGCTGTTGTTGTTGTTGTTGTTGTGGCTGCGTTTTAAATTGTTACTATTGTTTTTATTTTTTTTTATTTTTATTTTTAACATTACTTTGAGTAAATTTTACTAGCTTCTTATTATTTTAATATTTAAGCATTCTTTTGGATTTGCATTTCTGTTTATATTTTTAAATTGTTGTAATCATGTTTTTTTTTACAAATTTTTATTTAAATCTATCATTAGTTCTTAAGTTGCTGAATTTTATATTGTAGCACAAAATGAAATAAATAAAATAATAATAAAATAACTAAAATAAATAAATAAATAAAAATTTTCAAAAGAGTTCTTCTTTGAATCAATACACATTCTTGTACCAAATTTCAACAAAATATCACAAAAAATAATAAGACTGAGGTATCAGGGGCAGTCTAATCTGGTCCACTTTCAATAGAGTTCTCCTTTGAGCCAATACATATCATCGTAACAAATTTCATCGCAATATCTCAACAAATAATAGGACCTCATATGGGGAGGGGTTCTAAATCAATCAGGTCCATTTTCAATAGGGTTCCATTTTGGGCCAATGTGCCATTGTGCTTTTACCAAATTTCATCAAAATATCTCAAAAAATGCGACCTGTAGCTTGTACATAAATTTATATGGACAGACACGATTCAGACGGACAGACGGACATGGTTAAATCGATTCAGATTTTGATTCTGAATCGATCGGTATGATTTAATGGGTGTGGCATTTGCCGTTTGGGAATTACAAACATCCGCACAAACTTAATATACCCTTGTCCACAGGGTGGTGCAGGGTATAACACGATATTTACATTAATTATAATTCCATAATTAAACAAGGTCCAACAATTGTGTGTATATGTTGAGGAGGTTTGTGGTTCCCTCACCAAGTAGAAAAATTAAGTCGTCTAAACATTACAGGAATTGAAGATATAGTTGAAGAAGTATTTTACTTTTCATCTAAACTTCTTTCAGAAAATAACGAGTACAATTTCTGCAAAACGTGTAGTAGAACAATTAAAAATAAGAGGAAACCAAATATATGTCTAGCCAACGGATTAGACCATCCGGATGTACCAGAGTGCCTTCAAGGCTTAACAAAAATAGAGGAGTACTTAATAACAGCTAGGCTACCTTTTATGATAATTGTAGCCCTTGGATTTAAACAACAAAGTGCTATTCGCGGTGCTGTCGTTAATGTTCCAGTTTCCGTAAATAATATTATAACATCTCTTCTAAGAGAATTACATAAAGCGCAGGTTTTTCAGTTGCATCTTAAGCGCAGGATGGCGTATAGGCAGGATTACATGACTGTAACGATTAGACCTGCAAAAATTGTTGAAGCGATGCGGTTTTTTATTACAATGCAATTATATATAAAGCATGGAATTACACTAGACGAAGAATGACTCAGAAATTACAGACATCAAACTATTATCCCTTTTGTTGCAGATGATCAAGATCGAGGCACAATAAATGATATTTTTGAAAACCAAATTCGCAATAAAAATGACGATGAAAATATTGCTCAAAGTGAAATAGATTTTAATGAGTTTGAAATAGAACGACTTAATCCAGGAGGTCTACTGGACAACATACCAGCCGAATATATACCACTTCAACGAGTCATAATGGCACCTGGTGAAAATCAGCGCCTACTGGACATGATTAACGATGAAGATTCCGAAGAATTATCATTTGCTACAACTTACTGCAGGGAAAAAGAAAATGCAAAAAAAAAATATAGCAAAATTATACGATCGGAATTACGAAGATACGATCGAAGAGCATGTAGGATCGATAAATTATTGTATAGCTACAAAAAATTCGAGCTATTAACAATAAAAAATGCAACATCTTTTGCTTTGCGGAAGCACATACGATCCAGAAACATTACTGTTGACAATGCTTTAAATAATAATTTTATGAACAACTTAATTCAACACGATGATGGATATCGTATTTTAAAAGGCGTACGGTCATCACCTGCACACTGGGAAGCTGAGAAAAAAAAAGTTGTAGCTATGATCCGACAATTTGGTCTACCAACTTTCTTTATTACCCTTTCTGCGGCAGAAACCAAATGGACCGAATTATTAGTTATCTTAAAAAAAACGGTCGATAAAGTAGATATTACGGAAGAGGATGCTAGAGGTCTTTCATTTGGTGAAAAGGCTAGGCTAATAAGGAGCGATTCTATTACATGTGCCAGATATTTTGATTTCAGATTCAGGCAATTATTCAGACTTTTTAAAATGGAGTATGGCATATTCGAAAATAACTACGTGGAAAAGCACTATTGGAGAGTAGACTTTCAACAAAGAGTCATGTTTACGTGATTATAAAGGTACGAAAGTCTGCCGTTATGATATGCCCTATCCTCCTTTACCACAAACAGAAATTCTTACGCCACTCCCAGAGCATTTTGAATTTAGACTTTTTGCCGTATAAAACCTTCAATTATATTAGGGTCTTATATGGGGAGAGGATCTAAAAATCATATTAATTTTCAGGAGGTTGGCAACTCTTGCTCGGTTTACACGCCCTCTTTTTGCTATTATATTAAATTTTATCATTTTTTTATTAATTATTTAATATTTCATTGATAGTTTTATCATTTTTTTGGTGATTTTTTTGCGAAATAATAACTTGTAATTTTATTACTGTGTAATCAATTTTAATAACAAATTTTCTCAATTTCTGCTGCGCAATTAATTTCGCTTTGTCTGCATTTCTGCATATACTTGTTATTGTTCTCTTTTTGCTATGGCCTGTTGTATTAAGGAGTGCAAAGTAAGAGGCCCCAGTGAGAAATTTATTTCTTGCTGGTTATGTGGTGAAAATGCACATATTAAATGTGCTGGGCTTACTGCATTTGTGAAAAATTCTGATCTGTTTGGTGATTCGTCTAAGGGTCTCCCAAATGTAAGGTACTGAGTGCACTTTTCAAGCAAATTAATATTTGCTTTGAAGAATTTGGTAATGATTTGAATAACATATGTAATAAGGTGTCGATTATTAATACTTTTAAATATTTTGATGTGTTCACTCTTTCACCTAAACGTAAAAAAGTGTTGCCTGTTCCATCAATATCATCGCCTGATTTGTCTGACTTGCCTTCGCCACAAGTTGTAGTTCCCATTACTACCGATAATATCAGGGTTCCTGATCAACCTATTGTTTCTGACGATAAACGTATTGGGCTTAATCACGGGTCTCTTAGCTGTTGAGGGTCGTGATATTTGTTCTTTTAAAATAAATATATGTCCGAAATGGTTTGATACATTTATAAATAAAAAATTTTGGTCGGATGATCTATTAGTTAAAGAATTCGTCCCGCGTAAACGTGTTAGTCTGCATAAGCCTGTTTTACGTACCACTGATCTGCAAGCTCCAAAAAACTGAGTGAAATGTCTATTATTTATAAAAATATTAGAGATCTTAATACAAAGCTACAAAATTTGTATTTAAGCAGTGTTGATTGTGAATACAGTGTTATTGCTTTGACCGAAACTTGGCTTAAACCGTCTATCTATGACTCCGAGCTTTTCTGTTGTAACTATTTAGTTTATAGGTGTGATAGAGTCCTTAGAGCTGGCGGGGTGGTTTTAATTGCCGTCAGTTCGTTAATACCGTCTGAACTTGGGGGTATTTCTGTCCCTTCAAATATTGAATTTTTTTGCGTCCGTTTTAAATTTGAAAGTAGATTTTTTTATATTTCCTGTTCCTATATTCCTCCACCTTCTGATTTGAACATATATTTATCTCACGTAGCTTTAATTCTTGAAATAAACTCTAAACTTGGTGATAATGATATATTTGCTGTTTTAGGGGATTTCACTTTGCCAATGGTAAATTGGGTTTACTGCTCGGGTGTAGATAGAATGCTCCCACAATCTACATCGTTTGATTATGATTGCTTTTTGGAATCGTTTTTTGATTTTGGTTTACATCAAATTAATTGCCATTCTAATTGTTTGGGTAGATTTCTTGATTTAATTTTTTGCAATATCCCTGAAGTTATCATTCATCCATTTTTTATGAATATGAATAAATTCATCGTGTGCCACCATTAGTCTTACCTGAGGATAAATATCATCCAACTTTAAACCTCTGCTTTGAATTCTTTAATAATCATAGTGTTTTTTCTTCATCATCTAGAAAGTCATTAAATTTTCGTAAAACGGATTATCGTAAACTTAATGATATCTTAGGTCAGTATGAATGGAATTTTTTTAATAATGATATTGATAAATCTGTTTCTTCCTTCTACGATAAGTTAAGTGCTGCATTATATTTGTCTGTACCTGCTTTTAGTGGTGGTGGCCCGTCTAAATATCCTACATGGTTCTCACCTGAACTTAAGCGCATTAAAAATGAGAAAAATAGGTTATTTAAAAAGTTTAAAAAGAGTGGCTCTACTATTGATTATGGCAATTATTCTTCTGTACGTTATAAGTATAATCGCTTAAATCATATTTGCTATGCTAATTATCTTGTGGATATGAAAACAAAAGTTAAGTCTGATCCAAAGTATTTTTACCTTGGTTAATAGTATAAGGAAAGTTAATAGTATTCCTTCCATTTTAAGTTTTGGTGATTTTACGTCTTCCGATCCTTTTATTATGCCTAATTTGTTTGCGGAGTTTTTTAAACAAAATTACTCTAATAACTTATCCTTTTGCTCTAGATTCTTTTGATATTTTTCCGTTTATTTCCGTATCTGAAACTGAAGTATTATCGTCCTTAAATTCAATAAAATTTTCATATTCACCTGGTCCCGATGGTGTTCCATCGTGCATTTTAAGAAATTGTTCTTTGTTACTTTCTGTACCTTTAACTAAACTGTTCAACATTTCACTCAAATGTGGTCAATTTCCAAGTTTTTGGAAGGAAATCATACCGTTGTTTAAAAATGGCAGTAGGCATCGTGTGGAAAATTATCGTGGAATAGCAAAGCTGAGTTCTATTCCTAAACTATTTGAAAAAATTGTGGCCGATCACTTAAAGAGGCCTATCTCTATGATTTTAAGTCCTTATCAACATGGTTTTATTACTGGTCGTTCTACGGTATCAAATCTTCTAGAATTCAGTTCCTATGTCTTCAACGGTTTTTCTGCGGGTTAGTAAACTCATGCTATCTTTACTGATTTTTCAAAGGCTTTTGATAAGGTAAATATTAATCTATTATTATATAAATTGAATAAAATTGGTTTTTCTACCTGTATGTTGGATTGGCTTTCTTCTTACCTTTGTGGTCGAACTCAAAGAGTTTTATTTAATCAGAACTTCTCACGAATAATAAGCGTTACGTCCGGTGTACCACAAGGTAGTCATCTTGTTATTTATTTTATATATGAACGATCTGCCTAAACTGATAGTGCATTCAAGGATTCTTATGTATGCTGACGATGTGAAGCTGTCATTTGGATCAGCGGAGTATTGCTCTTTGCTGCAGCAGGATTTGAATAACTTGAGTGAATGGTGTAATGCTAATTCCTTATTGTTAAATTTACAGAAATGCAAGCAAATGAGTTTCTGTAGAACATTTGGCATTTCTCATAATTATTTCATTAATGATCACAAACTTGATATCGTTTCATCATTCTCAGACCTTAGTATCGTACTCGACCCTAAGCTTCGTTTTGATTTGCACATCAATTTATGTGTAAGTAAATCTAGAGCTTTGTTAGGTTTTGTTAAGAGAGGGGATAGAGAATTTTCATGATCCCTACATATGCAAACAGCTTTATATCTCCCTTATTAGGCCTGTTCTTGAATATGGTTGTGTAGTATGGTCTCCATCTTATCGGGTTTATATTGACAAGATTGAATCTGCGCAAAAGCAGTTTCTTCTTTTTGGTCCTCGGGGTCTTAGATGGGATCCTTCACGTTATTTACCTCTTTACACTGATCGTCTGCAACTTATTAATCTACCTACATTGGAGAAGAGACGGCTTGTTCTCGGTATTACCTTTATTGTAAACCTTTTGAAAGGTCAGCATAATGTACCTAATTTGCTGTTTGATTTGGGTATTTATGTTCCTTATTACGAGAAATTATTTCCCTCTCGTTCTGTCCCAATGTAGGTCTAACTATGAACTATTTAATCCTTTGCGCCGTTTATGTAAAAATTATAATGATTACTATGCACTTTTCTGTAATTCTAATTCTTTAACTAGCATTAAAAACGCGTTATATTTTCGTTCATAATATTAAGTTAAGTTAAGTTTTTACTTTTTTCACGTATGGCATATGCACATGTGATATTACTCACATTTGAATATGCTACTTCTTTATACATACATATATTAATGTAATAATTTATTTATACATTTATACTGTTAATTTGTTTGAATTAATATTAATGTACATAAATTTTACATGTATCTAATAATAATAATAATATTTAAATAAAAATTTGCATTAATACAATTGTTATAATTATAATTATTTGATGGCTTGTATGATTTAAGCTTTATGTATATCTCTATTTTATATTTGAATTGTATTAGATTACCCTTTATTATTTTACAATATAGTTTGAAATTTTTATTTTAAATTTTCACATATATTATTTTTTGCTGCTGCTGTTGCTCTGCTGTTGTTGTTGTTGTTGTGGCTGCGTTTTAAATTGTTACTATTGTTTTTATTTTTTTTTATTTTTATTTTTAACATTACTTTGAGTAAATTTTACTAGCTTCTTATTATTTTAATATTTAAGCATTCTTTTGGATTTGCATTTCTGTTTATATTTTTAAATTGTTGTAATCATGTTTTTTTTTACAAATTTTTATTTAAATCTATCATTAGTTCTTAAGTTGCTGAATTTTATATTGTAGCACAAAATGAAATAAATAAAATAATATTAAAATAACTCAAATAAATAAATAAATAAAAATTTTCAAAAGAGTTCTTCTTTGAATCAATACACATTCTTGTACCAAATTTCAACAAAATATCACAAAAAATAATAAGACTGAGGTATCAGGGGCAGTCTAATCTGGTCCACTTTCAACAGAGTTCTCCTTTGAGCCAATACATATCATCGTAACAAATTTCATCGCATATCTCAACAAATAATAGGACCTCATATGGGGAGGGGTTCTAAATCAATCAGGTCCATTTTCAATAGGGTTCCATTTTGGGCCAATGTGCCATTGTGCTTTTACCAAATTTCATCAAAATATCTCAAAAAATTCGACCTGTAGCTTGTACATAAATTTATATGGACAGACACGATTCAGACGGACAGACGGACATGGTTAAATCGATTCAGATTTTGATTCTGAATCGATCGGTATGATTTGATGGGTGTGGCATTTGCCGTTTGGGAATTACAAACATCCGCACAAACTTAATATACCCTTGTCCACAGGGTGGTGCAGGGTATAACACGATATTTACATTAATTATAATTCCATAATTAAACAAGGTCCAACAATTGTGTGTATATGTTGAGGAGGTTTGTGGTTCCCTCACCAAGTAGAAAAATTAAGTCGTCTAAACATTACAGGAATTGAAGATATAGTTGAAGAAGTATTTTACTTTTCATCTAAATTTCTTTCAGAAAATAACGAGTAAAATTTCTGCAAAACGTATAGTAGAACAATTAAAAATAAGAGGAAACCAAATATATGTCTAGCCAACGGATTAGACCATCCGGATGTACCAGAGTGCCTTCAAGGCTTAACAAAAATAGAGGAGCACTTAATAACAGCTAGGCTACCTTTTATGATAATTGTTGCCCTTGGATTTAAACAACAAAGTGCTATTCGCGGTGCTGTCGTTAATGTTCCGGTTTCCGTTTCCGTAAATAATATTATAACATCTCTTCTAAGAGAATTACATGAAGCGCAGGTTTTTCAGTTGCATCTTAAGCTCAGGATGGAGTATAGGCAGGATTACATGACTGTAACGATTAGACCTGCAAAAATTGTTCAATAAATGATATTTTTGAAAACCAAATTCGCAATCAAAATGACGATGAAAATATTGCTCAAAGTGAAATAGATTTTAATGAGTTTGAAATAGAACGACTTAATCCAGGAGGTCTACTGGATAACATACCAGCCGAAAATATACCACTTCAACGAGTCATAATGGCACCTGGTGAAAATCAGCGCCTACTGGACATGATTAACGATGAAGATTCCGAAGAATTATCATTTGCTACAACTTACTGCAGGGAAAAAGAAAATGCAAAAAAAAATATAGCAAAATTATACGATCGGAATTACGAAGATACGATCGAAGAGCATGTAGGATCGATAAATTACTGTATAGCTACAAAAAATTCGAGCTATTAACAATAAAAAATGCAACATCTTTTGCTTTGAGGAAGCACATACGATCCAGAAACATTACTGTTGACAATGCTTTAAATAATAATTTTATGAACAACTTAATTCAACACGATGATGGATATCGTATTTTAAAAGGCGTACGGTCGTCACCTGCACACTGGGAAGCTGAGAAAAAAAAAGTTGTAGCTATGATCCGACAATTTGGTCTACCAACTTTCTTTATTACCCTTTCTGCGGCAGAAACCAAATGGACCGAATTATTAGTTATCTTAAAAAAAACGGTCGATAAAGTAGATATTACGGAAGAGGATGCTAGAGGTCTTTCATTTGGTGAAAAGGCTAGGCTAATAAGGAGCGATTCTATAACATGTGCCAGATATTTTGATTTCAGATTCAGGCAATTATTCAGACTTTTTAAAATGGAGTATGGCGTATTCGAAAATAACTACGTGGAAAAGCACTATTGGAGAGTAGACTTACGCCACTCCCAGAGAATTTTGAATTTAGACTTTTTGCCGTATAAAACCTTCAATTATATTAGGGTCTTATATGAGGAGACGATCTAAAAATCATATTAATTTTTAGGAGGTTGGCAACTCTTGCTCGGTTTAGACGCCCTCTTTTTGCTATTATATTAAATTTTATCATTTTTTTATTAATTATTTAATATTTCATTGATAGTTTTATCATTTTTTTGGTGATTTTTTTGCGAAATAATAACTTGTAATTTCATTACTGTGTAATCAATTTTAATAACAAATTTTCTCAATTTCTGCTGCGCAATTAATTTCGCTTTGTCTGCATTTCTGCATATACTTGTTATTGTTCTCTTTTTGCTATGGCCTGTTGTATTAAGGAGTGCAAAGTAAGAGGCCCCAGTGAGAAATTTATTTCTTGCTGGTTATGTGGTGAAAATGCACATATTAAATGTTCTGGGCTTACTGCATTTGTGAAAAATTCTGATCTGTTTGGTGATTCGTCTAAGGGTCTCCCAAATGTAAGGTACTGAGTGCACTTTTCAAGCAAATTAATATTTGCTTTGAAGAATTTGGTAACAAGGTGTCGATTATTAATACTTTTAAATATTTTGATGTGTTCACTCTTTCACCTAAACGTAAAAAAGCGTTGCCTGTTCCATCAATATCATTGCCTGATTTGCCTGACTTGCCTTCGCCACAAGTTGTAGTTCCCATTACTACCGATAATATCAGGGTTCCTGATCAACCTATTGTTTCTGACGATAAACGTATTGGGCTTAATCACGGGTCTCTCAGCTGTTGAGGGTCGTGATATTTGTTCTTTTAAAATAAATATATCTCCGAAATGGTTTGATACATTTATAAATAAAAAATTTTGGTCGGATGATCTATTAGTTAAAGAATTCGTCCTGCGTAAACGTGTTAGTCTGCCTAAGCCTGTTTTACGTACCACTGATCTGCAAGCTCCAAAAAACTGAGTGAAATTTCTATTATTTATAAAAATATTAGAGGTCTTAATACAAAGCTACAGAATTTGTATTTAAGCAGTGTTGATTGTGAATACAGTGTTATTGCTTTAACCGAAACTTGGCTTAAACCGTCTATCAAAACTCCGAGCTTTTCTGTTGTAACTATTTAGTTTATAGGTGTGATAGAGTCCTTAGAGCTGGCGGGGGGGTTTTAATTGCCGTCAGTTCGTTAATACCGTCTGAACTTGGGTGTATTTCTGTCCCTTCAAATATTGAATTTTTTTGCGTCCGTTTTAAATTTGAAAGTAGATTTCTTTATATTTCCTGTTCCTATATTCCTCCACGTTCTGATTTGAACATATATTTATCTCACGTAGCTTTAATTCTTGAAATAAACTCTAAACTTGGTGATAATGATATATTTGCTGTTTTAGGGGATTTCACTTTGCCAATGGTAAATTGGGTTTACTGCTCGGGTGTAGATAGAATGCTCCCACAATCTACATCGTTTGATTATGATTGCTTTTTGGAATCGTTTTTTGATGTTGGTTTACATCAAATTAATTCCCATTCTAATTGTTTGGGTAGATTTCTTGATTTAATTTTTTGAAGTTATCATTCATCCATTTTTTATGAATATGAATAAATTCATCGTGTGCCACCATTAGTCTTACCTGAGGATAAATATCATCCAACTTTAAACCTCTGCTTTGAATTCTTTAATAATCATAGTGTTTTTTCTTCATCATCTAGAAAGTCATTAAATTTTCGTAAAACGGATTATCGTAAACTTAATGATATCTTAGGTCAGTATGAATGGAATTTTTTTAATAATGATATTGATAAATCTGTTTCTTCCTTCTACGATAAGTTAAGTGCTGCATTATATTTGTCTGTACCTGCTTTTAGTGGTGGTGGCCCGTCTAAATATCCTAGATGGTTCCCACCTGAACTTAAGCGCATTAAAAATGAGAAAAATAGGTTATTTAAAAAGTTTAAAAAGAGTGGCTCTACTATTGATTATGGCAATTATTCTTCTGTACGTTATAAGTATAATCGCTTAAATCATATTTGCTATGCTAATTATCTTGTGGATATGAAAACAAAAGTTAAGTCTGATCCAAAGTATTTTTACCTTGGTTAATAGTATAAGGAAAGTTAATAGTATTCCTTCCATTTTAAGTTTTGGTGATTTTACGTCTTCCGATCCTTTTATTATGCCTAATTTGTTTGCGGAGTTTTTTAAACAAAATTACTCTAATAACTTATCCTTTTGCTCTAGATTCTTTTGATATTTTTCCGTTTATTTCCGTATCTGAAACTGAAGTAGTATCGTCCTTAAATTCAATAAAATTTTCATATTCACCTGGTCCCGATGGTGTTCCATCGTGCATTTTAAGAAATTGTTCTTTGTTACTTTCTGTACCTTTAACTAAACTGTTCAACATTTCACTCAAATGTGGTCAATTTCCAAGTTTTTGGAAGGAAATCATACCGTTGTTTAAAAATGGCAGTAGGCATCGTGTGGAAAATTATCGTGGAATAGCAAAGCTGAGTTCTATTCCTAAACTATTTGAAAAAATTGTGGCCGATCACTTAAAGAGGCCTATCTCTATGATTTTAAGTCCTTATCAACATGGTTTTATTACTGGTCGTTCTACGGTATCAAATCTTCTAGAATTCAGTTCCTATGTCTTCAACGGTTTTTCTGCGGGTCAGTAAACTCATGCTATCTTTACTGATTTTTCAAAGGCTTTTGATAAGGTAAATATTAATCTATTATTATATAAATTGAATAAAATTGGTTTTTCTACCTGTATGTTGGATTGGCTTTCTTCTTACCTTTGTGGTCGAACTCAAAGAGTTTTATTTAATCAGAACTTCTCACGAATAATAAGCGTTACATCCGGTGTATCACAAGGTAGTCATCTTGTTATTTATTTTATATATGAACGATCTGCCTAAACTGATAGTGCATTCAAGGATTCTTATGTATGCTGACGGTGTGAAGCTGTCATTTGGATCAGCGGAGTATTGCTCTTTGCTGCAGCAGGATTTAAATAACTTGAGTGAATGGTGTAATGCTAATTCCTTATTGTTAAATTTACAGAAATGCAAGCAAATGAGTTTCTGTAGAACATTTGGCATTTCTCATAATTATTTCATTAATGATCACAAACTTGATATCGTTTCATCATTCTCAGACCTTAGTATCGTACTCGACCCTAAGCTTCGTTTTGATTTGCACATCAATTTATGTGTAAGTAAATCTAGAGCTTTGTTAGGTTTTGTTAAGAGATGGGGATAGAGAATTTTGATGATCCCTACATATGCAAACAGCTTTATATCTCCCTTATTAGGCCTGTTCTTGAATATGGTTGTGTAGTATGGTCTCCATCTTATCGGGTTTATATTGACAAGATTGAATCTGTTTCTTCTTTTTGGTCTTCGGAGTCTTAGATGGGATCCTTCACGTTATTTACCTCCTTACACTGATCGTCTGCAGCTTATTAATTAATTGGAGAAGAGACGGCTTGTTCTCGGTATTACCTTTATTGTAAACCTTTTGAAAGGTCAGCATAATGTACCTAATTTGCTGTTTGATTTGGGTATTTATGTTCCTTATTACGAGAAATTATTTCCCTCTCGTTCTGTCCCAATGTAGGTCTAACTATGAACTATTTAATCCTTTGCGCCGTTTATGTAAAAATTATAATGATTACTATGCACTTTTCTGTAATTCTAATTCTTTTACTAGCATTAAAAACGCGTTATATTTTCGTTCATAATATTAAGTTGCCAAGTTTTTACTTCTTTCACGTATGGCATATTCAAATGTGATATTACTCACATTTGAATATGCTACTTCTTTATACATATATATATTAATGTAATAATTTATTTATACATTTATACTGTTAATTTGTTTGAATTAATATTAATGTACATAAATTTTACATGTATCTGATAATAATAATATTATTTAAATAAAAATTTGATAGCTTGTATGATTCAAGCTTTATGTATATCCCTATTTTATATTTGAATTGTATTAGATTACCCTTTATTATTTTACAATATAGTTTGAAATTTTTATTTTAAATTTTCACATATATTATTTTTTGCTGCTGCTGGTGGTCTGCTGTTGTTGTTGTGGCTGCGTTTTAAATTGTTATTATTGTTTTTATTTTTTTTTATTTTTATTTTTAACATTACTTTGAGTAAATTTTACTAGCTTCTTATTATTTTAATATTTAAGCATTCTTTTGGATTTGCATTTCTGTTTATATTTTTAAATTGTTGTAATCATGTTTTTTTTTACAAATTTTTATTTAAATCTATCATTAATTCTTAAGTTGCTGAATTTTATATTGTAGCACAAAATGAAATAAATAAAATAATATTAAAATAACTCAAATAAATAAATAAATAAAAATTTTCAAAAGAGTTCTTCTTTGAATCAATACACATTCTTGTACCAAATTTCAACAAAATATCACAAAAAATAATAAGACTGAGGTATCAGGGGCAGTCTAATCTGGTCCACTTTCAATAGAGTTCTCCTTTGAGCCAATACATATCATCGTAACAAATTTCATTACAATATCTCAAAGAATGCGACCTGTAGCAAAAATAATAAGACCTCATGTAGGGGCGGGTTCTAAAAATGGTTCAATCCGGTCCATTTTCAATGGAGTTCTCCTTTGAGCCAATACATGTGCTTGTACCAAATTTCATCAAAATATCTCAAAGAATGCGACCTGTAGCAAAAATAATAAGACCTCATGTAGGGGCGGGTTCTAAAAATGGTTCAATCCGGTCCATTTTCAATGGAGTTCTCCTTTGAGCCAATACATGTGCTTGTACCAAATTTCATCAAAATATCTCAAAGAATGCGACCTGTAGCAAAAATAATAAGACCTCATGTAGGGGCGGGTTCTAAAAATGGTCCAATCTGGTCCACTTTCAATGAAGTTCTCCTTTGAGCTAATACATACCATCGTAACAAATTTCATCGTAATACCTCAAAGAATGGTCTAATCTGGTCCACTTTCAATGGAGTTCTCCTTTGAGCCAATACATACCATCGTAACAAATTTAATCACAATATCTCAAAGAATGCGACCTGTAGCAAAAATAATAAGACCTCATGTAGGGGCGGGTTCTAAAAATGGTCCAATGTGGTCCACTTTCAATGGAGTTCTCCTTTGAGCTAATACATACCATCGTAACAAATTTCATCAAAATACCTCAAAGAATGCGACCTGTAGCAAAAATAATAAAACTTCATGTGGGTGCGGGTTCTAAAAATGGTCCAATCTGGTCCACTTTCAATGGAGTTCTCCTTTGAGCTAATACATACCATCGTAACATATTTCATCGTAATACCTCAAAGAATGGTCTAATCTGGTCCACTTTCAATGGAGTTCTCCTTTGAGCCAATACATACCATCGTAACAAATTTTATCACAATATCTCAAAGAATGCGACCTGTAGCAAAAATAATAAGACCTCATGTAGGAGCGGGTTCTAAAAATGGTTCAATCCGGTCCATTTTCAATGGAGTTCTCCTTTGAGCCAATACATGTGCTTGTACCAAATTTCATCAAAATATCTCAAAGAATGCGACCTGTAGCAAAAATAATAAGACCTCATGTAGGTGCGGGTTCTAAAAATGGTCCAATCTGGTCCACTTTCAATGGAGTTCTCCTTTGAGCCAATACATACCATCGTAACAAATTTCATCAAAATATCTCAATAATAATGCGACCTTATATAGTGAGGGGTTCTAAAAATGGTTCAATCCGGTCCATTTTCAATAGGGTTACCTTTTGGGCCAATACATGTGCTTGTACCAAATTTCATCAAAATATCTCAAAGAATGCGACCTGTAGCAAAAATAATAAGACCTCATGTAGGGGCGGGTTCTAAAAATGGTTCAATCCGGTCCATTTTCAATGGAGTTCTCCTTTGAGCCAATACATGTGCTTGTACCAAATTTCATCAAAATATCTCAAAGAATGCGACCTGTAGCAAAAATAATAAGACCTCATGTAGGGGCGGGTTCTAAAAATGGTTCAATCCGGTCCATTTTCAATGGAGTTCTCCTTTGAGCCAATACATGTGCTTGTACCAAATTTCATCAAAATATCTCAAAGAATGCGACCTGTAGCAAAAATAATAAGACCTCATGTAGGGGCGGGTTCTAAAAATGGTCCAATCTGGTCCACTTTCAATGGAGTTCTCCTTTGAGCTAATACATACCATCGTAACAAATTTCATCGTAATACCTCAAAGAATGGTCTAATCTGGTCCACTTTCAATGGAGTTCTCCTTTGAGCCAATACATACCATCGTAACAAATTTAATCACAATATCTCAAAGAATGCGACCTGTAGCAAAAATAATAAGACCTCATGTAGGGGCGGGTTCTAAAAATGGTCCAATGTGGTCCACTTTCAATGGAGTTCTCCTTTGAGCTAATACATACCATCGTAACAAATTTCATCAAAATACCTCAAAGAATGCGACCTGTAGCAAAAATAATAAAACTTCATGTGGGTGCGGGTTCTAAAAATGGTCCAATCTGGTCCACTTTCAATGGAGTTCTCCTTTGAGCTAATACATACCATCGTAACATATTTCATCGTAATACCTCAAAGAATGGTCTAATCTGGTCCACTTTCAATGGAGTTCTCCTTTGAGCTAATACATACCATCGTAACATATTTCATCGTAATACCTCAAAGAATGGTCTAATCTGGTCCACTTTCAATGGAGTTCTCCTTTGAGCCAATACATACCATCGTAACAAATTTCATCACAATATCTCCAAAGAATGCGACCTGTAGCAAAAATAATAAGACCTCATGTAGGGGCGGGTTCTAAAAATGGTTCAATCCGGTCCATTTTCAATGGAGTTCTCCTTTGAGCTAATACATACCATCGTAACAAATTTCATCGTAATACCTCAAAGAATGGTCTAATCTGGTCCACTTTCAATGGAGTTTTCCTTTGAGCCAATACATACCATCGTAACAAATTTCATCAAAATACCTCAAAGAATGCGACCTGTAGCAAAAATAATAAGACCTCATGTGGGGGCGGGTTCTAAAAATAGTCCAATCTGGTCCACTTTCAATGGAGTTCTCCTTTGAGCTAATACATACCATCGTAACAAATTTCATCGAAATATCTCAATAATAATGCGACCTCATATGGGGAGGGGTTCTAAAAATGGTCCAATGTGGTCCACTTTCAATGGAGTTCTCCTTTGAGCTAATACATACCATCGTAACAAATTTCATCAAAATATCTCAAAGAATGCGACCTGTAGCAAAAATAATAAGACCTCATGTAGGGGCGGGTTCTAAAAATGGTCCAATGTGGTCCACTTTCAATGGAGTTCTCCTTTGAGCTAATACATACCATCGTAACAAATTTCATCAAAATACCTCAAAGAATGCGACCTGTAGCAAAAATAATAAAACTTCATGTGGGTGCGGGTTCTAAAAATGGTCCAATCTGGTCCACTTTCAATGTAGTTCTCCTTTGAGCCAATACATACCATCGTAACAAATTTCATCGAAGTATCTCAAAAATAATGATACCTCATATGGGGAGGGGTTCTAAAAATGGTCCAATCTGGTCCACTTTCAATGGAGTTCTCCTTTGAGCTAATACATACCATCGTAACAAATTTCATCGAAATATCTCAATAATAATGCGACCTCATATAGGGAGGGGTTCTAAAAATGGTTCAATCCGGTCCATTTTCAATAGGGTTCCCCTTTGGGCCAATACATATGCGTGTACCAAATTTCATCAAAATATCTCAAAGAATGCGACCTGTAGCAAAAATAATAAGACCTCATGTAGGGGCGGGTTCTAAAAATGGTTCAATCCGGTCCATTTTCAATGGAGTTCTCCTTTGAGCCAATACATGTGCTTGTACCAAATTTCATCAAAATATCTCAAAGAATGCGACCTGTAGCAAAAATAATAAGACCTCATGTAGGGGCGGGTTCTAAAAATGGTTCAATCCGGTCCATTTTCAATGGAGTTCTCCTTTGAGCCAATACATGTGCTTGTACCAAATTTCATCAAAATATCTCAAAGAATGCGACCTGTAGCAAAAATAATAAGACCTCATGTAGGGGCGGGTTCTAAAAATGGTCCAATCTGGTCCACTTTCAATGGAGTTCTCCTTTGAGCTAATACATACCATCGTAACAAATTTCATCGTAATACCTCAAAGAATGGTCTAATCTGGTCCACTTTCAATGGAGTTCTCCTTTGAGCCAATACATACCATCGTAACAAATTTAATCACAATATCTCAAAGAATGCGACCTGTAGCAAAAATAATAAGACCTCATGTAGGGGCGGGTTCTAAAAATTGTCCAATGTGGTCCACTTTCAATGGAGTTCTCCTTTGAGCTAATACATACCATCGTAACAAATTTCATCGTAATACCTCAAAGAATGGTCTAATCTGGTCCACTTTCAATGGAGTTTTCCTTTGAGCCAATACATACCATCGTAACAAATTTCATCACAATATCTCAAAGAATGCGACCTGTAGCAAAAATAATAAGACCTCATGTAGGGGCGGGTTCTAAAAATGGTCCAATCTGGTCCACTTTTAATGGAGTTCTCCTTTGAGCCAATACCATCGTTACAAATTTCATCGAAATATCTTAAAAAATAATAGGACCTCATATGGGAAGGGGTTCTAAAAATGGTTCAATCCGGTCCATTTTCAATAGGGTTCCCCTTTGGGCCATACATGTGCGTCTTCCAAATTTCATCAAAATATCTCAAAGAATGCGACCTGTAGCAAAAATAATAAAACCTCATGTGGGGGCAAGTTCTAAAAATGGTTCAATCCGGTCCATTTTCAATAGGGTTCCCCTTTGGGCCAATACATGTGCTTGTACCAAATTTCATCAAAATATATCAAAGAATGCGACCTGTAGCATAAATAATAAAACCTCATGTGGTGGCAGGTTCTAAAAATGGTTATAGAAGCTTATATTTCTATATTTTTTATTAAAATTATAATTTCTTTAAGATAACAAACTTATTTATTTTTCCGAGAGAACAAAATTATTTTATTTTATTTTTAACAACAAAGATTGATTGACAATAAAAACCATTCTAATTTGTTTTTTTTTTAAATTAACATGTAGATACCCTACATCACTCCCCCTCCGAGAGATTTTAAACTTAATAAATTAAATGTTACACGTTTCTTGGTAGTGGTGTTTGTTTTGGTGATAGGTGTTTCAATAATGGCTGGTTTAAGTCTATCAATAGAAATTGTTTTAATTATGCCATCGATCAGAACTTTGAAAAATTTAGGTTCTTTTTCGACGACTTGAAATGGACCGTCGAAAGGTTGTTGAAGATTTCTTTTATTTATGCAACGGACAAAGACGAACTTGCAATTTTTCAATTGCTTCGGAATAAATATCCCAGTATTAGGATTATTATGATGACTGATGGACGATCGGACATTTTTAAAATGTTCTTTGAGATTATCCAAAACCTCTGAGCAAGTGGCAGTAGATCCTTGAATTAAGAGCTCAGCAGGTAGACGTAAATTCTGTCCGTAAACCATTTCAGCGGGAGTAGCCGAAATATCTTCTTTATGAGTTGATCTTAAACCAAGGAGCACAATTGGTAACTCATCAAACCATTTGCTTGGATCATTTTTAGCCGTGAGAGAGACCTTAAGTTGCCTATGGAAACGCTCAATCATTCCGTTTGATTGCGGATGATATGGGGAAGTAACAATCCTGTGACAACCAAGAAATTTGGTCAATTCAGAAAATAATTGTGACGTAAACTGTGTACCTTGATCGCTAGTTACCTCTAGTGGAACACCGAAACGAGGAATATAATTATTGAAAAATGTTTGACTTATAGTTTTTGAATTAATATCCCTTAATGGATAAACTTCAGGCCATCTAGTAAATCTATCAATGATAGTTAAAAGGTAGCGGTGACCTTTGGAAGGAGGTAAAGAACCTACCAAATCTATATGGATGTGTTCAAACCTGCCCTTGGGTATAGGAATTGGAGAAACAGGTGATTTAGTATGACGATTGATTTTAGATTTTTGGCATTGTAAACATTGACTGGACCAGGTATTGAGTTCTTTACTCATACCAGGCCAAAAATATCTTGTGCTAATGAGTCTTCTTGTAGCTTTTGTACCAGGGTGTGATATATTATGTAATTTTTCAAATATAATTTTCCTCAGACTGGGAGGTACATATGGTCTTGGACATGCCCCTGACATTTCGCAGACAATTTCAAAATTTAGTACGGGAATTTTGTAAAGTTTTAAATTGTTGTTCGACTTGAGAAGGGAATTTTTTAATTCGGCGTCATTTTCTTGTTCTTTATATAGAATTTTCATATTCAAATCAGGGTAATGTACTGCGTCAATTTCAAAAGCTCTAGAAAAGGTGTCTGCCACAATGTTTGCGTCTCCTCGTATGTATCGTATGTCATTCGTAAATTGAGAAATATATTCTAGATGACGAGTCTGTCTTGGGCTTCTCTCTGTTTTGGAATTTAATGCCATTGTTAATGGTTTATGATCCGTAAAGACTGTGAATTGTCTTCCTTCGAGAATGTATTTAAAGTGTTTGATGCATAAATAAATAGCTAAAAGTTCTCGATCAAACGTACTATATTTAATTTCAGACGGAGAAAGTTTTTTTGAAAAGAAGGCTAATGGTTCCGTTGAACCACTGGAGCATTGTTGAAGAACACCACCAATTGCAATGTTTGAAGCGTCTACGGTTAAAGACAATTTTGCTTCACTATTGAAATGATTCAACAGAACCTTTGAGGCAAAATTTTCTTTAATACGCTCAAATGATTTGGTAGATTTATCGTCCCAAATTAAAGCTTTGTCTTTAGACTTAGAAGCAGTATTAATTATAGCATGTATTGGACATGTTAGCTCTGCCAATTTTGGAATGTATCGATGATAATAATTGATCATTCCAACAAATTTTTGAGCTTGTTTGACGGACTTAGGACGTTGAAAGTCTTTTATGGCAGATACTTTGTCTTCAGAAGGTCTAATGCCATCTTTTGAAATATTGTGTCCTAAAAAGTCAATAGATGTAGTGCCGAAAGCACATTTAGATGGTTTAATATTTAAACCATATTCCTCAAGTCGATCAAAAACGATTTTTAAATGATTAAAATGGTCAGATTCCGATTCACTAGCAATTAAAACATCGTCAATGTATACAAAAGTGAAATCTAAACCATTAAATACTTCATTCACAAACCTTTGAAAGGTTTGTGCCGAATTCCTTAACCCAAATGGCATTCTAACAAATTCGAACATGCCAAATGGAGTTGTAATGGCTGTTTTGTATATGTCGGCTTCAGCCATAGGGATATGGTGGTAAGCTTTTACTAAATCTAATTTGGAAAATATAGATTTGTTCCGTAGATTTATACTAAAATCATGAATGTGAGGCAACGGATAGCGATCAGGAATAGTGATACAATTCAAACGTCGAAAATCGCCACAAGGACGCCATTCATTAGGGTCCTTTTTGGCTACTAAATGGAGAGGTGAAGCCACAGAAGAATTGGATGGCCTACAAATACCTGATTTGACTAAAAAATCGAATCCTGTCTTGGCGACTTTATATTTGATAGGATCTAGTCGTCTCGGTTTTGAGAACGGAAGGACTCCTTCAGTTGCTAGTCTGTGTACAGTATTGTGTTTGACCGGTTTGGTGTAATCTGGTTCAGAGGTCAAACTTGGATATTTCTTCAATAGTTCGAAATATTTATTTTCTATGAGAAATAGTTTGGGTAACTCTATTTTACAATAAGCCATAATGGCATCAACGGATAAATTGGTTAAAGGATCTACTAATCGCTTGCGTTTTACATCGATTAGTAGTCCATATTTGCTGAGGAAGTCAGCACCAATAATCGGCCTTGAAATGTCGGCAATTAGAAAAATAAAAGGAAATTCACGGCGAAGATTCAAATTAACATTTAATAGTTTCTTGCCGTACGTTGGTATAGATGAGCCGTTAGCAGCAGTTAAAGTTATGTCGGATGAACGTTTTTGGTGTGGAAATTTGGAAGCAGGTAAAACGGATATTTCTGCACCACTGTCAATCAAAAATTTTAGACCGTTATCCTTATCAAAAATAAATAGGCGACGTGATGAATATTCAAAACTTCCATTGTTAGTCGCCACAACAATGGGCTTAATTAGTTTGTTGACGAATTTTTGAAATTACAGGGCTGAATACATTTTTGAGCTTTGTTTTGGTATCTGTGGTGGTACCAACAAAGACCATTATTTCGTGAATTAGATCTGTTACGAGAGCGTGATCTAAACCGAGAAGGAGGTCTAGATCTGCGCTGATCTATCTCTGACTTCAGACTCGTTACCTCAAGCGTTAATTTGTTGATACTCTCACAAAGTAACGTTTGCGTTTTAAGTAGTGACTGAATTGCCAAACTATTTGCATCATTAGAACTGATAGCATGCACTTCTGATGGATTACTCACTTCCCAAATATTATCAGCTAATTTTACTAACTCATTTATATTTGTAATATTTGAGCCAGTAAGAGCAACGGTTAAACTTTTAGGTAACTTTTTAAGCCATAGACGTTTGAGCACATCAGGGCTAAAATTTGATCCAGAGAGGATTAAGAGATGTCGATAAAACTCGGATGGTTTGCGATCTCCCATATCTGGTTCGGACAAAACTTTATCCAATCGAGAATTCTCACTCAGAGAGTGTCTTTCGATGAGAATTTTTTTTAAAGAAATATATTTATCTACTCCTGGCAGGATCGCCAATTATAGAAGCTTATATTTCTATATTTTTTATTAAAATTATAATTTCTTTAAGATAACAAACTTATTTATTTTTCCGAGAGAACAAAATTATTTTATTTTATTTTTAACAACAAAGATTGATTGACAATAAAAACCATTCTAATTTGTTTTTTTTTAAAATTAACATGTAGATACCCTACAATGGTCCAATCTGGTCCACTTTCAATGGAGTTCTCCTTTGAGCTAATACATACCATCGTAATAAATTTCATCAAAATACCTCAAAGAATGCGACCTGTAGCAAAAATAATAAAACTTCATGTGGGGGCGGGTTCTAAAAATGGTCCAATCTGGTCCACTTTCAATGGAGTTCTCCTTTGAGCCAATACATACCATCGTAACAAATTTCATCAAAATACCTCAAAGAATGCGACCTGTAGCAAAAATAATAAAACTTCATGTGATGGCGGGTTCTAAAAATGGTCCAATCTGGTCCACTTTCAATGGAGTTCTCCTTTGAGCTAATACATACCATCGTAACAAATTTCATCGTAATACCTCAAAGAATGGTCTAATCTGGTCCACTTTCAATGGAGTTCTCCTTTGAGCCAATACATACCATCGTAACAAATTTCATCACAATATCTCAAAGAATGCGACCTGTAGCAAAAATAATAAAACCTCATGTGGGGGCAGGTTCTAAAAATGGTTCAATCCGGTCCATTTTCAATAGGGTTCCCTTTTGGGCCAATACATGTGCTTGTACCAAATTTCATCAAAATATATCAAAGAATGCGACCTGTAGCATAAATAATAAAACCTAATGTGGGGGCAGGTTCTAAAAATGGTCCAATCTGGTCCACTTTCAATGGAGTTCTCCTTTGAGCTAATACATACCATCGTAACAAATTTCATCAAAATACCTCAAAGAATACGACCTGTAGCAAAAATAATAAAACTTCATGTGGGGGCGGGTTCTAAAAATAGTCCAATCTGGTCCACTTTCAATGGAGTTCTCCTTTGAGCCAATACATACCATCGTAACAAATTTCATCAAAATACCTCAAAGAATGCGACCTGTAGCAAAAATAATAAAACTTCATGTGGGGGCGGGTTCTAAAAATGGTCCAATCTGGTCCACTTTCAATGGAGTTCTCCTTTGAGCCAATACATACCATCGTAACAAATTTCATCAAAATACCCCAAAGAATGCGACCTGTAGCAAAAATAATAAAACTTCATGTGATGGCGGGTTCTAAAAATGGTCCAATCTGGTCCACTTTCAACGGAGTTCTCCTTTGAGCCAATAAATACCATCGTAACAAATTTCATCAAAACACCTCAAAGAATGCGACCTGTAGCAAAAATAATAAAACTTCATGTGATAGCGGGTTCTAAAAATAGTCCAATCTGGTCCACTTTCAATGGAGTTCTCCTTTGAGCTAATACATACCATCGTAACAAATTTCATCAAAATATCTCAATAATAATGCGACCTCATATGGGATGGGGTTCTAAAAATGGTTCAATCCGGTCCATTTTCAATAGGGTTCCCCTTTGGGCCAATACATGTGCTTGTACCAAATTTCATCAAAATATCTCAAAGAATGCGACCTGCAGCTTGCGCACAAATTTAGATGGACAGACACGATCCAGACGGACAGACGGACATGGTTAAATTGATTCAGATTTTGATTCTGAATCGATCGGTATGATTTGATGGGTGTGATATTTGCCGTTTGGGAATTACAAACATCCGCACAAACTTAATATACCCTTGTCCACAGGGTGGTGCAGGGTATAACACGATATTTACATTAATTATAATTCCATAATTAAACAAGGTCCAACAATTGTGTGTATATGTTGAGGAGGTTTGTGGTTCCCTCACCAAGTAGAAAAATTAAGTCGTCTAAACATTACAGGAATTGAAGATATAGTTGAAGAAGTATTTTACTTTTCATCTAAATTTCTTTCAGAAAATAACGAGTAAAATTTCTGCAAAACGTATAGTAGAACAATTAAAAATAAGAGGAAACCAAATATATGTCTAGCCAACGGATTAGACCATCCGGATGTACCAGAGTGCCTTCAAGGCTTAACAAAAATAGAGGAGCACTTAATAACAGCTAGGCTACCTTTTATGATAATTGTTGCCCTTGGATTTAAACAACAAAGTGCTATTCGCGGTGCTGTCGTTAATGTTCCGGTTTCCGTTTCCGTAAATAATATTATAACATCTCTTCTAAGAGAATTACATGAAGCGCAGGTTTTTCAGTTGCATCTTAAGCTCAGGATGGAGTATAGGCACGATTACATGACTGTAACGATTAGACCTGCAAAAATTGTTCAATAAATGATATTTTTGAAAACCAAATTCGCAATCAAAATGACGATGAAAATATTGCTCAAAGTGAAATAGATTTTAATGAGTTTGAAATAGAACGACTTAATCCAGGAGGTCTACTGGACAACATACCAGCCGAAAATATACCACTTCAACGAGTCATAATGGCACCTGGTGAAAATCAGCGCCTACTGGACATGATTAACGATGAAGATTCCGAAGAATTATCATTTGCTACAACTTACTGCAGGGAAAAAGAAAATGCAAAAAAAAAAATATAGCAAAATTATACGATCGGAATTACGAAGATACGATCGAAGAGCATGTAGGATCGATAAATTATTGTATAGCTACAAAAAATTCGAGTTATTAACAATAAAAAATGGAACATCTTTTGCTTTGCGGAAACACATACGATCCAGAAACATTACTGTTGACAATGCTTTAAATAATAATTTTATGAACAACTTAATTCAACACGATGATGGATATCGTATTTTAAAAGGCGTACGGTCGTCACCTGCACACTGGGAAGCTGAGAAAAAAAAAGTTGTAGCTATGATCCGACAATTTGGTCTACCAACTTTCTTTATTACCCTTTCTGCGGCAGAAACCAAATGGACCGAATTATTAGTTATCTTAAAAAAAACGGTCGATAAAGTAGATATTACGGAAGAGGATGCTAGAGGTCTTTCATTTGGTGAAAAGGCTAGGCTAATAAGGAGCGATTCTATAACATGTGCCAGATATTTTGATTTCAGATTCAGGCAATTATTCAGACTTTTTAAAATGGAGTATGGCGTATTCGAAAATAACTACGTGGAAAAGCACTATTGGAGAGTAGACTTACGCCACTCCCAGAGAATTTTGAATTTAGACTTTTTGCCGTATAAAACCTTCAATTATATTAGGGTCTTATATGAGGAGAGGATCTAAAAATCATATTAATTTTCAGGAGGTTGGCAACTCTTGCTCGGTTTACACGCCCTCTTTTTGCTATTATATTAAATTTTATCATTTTTTTATTAATTATTTAATATTTCATTGATAGTTTTATCATTTTTTTGATGATTTTTTTGCGAAATAATAACTTGTAATTTTATTACTGTGTAATCAATTTTAATAACAAATTTTCTCAATTTCTGCTGCGCAATTAATTTCGCTTTGTCTGCATTTCTGCATATACTTGTTATTGTTCTCTTTTTGCTATGGCCTGTTGTATTAAGGAGTGCAAAGTAAGAGGCCCCAGTGAGAAATTTATTTCTTGCTGGTTATGTGGTGAAAATGCACATATTAAATGTGCTGGGCTTACTGCATTTGTGAAAAATTCTGATCTGTTTGGTGATTCGTCTAAGGGTCTCCCAAATGTAAGGTACTGAGTGCACTTTTCAAGCAAATTAATATTTGCTTTGAAGAATTTGGTAACAAGGTGTCGATTATTAATACTTTTAAATATTTTGATGTGTTCACTCTTTCACCTAAACGTAAAAAAGCGTTGCCTGTTCCATCAATATCATTGCCTGATTTGCCTGACTTGCCTTCGCCACAAGTTGTAGTTCCCATTACTACCGATAATATCAGGGTTCCTGATCAACCTATTGTTTCTGACGATAAACGTATTGGGCTTAATCACGGGTCTCTCAGCTGTTGAGGGTCGTGATATTTGTTCTTTTAAAATAAATATATCTCCGAAATGGTTTGATACATTTATAAATAAAAAATTTTGGTCGGATGATCTATTAGTTAAAGAATTCGTCCTGCGTAAACGTGTTAGTCTGCCTAAGCCTGTTTTACGTACCACTGATCTGCAAGCTCCAAAAAACTGAGTGAAATTTCTATTATTTATAAAAATATTAGAGGTCTTAATACAAAGCTACAAAATTTGTATTTAAGCAGTGTTGATTGTGAATACAGTGTTATTGCTTTAACCGAAACTTGGCTTAAACCGTCTATCAAAACTCCGAGCTTTTCTGTTGTAACTATTTAGTTTATAGGTGTGATAGAGTCCTTAGAGCTGGCGGGGGGGTTTTAATTGCCGTCAGTTCGTTAATACCGTCTGAACTTGGGTGTATTTCTGTCCCTTCAAATATTGAATTTTTTTGCGTCCGTTTTAAATTTGAAAGTAGATTTCTTTATATTTCCTGTTCCTATATTCCTCCACGTTCTGATTTGAACATATATTTATCTCACGTAGCTTTAATTCTTGAAATAAACTCTAAACTTGGTGATAATGATATATTTGCTGTTTTAGGGGATTTCACTTTGCCAATGGTAAATTGGGTTTACTGCTCGGGTGTAGATAGAATGCTCCCACAATCTACATCGTTTGATTATGATTGCTTTTTGGAATCGTTTTTTGATGTTGGTTTACATCAAATTAATTCCCATTCTAATTGTTTGGGTAGATTTCTTGATTTAATTTTTTGAAGTTATCATTCATCCATTTTTTATGAATATGAATAAATTCATCGTGTGCCACCATTAGTCTTACCTGAGGATAAATATCATCCAACTTTAAACCTCTGCTTTGAATTCTTTAATAATCATAGTGTTTTTTCTTCATCATCTAGAAAGTCATTAAATTTTCGTAAAACGGATTATCGTAAACTTAATGATATCTTAGGTCAGTATGAATGGAATTTTTTTAATAATGATATTGATAAATCTGTTTCTTCCTTCTACGATAAGTTAAGTGCTGCATTATATTTGTCTGTACCTGCTTTTAGTGGTGGTGGCCCGTCTAAATATCCTACATGGTTCTCACCTGAACTTAAGCGCATTAAAAATGAGAAAAATAGGTTATTTAAAAAGTTTAAAAAGAGTGGCTCTACTATTGATTATGGCAATTATTCTTCTGTACGTTATAAGTATAATCGCTTAAATCATATTTGCTATGCTAATTATCTTGTGGATATGAAAACAAAAGTTAAGTCTGATCCAAAGTATTTTTACCTTGGTTAATAGTATAAGGAAAGTTAATAGTATTCCTTCCATTTTAAGTTTTGGTGATTTTACGTCTTCCGATCCTTTTATTATGCCTAATTTGTTTGCGGAGTTTTTTAAACAAAATTACTCTAATAACTTATCCTTTTGCTCTAGATTCTTTTGATATTTTTCCGTTTATTTCCGTATCTGAAACTGAAGTAGTATCGTCCTTAAATTCAATAAAATTTTCATATTCACCTGGTCCCGATGGTGTTCCATCGTGCATTTTAAGAAATTGTTCTTTGTTACTTTCTGTACCTTTAACTAAACTGTTCAACATTTCACTCAAATGTGGTCAATTTCCAAGTTTTTGGAAGGAAATCATACCGTTGTTTAAAAATGGCAGTAGGCATCGTGTGGAAAATTATCGTGGAATAGCAAAGCTGAGTTCTATTCCTAAACTATTTGAAAAAATTGTGGCCGATCACTTAAAGAGGCCTATCTCTATGATTTTAAGTCCTTATCAACATGGTTTTATTACTGGTCGTTCTACGGTATCAAATCTTCTAGAATTCAGTTCCTATGTCTTCAACGGTTTTTCTGCGGGTCAGTAAACTCATGCTATCTTTACTGATTTTTCAAAGGCTTTTGATAAGGTAAATATTAATCTATTATTATATAAATTGAATAAAATTGGTTTTTCTACCTGTATGTTGGATTGGCTTTCTTCTTACCTTTGTGGTCGAACTCAAAGAGTTTTATTTAATCAGAACTTCTCACGAATAATAAGCGTTACATCCGGTGTATCACAAGGTAGTCATCTTGTTATTTATTTTATATATGAACGATCTGCCTAAACTGATAGTGCATTCAAGGATTCTTATGTATGCTGACGATGTGAAGCTGTCATTTGGATCAGCGGAGTATTGCTCTTTGCTGCAGCAGGATTTGAATAACTTGAGTGAATGGTGTAATGCTAATTCCTTATTGTTAAATTTACAGAAATGCAAGCAAATGAGTTTCTGTAGAACATTTGGCATTTCTCATAATTATTTCATTAATGATCACAAACTTGATATCGTTTCATCATTCTCAGACCTTAGTATCGTACTCGACCCTAAGCTTCGTTTTGATTTGCACATCAATTTATGTGTAAGTAAATCTAGAGCTTTGTTAGGTTTTGTTAAGAGAGGGGATAGAGAATTTTCATGATCCCTACATATGCAAACAGCTTTATATCTCCCTTATTAGGCCTGTTCTTGAATATGGTTGTGTAGTATGGTCTCCATCTTATCGGGTTTATATTGACAAGATTGAATCTGCGCAAAAGCAGTTTCTTCTTTTTGGTCCTCGGGGTCTTAGATGGGATCCTTCACGTTATTTACCTCTTTACACTGATCGTCTGCAACTTATTAATCTACCTACATTGGAGAAGAGACGGCTTGTTCTCGGTATTACCTTTATTGTAAACCTTTTGAAAGGTCAGCATAATGTACCTAATTTGCTGTTTGATTTGGGTATTTATGTTCCTTATTACGAGAAATTATTTCCCTCTCGTTCTGTCCCAATGTAGGTCTAACTATGAACTATTTAATCCTTTGCGCCGTTTATGTAAAAATTATAATGATTAGTATGCACTTTTCTGTAATTCTAATTCTTTAACTAGCATTAAAAACGCGTTATATTTTCGTTCATAATATTAAGTTGCCAAGTTTTTACTTCTTTCACGTATGGCATATGCACATGTGATATTACTCACATTTGAATATGCTACTTCTTTATACATACATATATTAATGTAATAATTTATTTATACATTTATACTGTTAATTTGTTTGAATTAATATTAATGTACATAAATTTTACATGTATCTAATAATAATAATAATATTTAAATAAAAATTTGCATTATTACAATTGTTATAATTATAATTATTTGATGGCTTGTATGATTCAAGCTTTATGCATATCTCTATTTTATATTTGAATTGTATTAGATTACCCTTTATTATTTTACAATATAGTTTAAAATTTTTATTTTAAATTTTCACATATATTATTTTTTGCTGCTGCTGTTGCTCTGCTGTTGTTGTTGTTGTTGTGGCTGCGTTTTAAATTGTTATTATTGTTTTTATTTTTTTTTATTTTTATTTTTAACATTACTTTGAGTAAATTTTACTAGCTTCTTATTATTTTAATATTTAAGCATTCTTTTGGATTTGCATTTCTGTTTATATTTTTAAATTGTTGTAATCATGTTTTTTTTTACAAATTTTTATTTAAATCTATCATTAATTCTTAAGTTGCTGAATTTTATATTGTAGCACAAAATGAAATAAATAAAATAATATTAAAATAACTCAAATAAATAAATAAATAAAAATTTTCAAAAGAGTTCTTCTTTGAATCAATACACATTCTTGTACCAAATTTCAACAAAATATCACAAAAAATAATAAGACTGAGGTATCAGGGGCAGTCTAATCTGGTCCACTTTCAATAGAGTTCTCCTTTGAGCCAATACATATCATCGTAACAAATTTCATCGCAATATCTCAACAAATAATAGGACCTCATATGGGGAGGTCAGGTCCATTTTCAATAGGGTTCCATTTTGGGCCAATGTGCCATTGTGCTTGTACCAAATTTCATCAAAATATCTCAAAAAATTCGACCTGTAGCTTGTGCATAAATTTAGATGGACAGACACGATTCAGACGGACAGACGGACATGGTTAAATTGATTCAGATTTTGATTCTGAATCGATCGGTATGATTTGATGGGTGTGATATTTGCCGTTTGGGAATTACAAACATCCGCACAAACTTAATATACCCTTGTCCACAGGGTGGTGCAGGGTATAACACGATATTTACATTAATTATAATTCCATAATTAAACAAGGTCCAACAATTGTGTGTATATGTTGAGGAGGTTTGTGGTTCCCTCACCAAGTAGAAAAATTAAGTCGTCTAAACATTACAGGAATTGAAGATATAGTTGAAGAAGTATTTTACTTTTCATCTAAATTTCTTTCAGAAAATAACGAGTAAAATTTCTGCAAAACGTATAGTAGAACAATTAAAAATAAGAGGAAACCAAATATATGTCTAGCCAACGGATTAGACCATCCGGATGTACCAGAGTGCCTTCAAGGCTTAACAAAAATAGAGGAGCACTTAATAACAGCTAGGCTACCTTTTATGATAATTGTTGCCCTTGGATTTAAACAACAAAGTGCTATTCGCGGTGCTGTCGTTAATGTTCCGGTTTCCGTTTCCGTAAATAATATTATAACATCTCTTCTAAGAGAATTACATGAAGCGCAGGTTTTTCAGTTGCATCTTAAGCTCAGGATGGAGTATAGGCACGATTACATGACTGTAACGATTAGACCTGCAAAAATTGTTCAATAAATGATATTTTTGAAAACCAAATTCGCAATCAAAATGACGATGAAAATATTGCTCAAAGTGAAATAGATTTTAATGAGTTTGAAATAGAACGACTTAATCCAGGAGGTCTACTGGACAACATACCAGCCGAATATATACCACTTCAACGAGTCATAATGCCTACTGGACATGATTAACGATGAAGATTCCGAAGAATTATCATTTGCTACAACTTACTGCAGGGAAAAAGAAAATGCAAAAAAAAATATAGCAAAATTATACGATCGGAATTACGAAGATACGATCGAAGAGCATGTAGGATCGATAAATTATTGTATAGCTACAAAAAATTCGAGCTATTAACAATAAAAAATGCAACATCTTTTGCTTTGCGGAAACACATACGATCCAGAAACATTACTGTTGACAATGCTTTAAATAATAATTTTATGAACAACTTAATTCAACACGATGATGGATATCGTATTTTAAAAGGCGTACGGTCGTCACCTGCACACTGGGAAGCTGAGAAAAAAAAAGTTGTAGCTATGATCCGACAATTTGGTCTACCAACTTTCTTTATTACCCTTTCTGCGGCAGAAACCAAATGGACCGAATTATTAGTTATCTTAAAAAAAACGGTCGATAAAGTAGATATTACGGAAGAGGATGCTAGAGGTCTTTCATTTGGTGAAAAGGCTAGGCTAATAAGGAGCGATTCTATAACATGTGCCAGATATTTTGATTTCAGATTCAGGCAATTATTCAGACTTTTTAAAATGGAGTATGGCGTATTCGAAAATAACTACGTGGAAAAGCACTATTGGAGAGTAGACTTACGCCACTCCCAGAGAATTTTGAATTTAGACTTTTTGCCGTATAAAACCTTCAATTATATTAGGGTCTTATATGAGGAGACGATCTAAAAATCATATTAATTTTTAGGAGGTTGGCAACTCTTGCTCGGTTTAGACGCCCTCTTTTTGCTATTATATTAAATTTTATCATTTTTTTATTAATTATTTAATATTTCATTGATAGTTTTATCATTTTTTTGGTGATTTTTTGCGAAATAATAACTTGTAATTTTGTTACTGTGTAATCAATTTTAATAACAAATTTTCTCAATTTCTGCTGCACAATTAATTTCGCTTTGTCTGCATTTCTGCATATACTTGTTATTGTTCTCTTTTTGCTATGGCCTGTTGTATTAAGGAGTGCAAAGTAAGAGGCCCCAGTGAGAAATTTATTTCTTGCTGGTTATGTGGTGAAAATGCACATATTAAATGTGCTGGGCTTACTGCATTTGTGAAAAATTCTGATCTGTTTGGTGATTCGTCTAAGGGTCTCCCAAATGTAAGGTACTGAGTGCACTTTTCAAGCAAATTAATATTTGCTTTGAAGAATTTGGTAACAAGGTGTCGATTATTAATACTTTTAAATATTTTGATGTGTTCACTCTTTCACCTAAACGTAAAAAAGCGTTGCCTGTTCCATCAATATCATTGCCTGATTTGCCTGACTTGCCTTCGCCACAAGTTGTAGTTCCCATTACTACCGATAATATCAGGGTTCCTGATCAACCTATTGTTTCTGACGATAAACGTATTGGGCTTAATCACGGGTCTCTCAGCTGTTGAGGGTCGTGATATTTGTTCTTTTAAAATAAATATATCTCCGAAATGGTTTGATACATTTATAAATAAAAAATTTTGGTCGGATGATCTATTAGTTAAAGAATTCGTCCTGCGTAAACGTGTTAGTCTGCCTAAGCCTGTTTTACGTACCACTGATCTGCAAGCTCCAAAAAACTGAGTGAAATTTCTATTATTTATAAAAATATTAGAGGTCTTAATACAAAGCTACAAAATTTGTATTTAAGCAGTGTTGATTGTGAATACAGTGTTATTGCTTTGACCGAAACTTGGCTTAAACCGTCTATCTATGACTCCGAGCTTTTCTGTTGTAACTATTTAGTTTATAGGTGTGATAGAGTCCTTAGAGCTGGTGGGGGGGTTTTAATTGCCGTCAGTTCGTTAATACCGTCTGAACTTGGGGGTATTTCTGTCCCTTCAAATATTGAATTTTTTTGCGTCCGTTTTAAATTTGAAAGTAGATTTTTTTATATTTTCTGTTTCTATATTCCTCCACCTTCTGATTTGAACATATATTTATCTCACGTAGCTTTAATTCTTGAAATAAACTCTAAACTTGGTGATAATGATATATTTGCTGTTTTAGGGGATTTCACTTTGCCAATGGTAAATTGGGTTTACTGCTCGGGTGTAGATAGAATGCTCCCACAATCTACATCGTTTGATTATGATTGCTTTTTGGAATCGTTTTTTGATGTTGGTTTACATCAAATTAATTCCCATTCTAATTGTTTGGGTAGATTTCTTGATTTAATTTTTTGAAGTTATCATTCATCCATTTTTTATGAATATGAATAAATTCATCGTGTGCCACCATTAGTCTTACCTGAGGATAAATATCATCCAACTTTAAACCTCTGCTTTGAATTCTTTAATAATCATAGTGTTTTTTCTTCATCATCTAGAAAGTCATTAAATTTTCGTAAAACGGATTATCGTAAACTTAATGATATCTTAGGTCAGTATGAATGGAATTTTTTTAATAATGATATTGATAAATCTGTTTCTTCCTTCTACGATAAGTTAAGTGCTGCATTATATTTGTCTGTACCTGCTTTTAGTGGTGGTGGCCCGTCTAAATATCCTACATGGTTCTCACCTGAACTTAAGCGCATTAAAAATGAGAAAAATAGGTTATTTAAAAAGTTTAAAAAGAGTGGCTCTACTATTGATTATGGCAATTATTCTTCTGTACGTTATAAGTATAATCGCTTAAATCATATTTGCTATGCTAATTATCTTGTGGATATGAAAACAAAAGTTAAGTCTGATCCAAAGTATTTTTACCTTGGTTAATAGTATAAGGAAAGTTAATAGTATTCCTTCCATTTTAAGTTTTGGTGATTTTACGTCTTCCGATCCTTTTATTATGCCTAATTTGTTTGCGGAGTTTTTTAAACAAAATTACTCTAATAACTTATCCTTTTGCTCTAGATTCTTTTGATATTTTTCCGTTTATTTCCGTATCTGAAACTGAAGTATTATCGTCCTTAAATTCAATAAAATTTTCATATTCACCTGGTCCCGATGGTGTTCCATCGTGCATTTTAAGAAATTGTTCTTTGTTACTTTCTGTACCTTTAACTAAACTGTTCAACATTTCACTCAAATGTGGTCAATTTCCAAGTTTTTGGAAGGAAATCATACCGTTGTTTAAAAATGGCAGTAGGCATCGTGTGGAAAATTATCGTGGAATAGCAAAGCTGAGTTCTATTCCTAAACTATTTGAAAAAATTGTGGCCGATCACTTAAAGAGGCCTATCTCTATGATTTTAAGTCCTTATCAACATGGTTTTATTACTGGTCGTTCTACGGTATCAAATCTTCTAGAATTCAGTTCCTATGTCTTCAACGGTTTTTCTGCGGGTCAGTAAACTCATGCTATCTTTACTGATTTTTCAAAGGCTTTTGATAAGGTAAATATTAATCTATTATTATATAAATTGAATAAAATTGGTTTTTCTACCTGTATGTTGGATTGGCTTTCTTCTTACCTTTGTGGTCGAACTCAAAGAGTTTTATTTAATCAGAACTTCTCACGAATAATAAGCGTTACATCCGGTGTATCACAAGGTAGTCATCTTGTTATTTATTTTATATATGAACGATCTGCCTAAACTGATAGTGCATTCAAGGATTCTTATGTATGCTGACGATGTGAAGCTGTCATTTGGATCAGCGGAGTATTGCTCTTTGCTGCAGCAGGATTTGAATAACTTGAGTGAATGGTGTAATGCTAATTCCTTATTGTTAAATTTACAGAAATGCAAGCAAATGAGTTTCTGTAGAACATTTGGCATTTCTCATAATTATTTCATTAATGATCACAAACTTGATATCGTTTCATCATTCTCAGACCTTAGTATCGTACTCGACCCTAAGCTTCGTTTTGATTTGCACATCAATTTATGTGTAAGTAAATCTAGAGCTTTGTTAGGTTTTGTTAAGAGAGGGGATAGAGAATTTTGATGATCCCTACATATGCAAACAGCTTTATATCTCCCTTATTAGGCCTGTTCTTGAATATGGTTGTGTAGTATGGTCTCCATCTTATCGGGTTTATATTGACAAGATTGAATCTGCGCAAAAGCAGTTTCTTCTTTTTGGTCCTCGGGGTCTTAGATGGGATCCTTCACGTTATTTACCTCCTTACACTGATCGTCTGCAACTTATTAATCTACCTACATTGGAGAAGAGACGGCTTGTTCTCGGTATTACCTTTATTGTAAACCTTTTGAAAGGTCAGCATAATGTACCTAATTTGCTGTTTGATTTGGGTATTTATGTTCCTTATTACGAGAAATTATTTCCCTCTCGTTCTGTCCCAATGTAGGTCTAACTATGAACTATTTAATCCTTTGCGCCGTTTATGTAAAAATTATAATGATTAGTATGCACTTTTCTGTAATTCTAATTCTTTAACTAGCATTAAAAACGCGTTATATTTTCGTTCATAATATTAAGTTAAGTTAAGTTTTTACTTTTTTCACGTATGGCATATGCACATGTGATATTACTCACATTTGAATATGCTACTTCTTTATACATACATATATTAATGTAATAATTTATTTATACATTTATACTGTTAATTTGTTTGAATTAATATTAATGTACATAAATTTTACATGTATCTAATAATAATAATAATATTTAAATAAAAATTTGCATTATTACAATTGTTATAATTATAATTATTTGATGGCTTGTATGATTCAAGCTTTATGCATATCTCTATTTTGTATTTGAATTGTATTAGATTACCCTTTATTATTTTACAATATAGTTTAAAATTTTTATTTTAAATTTTCACATATATTATTTTTTGCTGCTGCTGTTGCTCTGCTGTTGTTGTTGTTGTTGTGGCTGCGTTTTAAATTGTTATTATTGTTTTTATTTTTTTTATTTTTATTTTTAACATTACTTTGAGTAAATTTTACTAGCTTCTTATTATTTTAATATTTAAGCATTCTTTTGGATTTGCATTTCTGTTTATATTTTTAAATTGTTGTAATCATGTTTTTTTTTACAAATTTTTATTTAAATCTATCATTAATTCTTAAGTTGCTGAATTTTATATTGTAGCACAAAATGAAATAAATAAAATAATATTAAAATAACTCAAATAAATAAATAAATAAAAATTTTCAAAAGAGTTCTTCTTTGAATCAATACACATTCTTGTACCAAATTTCAACAAAATATCACAAAAAATAATAAGACTGAGGTATCAGGGGCAGTCTAATCTGGTCCACTTTCAATAGAGTTCTCCTTTGAGCCAATACATATCATCGTAACAAATTTCATCGCAATATCTCAACAAATAATAGGACCTCATATGGGGAGGTCAGGTCCATTTTCAATAGGGTTCCATTTTGGGCCAATGTGCCATTGTGCTTGTACCAAATTTCATCAAAATATCTCAAAAAATTCGACCTGTAGCTTGTGCATAAATTTAGATGGACAGACACGATTCAGACGGACAGACGGACATGGTTAAATTGATTCAGATTTTGATTCTGAATCGATCGGTATGATTTGATGGGTGTGATATTTGCCGTTTGGGAATTACAAACATCCGCACAAACTTAATATACCCTTGTCCACAGGGTGGTGCAGGGTATAACACGATATTTACATTAATTATAATTCCATAATTAAACAAGGTCCAACAATTGTGTGTATATGTTGAGGAGGTTTGTGGTTCCCTCACCAAGTAGAAAAATTAAGTCGTCTAAACATTACAGGAATTGAAGATATAGTTGAAGAAGTATTTTACTTTTCATCTAAATTTCTTTCAGAAAATAACGAGTAAAATTTCTGCAAAACGTATAGTAGAACAATTAAAAATAAGAGGAAACCAAATATATGTCTAGCCAACGGATTAGACCATCCGGATGTACCAGAGTGCCTTCAAGGCTTAACAAAAATAGAGGAGCACTTAATAACAGCTAGGCTACCTTTTATGATAATTGTTGCCCTTGGATTTAAACAACAAAGTGCTATTCGCGGTGCTGTCGTTAATGTTCCGGTTTCCGTTTCCGTAAATAATATTATAACATCTCTTCTAAGAGAATTACATGAAGCGCAGGTTTTTCAGTTGCATCTTAAGCTCAGGATGGAGTATAGGCACGATTACATGACTGTAACGATTAGACCTGCAAAAATTGTTCAATAAATGATATTTTTGAAAACCAAATTCGCAATCAAAATGACGATGAAAATATTGCTCAAAGTGAAATAGATTTTAATGAGTTTGAAATAGAACGACTTAATCCAGGAGGTCTACTGGACAACATACCAGCCGAAAATATACCACTTCAACGAGTCATAATGGCACCTGGTGAAAATCAGCGCCTACTGGACATGATTAACGATGAAGATTCCGAAGAATTATCATTTGCTACAACTTACTGCAGGGAAAAAGAAAATGCAAAAAAAAAAATATAGCAAAATTATACGATCGGAATTACGAAGATACGATCGAAGAGCATGTAGGATCGATAAATTATTGTATAGCTACAAAAAATTCGAGTTATTAACAATAAAAAATGCAACATCTTTTGCTTTGCGGAAACACATACGATCCAGAAACATTACTGTTGACAATGCTTTAAATAATAATTTTATGAACAACTTAATTCAACACGATGATGGATATCGTATTTTAAAAGGCGTACGGTCGTCACCTGCACACTGGGAAGCTGAGAAAAAAAAAGTTGTAGCTATGATCCGACAATTTGGTCTACCAACTTTCTTTATTACTCTTTCTGCGGCAGAAACCAAATGGACCGAATTATTAGTTATCTTAAAAAAAACGGTCGATAAAGTAGATATTACGGAAGAGGATGCTAGAGGTCTTTCATTTGGTGAAAAGGTTAGGCTAATAAGGAGCGATTCTATAACATGTGCCAGATATTTTGATTTCAGATTCAGGCAATTATTCAGACTTTTTAAAATGGAGTATGGCGTATTCGAAAATAACTACGTGGAAAAGCACTATTGGAGAGTAGACTTACGCCACTCCCAGAGAATTTTGAATTTAGACTTTTTGCCGTATAAAACCTTCAATTATATTAGGGTCTTATATGAGGAGACGATCTAAAAATCATATTAATTTTTAGGAGGTTGGCAACTCTTGCTCGGTTTAGACGCCCTCTTTTTGCTATTATATTAAATTTTATCATTTTTTTATTAATTATTTAATATTTCATTGATAGTTTTATCATTTTTTTGGTGATTTTTTTGCGAAATAATAACTTGTAATTTTATTACTGTGTAATCAATTTTAATAACAAATTTTCTCAATTTCTGCTGTGCAATTAATTTCGCTTTGTCTGCATTTCTGCATATACTTGTTATTGTTCTCTTTTTGCTATGGCCTGTTGTATTAAGGAGTGCAAAGTAAGAGGCCCCAGTGAGAAATTTATTTCTTGCTGGTTATGTGGTGAAAATGCACATATTAAATGTGCTGGGCTTACTGCATTTGTGAAAAATTCTGATCTGTTTGGTGATTCGTCTAAGGGTCTCCCAAATGTAAGGTACTGAGTGCACTTTTCAAGCAAATTAATATTTGCTTTGAAGAATTTGGTAACAGGGTGTCGATTATTAATACTTTTAAATATTTTGATGTGTTCACTCTTTCACCTAAACGTAAAAAAGCGTTGCCTGTTCCATCAATATCATTGCCTGATTTGCCTGACTTGCCTTCGCCACAAGTTGTAGTTCCCATTACTACCGATAATATCAGGGTTCCTGATCAACCTATTGTTTCTGACGATAAACGTATTGGGCTTAATCACGGGTCTCTCAGCTGTTGAGGGTCGTGATATTTGTTCTTTTAAAATAAATATATCTCCGAAATGGTTTGATACATTTATAAATAAAAAATTTTGGTCGGATGATCTATTAGTTAAAGAATTCGTCCTGCGTAAACGTGTTAGTCTGCCTAAGCCTGTTTTACGTACCACTGATCTGCAAGCTCCAAAGAACTGAGTGAAATTTCTATTATTTATAAAAATATTAGAGGTCTTAATACAAAGCTACAAAATTTGTATTTAAGCAGTGTTGATTGTGAATACAGTGTTATTGCTTTGACCGAAACTTGGCTTAAACCGTCTATCTATGACTCCGAGCTTTTCTGTTGTAACTATTTAGTTTATAGGTGTGATAGAGTCCTTAGAGCTGGTGGGGGGGTTTTAATTGCCGTCAGTTCGTTAATACCGTCTGAACTTGGGGGTATTTCTGTCCCTTCAAATATTGAATTTTTTTGCGTCCGTTTTAAATTTGAAAGTAGATTTTTTTATATTTTCTATTTCTATATTCCTCCACCTTCTGATTTGAACATATATTTATCTCACGTAGCTTTAATTCTTGAAATAAACTCTAAACTTGGTGATAATGATATATTTGCTGTTTTAGGGGATTTCACTTTGCCAATGGTAAATTGGGTTTACTGCTCGGGTGTAGATAGAATGCTCCCACAATCTACATCGTTTGATTATGATTGCTTTTTGGAATCGTTTTTTGATGTTGGTTTACATCAAATTAATTCCCATTCTAATTGTTTGGGTAGATTTCTTGATTTAATTTTTTGAAGTTATCATTCATCCATTTTTTATGAATATGAATAAATTCATCGTGTGCCACCATTAGTCTTACCTGAGGATAAATATCATCCAACTTTAAACCTCTGCTTTGAATTCTTTAATAATCATAGTGTTTTTTCTTCATCATCTAGAAAGTCATTAAATTTTCGTAAAACGGATTATCGTAAACTTAATGATATCTTAGGTCAGTATGAATGGAATTTTTTTAATAATGATATTGATAAATCTGTTTCTTCCTTCTACGATAAGTTAAGTGCTGCATTATATTTGTCTGTACCTGCTTTTAGTGGTGGTGGCCCGTCTAAATATCCTACATGGTTCTCACCTGAACTTAAGCACATTAAAAATGAGAAAAATAGGTTATTTAAAAAGTTTAAAAAGAGTGGCTCTACTATTGATTATGGCAATTATTCTTCTGTACGTTATAAGTATAATCGCTTAAATCATATTTGCTATGCTAATTATCTTGTGGATATGAAAACAAAAGTTAAGTCTGATCCAAAGTATTTTTACCTTGGTTAATAGTATAAGGAAAGTTAATAGTATTCCTTCCATTTTAAGTTTTGGTGATTTTACGTCTTCCGATCCTTTTATTATGCCTAATTTGTTTGCGGAGTTTTTTAAACAAAATTACTCTAATAACTTATCCTTTTGCTCTAGATTCTTTTGATATTTTTCCGTTTATTTCCGTATCTGAAACTGAAGTAGTATCGTCCTTAAATTCAATAAAATTTTCATATTCACCTGGTCCCGATGGTGTTCCATCGTGCATTTTAAGAAATTGTTCTTTGTTACTTTCTGTACCTTTAACTAAACTGTTCAACATTTCACTCAAATGTGGTCAATTTCCAAGTTTTTGGAAGGAAATCATACCGTTGTTTAAAAATGGCAGTAGGCATCGTGTGGAAAATTATCGTGGAATAGCAAAGCTGAGTTCTATTCCTAAACTATTTGAAAAAATTGTGGCCGATCACTTAAAGAGGCCTATCTCTATGATTTTAAGTCCTTATCAACATGGTTTTATTACTGGTCGTTCTACGGTATCAAATCTTCTAGAATTCAGTTCCTATGTCTTCAACGGTTTTTCTGCGGGTCAGTAAACTCATGCTATCTTTACTGATTTTTCAAAGGCTTTTGATAAGGTAAATATTAATCTATTATTATATAAATTGAATAAAATTGGTTTTTCTACCTGTATGTTGGATTGGCTTTCTTCTTACCTTTGTGGTCGAACTCAAAGAGTTTTATTTAATCAGAACTTCTCACGAATAATAAGCGTTACATCCGGTGTATCACAAGGTAGTCATCTTGTTATTTATTTTATATATGAACGATCTGCCTAAACTGATAGTGCATTCAAGGATTCTTATGTATGCTGACGATGTGAAGCTGTCATTTGGATCAGCGGAGTATTGCTCTTTGCTGCAGCAGGATTTGAATAACTTGAGTGAATGGTGTAATGCTAATTCCTTATTGTTAAATTTACAGAAATGCAAGCAAATGAGTTTCTGTAGAACATTTGGCATTTCTCATAATTATTTCATTAATGATCACAAACTTGATATCGTTTCATCATTCTCAGACCTTAGTATCGTACTCGACCCTAAGCTTCGTTTTGATTTGCACATCAATTTATGTGTAAGTAAATCTAGAGCTTTGTTAGGTTTTGTTAAGAGAGGGGATAGAGAATTTTCATGATCCCTACATATGCAAACAGCTTTATATCTCCCTTATTAGGCCTGTTCTTGAATATGGTTGTGTAGTATGGTCTCCATCTTATCGGGTTTATATTGACAAGATTGAATCTGCGCAAAAGCAGTTTCTTCTTTTTGGTCCTCGGGGTCTTAGATGGGATCCTTCACGTTATTTACCTCTTTACACTGATCGTCTGCAACTTATTAATCTACCTACATTGGAGAAGAGACGGCTTGTTCTCGGTATTACCTTTATTGTAAACCTTTTGAAAGGTCAGCATAATGTACCTAATTTGCTGTTTGATTTGGGTATTTATGTTCCTTATTACGAGAAATTATTTCCCTCTCGCTCTGTCCCAATGTAGGTCTAACTATGAACTATTTAATCCTTTGCGCCGTTTATGTAAAAATTATAATGATTAGTATGCACTTTTCTGTAATTCTAATTCTTTAACTAGCATTAAAAACGCGTTATATTTTCGTTCATAATATTAAGTTGCCAAGTTTTTACTTTTTTCACGTATGGCATATGCACATGTGATATTACTCACATTTGAATATGCTACTTCTTTATACATACATATATTAATGTAATAATTTATTTATACATTTATACTGTTAATTTGTTTGAATTAATATTAATGTACATAAATTTTACATGTATCTAATAATAATAATAATATTTAAATAAAAATTTGCATTATTACAATTGTTATAATTATAATTATTTGATGGCTTGTATGATTCAAGCTTTATGCATATCTCTATTTTATATTTGAATTGTATTAGATTACCCTTTATTATTTTACAATATAGTTTAAAATTTTTATTTTAAATTTTCACATATATTATTTTTTGCTGCTGCTGTTGCTCTGCTGTTGTTGTTGTTGTTGTGGCTGCGTTTTAAATTGTTATTATTGTTTTTATTTTTTTTATTTTTATTTTTAACATTACTTTGAGTAAATTTTACTAGCTTCTTATTATTTTAATATTTAAGCATTCTTTTGGATTTGCATTTCTGTTTATATTTTTAAATTGTTGTAATCATGTTTTTTTTTACAAATTTTTATTTAAATCTATCATTAATTCTTAAGTTGCTGAATTTTATATTGTAGCACAAAATGAAATAAATAAAATAATATTAAAATAACTCAAATAAATAAATAAATAAAAATTTTCAAAAGAGTTCTTCTTTGAATCAATACACATTCTTGTACCAAATTTCAACAAAATATCACAAAAAATAATAAGACTGAGGTATCAGGGGCAGTCTAATCTGGTCCACTTTCAATAGAGTTCTCCTTTGAGCCAATACATATCATCGTAACAAATTTCATCGCAATATCTCAACAAATAATAGGACCTCATATGGGGAGGGGTTCTAAATCAATCAGGTCCATTTTCAATAGGGTTCCATTTTGGGCCAAGGTGCCATTGTGCTTGTACCAAATTTCATCAAAATATCTCAAAAAATTCGACCTGTAGCTTGTGCATAAATTTAGATGGACAGACACGATTCAGACGGACAGACGGACATGGTTAAATTGATTCAGATTTTGATTCTGAATCGATCGGTATGATTTGATGGGTGTGATATTTGCCGTTTGGGAATTACAAACATCCGCACAAACTTAATATACCCTTGTCCACAGGGTGGTGCAGGGTATAACACGATATTTACATTAATTATAATTCCATAATTAAACAAGGTCCAACAATTGTGTGTATATGTTGAGGAGGTTTGTGGTTCCCTCACCAAGTAGAAAAATTAAGTCGTCTAAACATTACAGGAATTGAAGATATAGTTGAAGAAGTATTTTACTTTTCATCTAAATTTCTTTCAGAAAATAACGAGTAAAATTTCTGCAAAACGTATAGTAGAACAATTAAAAATAAGAGGAAACCAAATATATGTCTAGCCAACGGATTAGACCATCCGGATGTACCAGAGTGCCTTCAAGGCTTAACAAAAATAGAGGAGCACTTAATAACAGCTAGGCTACCTTTTATGATAATTGTTGCCCTTGGATTTAAACAACAAAGCGCTATTCGCGGTGCTGTCGTTAATGTTCCGGTTTCCGTTTCCGTAAATAATATTATAACATCTCTTCTAAGAGAATTACATGAAGCGCAGGTTTTTCAGTTGCATCTTAAGCTCAGGATGGAGTATAGGCACGATTACATGACTGTAACGATTAGACCTGCAAAAATTGTTCAATAAATGATATTTTTGAAAACCAAATTCGCAATCAAAATGACGATGAAAATATTGCTCAAAGTGAAATAGATTTTAATGAGTTTGAAATAGAACGACTTAATCCAGGAGGTCTACAGGACAACATACCAGCCGAAAATATACCACTTCAACGAGTCATAATGGCACCTGGTGAAAATCAGCGCCTACTGGACATGATTAACGATGAAGATTCCGAAGAATTATCATTTGCTACAACTTACTGCAGGGAAAAAGAAAATGCAAAAAAAAAAATATAGCAAAATTATACGATCGGAATTACGAAGATACGATCGAAGAGCATGTAGGATCGATAAATTATTGTATAGCTACAAAAAATTCGAGTTATTAACAATAAAAAATGCAACATCTTTTGCTTTGCGGAAACATATACGATCCAGAAACATTACTGTTGACAATGCTTTAAATAATAATTTTATGAACAACTTAATTCAACACGATGATGGATATCGTATTTTAAAAGGCGTACGGTCGTCACCTGCACACTGGGAAGCTGAGAAAAAAAAAGTTGTAGCTATGATCCGACAATTTGGTCTACCAACTTTCTTTATTACCCTTTCTGCGGCAGAAACCAAATGGACCGAATTATTAGTTATCTTAAAAAAAAGGTCGATAAAGTAGATATTACGGAAGAGGATGCTAGAGGTCTTTCATTTGGTGAAAAGGTTAGGCTAATAAGGAGCGATTCTATAACATGTGTCAGATATTTTGATTTCAGATTCAGGCAATTATTCAGACTTTTTAAAATGGAGTATGGCGTATTCGAAAATAACTACGTGGAAAAGCACTATTGGAGAGTAGACTTACGCCACTCCCAGAGAATTTTGAATTTAGACTTTTTGCCGTATAAAACCTTCAATTATATTAGGGTCTTATATGAGGAGACGATCTAAAAATCATATTAATTTTTAGGAGGTTGGCAACTCTTGCTCGGCTTAGACGCCCTCTTTTTGCTATTATATTAAATTTTATCATTTTTTTATTAATTATTTAATATTTCATTGATAGTTTTATCATTTTTTTGGTGATTTTTTTGCGAAATAATAACTTGTAATTTTATTACTGTGTAATCAATTTTAATAACAAATTTTCTCAATTTCTGCTGCGCAATTAATTTCGCTTTGTCTGCATTTCTGCATATACTTGTTATTGTCCTCTTTTTGCTATGGCCTGTTGTATTAAGGAGTGCAAAGTAAGAGGCCCCAGTGAGAAATTTATTTCTTGCTGGTTATGTGGTGAAAATGCACATATTAAATGTGCTGGGCTTACTGCATTTGTGAAAAATTCTGATCTGTTTGGTGATTCGTCTAAGGGTCTCCCAAATGTAAGATACTGAGTGCACTTTTCAAGCAAATTAATATTTGCTTTGAAGAATTTGGTAATGATTTGAATAACATATGTAACAAGGTGTCGATTATTAATACTTTTAAATATTTTGATGTGTTCACTCTTTCACCTAAACGTAAAAAAGCGTTGCCTGTTCCATCAATATCATTGCCTGATTTGTCTGACTTGCCTTCGCCACAAGTTGTAGTTCCCATTACTACCGATAATATCAGGGTTCCTATTCAACCTATTGTTTCTGACGATAAACGTATTGGGCTTAATCACGGGTCTCTTAGCTGTTGAGGGTCGTGATATTTGTTCTTTTAAAATAAATATATCTCCGAAATGGTTTGATATATTTATAAATAAAAAATTTTGGTCGGATGATCTATTAGTTAAAGAATTCGTCCTGCGTAAACGTGTTAGTCTGCCTAAGCCTGTTTTACGTACCACTGATCTGCAAGCTCCAAAAAACTGAGTGAAATTTCTATTATTTATAAAAATATTAGAGGTCTTAATACAAAGCTACAAAATTTGTATTTAAGCAGTGTTGATTGTGAATACAGTGTTATTGCTTTGACCGAAACTTGGCTTAAACCGTCTATCTATGACTCCGAGCTTTTCTGTTGTAACTATTTAGTTTATAGGTGTGATAGAGTCCTTAGAGCTGGTGGGGGGGTTTTAATTGCCGTCAGTTCGTTAATACCGTCTGAACTTGGGGGTATTTCTGTCCCTTCAAATATTGAATTTTTTTGCGTCCGTTTTAAATTTGAAAGTAGATTTTTTTATATTTTCTATTTCTATATTCCTCCACCTTCTGATTTGAACATATATTTATCTCACGTAGCTTTAATTCTTGAAATAAACTCTAAACTTGGTGATAATGATATATTTGCTGTTTTAGGGGATTTCACTTTGCCAATGGTAAATTGGGTTTACTGCTCGGGTGTAGATAGAATGCTCCCACAATCTACATCGTTTGATTATGATTGCTTTTTGGAATCGTTTTTTGATGTTGGTTTACATCAAATTAATTCCCATTCTAATTGTTTGGGTAGATTTCTTGATTTAATTTTTTGAAGTTATCATTCATCCATTTTTTATGAATATGAATAAATTCATCGTGTGCCACCATTAGTCTTACCTGAGGATAAATATCATCCAACTTTAAACCTCTGCTTTGAATTCTTTAATAATCATAGTGTTTTTTCTTCATCATCTAGAAAGTCATTAAATTTTCGTAAAACGGATTATCGTAAACTTAATGATATCTTAGGTCAGTATGAATGGAATTTTTTTAATAATGATATTGATAAATCTGTTTCTTCCTTCTACGATAAGTTAAGTGCTGCATTATATTTGTCTGTACCTGCTTTTAGTGGTGGTGGCCCGTCTAAATATCCTACATGGTTCTCACCTGAACTTAAGCGCATTAAAAATGAGAAAAATAGGTTATTTAAAAAGTTTAAAAAGAGTGGCTCTACTATTGATTATGGCAATTATTCTTCTGTACGTTATAAGTATAATCGCTTAAATCATATTTGCTATGCTAATTATCTTGTGGATATGAAAACAAAAGTTAAGTCTGATCCAAAGTATTTTTACCTTGGTTAATAGTATAAGGAAAGTTAATAGTATTCCTTCCATTTTAAGTTTTGGTGATTTTACGTCTTCCGATCCTTTTATTATGCCTAATTTGTTTGCGGAGTTTTTTAAACAAAATTACTCTAATAACTTATCCTTTTGCTCTAGATTCTTTTGATATTTTTCCGTTTATTTCCGTATCTGAAACTGAAGTATTATCGTCCTTAAATTCAATAAAATTTTCATATTCACCTGGTCCCGATGGTGTTCCATCGTGCATTTTAAGAAATTGTTCTTTGTTACTTTCTGTACCTTTAACTAAACTGTTCAACATTTCACTCAAATGTGGTCAATTTCCAAGTTTTTGGAAGGAAATCATACCGTTGTTTAAAAATGGCAGTAGGCATCGTGTGGAAAATTATCGTGGAATAGCAAAGCTGAGTTCTATTCCTAAACTATTTGAAAAAATTGTGGCCGATCACTTAAAGAGGCCTATCTCTATGATTTTAAGTCCTTATCAACATGGTTTTATTACTGGTCGTTCTACGGTATCAAATCTTCTAGAATTCAGTTCCTATGTCTTCAACGGTTTTTCTGCGGGTCAGTAAACTCATGCTATCTTTACTGATTTTTCAAAGGCTTTTGATAAGGTAAATATTAATCTATTATTATATAAATTGAATAAAATTGGTTTTTCTACCTGTATGTTGGATTGGCTTTCTTCTTACCTTTGTGGTCGAACTCAAAGAGTTTTATTTAATCAGAACTTCTCACGAATAATAAGCGTTACGTCCGGTGTATCACAAGGTAGTCATCTTGTTATTTATTTTATATATGAACGATCTGCCTAAACTGATAGTGCATTCAAGGATTCTTATGTATGCTGACGGTGTGAAGCTGTCATTTGGATCAGCGGAGTATTGCTCTTTGCTGCAGCAGGATTTGAATAACTTGAGTGAATGGTGTAATGCTAATTCCTTATTGTTAAATTTACAGAAATGCAAGCAAATGAGTTTCTGTAGAACATTTGGCATTTCTCATAATTATTTCATTAATGATCACAAACTTGATATCGTTTCATCATTCTCAGACCTTAGTATCGTACTCGACCCTAAGCTTCGTTTTGATTTGCACATCAATTTATGTGTAAGTAAATCTAGAGCTTTGTTAGGTTTTGTTAAGAGATGGGGATAGAGAATTTTGATGATCCCTACATATGCAAACAGCTTTATATCTCCCTTATTAGGCCTGTTCTTGAATATGGTTGTGTAGTATGGTCTCCATCTTATCGGGTTTATATTGACAAGATTGAATCTGTGCAAAAGCAGTTTCTTCTTTTTGCTCTTCGGGATGGGATCCTTCACGTTATTTACCTCCTTACACTGATCGTCTGCAACTTATTAATCTACCTACATTGGAGAAGAGATGGCTTGTTCTCGGTATTACCTTTATTGTAAACCTTTTGAAAGGTCAGCATAATGTACCTAATTTGCTGTTTGATTTGGGTATTTATGTTCCTTATTACGAGAAATTATTTCCCTCTCGTTCTGTCCCAATGTAGGTCTAACTATGAACTATTTAATCCTTTGCGCCGTTTATGTAAAAATTATAATGATTACTATGCACTTTTCGGTAATTCTAATTCTTTAACTAGCATTAAAAACGCGTTATATTTTCGTTCATAATATTAAGTTAAGTTAAGTTTTTACTTTTTTCACGTATGGCATATGCACATGTGATATTACTCACATTTGAATATGCTACTTCTTTATACATACATATATTAATGTAATAATTTATTTATACATTTATACTGTTAATTTGTTTGAATTAATATTAATGTACATAAATTTTACATGTATCTAATAATAATAATAATATTTAAATAAAAATTTGCATTATTACAATTGTTATAATTATAATTATTTGATGGCTTGTATGATTTAAGCTTTATGTATATCTCTATTTTATATTTGAATTGTATTAGATTACCCTTTATTATTTTACAATATAGTTTGAAATTTTTATTTTAAATTTCCACATATATTATTTTTTGCTGCTGCTGTTGCTCTGTTGTTGTTGTTGTTGTTGTGGCTGTTTATATTTTAAATTGTTGTAATCATGTTTTTTTTTTTTACAAATTTTTATTTAAATCTATCATTAATTCTTAAGTTGCTGAATTTTATATTGTAGCACAAAATGAAATAAATAAAATAATATTAAAATAACTCAAATAAATAAATAAATAAAAATTTTCAAAAGAGTTCTTCTTTGAATCAATACACATTCTTGTACCAAATTTCAACAAAATATCACAAAAAATAATAAGACTGAGGTATCAGGGGCAGTCTAATCTGGTCCACTTTCAATAGAGTTCTCCTTTGAGCCAATACATATCATCGTAACAAATTTCATCGCAATATCTCAACAAATAATAGGACCTCATATGGGGAGGGGTTCTAAATCAATCAGGTCCATTTTCAATAGGGTTCCATTTTGGGCCAAGGTGCCATTGTGCTTGTACCAAATTTCATCAAAATATCTCAAAAAATTCGACCTGTAGCTTGTGCATAAATTTAGATGGACAGACACGATTCAGACGGACAGACGGACATGGTTAAATTGATTCAGATTTTGATTCTGAATCGATCGGTATGATTTGATGGGTGTGATATTTGCCGTTTGGGAATTACAAACATCCGCACCAACTTAATATACCCTTGTCCACAGGGTGGTGCAGGGTATAACACGATATTTACATTAATTATAATTCCATAATTAAACAAGGTCCAACAATTGTGTGTATATGTTGAGGAGGTTTGTGGTTCCCTCACCAAGTAGAAAAATTAAGTCGTCTAAACATTACAGGAATTGAAGATATAGTTGAAGAAGTATTTTACTTTTCATCTAAATTTCTTTCAGAAAATAACGAGTACAATTTCTGCAAAACGTATAGTAGAACAATTAAAAATAAGAGGAAACCAAATATATGTCTAGCCAACGGATTAGACCATCCGGATGTATCAGAGTGCCTTCAAGGCTTAACAAAAATAGAGGAGTACTTAATAACAGCTAGGCTACCTTTTATGATAATTGTTGCCCTTGGATTTAAACAACAAAGTGCTATTCGCGGTGCTGTCGTTAATGTTCCGGTTTCCGCAAATAATATTATAACATCTCTTCTAAAAGAATTACCTGAAGCGCAGGTTTTTCAGTTGCATCTTAAGCTCAGGATGGAGTATAGGCACGATTACATGACTGTAACGATTAGACCTGCAAAAATTGTTCAATAAATGATATTTTTGAAAACCAAATTCGCAATCAAAATGACGATGAAAATATTGCTCAAAGTGAAATAGATTTTAATGAGTTTGAAATAGAACGACTTAATCCAGGAGGTCTACTGGACAACATACCAGCCGAATATTACCACTTCAACGAGTCATAATGCCTACTGGACATGATTAACGATGAAGATTCCGAAGAATTATCATTTGCTACAACTTACTGCAGGGAAAAAGAAAATGCAAAAAAAAAATATAGCAAAATTATACGATCGGAATTACGAAGATACGATCGAAGAGCATGTAGGATCGATAAATTATTGTATAGCTACAAAAAATTCGAGCTATTAACAATAAAAAATGCAACATCTTTTGCTTTTGCGGAAACACATACGATCCAGAAACATTACTGTTGACAATGCTTTAAATAATAATTTTATGAACAACTTAATTCAACACGATGATGGATATCGTATTTTAAAAGGCGTACGGTCGTCACCTGCACACTGGGAAGCTGAGAAAAAAAAAGTTGTAGCTATGATCCGACAATTTGGTCTACCAACTTTCTTTATTACCCTTTCTGCGGCAGAAACCAAATGGACCGAATTATTAGTTATCTTAAAAAAAACGGTCGATAAAGTAGATATTACGGAAGAGGATGCTAGAGGTCTTTCATTTGGTGAAAAGGCTAGGCTAATAAGGAGCGATTCTATTACATGTGCCAGATATTTTGATTTCAGATTCAGGCAATTATTAAGACTTTTTAAAATGGAGTATGGCGTATTCGAAAATAACTACGTGGAAAAGCACTATTGGAGAGTAGACTTTCAACAAAGAGTCATGTTTACGTGATTATAAAGGTACGAAAGTCCGCCGTTATCGTATGCCCTATCCTCCTTTACCACAAACAGAAATTCTTACGCCACTCCCAGAGCATTTTGAATTTAGACTTTTTGCCGTATAAAACCTTCAATTATATTAGGGTCTTATATGGGGAGAGGATCTAAAAATCATATTAATTTTCAGGAGGTTGGCAACTCTTGCTCGGTTTACACGCCCTCTTTTTGCTATTATATTAAATTTTATCATTTTTTTAATAATTATTTAATATTTCATTGATAGTTTTATCATTTTTTTGGTGATTTTTTTGCGAAATAATAACTTGTAAATTCATTACTGTGTAATCAATTTTAATAACAAATTTTCTCAATTTCTGCTGCGCAATTAATTTCGCTTTGTCTGAATTTCTGCATATACTTGTTATTGTTCTCTTTTTGCTATGGCTTGTTGTAACAAGGTGTCGATTATTAATACTTTTAAATATTTTGATGTGTTCACTCTTTCACCTAAACGTAAAAAAGCGTTGCCTGTTCCATCAATATCATTGCCTGATTTGTCTGACTTGCCTTCGCCACAAGTTGTAGTTCCCATTACTACCGATAATATCAGGGTTCCTGATCAACCTATTGTTTCTGACGATAAACGTATTGGGCTTAATCACGGGTCTCTCAGCTGTTGAGGGTCGTGATATTTGTTCTTTTAAAATAAATATATCTCCGAAATGGTTTGATACATTTATAAATAAAAAATTTTGGTCGGATGATCTATTAGTTAAAGAATTCGTCCTGCGTAAACGTGTTAGTCTGCCTAAGCCTGTTTTACGTACCACTGATCTGCAAGCTCCAAAAAACTGAGTGAAATTTCTATTATTTATAAAAATATTAGAGGTCTTAATACAAAGCTACAAAATTTGTATTTAAGCAGTGTTGATTGTGAATACAGTGTTATTGCTTTGACCGAAACTTGGCTTAAACCGTCTATCTATGACTCCGAGCTTTTCTGTTGTAACTATTTAGTTTATAGGTGTGATAGAGTCCTTAGAGCTGGTGGGGGGGTTTTAATTGCCGTCAGTTCGTTAATACCGTCTGAACTTGGGGGTATTTCTGTCCCTTCAAATATTGAATTTTTTTGCGTCCGTTTTAAATTTGAAAGTAGATTTTTTTATATTTCCTGTTCCTATATTCCTCCACGTTCTGATTTGAACATATATTTATCTCACGTAGCTTTAATTCTTGAAATAAACTCTAAACTTGGTGATAAAGATATATTTGCTGTTTTAGGGGATTTCAATTTGCCAATGGTAAATTGGGTTTACTGCTCGGGTGTAGATAGAATGCTCCCACAATCTACATCGTTTGATTATGATTGCTTTTTGGAATCGTTTTTTGATGTTGGTTTACATCAAATTAATTCCCATTCTAATTGTTTGGGTAGATTTCTTGATTTAATTTTTTGCAATATCCCTGAAGTTATCATTCATCCATTTTTTATGAATATGAATAAATTCATCGTATGCCACCATTAGTCTTACCTGAGGATAAATATCATCCAACTTTAAACCTCTGCTTTGAATTCTTTAATAATCATAGTGTTTTTTCTTCATCATCTAGAAAGTCATTAAATTTTCGTAAAACGGATTATCGTAAACTTAATGATATCTTAGGTCAGTATGAATGGAATTTTTTTAATAATGATATTGATAAATCTGTTTCTTCCTTCTACGATAAGTTAAGTGCTGCATTATATTTGTCTGTACCTGCTTTTAGTGGTGGTGGCCCGTCTAAATATCCTACATGGTTCTCATCTGAACTTAAGCGTATTAAAAATGAGAAAAATAGGTTATTTAAAAAGTTTAAAAAGAGTGGCTCTACTATTGATTATGGCAATTATTCTTCTGTACGTTATAAGTATAATCGCTTAAATCGTATTTGCTATGCTAATTATCTTGTGGATATGAAAACAAAAGTTAAGTCTGATCCAAAGTATTTTTACCTTTGTTAATAGTATAAGGAAAGTTAATAGTATTCCTTCCATTTTAAGTTTTGGTGATTTTACGTCTTCCGATCCTTTTATTATGCCTAATTTGTTTGCGGAGTTTTTTGAGCAAAATTACTCTAATAACTCGTCCGTTTGTAATTATCCTTTTGCTCTAGATTCTTTTGATATTTTTCCGTTTATTCCGTATCTGAAACTGAAGTATTATCGTCCTTAAATTCAATAAAATTTTCATATTCACCTGGTCCCGATGGTGTTCCATCGTGCATTTTAAGAAATTGTTCTTTGTTACTTTCTGTACCTTTAACTAAACTGTTCAACATTTCACTCAAATGTGGTCAATTTCCAAGTTTTTGGAAGGAAATCATACCGTTGTTTAAAAATGGCAGTAGGCATCGTGTGGAAAATTATCGTGGAATAGCAAAGCTGAGTTCTATTCCTAAACTATTTGAAAAAATTGTGGCCGATCACTTAAAGAGGCCTATCTCTATGATTTTAAGTCCTTATCAACATGGTTTTATTACTGGTCGTTCTACGGTATCAAATCTTCTAGAATTCAGTTCCTATGTCTTCAACGGTTTTTCTGCGGGTCAGTAAACTCATGCTATCTTTACTGATTTTTCAAAGGCTTTTGATAAGGTAAATATTAATCTATTATTATATAAATTGAATAAAATTGGTTTTTCTACCTGTATATTGGATTGGCTTTCTTCTTACCTTTGTGGTCGAACTCAAAGAGTTTTATTTAATCAGAACTTCTCACGAATAATAAGCGTTACATCCGGTGTATCACAAGGTAGTCATCTTGTTATTTATTTTATATATGAACGATCTGCCTAAACTGATAGTGCATTCAAGGATTCTTATGTATGCTGACGGTGTGAAGCTGTCATTTGGATCAGCGGAGTATTGCTCTTTGCTGCAGCAGGATTTGAATAACTTGAGTGAATGGTGTAATGCTAATTCCTTATTGTTAAATTTACAGAAATGCAAGCAAATGAGTTTCTGTAGAACATTTGGCATTTCTCATAATTATTTCATTAATGATCACAAACTTGATATCGTTTCATCATTCTCAGACCTTAGTATCGTACTCGACCCTAAGCTTCGTTTTGATTTGCACATCAATTTATGTGTAAGTAAATCTAGAGCTTTGTTAGGTTTTGTTAAGAGATGGGGATAGAGAATTTTGATGATCCCTACATATGCAAACAGCTTTATATCTCCCTTATTAGGCCTGTTCTTGAATATGGTTGTGTAGTATGGTCTCCATCTTATCGGGTTTATATTGACAAGATTGAATCTGTGCAAAAGCAGTTTCTTCTTTTTGCTCTTCGGGATGGGATCCTTCACGTTATTTACCTCCTTACACTGATCGTCTGCAACTTATTAATCTACCTACATTGGAGAAGAGACGGCTTGTTCTCGGTATTACCTTTATTGTAAACCTTTTGAAAGGTCAGCATAATGTACCTAATTTGCTGTTTGATTTGGGTATTTATGTTCCTTATTACGAGAAATTATTTCCCTCTCGTTCTGTCCCAATGTAGGTCTAACTATGAACTATTTAATCCTTTGCGCCGTTTATGTAAAAATTATAATGATTACTATGCACTTTTCGGTAATTCTAATTCTTTAACTAGCATTAAAAACGCGTTATATTTTCGTTCATAATATTAAGTTAAGTTAAGTTTTTACTTTTTTCACGTATGGCATATGCACATGTGATATTACTCACATTTGAATATGCTACTTCTTTATACATACATATATTAATGTAATAATTTATTTATACATTTATACTGTTAATTTGTTTGAATTAATATTAATGTACATAAATTTTACATGTATCTAATAATAATAATAATATTTAAATAAAAATTTGCATTATTACAATTGTTATAATTATAATTATTTGATGGCTTGTATGATTTAAGCTTTATGTATATCTCTATTTTATATTTGAATTGTATTAGATTACCCTTTATTATTTTACAATATAGTTTGAAATTTTTATTTTAAATTTCCACATATATTATTTTTTGCTGCTGCTGTTGCTCTGTTGTTGTTGTTGTTGTTGTGGCTGTTTATATTTTAAATTGTTGTAATCATGTTTTTTTTTTTTACAAATGTTTTTTTAAATCTATCATTAGTTCTTAAGTTGCTGAATTTTATATTGTAGCACAAAATGAAATAAATAAAATAATAATAAAATAACTATAATAAATAAATAAATAAAAATTTTCAAAAGAGTTCTTCTTTGAATCAATACACATTCTTGTACCAAATTTCAACAAAATATCACAAAAAATAATAAGACTGAGGTATCAGGGGCAGTCTAATCTGGTCCACTTTCAATAGAGTTCTCCTTTGAGCCAATACATATCATCGTAACAAATTTCATCGCAATATCTCAACAAATAATAGGACCTCATATGGGGAGGGGTTCTAAATCAATCAGGTCCATTTTCAATAGGGTTCCATTTTGGGCCAATGTGCCATTGTGCTTGTACCAAATTTCATCAAAATATCTCAGAAAATGCGACCTGTAGCTTGTACATAAATTTATATGGACAGACACGATTCAGACGGACAGACGGACATGGTTAAATCGATTCAGATTTTGATTCTGAATCGATCGGTATGATTTGATGAGTGTGATATTTGCCGTTTGGGAATTACAAACATCCGCACCAACTTAATATACCCTTGTCCACAGGGTGGTGCAGGGTATAACACGATATTTACATTAATTATAATTCCATAATTAAACAAGGTCCAACAATTGTGTGTATATGTTGAGGAGGTTTGTGGTTCCCTCACCAAGTAGAAAAATTAAGTCGTCTAAACATTACAGGAATTGAAGATATAGTTGAAGAAGTATTTTACTTTTCATCTAAATTTCTTTCAGAAAATAACGAGTACAATTTCTGCAAAACGTGTAGTAGAACAATTAAAAATAAGAGGAAATCAAATATATGTCTAGCCAACGGATTAGACCATCCGGATGTACCAGAGTGCCTTCAAGGCTTAACAAAAATAGAAGAGCACTTAATAACAGCTAGGCTACCTTTTATGATAATTGTTGCCCTTGGATTTAAACAACAAAGTGCTATTCGCGGTGCTGTCGTTAATGTTCCGGTTTCCGTAAATAATATTATAACATCTCTTCTAAGAGAATTACCTGAAGCGCAGGTTTTTCAGTTGCATCTTAAGCTCAGGATGGAGTATAGGCACGATTACATGACTGTAACGATTAGACCTGCAAAAATTGTTGAAGCGATGCGGTTTTTTATTACAGTGCAATTATATATAAAGCATGGAATTACACTAGACGAAGAATGGCTCAGAAATTACAGACATCAAACTATTATCCCTTTTGTTGCAGATGATCAAGATCGAGGCACTATAAATGATATTTTTGAAAACCAAATTCGCAATAAAAATGACGATGAAAATATTGCTCAAAGTGAAATAGATTTTAATGAGTTTGAAATAGAACGACTTAATCCAGGAGGTCTACTGGACAACATACCAGCCGAATATATACCACTTCAACGAGTCATAATGCCTACTGGACATGATTAACGATGAAGATTCCGAAGAATTATCATTTGCTACAACTTACTGCAGGGAAAAAGAAAATGCAAAAAAAAAAATATAGCAAAATTATACGATCGGAATTACGAAGATACGATCGAAGAGCATGTAGGATCGATAAATTATTGTATAGCTACAAAAAATTCGAGCTATTAACAATAAAAAATGCAACATCTTTTGCTTTGCGGAAACACATACGATCCAGAAACATTACTGTTGACAATGCTTTAAATAATAATTTTATGAACAACTTAATTCAACACGATGATGGATATCGTATTTTAAAAGGCGTACGGTCGTCACCTGCACGCTGGGAAGCTGAGAAAAAAAAGTTGTAGCTATGATCCGACAATTTGGTCTACCAACTTTCTTTATTACCCTTTCTGCGGCAGAAACCAAATGGACCGAATTATTAGTTATCTTAAAAAAAACGGTCGATAAAGTAGATATTACGGAAGAGGATGCTAGAGGTCTTTCATTTGGTGAAAAGGCTAGGCTAATAAGGAGCGATTCTATAACATGTGCCAGATATTTTGATTTCAGATTCAGGCAATTATTCAGACTTTTTAAAATGGAGTATGGCGTATTCGAAAATAACTACGTGGAAAAGCACTATTGGAGAGTAGACTTTCAACAAAGAGTCATGTTTACGTGATTATAAAGGTACGAAAGTCCGCCGTTATCGTATGCCCTATCCTCCTTTACCACAAACAGAAATTCTTACGCCACTCCCAGAGCATTTTGAATTTAGACTTTTTGCCGTATAAAACCTTCAATTATATTAGGGTCTTATATGGGGAGAGGATCTAAAAATCATATTAATTTTCAGGAGGTTGGCAACTCTTGCTCGGTTTACACGCCCTCTTTTTGCTATTATATTAAATTTTATCATTTTTTTAATAATTATTTAATATTTCATTGATAGTTTTATCATTTTTTTGGTGATTTTTTTGCGAAATAATAACTTGTAATTTCATTACTGTGTAATCAATTTTAATAACAAATTTTCTCAATTTCTGCTGCGCAATTAATTTCGCTTTGTCTGAATTTCTGCATATACTTGTTATTGTTCTCTTTTTGCTATGGCCTGTTGTATTAAGGAGTGCAAAGTAAGAGGCCCCAGTGAGAAATTTATTTCTTGCTGGTTATGTGGTGAAAATGCACATTTTAAATGTGCTGGGCTTACTGCATTTGTGAAAAATTCTGATCTGTTTGGTGATTCGTCTAAGGGTCTCCCAAATGTAAGGTACTGAGTGCACTTTTCAAGCAAATTAATATTTGCTTTGAAGAATTTGGTAATGATTTGAATAACATATGTAACAAGGTGTCGATTATTAATACTTTTAAATATTTTGATGTGTTCACTCTTTCACCTAAACGTAAAAAAGCGTTGCCTGTTCCATCAATATCATTGCCTGATTTGTCTGACTTGCCTTCGCCACAAGTTGTAGTTCCCATTACTACCGATAATATCAGGGTTCCTGATCAACCTATTGTTTCTGACGATAAACGTATTGGGCTTAATCACGGGTCTCTCAGCTGTTGAGGGTCGTGATATTTGTTCTTTTAAAATAAATATATCTCCGAAATGGTTTGATACATTTATAAATAAAAAATTTTGGTCGGATGATCTATTAGTTAAAGAATTCGTCCTGCGTAAACGTGTTAGTCTGCCTAAGCCTGTTTTACGTACCACTGATCTGCAAGCTCCAAAAAACTGAGTGAAATTTCTATTATTTATAAAAATATTAGAGGTCTTAATACAAAGCTACAAAATTTGTATTTAAGCAGTGTTGATTGTGAATACAGTGTTATTGCTTTGACCAAAACTTGGCTTAAACCGTCTATCTGTGACTCCGAGCTTTTCTGTTGTAACTATTTAGTTTATAGGTGTGATAGAGTCCTTAGAGCTGGCGGGGAGGTTTTAATTGCCGTCAGTTCGTTAATACCGTCTGAACTTGGGGGTATTTCTGTCCCTTCAAATATTGAATTTTTTTGCGTCCGTTTTAAATTTGAAAGTAGATTTTTTTATATTTCCTGTTCCTATATTCCTCCACGTTCTGATTTGAACATATATTTATCTCACGTAGCTTTAATTCTTGAAATAAACTCTAAACTTGGTGATAATGATATATTTGCTGTTTTAGGGGATTTCACTTTGCCAATGGTAAATTGGGTTTACTGTTCGGGTGTAGATAGAATGCTCCCACAATCTACATCGTTTGATTATGATTGCTTTTTGGAATCGTTTTTTGATGTTGGTTTACATCAAATTAATTCCCATTCTAATTGTTTGGGTAGATTTCTTGATTTAATTTTTTGCAATATCCCTGAAGTTATCATTCATCCATTTTTTATGAATATGAATAAATTCATCGTATGCCACCATTAGTTTTACCTGAGGATAAATATCATCCAACTTTAAACCTCTGCTTTGAATTCTTTAATAATCATAGTGTTTTTTCTTCATCATCTAGAAAGTCATTAAATTTTCGTAAAACGGATTATCGTAAACTTAATGATATCTTAGGTCAGTATGAATGGAATTTTTTTAATAATGATATTGATAAATCTGTTTCTTCCTTCTACGATAAGTTAAGTGCTGCATTATATTTGTCTGTACCTGCTTTTAGTGGTGGTGGCCCGTCTAAATATCCTAGATGGTTCCCACCTGAACTTAAGCGCATTAAAAATGAGAAAAATAGGTTATTTAAAAAGTTTAAAAAGAGTGGCTCTACTATTGATTATGGCAATTATTCTTCTGTACGTTATAAGTATAATCGCTTAAATCATATTTGCTATGCTAATTATCTTGTGGATATGAAAACAAAAGTTAAGTCTGATCCAAAGTATTTTTACTTTGGTTAATAGTATAAGGAAAGTTAATAGTATTCCTTCCATTTTAAGTTTTGGTGATTTTACGTCTTCCGATCCTTTTATTATGCCTAATTTGTTTGCGGAGTTTTTTAAACAAAATTACTCTAATAACTTATCCTTTTGCTCTAGATTCTTTTGATATTTTTCCGTTTATTTCCGTATCTGAAACTGAAGTATTATCGTCCTTAAATTCAATAAAATTTTGATATTCACCTGGTCCCGATGGTGTTCCATCGTGCATTTTAAGAAATTGTTCTTTGTTACTTTCTGTACCTTTAACTATACTGTTCAACATTTCACTCAAATGTGGTCAATTTCCAAGTTTTTGGAAGGAAATCATACCGTTGTTTAAAAGTGGCAGTAGGCATCGTGCGGAAAATTATCGTGGAATAGCAAAGCTGAGTTCTATTCCTAAACTATTTGAAAAAATTGTGGCCGATCACTTAAAGAGGCCTATCTCTTTGATTTTAAGTCCTTATCAACATGGTTTTATTACTGGTCGTTCTACGGTATCAAATCTTCTAGAATTCAGTTCCTATGTCTTCAACGGTTTTTCTGCGGGTCAGTAAACTCATGCTATCTTTACTGATTTTTCAAAGGCTTTTGATAAGGTAAATATTAATCTATTATTATATGAATTGAATAAAATTGGTTTTTCTACCTGTATGTTGGATTGGCTTTCTTCTTACCTTTGTGGTCGAACTCAAAGAGTTTTATTTAATCAGAACTTCTCACGAATAATAAGCGTTACGTCCGGTGTACCACAAGGTAGTCATCTTGTTATTTATTTTATATATGAACGATCTGCCTAAACTGATAGTGCATTCAAGGATTCTTATGTATGCTGACGATGTGAAGCTGTCATTTGGATCAGCGGAGTATTGCTCTTTGCTGCTCTTTGTTTGAATTAATATTAATGTACATAAATTTTACATGTATCTAATAATAATAATAATATTTAAATAAAAATTTGCATTATTACAATTGTTATAATTATAATTATTTGATGGCTTGTATGATTTAAGCTTTATGTATATCTCTATTTTATATTTGAATTGTATTAGATTACCCTTTATTATTTTACAATATAGTTTGAAATTTTTATTTTAAATTTTCACATATATTATTTTTTGCTGCTGCTGTTGCTCTGCTGTTGTTGTTGTTGTTGTGGCTGTTTATATTTTTAAATTGTTGTAATTATTTTTTTTTTTTTACAAATTTTTATTTAAATCTATCATTAGTTCTTAAATTGCTGAATTTTATATTGTAGCACAAAATGAAATAAATAAAATAATAATAAAATAACTAAAATAAATAAATAAATAAAAATTTTCAAAAGAGTTCTTCTTTGAATCAATACACATTCTTGTAGCAAATTTCAACAAAATATCACAAAAAATAATAAGAATGAGGTATCAGAGGCAGTCTAATCTGGTCCACTTTCAACAGAGTTCTCCTTTGAGCCAATACATATCATCGTAACAAATTTCATCGCAATATCTCAACAAATAATAGGACCTCATATGGGGAGGGGTTCTAAATCAATCAGGTCCATTTTCAATAGGGTTCCATTTTGGGCCAATGTGCCATTGTGCTTGTACCAAATTTCATCAAAATATCTCAAAAAATGCGACCTGTAGCTTGTACATAAATTTAGATGGACAGACACGATTCAGACGGACAGACGGACATGGTTAAATCGATTCAGATTTTGATTCTGAATCGATCGGTATGATTTGATGGGTGTGGTATTTGCCGTTTGGGAATTACAAACATCCGCACCAACTTAATATACCCTTGTCCACAGGGTGGTGCAGGGTATAACACGATATTTACATTAATTATAATTCCATAATTAAACAAGGTCCAACAATTGTGTGTATATGTTGAGGAGGTTTGTGGTTCCCTCACCAAGTAGAAAAATTAAGTCGTCTAAACATTACAGGAATTGAAGATATAGTTGAAGAAGTATTTTACTTTTCATCTAAACTTCTTTCAGAAAATAACGAGTACAATTTCTGCAAAACGTGTAGTAGAACAATTAAAAATAAGAGGAAACCAAATATATGTCTAGCCAACGGATTAGACCATCCGGATGTACCAGAGTGCCTTCAAGGCTTAACAAAAATAGAGGAGCATTTAATAACAGCTAGGCTACCTTTTATGATAATTGTTGCCCTTGGATTTAAACAACAAAGTGCTATTCGCGGTGCTGTCGTTAATGTTCCGGTTTCCGTTTCCGTAAATAATATTATAACATCTCTTCTAAGAGAATTACCTGAAGCGCAGGTTTTTCAGTTGCATCTTAAGCTCAGGATGGAGTATAGGCACGATTACATGACTGTAACGATTAGACCTGCAAAAATTGTTGAAGCGATGCGGTTTTTTATTACAATGCAATTATATATAAAGCATGGAATTACACTAGACGAAGAATGGTTCAGAAATTACAGAATCAAACTATTATCCCTTTTGTTGCAGATGATCAAGATCGAGGCACTATAAATGATATTTTTGAAAACCAAATTCGCAATCAAAATGACGATGAAAATATTGCTCAAAGTGAAATAGATTTTAATGAGTTTGAAATAGAACGACTTAATCCAGGAGGTCTACTGGACAACATACCAGCCGAATATATACCACTTCAACGAGTCATAATGCCTCCTGGACATGATTAACGATGAAGATTCCGAAGAATTATCATTTGCTACAACTTACTGCAGGGAAAAAGAAAATGCAAAAAAAAAATATAGCAAAATTATACGATCGGAATTACGAAGATACGATCGAAGAGCATGTAGGATCGATAAATTATTGTATAGCTACAAAAAATTCGAGCTATTAACAATAAAAAATGCAACATCTTTTGCTTTGCGGAAACACATACGATCCAGAAACATTACTGTTGACAATGCTTTAAATAATAATTTTATGAACAACTTAATTCAACACGATGATGGATATCGTATTTTAAAAGGCGTACGGTCGTCACCTGCACGCTGGGAAGCTGAGAAAAAAAAGTTGTAGCTATGATCCGACAATTTGGTCTACCAACTTTCTTTATTACCCTTTCTGCGGCAGAAACCAAATGGACCGAATTATTAGTTACCTTAAAAAAAACGGTCGATAAAGTAGATATTACGGAAGAAGATGCTAGAGGTCTTTTATTTGGTGAAAAGGCTAGGCTAATAAGGAGCGATTCTATAACATGTGCCAGATATTTTGATTTCAGATTCAGGCAATTATTCAGACTTTTTAAAATGGAGTATGGCGTATTCGAAAATAACTACGTGGAAAAGCACTATTGGAGAGTAGACTTTCAACAAAGAGTCATGTTTACGTGATTATAAAGGTACGAAAGTCCGCCGTTATCGTATGCCCTATCCTCCTTTACCACAAACAGAAATTCTTACGCCACTCCCAGAGACTTTTGAATTTAGACTTTTTGCCGTATAAAACCTTCAATTATATTAGGGTCTTATATGAGGAGAGGATCTAAAAACCATATTAATTTTCAGGAGGTTGGCAACTCTTGCTCGGTTTACACGCCCTCTTTTTGCTATTATATTAAATTTTATCATTTTTTTATTAATTATTTAATATTTCATTGATAGTTTTATCATTTTTTTGGTGATTTTTTTGCGAAATAATAACTTGTAATTTCATTACTGTGTAATCAATTTTAATAACAAATTTTCTCAATTTCTGCTGCGCAATTAATTTCGCTTTGCCTGCATTTCTGCATATACTTGTTATTGTTCTCTTTTTGCTATGGCCTGTTGTATTAAGGAGTGCAAAGTAAGAGGTCCCAGTGAGAAATTTATTTCTTGCTGGTTATGTGGTGAAAATGCACATTTTAAATGTGCTGGGCTTACTGCATTTGTGAAAAATTCTGATCTGTTTTGTGATTCGTCTAAGGGTCTCCCAAATGTAAGGTACTGAGTGCACTTTTCAAGCAAATTAATATTTGCTTTGAAGAATTTGGTAACAAGGTGTCGATTATTAATACTTTTAAATATTTTGATGTGTTCACTCTTTCACCTAAACGTAAAAAAGCGTTGCCTGTTCCATCAATATCATTGCCTGATTTGCCTGACTTGCCTTCGCCACAAGTTGTAGTTCCCATTACTACCGATAATATCAGGGTTCCTGATCAACCTATTGTTTCTGACGATAAACGTATTGGGCTTAATCACGGGTCTCTCAGCTGTTGAGGGTCGTGATATTTGTTCTTTTAAAATAAATATATCTCCGAAATGGTTTGATACATTTATAAATAAAAAATTTTGGTCGGATGATCTATTAGTTAAAGAATTCGTCCTGCGTAAACGTGTTAGTCTGCCTAAGCCTGTTTTACGTACCACTGATCTGCAAGCTCCAAAAAACTGAGTGAAATTTCTATTATTTATAAAAATATTAGAGGTCTTAATACAAAGCTACAAAATTTGTATTTAAGCAGTGTTGATTGTGAATACAGTGTTATTGCTTTGACCGAAACTTGGCTTAAACCGTCTATCTATGACTCCGAGCTTTTCTGTTGTAACTATTTAGTTTATAGGTGTGATAGAGTCCTTAGAGCTGGTGGGGGGGTTTTAATTGCCGTCAGTTCGTTAATACCGTCTGAACTTGGGGGTATTTCTGTCCCTTCAAATATTGAATTTTTTTGCGTCCGTTTTAAATTTGAAAGTAGATTTTTTTATATTTCCTGTTCCTATATTCCTCCACGTTCTGATTTGAACATATATTTATCTCACGTAGCTTTAATTCTTGAAATAAACTCTAAACTTGGTGATAATGATATATTTGCTGTTTTAGGGGATTTCACTTTGCCAATGGTAAATTGGGTTTACTGCTCGGGTGTAGATAGAATGCTCCCACAATCTACATCGTTTGATTATGATTGCTTTTTGGAATCGTTTTTTGATGTTGGTTTACATCAAATTAATTCCCATTCTAATTGTTTGGGTAGATTTCTTGATTTAATTTTTTGCAATATCCCTGAAGTTATCATTCATCCATTTTTTATGAATATGAATAAATTCATCGTATGCCACCATTAGTTTTACCTGAGGATAAATATCATCCAACTTTAAACCTCTGCTTTGAATTCTTTAATAATCATAGTGTTTTTTCTTCATCATCTAGAAAGTCATTAAATTTTCGTAAAACGGATTATCGTAAACTTAATGATATCTTAGGTCAGTATGAATGGAATTTTTTTAATAATGATATTGATAAATCTGTTTCTTCCTTCTACGATAAGTTAAGTGCTGCATTATATTTGTCTGTACCTGCTTTTAGTGGTGGTGGCCCGTCTAAATATCCTAGATGGTTCCCACCTGAACTTAAGCGCATTAAAAATGAGAAAAATAGGTTATTTAAAAAGTTTAAAAAGAGTGGCTCTACTATTGATTATGGCAATTATTCTTCTGTACGTTATAAGTATAATCGCTTAAATCATATTTGCTATGCTAATTATCTTGTGGATATGAAAACAAAAGTTAAGTCTGATCCAAAGTATTTTTACTTTGGTTAATAGTATAAGGAAAGTTAATAGTATTCCTTCCATTTTAAGTTTTGGTGATTTTACGTCTTCCGATCCTTTTATTATGCCTAATTTGTTTGCGGAGTTTTTTAAACAAAATTACTCTAATAACTTATCCTTTTGCTCTAGATTCTTTTGATATTTTTCCGTTTATTTCCGTATCTGAAACTGAAGTATTATCGTCCTTAAATTCAATAAAATTTTGATATTCACCTGGTCCCGATGGTGTTCCATCGTGCATTTTAAGAAATTGTTCTTTGTTACTTTCTGTACCTTTAACTAAACTGTTCAACATTTCACTCAAATGTGGTCAATTTCCAAGTTTTTGGAAGGAAATCATACCGTTGTTTAAAAATGGCAGTAGGCATCGTGTGGAAAATTATCGTGGAATAGCAAAGCTGAGTTCTATTCCTAAACTATTTGAAAAAATTGTGGCCGATCATTTAAAGAGGCCTATCTCTATGATTTTAAGTCCTTATCAACATGGTTTTATTACTGGTCGTTCTACGGTATCAAATCTTCTAGAATTCAGTTCCTATGTCTTCAACGGTTTTTCTGCGGGTCAGTAAACTCATGCTATCTTTACTGATTTTTCAAAGGCTTTTGATAAGGTAAATATTAATCTATTATTATATAAATTGAATAAAATTGGTTTTTCTACCTGTATGTTGGATTGGCTTTCTTCTTACCTTTGTGGTCGAACTCAAAGAGTTTTATTTAATCAGAACTTCTCACGAATAATAAGCGTTACGTCCGGTGTACCACAAGGTAGTCATCTTGTTATTTATTTTATATATGAACGATCTGCCTAAACTGATAGTGCATTCAAGGATTCTTATGTATGCTGACGATGTGAAGCTGTCATTTGGATCAGCGGAGTATTGCTCTTTGCTGCAGCAGGATTTGAATAACTTGAGTGAATGGTGTAATGCTAATTCCTTATTGTTAAATTTACAGAAATGCAAGCAAATGAGTTTCTGTAGAACATTTGGCATTTCTCATAATTATTTCATTAATGATCACAAACTTGATATCGTTTCATCATTCTCAGACCTTAGTATCGTACTCGACCCTAAGCTTCGTTTTGATTTGCACATCAATTTATGTGTAAGTAAATCTAGAGCTTTGTTAGGTTTTGTTAAGAGATGGGGATAGAGAATTTTGATGATCCCTACATATGCAAACAGCTTTATATCTCCCTTATTAGGCCTGTTCTTGAATATGGTTGTGTAGTATGGTCTCCATCTTATCGGGTTTATATTGACAAGATTGAATCTGCGCAAAAGCAGTTTCTTCTTTTTGGTCCTCGGGGTCTTAGATGGGATCCTTCACGTTATTTACCTCTTTACACTGATCGTCTGCAACTTATTAATCTACCTACATTGGAGAAGAGACGGCTTGTTCTCGGTATTACCTTTATTGTAAACCTTTTGAAAGGTCAGCATAATGTACCTAATTTGCTGTTTGATTTGGGTATTTATGTTCCTTATTACGAGAAATTATTTCCCTCTCGTTCTGTCCCAATGTAGGTCTAACTATGAACTATTTAATCCTTTGCGCCGTTTATGTAAAAATTATAATGATTACTATGCACTTTTCTGTAATTCTAATTCTTTTACTAGCATTAAAAACGCGTTATATTTTCGTTCATAATATTAAGTTGCCAAGTTTTTACTTTTTTCACGTATGGCATATTCAAATGTGATATTACTCACATTTGAATATGCTACTTCTTTATACATACATATATTAATGTAATAATTTATTTATACATTTATACTGTTAATTTGTTTGAATTAATATTAATGTACATAAATTTTACATGTATCTAATAATAATAATAATATTTAAATAAAAATTTGATAGCTTGTATGATTCAAGCTTTATGTATATCCCTATTTTATATTTGAATTGTATTAGATTACCCTTTATTATTTTACAATATAGTTTGAAATTTTTATTTTAAATTTTCACATATATTATTTTTTGCTGCTGCTGGTGGTCTGCTGTTGTTGTTGTGGCTGCGTTTTAAATTGTTATTATTGTTTTTATTTTTTTTTATTTTTATTTTTAACATTACTTTGAGTAAATTTTACTAGCTTCTTATTATTTTAATATTTAAGCATTCTTTTGGATTTGCATTTCTGTTTATATTTTTAAATTGTTGTAATCATGTTTTTTTTTACAAATTTTTATTTAAATCTATCATTAGTTCTTAAGTTGCTGAATTTTATATTGTAGCACAAAATGAAATAAATAAAATAATAATAAAATAACTAAAATAAATAAATAAATAAAAATTTTCAAAAGAGTTCTTCTTTGAATCAATACACATTCTTGTACCAAATTTCAACAAAATATCACAAAAAATAATAAGACTGAGGTATCAGGGGCAGTCTAATCTGGTCCACTTTCAACAGAGTTCTCCTTTGAGCCAATACATATCATCGTAACAAATTTCATCGCATATCTCAACAAATAATAGGACCTCATATGGGGAGGGGTTCTAAATCAATCAGGTCCATTTTCAATAGGGTTCCATTTTGGGCCAATGTGCCATTGTGCTTTTACCAAATTTCATCAAAATATCTCAAAAAATGCGACCTGTAGCTTGTGCATAAATTTAGATGGACAGACACGATTCAGACGGACAGACGGACATGGTTAAATTGATTCAGATTTTGATTCTGAATCGATCGGTATGATTTGATGGGTGTGATATTTGCCGTTTGGGAATTACAAACATCCGCACAAACTTAATATACCCTTGTCCACAGGGTGGTGCAGGGTATAACACGATATTTACATTAATTATAATTCCATAATTAAACAAGGTCCAACAATTGTGTGTATATGTTGAGGAGGTTTGTGGTTCCCTCACCAAGTAGAAAAATTAAGTCGTCTAAACATTACAGGAATTGAAGATATAGTTGAAGAAGTATTTTACTTTTCATCTAAACTTCTTTCAGAAAATAACGAGTACAATTTCTGCAAAACGTGTAGTAGAACAATTAAAAATAAGAGGAAACCAAATATATGTCTAGCCAACGGATTAGACCATCCAGATGTACCAGAGTGCCTTCAAGGCTTAACAAAAATAGAAGAGCACTTAATAACAGCTAGGCTACCTTTTATGATAATTGTTGCCCTTGGATTTAAACAACAAAGTGCTATTCGCGGTGCTTCGTTAATGTTCCGGTTTCCGTTTCCGTAAATAATATTATAACATCTCTTCTAAGAGAATTACATGAAGCGCAGGTTTTTCAGTTGCATCTTAAGCTCAGGATGGAGTATAGGCAGGATTACATGACTGTAACGATTAGACCTGCAAAAATTGTTCAATAAATGATATTTTTGAAAACCAAATTCGCAATCAAAATGACGATGAAAATATTGCTCAAAGTGAAATAGATTTTAATGAGTTTGAAATAGAACGACTTAATCCAGGAGGTCTACTGGATAACATACCAGCCGAAAATATACCACTTCAACGAGTCATAATGGCACCTGGTGAAAATCAGCGCCTACTGGACATGATTAACGATGAAGATTCCGAAGAATTATCATTTGCTACATCTTACTGCAGGGAAAAAGAAAATGCAAAAAAAAAATATAGCAAAATTATACGATCGGAATTACGAAGATACGATCGAAGAGCATGTAGGATCGATAAATTATTGTATAGCTACAAAAAATTCGAGCTATTAACAATAAAAAATGCAACATCTTTTGCTTTGAGGAAGCACATACGATCCAGAAACATTACTGTTGACAATGCTTTAAATAATAATTTTATGAACAACTTAATTCAACACGATGATGGATATCGTATTTTAAAAGGCGTACGGTCGTCACCTGCACACTGGGAAGCTGAGAAAAAAAAAGTTGTAGCTATGATCCGACAATTTGGTCTACCAACTTTCTTTATTACCCTTTCTGCGGCAGAAACCAAATGGACCGAATTATTAGTTATCTTAAAAAAAACGGTCGATAAAGTAGATATTACGGAAGAGGATGCTAGAGGTCTTTCATTTGGTGAAAAGGCTAGGCTAATAAGGAGCGATTCTATAACATGTGCCAGATATTTTGATTTCAGATTCAGGCAATTATTCAGACTTTTTAAAATGGAGTATGGCGTATTCGAAAATAACTACGTGGAAAAGCACTATTGGAGAGTAGACTTACGCCACTCCCAGAGAATTTTGAATTTAGACTTTTTGCCGTATAAAACCTTCAATTATATTAGGGTCTTATATGAGGAGACGATCTAAAAATCATATTAATTTTTAGGAGGTTGGCAACTCTTGCTCGGTTTACACGCCCTCTTTTTGCTATTATATTAAATTTTATCATTTTTTTATTAATTATTTAATATTTCATTGATAGTTTTATCATTTTTTTGGTGATTTTTTTGCGAAATAATAACTTGTAATTTTGTTACTGTGTAATCAATTTTAATAACAAATTTTCTCAATTTCTGCTGCGCAATTAATTTCGCTTTGTCTGCATTTCTGCATATACTTGTTATTGTTCTCTTTTTGCTATGGCCTGTTGTATTAAGGAGTGCAAAGTAAGAGGCCCCAGTGAGAAATTTATTTCTTGCTGGTTATGTGGTGAAAATGCACATATTAAATGTGCTGGGCTTACTGCATTTGTGAAAAATTCTGATCTGTTTGGTGATTCGTCTAAGGGTCTCCCAAATGTAGGGTACTGAGTGCACTTTTCAAGCAAATTAATATTTGCTTTGAAGAATTTGGTAATGATTTGAATAACATATGTAACAAGGTGTTGATTATTAATACTTTTAAATATTTTGATGTGTTCACTCTTTCACCTAAACGTAAAAAAGCGTTGCCTGTTCCATCAATATCATTGCCTGATTTGTCTGACTTGCCTTCGCCACAAGTTGTAGTTCCCATTACTACCGATAATATCAGGGTTCCTGATCAACCTATTGTTTCTGACGATAAACGTATTGGGCTTAATCACGGGTCTCTCAGCTGTTGAGGGTCGTGATATTTGTTCTTTTAAAATAAATATATCTCCGAAATGGTTTGATATATTTATAAATACAAAATTTTGGTCGGATGATCTATTAGTTAAAGAATTCGTCCTGCGTAAACGTGTTAGTCTGCCTAAGCCTGTTTTACGTACCACTGATCTGCAAGCTCCAAAAAACTGAGTGAAATTTCTATTATTTATAAAAATATTAGAGGTCTTAATACAAAGCTACAAAATTTGTATTTAAGCAGTGTTGATTGTGAATACAGTGTTATTGCTTTGACCGAAACTTGGCTTAAACCGTCTATCTATGACTCCGAGCTTTTCTGTTGTAACTATTTAGTTTATAGGTGTGATAGAGTCCTTAGAGCTGGTGGGGGGGTTTTAATTGCCGTCAGTTCGTTAATACCGTCTGAACTTGGGGGTATTTCTGTCCCTTCAAATATTGAATTTTTTTGCGTCCGTTTTAAATTTGAAAGTAGATTTCTTTATATTTCCTGTTCCTATAGTCCTCCACGTTCTGATTTGAACATATATTTATCTCACGTAGCTTTAATTCTTGAAATAAACTCTAAACTTGGTGATAATGATATATTTGCTGTTTTAGGGGATTTCACTTTGCCAATGGTAAATTGGGTTTACTGCTCGGGTGTAGATAGAATGCTCCCACAATCTACATCGTTTGATTATGATTGCTTTTTGGAATCGTTTTTTGATGTTGGTTTACATCAAATTAATTCCCATTCTAATTGTTTGGGTAGATTTCTTGATTTAATTTTTTGAAGTTATCATTCATCCATTTTTTATGAATATGAATAAATTCATCGTGTGCCACCATTAGTCTTACCTGAGGATAAATATCATCCAACTTTAAACCTCTGCTTTGAATTCTTTAATAATCATAGTGTTTTTTCTTCATCATCTAGAAAGTCATTAAATTTTCGTAAAACGGATTATCGTAAACTTAATGATATCTTAGGTCAGTATGAATGGAATTTTTTTAATAATGATATTGATAAATCTGTTTCTTCCTTCTACGATAAGTTAAGTGCTGCATTATATTTGTCTGTACCTGCTTTTAGTGGTGGTGGCCCGTCTAAATATCCTAGATGGTTCCCACCTGAACTTAAGCGCATTAAAAATGAGAAAAATAGGTTATTTAAAAAGTTTAAAAAGAGTGGCTCTACTATTGATTATGGCAATTATTCTTCTGTACGTTATAAGTATAATCGCTTAAATCATATTTGCTATGCTAATTATCTTGTGGATATGAAAACAAAAGTTAAGTCTGATCCAAAGTATTTTTACTTTGGTTAATAGTATAAGGAAAGTTAATAGTATTCCTTCCATTTTAAGTTTTGGTGATTTTACGTCTTCCGATCCTTTTATTATGCCTAATTTGTTTGCGGAGTTTTTTAAACAAAATTACTCTAATAACTTATCCTTTTGCTCTAGATTCTTTTGATATTTTTCCGTTTATTTCCGTATCTGAAACTGAAGTATTATCGTCCTTAAATTCAATAAAATTTTGATATTCACCTGGTCCCGATGGTGTTCCATCGTGCATTTTAAGAAATTGTTCTTTGTTACTTTCTGTACCTTTAACTAAACTGTTCAACATTTCACTCAAATGTGGTCAATTTCCAAGTTTTTGGAAGGAAATCATACCGTTGTTTAAAAATGGCAGTAGGCATCGTGTGGAAAATTATCGTGGAATAGCAAAGCTGAGTTCTATTCCTAAACTATTTGAAAAAATTGTGGCCGATCACTTAAAGAGGCCTATCTCTATGATTTTAAGTCCTTATCAACATGGTTTTATTACTGGTCGTTCTACGGTATCAAATCTTCTAGAATTCAGTTCCTATGTCTTCAACGGTTTTTCTGCGGGTCAGTAAACTCATGCTATCTTTACTGATTTTTCAAAGGCTTTTGATAAGGTAAATATTAATCTATTATTATATAAATTGAATAAAATTGGTTTTTCTACCTGTATGTTGGATTGGCTTTCTTCTTACCTTTGTGGTCGAACTCAAAGAGTTTTATTTAATCAGAACTTCTCACGAATAATAAGCGTTACGTCCGGTGTACCACAAGGTAGTCATCTTGTTATTTATTTTATATATGAACGATCTGCCTAAACTGATAGTGCATTCAAGGATTCTTATGTATGCTGACGATGTGAAGCTGTCATTTGGATCAGCGGAGTATTGCTCTTTGCTGCAGCAGGATTTGAATAACTTGAGTGAATGGTGTAATGCTAATTCCTTATTGTTAAATTTACAGAAATGCAAGCAAATGAGTTTCTGTAGAACATTTGGCATTTCTCATAATTATTTCATTAATGATCACAAACTTGATATCGTTTCATCATTCTCAGACCTTAGTATCGTACTCGACCCTAAGCTTCGTTTTGATTTGCACATCAATTTATGTGTAAGTAAATCTAGAGCTTTGTTAGGTTTTGTTAAGAGATGGGGATAGAGAATTTTGATGATCCCTACATATGCAAACAGCTTTATATCTCCCTTATTAGGCCTGTTCTTGAATATGGTTGTGTAGTATGGTCTCCATCTTATCGGGTTTATATTGACAAGATTGAATCTGCGCAAAAGCAGTTTCTTCTTTTTGGTCCTCGGGGTCTTAGATGGGATCCTTCACGTTATTTACCTCTTTACACTGATCGTCTGCAACTTATTAATCTACCTACATTGGAGAAGAGACGGCTTGTTCTCGGTATTACCTTTATTGTAAACCTTTTGAAAGGTCAGCATAATGTACCTAATTTGCTGTTTGATTTGGGTATTTATGTTCCTTATTACGAGAAATTATTTCCCTCTCGTTCTGTCCCAATGTAGGTCTAACTATGAACTATTTAATCCTTTGCGCCGTTTATGTAAAAATTATAATGATTACTATGCACTTTTCTGTAATTCTAATTCTTTTACTAGCATTAAAAACGCGTTATATTTTCGTTCATAATATTAAGTTGCCAAGTTTTTACTTTTTTCACGTATGGCATATTCAAATGTGATATTACTCACATTTGAATATGCTACTTCTTTATACATACATATATTAATGTAATAATTTATTTATACATTTATACTGTTAATTTGTTTGAATTAATATTAATGTACATAAATTTTACATGTATCTAATAATAATAATAATATTTAAATAAAAATTTGATAGCTTGTATGATTCAAGCTTTATGTATATCCCTATTTTATATTTGAATTGTATTAGATTACCCTTTATTATTTTACAATATAGTTTGAAATTTTTATTTTAAATTTTCACATATATTATTTTTTGCTGCTGCTGGTGGTCTGCTGTTGTTGTTGTGGCTGCGTTTTAAATTGTTATTATTGTTTTTATTTTTTTTTATTTTTATTTTTAACATTACTTTGAGTAAATTTTACTAGCTTCTTATTATTTTAATATTTAAGCATTCTTTTGGATTTGCATTTCTGTTTATATTTTTAAATTGTTGTAATCATGTTTTTTTTTACAAATTTTTATTTAAATCTATCATTAATTCTTAAGTTGCTGAATTTTATATTGTAGCACAAAATGAAATAAATAAAATAATATTAAAATAACTCAAATAAATAAATAAATAAAAATTTTCAAAAGAGTTCTTCTTTGAATCAATACACATTCTTGTACCAAATTTCAACAAAATATCACAAAAAATAATAAGACTGAGGTATCAGGGGCAGTCTAATCTGGTCCACTTTCAACAGAGTTCTCCTTTGAGCCAATACATATCATCGTAACAAATTTCATCGCATATCTCAACAAATAATAGGACCTCATATGGGGAGGGGTTCTAAATCAATCAGGTCCATTTTCAATAGGGTTCCATTTTGGGCCAATGTGCCATTGTGCTTTTACCAAATTTCATCAAAATATCTCAAAAAATGCGACCTGTAGCTTGTGCATAAATTTAGATGGACAGACACGATTCAGACGGACAGACGGACATGGTTAAATTGATTCAGATTTTGATTCTGAATCGATCGGTATGATTTGATGGGTGTGATATTTGCCGTTTGGGAATTACAAACATCCGCACAAACTTAATATACCCTTGTCCACAGGGTGGTGCAGGGTATAACACGATATTTACATTAATTATAATTCCATAATTAAACAAGGTCCAACAATTGTGTGTATATGTTGAGGAGGTTTGTGGTTCCCTCACCAAGTAGAAAAATTAAGTCGTCTAAACATTACAGGAATTGAAGATATAGTTGAAGAAGTATTTTACTTTTCATCTAAACTTCTTTCAGAAAATAACGAGTACAATTTCTGCAAAACGTGTAGTAGAACAATTAAAAATAAGAGGAAACCAAATATATGTCTAGCCAACGGATTAGACCATCCAGATGTACCAGAGTGCCTTCAAGGCTTAACAAAAATAGAAGAGCACTTAATAACAGCTAGGCTACCTTTTATGATAATTGTTGCCCTTGGATTTAAACAACAAAGTGCTATTCGCGGTGCTTCGTTAATGTTCCGGTTTCCGTTTCCGTAAATAATATTATAACATCTCTTCTAAGAGAATTACATGAAGCGCAGGTTTTTCAGTTGCATCTTAAGCTCAGGATGGAGTATAGGCAGGATTACATGACTGTAACGATTAGACCTGCAAAAATTGTTCAATAAATGATATTTTTGAAAAACAAATTCGCAATCAAAATGACGATGAAAATATTGCTCAAAGTGAAATAGATTTTAATGAGTTTGAAATAGAACGACTTAATCCAGGAGGTCTACTGGACAACATACCAGCCGAAAATATACCACTTCAACGAGTCATAATGGCACCTGGTGAAAATCAGCGCCTACTGGACATGATTAACGATGAAGATTCCGAAGAATTATCATTTGCTACAACTTACTGCAGGGAAAAAGAAAATGCAAAAAAAAAATATAGCAAAATTATACGATCGGAATTACGAAGATACGATCGAAGAGCATGTAGGATCGATAAATTATTGTATAGCTACAAAAAATTCGAGCTATTAACAATAAAAAATGCAACATCTTTTGCTTTGAGGAAGCACATACGATCCAGAAACATTACTGTTGACAATGCTTTAAATAATAATTTTATGAACAACTTAATTCAACACGATGATGGATATCGTATTTTAAAAGGCGTACGGTCGTCACCTGCACACTGGGAAGCTGAGAAAAAAAAAGTTGTAGCTATGATCCGACAATTTGGTCTACCAACTTTCTTTATTACCCTTTCTGCGGCAGAAACCAAATGGACCGAATTATTAGTTATCTTAAAAAAAACGGTCGATAAAGTAGATATTATGGAAGAGGATGCTAGAGGTCTTTCATTTGGTGAAAAGGCTAGGCTAATAAGGAGCGATTCTATAACATGTGCCAGATATTTTGATTTCAGATTCAGGCAATTATTCAGACTTTTTAAAATGGAGTATGGCGTATTCGAAAATAACTACGTGGAAAAGCACTATTGGAGAGTAGACTTACGCCACTCCCAGAGAATTTTGAATTTAGACTTTTTGCCGTATAAAACCTTCAATTATATTAGGGTCGTATATGAGGAGACGATCTAAAAATCATATTAATTTTTAGGAGGTTGGCAACTCTTGCTCGGTTTACACGCCCTCTTTTTGCTATTATATTAAATTTTATCATTTTTTTATTAATTATTTAATATTTCATTGATAGTTTTATCATTTTTTTGGTGATTTTTTTGCGAAATAATAACTTGTAATTTTGTTACTGTGTAATCAATTTTAATAACAAATTTTCTCAATTTCTGCTGCGCAATTAATTTCGCTTTGTCTGCATTTCTGCATATACTTGTTATTGTTCTCTTTTTGCTATGGCCTGTTGTATTAAGGAGTGCAAAGTAAGAGGCCCCAGTGAGAAATTTATTTCTTGCTGGTTATGTGGTGAAAATGCACATATTAAATGTGCTGGGCTTACTGCATTTGTGAAAAATTCTGATCTGTTTGGTGATTCGTCTAAGGGTCTCCCAAATGTAGGGTACTGAGTGCACTTTTCAAGCAAATTAATATTTGCTTTGAAGAATTTGGTAATGATTTGAATAACATATGTAACAAGGTGTTGATTATTAATACTTTTAAATATTTTGATGTGTTCACTCTTTCACCTAAACGTAAAAAAGCGTTGCCTGTTCCATCAATATCATTGCCTGATTTGTCTGACTTGCCTTCGCCACAAGTTGTAGTTCCCATTACTACCGATAATATCAGGGTTCCTGATCAACCTATTGTTTCTGACGATAAACGTATTGGGCTTAATCACGGGTCTCTCAGCTGTTGAGGGTCGTGATATTTGTTCTTTTAAAATAAATATATCTCCGAAATGGTTTGATATATTTATAAATACAAAATTTTGGTCGGATGATCTATTAGTTAAAGAATTCGTCCTGCGTAAACGTGTTAGTCTGCCTAAGCCTGTTTTACGTACCACTGATCTGCAAGCTCCAAAAAACTGAGTGAAATTTCTATTATTTATAAAAATATTAGAGGTCTTAATACAAAGCTACAAAATTTGTATTTAAGCAGTGTTGATTGTGAATACAGTGTTATTGCTTTGACCGAAACTTGGCTTAAACCGTCTATCTATGACTCCGAGCTTTTCTGTTGTAACTATTTAGTTTATAGGTGTGATAGAGTCCTTAGAGCTGGTGGGGGGGTTTTAATTGCCGTCAGTTCGTTAATACCGTCTGAACTTGGGGGTATTTCTGTCCCTTCAAATATTGAATTTTTTTGCGTCCGTTTTAAATTTGAAAGTAGATTTCTTTATATTTCCTGTTCCTATATTCCTCCACGTTCTGATTTGAACATATATTTATCTCACGTAGCTTTAATTCTTGAAATAAACTCTAAACTTGGTGATAATGATATATTTGCTGTTTTAGGGGATTTCACTTTGCCAATGGTAAATTGGGTTTACTGCTCGGGTGTAGATAGAATGCTCCCACAATCTACATCGTTTGATTATGATTGCTTTTTGGAATCGTTTTTTGATGTTGGTTTACATCAAATTAATTCCCATTCTAATTGTTTGGGTAGATTTCTTGATTTAATTTTTTGAAGTTATCATTCATCCATTTTTTATGAATATGAATAAATTCATCGTGTGCCACCATTAGTCTTACCTGAGGATAAATATCATCCAACTTTAAACCTCTGCTTTGAATTCTTTAATAATCATAGTGTTTTTTCTTCATCATCTAGAAAGTCATTAAATTTTCGTAAAACGGATTATCGTAAACTTAATGATATCTTAGGTCAGTATGAATGGAATTTTTTTAATAATGATATTGATAAATCTGTTTCTTCCTTCTACGATAAGTTAAGTGCTGCATTATATTTGTCTGTACCTGCTTTTAGTGGTGGTGGCCCGTCTAAATATCCTACATGGTTCTCACCTGAACTTAAGCGCATTAAAAATGAGAAAAATAGGTTATTTAAAAAGTTTAAAAAGAGTGGCTCTACTATTGATTATGGCAATTATTCTTCTGTACGTTATAAGTATAATCGCTTAAATCATATTTGCTATGCTAATTATCTTGTGGATATGAAAACAAAAGTTAAGTCTGATCCAAAGTATTTTTACCTTGGTTAATAGTATAAGGAAAGTTAATAGTATTCCTTCCATTTTAAGTTTTGGTGATTTTACGTCTTCCGATCCTTTTATTATGCCTAATTTGTTTGCGGAGTTTTTTAAACAAAATTACTCTAATAACTTATCCTTTTGCTCTAGATTCTTTTGATATTTTTCCGTTTATTTCCGTATCTGAAACTGAAGTATTATCGTCCTTATATTCAATAAAATTTTCATATTCACCTGGTCCCGATGGTGTTCCATCGTGCATTTTAAGAAATTGTTCTTTGTTACTTTCTGTACCTTTAACTAAACTGTTCAACATTTCACTCAAATGTGGTCAATTTCCAAGTTTTTGGAAGGAAATCATACCGTTGTTTAAAAATGGCAGTAGGCATCGTGTGGAAAATTATCGTGGAATAGCAAAGCTGAGTTCTATTCCTAAACTATTTGAAAAAATTGTGGCCGATCACTTAAAGAGGCCTATCTCTATGATTTTAAGTCCTTATCAACATGGTTTTATTACTGGTCGTTCTACGGTATCAAATCTTCTAGAATTCAGTTCCTATGTCTTCAACGGTTTTTCTGCGGGTCAGTAAACTCATGCTATCTTTACTGATTTTTCAAAGGCTTTTGATAAGGTAAATATTAATCTATTATTATATAAATTGAATAAAATTGGTTTTTCTACCTGTATGTTGGATTGGCTTTCTTCTTACCTTTGTGGTCGAACTCAAAGAGTTTTATTTAATCAGAACTTCTCACGAATAATAAGCGTTACATCCGGTGTATCACAAGGTAGTCATCTTGTTATTTATTTTATATATGAACGATCTGCCTAAACTGATAGTGCATTCAAGGATTCTTATGTATGCTGACGATGTGAAGCTGTCATTTGGATCAGCGGAGTATTGCTCTTTGCTGCAGCAGGATTTGAATAACTTGAGTGAATGGTGTAATGCTAATTCCTTATTGTTAAATTTACAGAAATGCAAGCAAATGAGTTTCTGTAGAACATTTGGCATTTCTCATAATTATTTCATTAATGATCACAAACTTGATATCGTTTCATCATTCTCAGACCTTAGTATCGTACTCGACCCTAAGCTTCGTTTTGATTTGCACATCAATTTATGTGTAAGTAAATCTAGAGCTTTGTTAGGTTTTGTTAAGAGATGGGGATAGAGAATTTTGATGATCCCTACATATGCAAACAGCTTTATATCTCCCTTATTAGGCCTGTTCTTGAATATGGTTGTGTAGTATGGTCTCCATCTTATCGGGTTTATATTGACAAGATTGAATCTGTTTCTTCTTTTTGGTCTTCGGAGTCTTAGATGGGATCCTTCACGTTATTTACCTCCTTACACTGATCGTCTGCAACTTATTAATCTACCTACATTGGAGAAGAGACGGCTTGTTCTCGGTATTACCTTTATTGTAAACCTTTTGAAAGGTCAGCATAATGTACCTAATTTGCTGTTTGATTTGGGTATTTATGTTCCTTATTACGAGAAATTATTTCCCTCTCGTTCTGTCCCAATGTAGGTCTAACTATGAACTATTTAATCCTTTGCGCCGTTTATGTAAAAATTATAATGATTAGTATGCACTTTTCTGTAATTCTAATTCTTTAACTAGCATTAAAAACGCGTTATATTTTCGTTCATAATATTAAGTTGCCAAGTTTTTACTTTTTTCACGTATGGCATATTCAAATGTGATATTACTCACATTTGAATATGCTACTTCTTTATACATACATATATTAATGTAATAATTTATTTATACATTTATACTGTTAATTTGTTAGAATTAATATTAATATACATAAATTTTACATGTATCTAATAATAATAATAATATTTAAATAAAAATTTGCATTATTACAATTGTTATAATTATAATTATTTGATGGCTTGTATGATTCAAGCTTTATGTATATCTCTATTTTATATTTGAATTGTATTAGATTACCCTTTATTATTTTACAATATAGTTTGAAATTTTTATTTTAAATTTTCACATATATTATTTTTTGCTGCTGCTGTTGCTCTGCTGTTGTTGTTGTTGTTGTGGCTGCGTTTTAAATTGTTATTATTGTTTTTATTTTTTTTTTTATTTTTTTTTTTAACATTACTTTGAGTAAATTTTACTAGCTTCTTATTATTTTAATATTTAAGCATTCTTTTGGATTTGCATTTCTGTTTATATTTTTATATTGTTGTAATCATTTTTTTTTTTACAAATGTTTTTTTAAATCTATCATTAGTTCTTAAGTTGCTGAATTTTATATTGTAGCACAAAATGAAATAAATATAATAATAATAAAATAACTATAATAAATAAATAAATAAAAATTTTCAAAAGAGTTCTTCTTTGAATCAATACACATTCTTGTACCAAATTTCAACAAAATATCACAAAAAATAATAAGACTGAGGTATCAGGGGCAGTCTAATCTGGTCCACTTTCAACAGAGTTCTCCTTTGAGCCAATACATATCATCGTAACAAATTTCATCGCAATATCTCAACAAATAATAGGACCTCATATGGGGAGGGGTTCTAAATCAATCAGGTCCATTTTCAATAGGGTTCCATTTTGGGCCAATGTGCCATTGTGCTTGTACCAAATTTCATCAAAATATCTCAAAAAATTCGACCTGTAGCTTGTGCATAAATTTAGATGGATAGACACGATTCAGACGGACAGACGGACATGGTTAAATTGATTCAGATTTTGATTCTGAATCGATCGGTATGATTTGATGGGTATGATATTTGCCGTTTGGGAATTACAAACATCCGCACAAACTTAATATACCCTTGTCCACAGGGTGGTGCAGGGTATAACACGATATTTACATTAATTATAATTCCATAATTAAACAAGGTCCAACAATTGTGTGTATATGTTGAGGAGGTTTGTGGTTCCCTCACCAAGTAGAAAAATTAAGTCGTCTAAACATTACAGGAATTGAAGATATAGTTGAAGAAGTATTTTACTTTTCATCTAAATTTCTTTCAGAAAATAACGAGTAAAATTTCTGCAAAACGTATAGTAGAACAATTAAAAATAAGAGGAAACCAAATATATGTCTAGCCAACGGATTAGACCATCCGGATGTACCAGAGTGCCTTCAAGGCTTAACAAAAATAGAGGAGCATTTAATAACAGCTAGGCTACCTTTTATGATAATTGTTGCCCTTGGATTTAAACAACAAAGTGCTATTCGCGGTGCTGTCGTTAATGTTCCGGTTTCCGTTTCCGTAAATAATATTATAACATCTCTTCTAAGAGAATTACATGAAGCGCAGGTTTTTCAGTTGCATCTTAAGCTCAGGATGGAGTATAGGCACGATTACATGACTGTAACGATTAGACCTGCAAAAATTGTTCAATAAATGATATTTTTGAAAAACAAATTCGCAATCAAAATGATGATGAAAATATTGCTCAAAGTGAAATAGATTTTAATGAGTTTGAAATAGAACGACTTAATCCAGGAGGTCTACTGGACAACATACCAGCCGAATATATACCACTTCAACGAGTCATAATGCCTACTGGACATGATTAACGATGAAGATTCCGAAGAATTATCATTTGCTACAACTTACTGCAGGGAAAAAGAAAATGCAAAAAAAAAAATATAGCAAAATTATACGATCGGAATTACGAAGATACGATCGAAGAGCATGTAGGATCGATAAATTATTGTATAGCTACAAAAAATTCGAGTTATTAACAATAAAAAATGCAACATCTTTTGCTTTGCGGAAACACATACGATCCAGAAACATTACTGTTGACAATGCTTTAAATAATAATTTTATGAACAACTTAATTCAACACGATGATGGATATCGTATTTTAAAAGGCGTACGGTCGTCACCTGCACACTGGGAAGCTGAGAAAAAAAAAGTTGTAGCTATGATCCGACAATTTGGTCTACCAACTTTCTTTATTACCCTTTCTGCGGCAGAAACCAAATGGACCGAATTATTAGTTATCTTAAAAAAAAGGTCGATAAAGTAGATATTACGGAAGAGGATGCTAGAGGTCTTTCATTTGGTGAAAAGGTTAGGCTAATAAGGAGCGATTCTATAACATGTGCCAGATATTTTGATTTCAGATTCAGGCAATTATTCAGACTTTTTAAAATGGAGTATGGCGTATTCGAAAATAACTACGTGGAAAAGCACTATTGGAGAGTAGACTTACGCCACTCCCAGAGAATTTTGAATTTAGACTTTTTGCCGTATAAAACCTTCAATTATATTAGGGTCTTATATGAGGAGACGATCTAAAAATCATATTAATTTTCAGGAGGTTGGCAACTCTTGCTCGGCTTAGACGCCCTCTTTTTGCTATTATATTAAATTTTATCATTTTTTTATTAATTATTTAATATTTCATTGATAGTTTTATCATTTTTTTGGTGATTTTTTTGCGAAATAATAACTTGTAATTTTATTACTGTGTAATCAATTTTAATAACAAATTTTCTCAATTTCTGCTGCGCAATTAATTTCGCTTTGTCTGCATTTTTATTTTTTTTTTATTTATTTATTTATTTATCGAAACTTAGCTAAATATACAGCCAATTCATTAAAAAAAAAAAAAAAAAAAAAACGAATAGAATAATTTTTTATTTTATATATACTTAAAACTAAAGTCAGCAAAACAGCAAACCGCCGAAACAACAACAACAACAACAACATCCGCAGCTGCAACAGATTAGAATCTAATTAATAATAAACTATAATACTTAAGAACTAGCATGTTTAAGAACTAGAAAGTAACCAACAATAATACAAATCATGTAAATAATAAAATGAAATGTAAAAAAAAAAAAAAAAAAAAAAAAAAAAAAAAAAAAAAAAAAGGGAGAAAGCAATCCGGCATCTTATTAATTTAATATTAAACTTTTAATACTCTCGATGGATCTGTGTGATCCATCGTATAAATAATAGTACTCATTAAAACAACTGGATATAACCCTCAATGGGTGAAACATCTCGTAATTGGTGCGACACTGTGACAGTTTAATTAAAACAAAATGCCTACTACATCTTTTGGGCACATTAATATATACTTCGTTCAACAAAGCAGGACAGTTAACTTCACCGTTCAAAAGTTTAATGAAAAAAGAGACACCTAACCAAATACGTCTATTTGACAGCGAAGTCATATTAATAAGTTTTAAGCGACTTTCATAGGGTGGTAAAGGTATTTGGGGGTCCCAACCTAAACCGCGTAAAGCAAATCGTAAAAAGGACTTCTGCACGGATTCAATACTATCCTTATATAAATTATAGTTAGGCGACCACACGACAACTGCATATTCAAGAACCGGACGTACTAATGCAACATAAAGAGATTTGGTCACGTATGGATCCAAAAATTCTTTAGACCAACGCTTTACAAATCCTAAAAGACATTTAGACTTATTAACGACGGAGCGGATTTGGAGATTAAAGTTAAGTTTCGGATCCAGGATAACACCAAGATCTTTAAAAAATGAAACATGTTCCAACCTATGATTCCCAATAAAGTAATCCACATTTATTGGAGCATACCTTGAAAATGTAATTTTTTTACACTTGTCTAAGTTTAATATCATACCATTAAACTTAGACCACTTAACCAATTCCACCAGATCTGACTGTAACAACGCACTACCACCAAGGGAATGATATGAGTGAAAAATTTTAACATCATCGGCAAACATTAAAATATTAGAATGCCTAATGCATGACGGAAGATCGTTAATAAATAGGATAAACAACAAAGGCCCCAGATGGCTGCCTTGCGGTACACCAGATGACACATTAATAATAGAAGATACGTAACCCTGATAAAGAACATGTTGGGTTCGCCCAGACATATAAGACCTAACCCATTGCACCAGATTAAGCGGGAGACCTATACGATTCAACTTATATAATAGAAGGGAATGCGAAACTTTGTCAAAAGCTTTAGAAAAATCAGTGTATAACACATCAGTTTGAGTTTTCTCAGAAAATGAACGAAATATACAACATGCTAGTTCAAGAAGGTTAGTTGTTGTAGATTTACCTTTAATGAAACCATGCTGAGCGGGCGATAAGATTGAAAAGATGTATGGTTGAAGTCTATTCACTAATAGGCGTTCAAATAGTTTAGGGATAACGCTAAGTTTAGATATACCCCTATAATTACTGATCAAATTTCGCGAACCTGTTTTAAAAAGTGGTATTATGTATGACTCCTTCCAAATATTAGGAAAGTACCCATTGTTGAGACAATTGTTAAAAATGGCTGTTAATGGTGCACTTAAAATATCGGCACAATAGATGATAATACATGACGGTATACCATCGGGTCCAGGGTAATAAGATCTTTTTATGGACCTCAGAGCGTTAAGTACTTCTGATTCCGAAAAACGTACTTGGGGAAAGATATTGAACGATTCAATATAATAAGGATAAGCATCCGAAGCGATAATTTTATCACTATAACAGTTTGCAAAAAAATCTGCAAAGAAATTGCATATTTCAAAGGGGTTGGAAGATTCAATATTATTGTAGTACATATATGATGGAAATTCTTTAACCCTTCTTTTGGAGTTAACAAAATCATAAAACTTTCTCATAAAACCATAAAATCATAAATTCTGCATATACTTGTTATTGTTCTCTTTTTGCTATGGCCTGTTGTATTAAGGAGTGCAAAGTAAGAGGCCGCAGTGAGAAATTTATTTCTTGCTGGTTATGTGGTGAAAATGCACATATTAAATGTGCTGGGCTTACTGCATTTGTGAAAAATTCTGATCTGTTTGGTGATTCGTCTAAGGGTCTCCCAAATGTAAGGTACTGAGTGCACTTTTCAAGCAAATTAATATTTGCTTTGAAGAATTTGGTAATGATTTGAATAACATATGTAACAAGGTGTCGATTATTAATACTTTTAAATATTTTGATGTGTTCACTCTTTCACCTAAACGTAAAAAAGCGTTGCCTGTTCCATCAATATCATTGCCTGATTTGTCTGACTTGCCTTCGCCACAAGTTGTAGTTCCCATTACTACCGATAATATCAGGGTTCCTGATCAACCTATTGTTTCTGACGATAAACGTATTGGGCTTAATCACGGGTCTCTTAGCTGTTGAGGGTCGTGATATTTGTTCTTTTAAAATAAATATATCTCCGAAATGGTTTGATATATTTATAAATACAAAATTTTGGTCGGATGATCTATTAGTTAAAGAATTCGTCCTGCGTAAACGTGTTAGTCTGCCTAAGCCTGTTTTACGTACCACTGATCTGCAAGCTCCAAAAAACTGAGTGAAATTTCTATTATTTATAAAAATATTAGAGGTCTTAATACAAAGCTACAAAATTTGTATTTAAGCAGTGTTGATTGTGAATACAGTGTTATTGCTTTGACCGAAACTTGGCTCAAACCGTCTATCAAAACTCCGAGCTTTTCTGTTGTAACTATTTAGTTTATAGGTGTGATAGAGTCCTTAGAGCTGGCGGGGGGGGTTTTAATTGCCGTCAGTTCGTTAATACCGTCTGAACTTGGGGGTATTTCTGTCCCTTCAAATATTGAATTTTTTTGCGTCCGTTTTAAATTTGAAAGTAGATTTTTTTATATTTCCTGTTCCTATATTCCTCCACGTTCTGATTTGAACATATATTTATCTCACGTAGCTTTAATTCTTGAAATAAACTCTAAACTTGGTGATAATGATATATTTGCTGTTTTAGGGGATTTCAATTTGCCAATGGTAAATTGGGTTTACTGCTCGGGTGTAGATAGAATGCTCCCACAATTTACATCGTTTGATTATGATTGCTTTTTGGAATCGTTTTTTGATGTTGGTTTACATCAAATTAATTCCCATTCTAATTGTTTGGGTAGATTTCTTGATTTAATTTTTTGAAGTTATCATTCATCCATTTTTTATGAATATGAATAAATTCATCGTGTGCCACCATTAGTCTTACCTGAGGATAAATATCATCCAACTTTAAACCTCTGCTTTGAATTCTTTAATAATCATAGTGTTTTTTCTTCATCATCTAGAAAGTCATTAAATTTTCGTAAAACGGATTATCGTAAACTTATTGATATCTTAGGTCAGTATGAATGGAATTTTTTTAATAATGATATTGATAAATCTGTTTCTTCCTTCTACGATAAGTTAAGTGCTGCATTATATTTGTCTGTACCTGCTTTTAGTGGTGGTGGCCCGTCTAAATATCCTACATGGTTCTCACCTGAACTTAAGCGCATTAAAAATGAGAAAAATAGGTTATTTAAAAAGTTTAAAAAGAGTGGCTCTACTATTGATTATGGCAATTATTCTTCTGTACGTTATAAGTATAATCGCTTAAATCATATTTGCTATGCTAATTATCTTGTGGATATGAAAACAAAAGTTAAGTCTGATCCAAAGTATTTTTACCTTGGTTAATAGTATAAGGAAAGTTAATAGTAATCCTTCCATTTTAAGTTTTGGTGATTTTACGTCTTCCGATCCTTTTATTATGCCTAATTTGTTTGCGGAGTTTTTTAAACAAAATTACTCTAATAACTTATCCTTTTGCTCTAGATTCTTTTGATATTTTTCCGTTTATTTCCGTATCTGAAACTGAAGTATTATCGTCCTTAAATTCAATAAAATTTTCATATTCACCTGGTCCCGATGGTGTTCCATCGTGCATTTTAAGAAATTGTTCTTTGTTACTTTCTGTACCTTTAACTAAACTGTTCAACATTTCACTCAAATGTGGTCAATTTCCAAGTTTTTGGAAGGAAATCATACCGTTGTTTAAAAATGGCAGTAGGCATCGTGTGGAAAATTATCGTGGAATAGCAAAGCTGAGTTCTATTCCTAAACTATTTGAAAAAATTGTGGCCGATCACTTAAAGAGGCCTATCTCTATGATTTTAAGTCCTTATCAACATGGTTTTATTACTGGTCGTTCTACGGTATCAAATCTTCTAGAATTCAGTTCCTATGTCTTCAACGGTTTTTCTGCGGGTCAGTAAACTCATGCTATCTTTACTGATTTTTCAAAGGCTTTTGATAAGGTAAATATTAATCTATTATTATATAAATTGAATAAAATTGGTTTTTCTACCTGTATGTTGGATTGGCTTTCTTCTTACCTTTGTGGTCGAACTCAAAGAGTTTTATTTAATCAGAACTTCTCACGAATAATAAGCGTTACATCCGGTGTATCACAAGGTAGTCATCTTGTTATTTATTTTATATATGAACGATCTGCCTAAACTGATAGTGCATTCAAGGATTCTTATGTATGCTGACGATGTGAAGCTGTCATTTGGATCAGCGGAGTATTGCTCTTTGCTGCAGCAGGATTTGAATAACTTGAGTGAATGGTGTAATGCTAATTCCTTATTGTTAAATTTACAGAAATGCAAGCAAATGAGTTTCTGTAGAACATTTGGCATTTCTCATAATTATTTCATTAATGATCACAAACTTGATATCGTTTCATCATTCTCAGACCTTAGTATCGTACTCGACCCTAAGCTTCGTTTTGATTTGCACATCAATTTATGTGTAAGTAAATCTAGAGCTTTGTTAGGTTTTGTTAAGAGAGGGGATAGAGAATTTTGATGATCCCTACATATGCAAACAGCTTTATATCTCCCTTATTAGGCCTGTTCTTGAATATGGTTGTGTAGTATGGTCTCCATCTTATCGGGTTTATATTGACAAGATTGAATCTGCGCAAAAGCAGTTTCTTTTTTTTGGTCCTCGGGGTCTTAGATGGGATCCTTCACGTTATTTACCTCTATACACTGATCGTCTGCAACTTATTAATCTACCTACATTGGAGAAGAGACGGCTTGTTCTCGGTATTACCTTTATTGTAAACCTTTTGAAAGGTCAGCATAATGTACCTAATTTGCTGTTTGATTTGGGTATTTATGTTCCTTATTACGAGAAATTATTTCCCTCTCGTTCTGTCCCAATGTAGGTCTAACTATGAACTATTTAATCCTTTGCGCCGTTTATGTAAAAATTATAATGATTAGTATGCACTTTTCTGTAATTCTAATTCTTTAACTAGCATTAAAAACGCGTTATATTTTCGTTCATAATATTAAGTTGCCAAGTTTTTACTTTTTTCACGTATGGCATATGCACATGTGATATTACTCACATTTGAATATGCTACTTCTTTATACATACATATATTAATGTAATAATTTATTTATACATTTATACTGTTAATTTGTTTGAATTAATATTAATGTACATAAATTTTACATGTATCTAATAATAATAATAATATTTAAATAAAAATTTGCATTATTACAATTGTTATAATTATAATTATTTGATGGCTTGTATGATTCAAGCTTTATGCATATCTCTATTTTATATTTGAATTGTATTAGATTACCCTTTATTATTTTACAATATAGTTTAAAATTTTTATTTTAAATTTTCACATATATTATTTTTTGCTGCTGCTGTTGCTCTGCTGTTGTTGTTGTTGTTGTGGCTGCGTTTTAAATTGTTATTATTGTTTTTATTTTTTTTTATTTTTATTTTTAACATTACTTTGAGTAAATTTTACTAGCTTCTTATTATTTTAATATTTAAGCATTCTTTTGGATTTGCATTTCTGTTTATATTTTTAAATTGTTGTAATCATGTTTTTTTTTACAAATTTTTATTTAAATCTATCATTAGTTCTTAAGTTGCTGAATTTTATATTGTAGCACAAAATGAAATAAATATAATAATAATAAAATAACTATAATAAATAAATAAATAAAAATTTTCAAAAGAGTTCTTCTTTGAATCAATACACATTCTTGTACCAAATTTCAACAAAATATCACAAAAAATAATAAGACTGAGGTATCAGGGGCAGTCTAATCTGGTCCACTTTCAATAGAGTTCTCCTTTGAGCCAATACATATCATCGTAACAAATTTCATCACAATATCTCAAAGAATGCGACCTGTAGCAAAAATAATAAGACCTCATGTAGGGGCGCGTTCTAAAAATGGTTCAATCCGGTCCATTTTCAATGGAGTTCTCCTTTGAGCCAATACATGTGCTTGTACCAAATTTCATCAAAATATCTCAAAGAATGCGACCTGTAGCAAAAATAATAAGACCTCATGTAGGGGCGGGTTCTAAAAATGGTCCAATCTGGTCCACTTTCAATGGAGTTCTCCTTTGAGCTAATACATACCATCGTAACAAATTTCATCGTAATACCTCAAAGAATGGTCTAATCTGGTCCACTTTCAATGGAGTTCTCCTTTGAGCCAATACATACCATCGTAACAAATTTCATCACAATATCTCAAAGAATGCGACCTGTAGCAAAAATAATAAGACCTCATGTAGGGGCGGGTTCTAAAAATGGTTCAATCCGGTCCATTTTCAATGGAGTTCTCCTTTGAGCCAATACATGTGCTTGTACCAAATTTCATCACAATATCTCAAAGAATGCGACCTGTAGCAAAAATAATAAGACCTCATGTAGGGGCGGGTTCTAAAAATGGTCCAATCTGGTCCACTTTCAATGGAGTTCTCCTTTGAGCTAATACATACCATCGTAACAAATTTCATCGTAATACCTCAAAGAATGGTCTAATCTGGTCCACTTTCAATGGAGTTCTCCTTTGAGCCAATACATACCATCGTAACAAATTTCATCACAATATCTCAAAGAATGCGACCTGTAGCAAAAATAATAAGACCTCATGTAGGGGCGGGTTCTAAAAATGGTTCAATCCGGTCCATTTTCAATGGAGTTCTCCTTTGAGCCAATACATGTGCTTGTACCAAATTTCATCAAAATATCTCAAAGAATGCGACCTGTAGCAAAAATAATAAGACCTCATGTAGGGGCGGGTTCTAAAAATGGTCCAATCTGGTCCACTTTCAATGGAGTTCTCCTTTGAGCTAATACATACCATCGTAACAAATTTCATCGTAATACCTCAAAGAATGGTCTAATCTGGTCCACTTTCAATGTAGTTCTCCTTTGAGCCAATACATACCATCGTAACAAATTTAATCACAATATCTCAAAGAATGCGACCTGTAGCAAAAATAATAAGACCTCATGTAGGGGCGGGTTCTAAAAATGGTTCAATCCGGTCCATTTTCAATGGAGTTCTCCTTTGAGGCAATACATGTGCTTGTACCAAATTTCATCAAAATATCTCAAAGAATGCGACCTGTAGCAAAAATAATAAGACCTCATGTAGGGGCGGGTTCTAAAAATGGTCCAATCTGGTCCACTTTCAATGGAGTTCTCCTTTGAGCTAATACATACCATCGTAACAAATTTCATCGTAATACCTCAAAGAATGGTCTAATCTGGTCCACTTTCAATGGAGTTCTCCTTTGAGCCAATACATACCATCGTAACAAATTTCATCACAATATCTCAAAGAATGCGACCTGTAGCAAAAATAATAAGACCTCATGTAGGGGCGGGTTCTAAAAATGGCTCAATCCGGTCCATTTTCAATGGAGTTCTCCTTTGAGCCAATACATGTGCTTGTACCAAATTTCATCAAAATATCTCAAAGAATGCGACCTGTAGCAAAAATAATAAGACCTCATGTAGGGGCGGGTTCTAAAAATGGTCCAATCTGGTCCACTTTCAATGGAGTTCTCCTTTGAGCTAATACATACCATCGTAACAAATTTCATCGTAATACCTCAAAGAATGGTCTAATCTGGTCCACTTTCAATGGAGTTCTCCTTTGAGCCAATACATACCATCGTAACAAATTTCATCACAATATCTCAAAGAATGCGACCTGTAGCAAAAATAATAAGACCTCATGTAGGGGCGGGTTCTAAAAATGGTCCAATCTGGTCCACTTTCAATGGAGTTCTCCTTTGAGCTAATACATACCATCGTAACAAATTTCATCGTAATACCTCAAAGAATGGTCTAATCTGGTCCACTTTCAATGGAGTTCTCCTTTGAGCCAATACATACCATCGTAACAAATTTCATCACAATATCTCAAAGAATGCGACCTGTAGCAAAAATAATAAGACCTCATGTAGGGGCGGGTTCTAAAAATGGTCCAATCTGGTCCACTTTCAATGGAGTTCTCCTTTGAGCCAATACATACCATCGTAACAAATTTCATCGTAATACCTCAAAGAATGGTCTAATCTGGTCCACTTTCAATGGAGTTCTCCTATGAGCCAATACATATCATCGTAACAAATTTCATCACAATATCTCAAAGAATGCGACCTGTAGCAAAAATAATAAGATCTCATGTAGGGGCGGGTTCTAAAAATGGTTCAATCCGGTCCATTTTCAATGGAGTTCTCCTTTGAGCTAATACATGTGCTTGTACCAAATTTCATCAAAATATCTCAAAGAATGCGACCTGTAGCAAAAATAATAAGACCTCATGTAGGGGCGGGTTCTAAAAATGGTTCAATCCGGTCCATTTTCAATGGAGTTCTCCTTTGGGCCAATACATGTGCTTGTACCAAATTTCATCAAAATATCTCAAAGAATGCGACCTGTAGCAAAAATAATAAGACCTCATGTAGGGGCGGGTTCTAAAAATGGTCCAATCTGGTCCACTTTCAATGGAGTTCTCCTTTGAGCTAATACATACCATCGTAACAAATTTCATCGTAATACCTCAAAGAATGGTCTAATCTGGTCCACTTTCAATGGAGTTCTCCTTTGAGCCAATACATACCATCGTAACAAATTTAATCACAATATCTCAAAGAATGCGACCTGTAGCAAAAATAATAAGACCTCATGTAGGGGCGGGTTCTAAAAATGGTTCAATCCGGTCCATTTTCAATGGAGTTCTCCTTTGGGCCAATACATGTGCTTGTACCAAATTTCATCAAAATATCTCAAAGAATGCGACCTGTAGCAAAAATAATAAGACCTCATGTAGGGGCGGGTTCTAAAAATGGTCCAATCTGGTCCACTTTCAATGGAGTTCTCCTTTGAGCCAATACATACCATCGTAACAAATTTCATCGTAATACCTCAAAGAATGGTCTAATCTGGTCCACTTTCAATGGAGTTCTCCTTTGAGCCAATACATACCATCGTAACAAATTTCATTACAATATCTCAAAGAATGCGACCTGTAGCAAAAATAATAAGACCTCATGTAGGGGCGGGTTCTAAAAATGGTCCAATCTGGTCCACTTTCAATGGAGTTCTCCTTTGAGCTAATACATACCATCGTAACAAATTTCATCGTAATACCTCAAAGAATGGTCTAATCTGGTCCACTTTCAATGGAGTTCTCCTTTGAGCCAATACATACCATCGTAACAAATTTCATCACAATATCTCAAAGAATGCGACCTGTAGCAAAAATAATAAGATCTCATGTAGGGGCGGGTTCTAAAAATGGTTCAATCCGGTCCATTTTCAATGGAGTTCTCCTTTGAGCTAATACATGTGCTTGTACCAAATTTCATCAAAATATCTCAAAGAATGCGACCTGTAGCAAAAATAATAAGACCTCATGTAGGGGCGGGTTCTAAAAATGGTTCAATCCGGTCCATTTTCAATGGAGTTCTCCTTTGGGCCAATACATGTGCTTGTACCAAATTTCATCAAAATATCTCAAAGAATGCGACCTGTAGCAAAAATAATAAGACCTCATGTAGGGGCGGGTTCTAAAAATGGTCCAATCTGGTCCACTTTCAATGGAGTTCTCCTTTGAGCTAATACATACCATCGTAACAAATTTCATCGTAATACCTCAAAGAATGGTCTAATCTGGTCCACTTTCAATGGAGTTCTCCTTTGAGCCAATACATACCATCGTAACAAATTTAATCACAATATCTCAAAGAATGCGACCTGTAGCAAAAATAATAAGACCTCATGTAGGGGCGGGTTCTAAAAATGGTTCAATCCGGTCCATTTTCAATGGAGTTCTCCTTTGGGCCAATACATGTGCTTGTACCAAATTTCATCAAAATATCTCAAAGAATGCGACCTGTAGCAAAAATAATAAGACCTCATGTAGGGGCGGGATCTAAAAATGGTCCAATCTGGTCCACTTTCAATGGAGTTCTCCTTTGAGTTAATACATACCATCGTAACAAATTTCATCGTAATACCTCAAAGAATGGTCTAATCTGGTCCACTTTCAATGGAGTTTTCCTTTGAGCCAATACATACCATCGTAACAAATTTCATCACAATATCTCAAAGAATGCGACCTGTAGCAAAAATAATAAGACCTCATGTAGGGGCGGGTTCTAAAAATGGTTCAATCCGGTCCATTTTCAATGGAGTTCTCCTTTGAGCCAATACATGTGCTTGTACCAAATTTCATCAAAATATCTCAAAGAATGCGACCTGTAGCAAAAATAATAAGACCTCATGTAGGGGCGGGTTCTAAAAATGGTATAATCTGGTCCACTTTTAATGGAGTTCTCCTTTGAGCCAATACATACCATCGTAACAAATTTCATCGTAATACCTCAAAGAATGGTCTAATCTGGTCCACTTTCAATGGAGTTCTCCTTTGAGCCAATACATACCATCGTAACAAATTTTATCACAATATCTCAAAGAATGCGACCTGTAGCAAAAATAATAAGACCTCATGTAGGAGCGGGTTCTAAAAATGGTTTAATCCGGTCCATTTTCAATGGAGTTCTCCTTTGAGCCAATACATGTGCTTGTACCAAATTTCATCAAAATATCTCAAAGAATGCGACCTGTAGCAAAAATAATAAGACCTCATGTAGGGGCGGGTTCTAAAAATGGTCCAATCTGGTCCACTTTCAATGGAGTTCTCCTTTGAGCTAATACATACCATCGTAACAAATTTCATCGTAATACCTCAAAGAATGGTCTAATCTGGTCCACTTTCAATGGAGTTTTCCTTTGAGCCAATACATACCATCGTAACAAATTTCATCACAATATCTCAAAGAATGCGACCTGTAGCAAAAATAATAAGACCTCATGTAGGGGCGGGTTCTAAAAATGGTTCAATCCGGTCCATTTTCAATGGAGTTCTCCTTTGAGCCAATACATGTGCTTGTACCAAATTTCATCAAAATATCTCAAAGAATGCGACCTGTAGCAAAAATAATAAGACCTCATGTAGGGGCGGGTTCTAAAAATGGTCCAATCTGGTCCACTTTCAATGGAGTTCTCCTTTGAGCCAATACATACCATCGTAACAAATTTCATCAAAATATCTCAATAATAATGCGACCTTATATAGGGAGGGGTTCTAAAAATGGTTTAATCCGGTCCATTTTCAATAGGGTTACCTTTTGGGCCAATACATGTGCTTGTACCAAATTTCATCAAAATATCTCAAAGAATGCGACCTGTAGCAAAAATAATAAAACTTCATGTGGGGGCGGGTTCTAAAAATGGTCCAATCTGGTCCACTTTCAATGGAGTTCTCCTTTGAGCCAATACATACCATCGTAACAAATTTCATCAAAATATCTCAAAAATAATGCGACCTCATATAGGGAGGGCTTTTAAAAACGGTTCAATCCGGTCCATTTTCAATGGAGTTCTCCTTTGGGCCAATACATGTGCGTGTACCAAATTTCATCAAAATATCTCAAAGAATGCGACCTGTAGCAAAAATAATAAAACCTCATGTGGGGGCAGGTTCTAAAAATATTCAATCCGGTCCATTGTCAATGGAGTTCTCCTTTGAGCCAATACCATCGTTACAAATTTCATTGAAATATCTTAAAAAATAATAGGACCTCATATGGGAAGGGGTTCTAAAAATGGTTCAATCCGGTCCATTTTCAATAGGGTTCCCCTTTGGGCCAATACATGTGCTTGTACCAAATTTCATCAAAATATCTCAAAGAATGCGACCTGTAGCAAAAATAATAAGACCTCATGTAGGGGCGGGTTCTAAAAATGGTCCAATCTGGTCCATTTTCAATGGAGTTCTGCTTTGAGCTAATACATACCATCGTAACAAATTTCATCAAAATACCTCAAAGAATGCGACCTGTAGCAAAAATAATAAGACCTCATGTGGGGGCGGGTTCTAAAAATAGTCCAATCTGGTCCACTTTCAATGGAGTTCTCCTTTGAGCTAATACATACCATCGTAACAAATTTCATCGAAATATCTCAATAATAATGCGACCTCATATGGGGAGGGGTTCTAAAAATGGTTCAATCCGGTCCATTTTTAATAGGGTTCCCCTTTGGGCCAATACATGTTCTTGTACCAAATTTCATCAAAATATCTCAATAATATAGCGACCTCATATAGGGAGGGGTTCTAAAAATAGTTCAATCCGGTCCATTTTTAATAGGGTTCCCCTTTGGGCCAATACATGTGCTTGTACCAAATTTCATCAAAATATCTCAAAGAATGCGACCTGTAGCAAAAATAATAAGACCTCATGTGGGGGCAGGTTCTAAAAATGGTTCAATCCGGTCCATTTTTAATAGGGTTCTCCTTTGGGCCAATACATGTGCTTGTACCAAATTTCATCAAAATATATCAAAGAATGCGACCTGTAGCATAAATAATAAAACCTAATGTGGGGGCAGGTTCTAAAAATGGTCCAATGTGGTCCACTTTCAATGGAGTTCTCCTTTGAGCTAATACATACCATCGTAACAAATTTCATCAAAATACCTCAAAGAATGCGACCTGTAGCAAAAATAATAAAACTTCATGTGGGGGCGGGTTCTAAAAATGGTCCAATCTGGTCCACTTTCAATGTAGTTCTCCTTTGAGCCAATACATACCATCGTAACAAATTTCATCGAAGTATCTCAAAAATAATGATACCTCATATAGGGAGGGGTTCTAAAAATGGTCCAATCTAGTCCACTTTCAATGGAGTTCTCCTTTGAGCTAATACATACCATCGTAACAAATTTCATCGAAATATCTCAATAATAATGCGACCTCATATAGGGAGGGGTTCTAAAAATGGTTCAATCTGGTCCATTTTTAATAGGGTTCCCCTTTGGGCCAATACATATGCGTGTACCAAATTTCATCAAAATATCTCAAAGAATGCGACCTGTAGCAAAAATAATAAGACCTCATGTAGGGGCGGGTTCTAAAAATGGTTCAATCCGGTCCATTTTCAATAGGGTTCCCCTTTCGGCCAATACATGTGCTTGTACCAAATTTCATCAAAATATCTCAAAGAATGCGACCTGTAGCAAAAATAATAAGACCTCATGTAGGGGCGGGTTCTAAAAATGGTTCAATCCGGTCTATTTTCAATAGGGTTCCCCTTTCGGCCAATACATGTGCTTGTACCAAATTTCATTAAAATATCTCAAAGAATGCGACCTGTAGCAAAAATAATAAGACCTAATGTAGGGGAGGGTTCTAAAAATGGTTCAATCCGGTCCATTTTCAATAGGGTTCCCCTTTGGGCCAATACATGTGCTTGTACCAAATTTCATCAAAATATATCAAAGAATGCGACCTGTAGCATTAATAATAAAACTTCATGTGGGGGCGGGTTCTAAAAATGGTCCAATGTGGTCCACTTTCAATGGAGTTCTCCTTTGAGCTAATACATACCATCGTAACAAATTTCATCAAAATATCTCAAAAATAATGCGACCTCATATGGGAAGAGGTTCTAAAAATGGTTCAATCCGGCCCATTTTCAATAGGGTTCCCCTATGGGCCAATACATGTGCGTGTACCAAATTTCATCAAAATATCTCAAAGAATGCGACCTGTAGCAAAAATAATAAGACCTCATGTAGGGGCGGGTTCTAAAAATGGTCCAATGTGGTCCACTTTCAATGGAGTTCTCCTTTGAGCTAATACATACCATCGTAACAAATTTCATCAAAATATCTCAAAAATAATGCGACCTCATATGGGGAGGGGTTCTAAAAATGGTTCAATCCGGTCCATTTTCAATAGGGTTCCCCTTTGGGCCAATACATGTGCTTGTACCAAATTTCATCAAAATATCTCAAAGAATGCGACCTGTAGCAAAAATAATAAGACCTCATGTAAGGGCGGGTTCTAAAAATTGTCCAATCTGGTCCACTTTCAATGGAGTTCTCCTTTGAGCTAATACATACCATCGTAACAAATTTCATCAAAATACCTCAAAGAATGCGACCTGTAGCAAAAATAATAAAACTTCATGTGGGGGCGGGTTCTAAAAATGGTCAAATCTGGTCCACTTTCAACGGAGTTCTCCTTTGAGCCAATATATACCATCGTAACAAATTTCATCAAAATATCTCAAAAATAATGCGACCTCATATAAGGAGGGGTTCTAAAAATGGTTCAATCCGGTCCATTTTCAATAGGGTTCCCCTTTGGGCCAATACATGTTCTTGTACCAAATTTCATCAAAATATCTCAAAAAATGCGACCTGTAGCAAAAATAATAAGTCCTCATGTAGGGGCGGGTTCTAAAAATAGTCCAATCTGGTCCACTTTTAATTGAGTTCTCCTTTGAGCCAATACCATCGTTACAAATTTCATCGAAATATCTTAAAAAATAATAGGACCTCATATGGGAAGGGGTTCTAAAAATTGTCCAATCTGGTCCACTTTCAATGGAGTTCTCCTTTGAGCTAATACATACCATCGTAACAAAATTCATCAAAATACCTTAAAGAATGCGACGTGTAGCAAAAATAATAAAACTTCATGTGGGGGCGGATTCCAAAAATGGTCCAATCTGGTCCACTTTCAATGTAGTTCTCCTTTGAGCCAATACATATGCTTGTACCAAATTTCATCAAAATATCTCAATAATAATGCGACCTCATATGGGAAGGGGTTCTAAAAATGGTTCAATCCGGCCCATTTTCAATGGAGTTCTCCTTTGGGCCAATACATGTGCGTGTACCAAATTTCATCAAAATATCTCAAAGAATGCGACCTGTAGCAAAAATAATAAAACCTCATGTGGGGGCAGGTTCTAAAAATATTCAATCCGGTCCATTTTCAATGGAGTTCTCCTTTGAGCCAATACCATCGTTACAAATTTCATTGAAATATCTTAAAAAATAATAGGACCTCATATTGGAAGGGGTTCTAAAAATGGTTCAATCCGGTCCATTTTCAATAGGGTTCCCCTTTGGGCCAATACATGTGCTTGTACCAAATTTCATCAAAATATCTCAAAGAATGCGACCTGTAGCAAAAATAATAAGACCTCATGTAGGGGCGGGTTCTAAAAATGGTTCAATCCGGTCCATTTTTAATAGGGTTCTCCTTTGGGCCAATACATGTGCTTGTACCAAATTTCATCAAAATATCTCAAAGAATGCGACCTGTAGCAAAAATAATAAAACCTCATGTGGGGGCAGGTTCTAAAAATATTCAATCCGGTCCATTTTCAATGGAGTTCTCCTTTGAGCCAATACCATCGTTACAAATTTCATTGAAATATCTTAAAAAATAATAGGACCTCATATGGGAAGGGGTTCTAAAAATGGTTCAATCCGGTCCATTTTCAATAGGGTTCCCCTTTGGGCCAATACATGTTCTTGTACCAAATTTCATCAAAATATCTCAAAAAATGCGACCTGTAGCAAAAATAATAAGACCTCATGTGGGGGCAGGTTCTAAAAATGGTTCAATCCGGTCCATTTTTAATAGGGTTCTCCTTTGGGCCAATACATGTGCTTGTACCAAATTTCATCAAAATATATCAAAGAATGCGACCTGTAGCATAAATAATAAAACCTAATGTGGGGGCAGGTTCTAAAAATGGTCCAATGTGGTCCACTTTCAATGGAGTTCTCCTTTGAGCTAATACATACCATCGTAACAAATTTCATCAAAATACCTCAAAGAATGCGACCTGTAGCAAAAATAATAAAACTCCATGTGGGGGCGGGTTCTAAAAATGGTCCAATCTGGTCCACTTTCAATGTAGTTCTCCTTTGAGCCAATACATGTGCTTGTACCAAATTTCATCAAAATATCTCAATAATAATGCGACCTCATATGGGAAGGGGTTCTAAAAATGGTTCAATCCGGCCCATTTTCAATGGAGTTCTCCTTTGGGCCAATACATGTGCGTGTACCAAATTTCATCAAAATATCTCAAAGAATGCGACCTGTAGCAAAAATAATAAAACCTCATGTGGGGGCAGGTTCTAAAAATATTCAATCCGGTCCATTTTCAATGGAGTTCTCCTTTGAGCCAATACCATCGTTACAAATTTCATTGAAATATCTTAAAAAATAATAGGACCTCATATGGGAAGGGGTTCTAAAAATGGTTCAATCCGGTCCATTTTCAATAGGGTTCCCCTTTGGGCCAATACATGTTCTTGTACCAAATTTCATCAAAATATCTCAAAAAATGCGACCTGTAGCAAAAATAATAAGACCTCATGTGGGGGCAGGTTCTAAAAATGGTTCAATCCGGTCCATTTTTAATAGGGTTCTCCTTTGGGCCAATACATGTGCTTGTACCAAATTTCATCAAAATATATCAAAGAATGCGACCTGTAGCATAAATAATAAAACCTAATGTGGGGGCAGGTTCTAAAAATGGTCCAATGTGGTCCACTTTCAATGGAGTTCTCCTTTGAGCTAATACATACCATCGTAACAAATTTCATCAAAATACCTCAAAGAATGCGACCTGTAGCAAAAATAATAAAACTTCATGTGGGGGCGGGTTCTAAAAATGGTCCAATCTGGTCCACTTTCAATGTAGTTCTCCTTTGAGCCAATACATGTGCTTGTACCAAATTTCATCAAAATATCTCAATAATAATGCGACCTCATATGGGAAGGGGTTCTAAAAATGGTTCAATCCGGCCCATTTTCAATGGAGTTCTCCTTTGGGCCAATACATGTGCGTGTACCAAATTTCATCAAAATATCTCAAAGAATGCGACCTGTAGCAAAAATAATAAAACCTCATGTGGGGGCAGGTTCTAAAAATATTCAATCCGGTCCATTTTCAATGGAGTTCTCCTTTGAGCCAATACCATCGTTACAAATTTCATTGAAATATCTTAAAAAATAATAGGACCTCATATGGGAAGGGGTTCTAAAAATGGTTCAATCCGGTCCATTTTCAATAGGGTTCCCCTTTGGGCCAATACATGTTCTTGTACCAAATTTCATCAAAATATCTCAAAAAATGCGACCTGTAGCAAAAATAATAAGACCTCATGTGGGGGCAGGTTCTAAAAATGGTTCAATCCGGTCCATTTTTAATAGGGTTCTCCTTTGGGCCAATACATGTGCTTGTACCAAATTTCATCAAAATATATCAAAGAATGCGACCTGTAGCATAAATAATAAAACCTAATGTGGGGGCAGGTTCCAAAAATGGTCCAATGTGGTCCACTTTCAATGGAGTTCTCCTTTGAGCTAATACATACCATCGTAACAAATTTCATCAAAATACCTCAAAGAATGCGACCTGTAGCAAAAATAATAAAACTTCATGTGGGGGCGGGTTCTAAAAATGGTCCAATCTGGTCCACTTTCAATGTAGTTCTCCTTTGAGCCAATACATGTGCTTGTACCAAATTTCATCAAAATATCTCAATAATAATGCGACCTCATATGGGAAGGGGTTCTAAAAATGGTTCAATCCGGCCCATTTTCAATGGAGTTCTCCTTTGGGCCAATACATGTGCGTGTACCAAATTTCATCAAAATATCTCAAAGAATGCGACCTGTAGCAAAAATAATAAAACCTCATGTGGGGGCAGGTTCTAAAAATATTCAATCCGGTCCATTTTCAATGGAGTTCTCCTTTGAGCCAATACCATCGTTACAAATTTCATTGAAATATCTTAAAAAATAATAGGACCTCATATGGGAAGGGGTTCTAAAAATGGTTCAATCCGGTCCATTTTCAATAGGGTTCCCCTTTGGGCCAATACATGTGCTTGTACCAAATTTCATCAAAATATCTCAAAGAATGCGACCTGTAGCAAAAATAATAAGACCTCATGTAGGGGCGGGTTCTAAAAATGGTCCAATCTGGTCCATTTTCAATGGAGTTCTGCTTTGAGCTAATACATACCATCGTAACAAATTTCATCGTAATACCTCAAAGAATGCGACCTGTAGCAAAAATAATAAGACCTCATGTGGGGGCGGGTTCTAAAAATAGTCCAATCTGGTCCACTTTCAATGGAGTTCTCCTTTGAGCTAATACATACCATCGTAACAAATTTCATCGAAATATCTCAATAATAATGCGACCTCATATGGGGAGGGGTTCTAAAAATGGTTCAATCCGGTCCATTTTTAATAGGGTTCCCCTTTGGGCCAATACATGTTCTTGTACCAAATTTCATCAAAATATCTCAAAGAATGCGACCTGTAGCAAAAATAATAAAACCTCATGTGGGGGCAGGTTCTAAAAATATTCAATCCGGTCCATTTTCAATGGAGTTCTCCTTTGAGCCAATACATACCATCGTAACAAATTTCATCACAATATCTTAAAGAATGCGACCTGTAGCAAAAATAATAAGACCTCATGTAGGGGCGGGTTTTAAAAATGGTTCAATCCGGTCCATTTTCAATAAGGTTCCCCTTTCGGCCAATACATGTGCTTGTACCAAATTTCATCAAAATATCTCAAAGAATGCGACCTGTAGCAAAAATAATAAAACCTCATGTGGGGGCAGGTTCTAAAAATGGTCCAATCTGGTCCACTTTCAATGGAGTTCTCCTTTGAGCTAATACATACCATCGTAACAAATTTGATCAAAATACCTCAAAGAATGCGACCTGTAGCAAAAATAATAAAACTTCATGTGGGGACGGGTTCTAAAAATGGTCCAATCTGGTCCACTTTCAATGGAGTTCTCCTTTGAGCCAATACATACCATCGTAACAAATTTCATCGAAATATCTTAAAAAATAATAGGACCTCATATGGGGAGGGGTTCTAAAAATGGTTCAATCCGGTCCATTTTTAATAGGGTTCCCCTTTGGGCCAATACATGTTCTTGTACCAAATTTCATCAAAATATCTCAAAGAATGCGACCTGTAGCAAAAATAATAAAACCTCATGTGGGGGCAGGTTCTAAAAATATTCAATCCGGTCCATTTTCAATGGAGTTCTCCTTTGAGCCAATACATGTGCTTGTACCAAATTTCATCAAAATATCTCAAAGAATGCGACCTGTAGCAAAAATTATAAGACCTCATGTAGGGGCGGGTTCTAAAAATGGTCCAATCTGGTCCACTTTTAATGGAGTTCTCTTTTGAGCCAATACCATCGTTACAAATTTCATCGAAATATCTTAAAAAATAATAGGACCTCATATGGGAAGGGGTTCTAAAAATTGTCCAATCTGGTCCACTTTCAATGGAGTTCTCCTTTGAGCTAATACATACCATCGTAACAAATTTCATCAAAATACCTCAAAGAATGCGACGTGTAGCAAAAATAATAAAACTTCATGTGGGGGCGGATTCCAAAAATGGTCCGATCTGGTCCACTTTCAATGGAGTTCTCCTTTGAGCCAATACATGTGCTTGTACCAAATTTCATCAAAATATCTCAATAATAATGCGACCTCATATGGGAAGGGGTTCTAAAAATGGTTCAATCCGGCCCATTTTCAATGGAGTTCTCCTTTGAGCCAATACATGTGCGTGTACCAAATTTCATCAAAATATCTCAAAGAATGCGACCTGTAGCAAAAATAATAAAACCTCATGTGGGGGCAGGTTCTAAAAATGGTTCAATCCGGTCCATTTTCAATAGGGTTCCCCTTTGGGCCAATACATGTGCTTGTACCAAATTTCATCAAAATATATCAAAGAATGCGACCTGTAGCATAAATAATAAAACCTCATGTGGGGGCAGGTTCTAAAAATGGTCCAATCTGGTCCACTTTCAATGGAGTTCTCCTTTGAGCTAATACATACCATCGTAACAAATTTGATCAAAATACCTCAAAGAATGCGACCTGTAGCAAAAATAATAAAACTTCATGTGGGGACGGGTTCTAAAAATGGTCCAATCTGGTCCACTTTCAATGGAGTTCTCCTTTGAGCCAATACATACCATCGTAACAAATTTCATCGAAATATCTTAAAAAATAATAGGACCTCATATGGGAAGGGGTTCTAAAAATGGTTCAATCCGGCCCATTTTCAATGGAGTTCTCCTTTGGGCCAATACATGTGCGTGTACCAAATTTCATCAAAATATCTCAAAGAATGCGACCTGTAGCAAAAATAATAAAACCTCATGTAGGGGCGGGTTTTAAAAATGGTTCAATCCGGTCCATTTTCAATAAGGTTCCCCTTTCGGCCAATACATGTGCTTGTACCAAATTTCATCAAAATATCTCAAAGAATGCGACCTGTAGCAAAAATAATAAAACCTCATGTGGGGGCAGGTTCTAAAAATGGTCCAATCTGGTCCACTTTCAATGGAGTTCTCCTTTGAGCTAATACATACCATCGTAACAAATTTGATCAAAATACCTCAAAGAATGCGACCTGTAGCAAAAATAATAAAACTTCATGTGGGGACGGGTTCTAAAAATGGTCCAATCTGGTCCACTTTCAATGGAGTTCTCCTTTGAGCCAATACATACCATCGTAACAAATTTCATCGAAATATCTTAAAAAATAATAGGACCTCATATGGGAAGGGGTTCTAAAAATGGTTCAATCCGGCCCATTTTCAATGGAGTTCTCCTTTGGGCCAATACATGTGCGTGTACCAAATTTCATCAAAATATCTCAAAGAATGCGACCTGTAGCAAAAATAATAAAACCTCATGTAGGGGCGGGTTCTAAAAATGGTTCAATCCGGTCCATTTTCAATAGGGTTCCCCTTTCGGCCAATACATGTGCTTGTACCAAATTTCATCAAAATATCTCAAAGAATGCGACCTGTAGCAAAAATAATAAAACCTCATGTGGGGGCAGGTTCTAAAAATGGTCCAATCTGGTCCACTTTCAATGGAGTTCTCCTTTGAGCTAATACATACCATCGTAACAAATTTGATCAAAATACCTCAAAGAATGCGACCTGTAGCAAAAATAATAAAACTTCATGTGGGGACGGGTTCTAAAAATGGTCCAATCTGGTCCACTTTCAATGGAGTTCTCCTTTGAGCTAATACATACCATCGTAACAAATTTTATCAAAATACCTTAAAGAATGCGACGTGTAGCAAAAATAATAAAACTTCATGTGGGGGCGGATTCCAAAAATGGTCCAATCTGGTCCACTTTCAATGGAGTTCTCCTTTGAGCCAATACATGTGCTTGTACCAAATTCCATCAAAATGTCTCAAAGAATGCGACATGTACAAAAATAATAAGACCTCATGTAGGAGCGGGTTCTAAAAATGGTCCACTTTCAATAGAGTTCTCCTTTGAGCTAATACATACCATCGTAACAAATTTCATCGTAATACCTCAAAGAATGGTCTAATCTGGTCCACTTTCAATGGAGTTCTCCTTTGAGCCAATACATACCATCGTAACAAATTTTATCACAATATCTCAAAGAATGCGACCTGTAGCAAAAATAATAAGACCTCATGTAGGGGCGGGTTCTAAAAATGGTCCAATCTGGTCCACTTTCAATGGAGTTCTCCTTTGAGCTAATACATACCATCGTAACAAATTTTATCGAAATACCTCAAAGAATGCGACCTGTAGCAAAAATTATAAAACTTCATGTGGGGGCAGGTTCTAAAAATGGTCCAATCTGGTCCACTTTCAATGGAGTTCTCCTTTGAGCTAATACATACCATCGTAACAAATTTCATCGATATATCTCAATAATAATGCGACCTCATATAGGGAGGGTTTCTAAAAATGGTTCAATCCGGTCCATTTTCAATAGGGTTCCCCTTTGGGCCAATACATATGCGTGTACCAAATTTCATCAAAATATCTCAAAGAATGCGACCTGTAACAAAAATAATAAGATCTCATGTAGGGGCGGGTTCTAAAAATGGTTCAATCCGGTTCATTTTCAATAGGGTTCCCCTTTGGGCCAATACATGTGCTTGTACCAAATTTCATCAAAATGTCTCAAAGAATGCGACATGTAGCAAAAATAATAAGACCTCATGTAGGAGCGGGTTCTAAAAATGGTCCACTTTCAATAGAGTTCTCCTTTGAGCTAATACATACCATCGTAACAAATTTCATCGTAATACCTCAAAGAATGGTCTAATCTGGTCCACTTTCAATGGAGTTCTCCTTTGAGCCAATACATACCATCGTAACAAATTTCATCACAATATCTCCAAAGAATGCGACCTGTAGCAAAAATAATAAGACCTCATGTAGGGGCGGGTTCTAAAAATGGTTCAATCCGGTCCATTTTCAATGGAGTTCTCCTTTGAGCCAATACATGTGCTTGTACCAAATTTCATCAAAATATCTCAAAGAATGCGACCTGTAGCAAAAATAATAAGACCTCATGTAGGGGCTGGTTCTAAAAATGGTCCAATCTGGTCCACTTTCAATGGAGTTCTCCTTTGAGCTAATACATACCATCGTAACAAATTTCATCAAAATATCTCAAAGAATGCGACATGTAGCAAAAATAATAAGACCTCATGTAGGAGCGGGTTCTAAAAATGGTCCACTTTCAATAGAGTTCTCCTTTGAGCTAATACATACCATCGTAACAAATTTCATCGTAATACCTCAAAGAATGGTCTAATCTGGTCCACTTTCAATGGAGTTCTCCTTTGAGCCAATACATACCATCGTAACAAATTTCATCACAATATCTCAAAGAATGCGACCTGTAGCAAAAATAATAAGACCTCATGTAGGGGCGGGTTCTAAAAATGGTTCAATCCGGTCCATTTTCAATAGGGTTCCCCTTTCGGCCAATACATGTGCTTGTACCAAATTTCATCAAAATATCTCAAAGAATGCGACCTGTAGCAAAAATAATAAAACCTCATGTGGGGGCAGGTTCTAAAAATGGTCCAATCTGGTCCACTTTCAATGGAGTTCTCCTTTGAGCCAATACATACCATCGTAACAAATTTCATCAAAATACCTCAAAGAATGCGACCTGTAGCAAAAATAATAAAACTTCATGTGATGGCGGGTTCTAAAAATGGTCCAATCTGGTCCACTTTCAACGGAGTTCTCCTTTGAGCCAATACATACCATCGTAACAAATTTCATCAAAATATCTCAAAAATAATGCGACCTCATATGGGAAGGGGTTCTAAAAATGGTTCAATCCGGCCCATTTTCAATAGGGTTCCCCTTTGGGCCAATACATGTGCGTGTACCAAATTTCATCAAAATATCTCAAAGAATGCGACCTGTAGCAAAAATAATAAGACCTCATGTAGGGGCGGGTTCTAAAAATGGTTCAATCCGGTCCATTTTCAATGGAGTTCTCCTTTGAGCCAATACATACCATCGTAACAAATTTCATCACAATATCTCAAAGAATGCGACCTGTAGCAAAAATAATAAGACCTCATGTAGGGGCGGGTTCTAAAAATGGTTCAATCCGGTCCATTTTCAATGGAGTTCTCCTTTGAGCCAATACATGTGCTTGTACCAAATTTCATCAAAATATCTCAAAGAATGCGACATTGTAGCAAAAATAATAAGACCTCATGTAGGAGCGGGTTCTAAAAATGGTCCACTTTCAATAGAGTTCTCCTTTGAGCTAATACATACCATCGTAACAAATTTCATCGTAATACCTCAAAGAATGGTCTAATCTGGTCCACTTTCAATGGAGTTCTCCTTTGAGCCAATACATACCATCGTAACAAATTTCATCACAATATCTCAAAGAATGCGACCTGTAGCAAAAATAATAAAACTTCATGTGGGGGCGGGTTCTAAAAATGGTCCAATCTGGTCCACTTTCAATGGAGTTCTCCTTTGAGCTAATACATACCATCGTAACAAATTTCATCGTAATACCTCAAAGAATGGTCTAATCTGGTCCACTTTCAATGGAGTTTTCCTTTGAGCCAATACATACCATCGTAACAAATTTCATCACAATATCTCAAAGAATGCGACCTGTAGCAAAAATAATAAGACCTCATGTAGGGGCGGGTTCTAAAAATGGTCCAATCTGGTCCACTTTTAATGGAGTTCTCCTTTGAGCCAATACCATCGTTACAAATTTCATCGAAATATCTTAAAAAATAATAGGACCTCATATGGGAAGGGGTTCTAAAAATGGTTCAATCCGGTCCATTTTCAATAGGGTTCCCCTTTGGGCCATACATGTGCGTCTTCCAAATTTCATCAAAATATCTCAAAGAATGCGACCTGTAGCAAAAATAATAAAACCTCATGTGGGGGCAGGTTCTAAAAATGGTTCAATCCGGTCCATTTTCAATAGGGTTCCCCTTTGGGCCAATACATGTGCTTGTACCAAATTTCATCAAAATATATCAAAGAATGCGACCTGTAGCATAAATAATAAAACCTCATGTGGGGGCAGGTTCTAAAAATGGTTATAGAAGCTTATATTTCTATATTTTTTATTAAAATTATAATTTCTTTAAGATAACAAACTTATTTATTTTTCCGAGAGAACAAAATTATTTTATTTTATTTTTAACAACAAAGATTGATTGACAATAAAAACCATTCTAATTTGTTTTTTTTTTAAATTAACATGTAGATACCCTACATCACTCCCCCTCCGAGAGATTTTAAACTTAATAAATTAAATGTTACACGTTTCTTGGTAGTGGTGTTTGTTTTGGTGATAGGTGTTTCAATAATGGCTGGTTTAAGTCTATCAATAGAAATTGTTTTAATTATGCCATCGATCAGAACTTTGAAAAATTTAGGTTCTTTTTCGACGACTTGAAATGGACCGTCGAAAGGTTGTTGAAGATTTCTTTTATTTATGCAACGGACAAAGACGAACTTGCAATTTTTCAATTGCTTCGGAATAAATATCCCAGTATTAGGATTATTATGATGACTGATGGAGATCGGACATTTTTAAAATGTTCTTTGAGATTATCCAAAACCTCTGAGCAAGTGGCAGTAGATCCTTGAATTAAGAGCTCAGCAGGTAGACGTAAATTCTGTCCGTAAACCATTTCAGCGGGAGTAGCCGAAATATCTTCTTTATGAGTTGATCTTAAACCAAGGAGCACAATTGGTAACTCATCAAACCATTTGCTTGGATCATTTTTAGCCGTGAGAGAGACCTTAAGTTGCCTATGGAAACGCTCAATCATTCCGTTTGATTGCGGATGATATGGGGAAGTAACAATCCTGTGACAACCAAGAAATTTGGTCAATTCAGAAAATAATTGTGACGTAAACTGTGTACCTTGATCGCTAGTTACCTCTAGTGGAACACCGAAACGAGGAATATAATTATTGAAAAATGTTTGACTTATAGTTTTTGAATTAATATCCCTTAATGGATAAACTTCGGGCCATCTAGTAAATCTATCAATGATAGTTAAAAGGTAGCGGTGACCTTTGGAAGGAGGTAAAGAACCTACCAAATCTATATGGATGTGTTCAAACCTGCCCTTGGGTATAGGAATTGGAGAAACAGGTGATTTAGTATGACGATTGATTTTAGATTTTTGGCATTGTAAACATTGACTGGACCAGGTATTGAGTTCTTTACTCATACCAGGCCAAAAATATCTTGTGCTAATGAGTCTTCTTGTAGCTTTTGTACCAGGGTGTGATATATTATGTAATTTTTCAAATATAATTTTCCTCAGACTGGGAGGTACATATGGTCTTGGACATGCCCCTGACATTTCGCAGACAATTTCAAAATTTAGTACGGGAATTTTGTAAAGTTTTAAATTGTTGTTCGACTTGAGAAGGGAATTTTTTAATTCGGCGTCATTTTCTTGTTCTTTATATAGAATTTTCATATTCAAATCAGGGTAATGTACTGCGTCAATTTCAAAAGCTCTAGAAAAGGTGTCTGCCACAATGTTTGCGTCTCCTCGTATGTATCGTATGTCATTCGTAAATTGAGAAATATATTCTAGATGACGAGTCTGTCTTGGGCTTCTCTCTGTTTTGGAATTTAATGCCATTGTTAATGGTTTATGATCCGTAAAGACTGTGAATTGTCTTCCTTCGAGAATGTATTTAAAGTGTTTGATGCATAAATAAATAGCTAAAAGTTCTCGATCAAACGTACTATATTTAATTTCAGACGGAGAAAGTTTTTTTGAAAAGAAGGCTAATGGTTCCGTTGAACCACTGGAGCATTGTTGAAGAACACCACCAATTGCAATGTTTGAAGCGTCTACGGTTAAAGACAATTTTGCTTCACTATTGAAATGATTCAACAGAACCTTTGAGGCAAAATTTTCTTTAATACGCTCAAATGATTTGGTAGATTTATCGTCCCAAATTAAAGCTTTGTCTTTAGACTTAGAAGCAGTATTAATTATAGCATGTATTGGACATGTTAGCTCTGCCAATTTTGGAATGTATCGATGATAATAATTGATCATTCCAACAAATTTTTGAGCTTGTTTGACGGACTTAGGACGTTGAAAGTCTTTTATGGCAGATACTTTGTCTTCAGAAGGTCTAATGCCATCTTTTGAAATATTGTGTCCTAAAAAGTCAATAGATGTAGTGCCGAAAGCACATTTAGATGGTTTAATATTTAAACCATATTCCTCAAGTCGATCAAAAACGATTTTTAAATGATTAAAATGGTCAGATTCCGATTCACTAGCAATTAAAACATCGTCAATGTATACAAAAGTGAAATCTAAACCATTAAATACTTCATTCACAAACCTTTGAAAGGTTTGTGCCGAATTCCTTAACCCAAATGGCATTCTAACAAATTCGAACATGCCAAATGGAGTTGTAATGGCTGTTTTGTATATGTCGGCTTCAGCCATAGGGATATGGTGGTAAGCTTTTACTAAATCTAATTTGGAAAATATAGATTTGTTCCGTAGATTTATACTAAAATCATGAATGTGAGGCAACGGATAGCGATCAGGAATAGTGATACAATTCAAACGTCGAAAATCGCCACAAGGACGCCATTCATTAGGGTCCTTTTTGGCTACTAAATGGAGAGGTGAAGCCACAGAAGAATTGGATGGCCTACAAATACCTGATTTGACTAAAAAATCGAATCCTGTCTTGGCGACTTTATATTTGATAGGATCTAGTCGTCTCGGTTTTGAGAACGGAAGGACTCCTTCAGTTGCTAGTCTGTGTACAGTATTGTGTTTGACCGGTTTGGTGTAATCTGGTTCAGAGGTCAAACTTGGATATTTCTTCAATAGTTCGAAATATTTATTTTCTATGAGAAATAGTTTGGGTAACTCTATTTTACAATAAGCCATAATGGCATCAACGGATAAATTGGTTAAAGGATCTACTAATCGCTTGCGTTTTACATCGATTAGTAGTCCATATTTGCTGAGGAAGTCAGCACCAATAATCGGCCTTGAAATGTGGCAATTAGAAAAATAAAAGGAAATTCACGGCGAAGATTCAAATTAACATTTAATAGTTTCTTGCCGTACGTTGGTATAGATGAGCCGTTAGCAGCAGTTAAAGTTATGTCGGATGAACGTTTTTGGTGTGGAAATTTGGAAGCAGGTAAAACGGATATTTCTGCACCACTGTCAATCAAAAATTTTAGACCGTTATCCTTATCAAAAATAAATAGGCGACGTGATGAATATTCAAAACTTCCATTGTTAGTCGCCACAACAATGGGCTTAATTAGTTTGTTGACGAATTTTTGAAATTACAGGGCTGAATACATTTTTGAGCTTTGTTTTGGTATCTGTGGTGGTACCAACAAAGACCATTATTTCGTGAATTAGATCTGTTACGAGAGCGTGATCTAAACCGAGAAGGAGGTCTAGATCTGCGCTGATCTATCTCTGACTTCAGACTCGTTACCTCAAGCGTTAATTTGTTGATACTCTCACAAAGTAACGTTTGCGTTTTAAGTAGTGACTGAATTGCCAAACTATTTGCATCATTAGAACTGATAGCATGCACTTCTGATGGATTACTCACTTCCCAAATATTATCAGCTAATTTTACTAACTCATTTATATTTGTAATATTTGAGCCAGTAAGAGCAACGGTTAAACTTTTAGGTAACTTTTTAAGCCATAGACGTTTGAGCACATCAGGGCTAAAATTTGATCCAGAGAGGATTAAGAGATGTCGATAAAACTCGGATGGTTTGCGATCTCCCATATCTGGTTCGGACAAAACTTTATCCAATCGAGAATTCTCACTCAGAGAGTGTCTTTCGATGAGAATTTTTTTTAAAGAAATATATTTATCTACTCCTGGCAGGATCGCCAATTATAGAAGCTTATATTTCTATATTTTTTATTAAAATTATAATTTCTTTAAGATAACAAACTTATTTATTTTTCCGAGAGAACAAAATTATTTTATTTTATTTTTAACAACAAAGATTGATTGACAATAAAAACCATTCTAATTTGTTTTTTTTTAAAATTAACATGTAGATACCCTACAATGGTCCAATCTGGTCCACTTTCAATGGAGTTCTCCTTTGAGCTAATACATACCATCGTAATAAATTTCATCAAAATACCTCAAAGAATGCGACCTGTAGCAAAAATAATAAAACTTCATGTGATAGCGGGTTCTAAAAATAGTCCAATCTGGTCCACTTTCAATGGAGTTCTCCTTTGAGCCAATACATACCATCGTAACAAATTTCATCAAAATACCTCAAAGAATGCGACCTGTAGCAAAAATAATAAAACTTCATGTGATGGCGGGTTCTAAAAATGGTCCAATCTGGTCCACTTTCAATGGAGTTCTCCTTTGAGCTAATACATACCATCGTAACAAATTTCATCGTAATACCTCAAAGAATGGTCTAATCTGGTCCACTTTCAATGGAGTTCTCCTTTGAGCCAATACATACCATCGTAACAAATTTCATCACAATATCTCAAAGAATGCGACCTGTAGCAAAAATAATAAAACCTCATGTGGGGGCAGGTTCTAAAAATGGTTCAATCCGGTCCATTTTCAATAGGGTTCCCCTTTGGGCCAATACATGTGCTTGTACCAAATTTCATCAAAATATATCAAGGAATGCGACCTGTAGCATAAATAATAAAACCTAATGTGGGGGCAGGTTCTAAAAATGGTCCAATCTGGTCCACTTTCAATGGAGTTCTCCTTTGAGCTAATACATACCATCGTAACAAATTTCATCAAAATACCTCAAAGAATACGACCTGTAGCAAAAATAATAAAACTTCATGTGGGGGCGGGTTCTAAAAATAGTCCAATCTGGTCCACTTTCAATGGAGTTCTCCTTTGAGCCAATACATACCATCGTAACAAATTTCATCAAAATACCTCAAAGAATGCGACCTGTAGCAAAAATAATAAAACTTCATGTGGGGGCGGGTTCTAAAAATGGTCCAATCTGGTCCACTTTCAATGGAGTTCTCCTTTGAGCCAATACATACCATCGTAACAAATTTCATCAAAATACCCCAAAGAATGCGACCTGTAGCAAAAATAATAAAACTTCATGTGATGGCGGGTTCTAAAAATGGTCCAATCTGGTCCACTTTCAACGGAGTTCTCCTTTGAGCCAATAAATACCATCGTAACAAATTTCATCAAAATACCTCAAAGAATGCGACCTGTAGCAAAAATAATAAAACTTCATGTGATAGCGGGTTCTAAAAATAGTCCAATCTGGTCCACTTTCAATGGAGTTCTCCTTTGAGCCAATACATACCATCGTAACAAATTTCATCAAAATATCTCAATAATAATGCGACCTCATATGGGATGGGGTTCTAAAAATGGTTCAATCCGGTCCATTTTCAATAGGGTTCCCCTTTGGGCCAATACATGTGCTTGTACCAAATTTCATCAAAATATCTCAAAGAATGCGACCTGCAGCTTGCGCACAAATTTAGATGGACAGACACGATCCAGACGGACAGACGGACATGGTTAAATTGATTCAGATTTTGATTCTGAATCGATCGGTATGATTTGATGGGTGTGATATTTGCCGTTTGGGAATTACAAACATCCGCACAAACTTAATATACCCTTGTCCACAGGGTGGTGCAGGGTATAACACGATATTTACATTAATTATAATTCCATAATTAAACAAGGTCCAACAATTGTGTGTATATGTTGAGGAGGTTTGTGGTTCCCTCACCAAGTAGAAAAATTAAGTCGTCTAAACATTACAGGAATTGAAGATATAGTTGAAGAAGTATTTTACTTTTCATCTAAATTTCTTTCAGAAAATAACGAGTAAAATTTCTGCAAAACGTATAGTAGAACAATTAAAAATAAGAGGAAACCAAATATATGTCTAGCCAACGGATTAGACCATCCGGATGTACCAGAGTGCCTTCAAGGCTTAACAAAAATAGAGGAGCACTTAATAACAGCTAGGCTACCTTTTATGATAATTGTTGCCCTTGGATTTAAACAACAAAGTGCTATTCGCGGTGCTGTCGTTAATGTTCCGGTTTCCGTTTCCGTAAATAATATTATAACATCTCTTCTAAGAGAATTACATGAAGCGCAGGTTTTTCAGTTGCATCTTAAGCTCAGGATGGAGTATAGGCACGATTACATGACTGTAACGATTAGACCTGCAAAAATTGTTCAATAAATGATATTTTTGAAAACCAAATTCGCAATCAAAATGACGATGAAAATATTGCTCAAAGTGAAATAGATTTTAATGAGTTTGAAATAGAACGACTTAATCCAGGAGGTCTACTGGACAACATACCAGCCGAAAATATACCACTTCAACGAGTCATAATGGCACCTGGTGAAAATCAGCGCCTACTGGACATGATTAACGATGAAGATTCCGAAGAATTATCATTTGCTACAACTTACTGCAGGGAAAAAGAAAATGCAAAAAAAAAAATATAGCAAAATTATACGATCGGAATTACGAAGATACGATCGAAGAGCATGTAGGATCGATAAATTATTGTATAGCTACAAAAAATTCGAGTTATTAACAATAAAAAATGCAACATCTTTTGCTTTGCGGAAACACATACGATCCAGAAACATTACTGTTGACAATGCTTTAAATAATAATTTTATGAACAACTTAATTCAACACGATGATGGATATCGTATTTTAAAAGGCGTACGGTCGTCACCTGCACACTGGGAAGCTGAGAAAAAAAAAGTTGTAGCTATGATCCGACAATTTGGTCTACCAACTTTCTTTATTACCCTTTCTGCGGCAGAAACCAAATGGACCGAATTATTAGTTATCTTAAAAAAAACAGTCGATAAAGTAGATATTATGGAAGAGGATGCTAGAGGTCTTTCATTTGGTGAAAAGGTTAGGCTAATAAGGAGCGATTTTATAACATGTGCCAGATATTTTGATTTCAGATTCAGGCAATTATTCAGACTTTTTAAAATGGAGTATAGCGTATTCGAAAATAACTACGTGGAAAAGCACTATTGGAGAGTAGACTTACGCCACTCCCAGAGAATTTTGAATTTAGACTTTTTGCCGTATAAAACCTTCAATTATATTAGGGTCTTATATGAGGAGACGATCTAAAAATCATATTAATTTTTAGGAGGTTGGCAACTCTTGCTCGGTTTAGACGCCCTCTTTTTGCTATTATATTAAATTTTATCATTTTTTTTATTAATTATTTAATATTTCATTGATAGTTTTATCATTTTTTTGGTGACTTTTTTGCGAAATAATAACTTGTAATTTTATTACTGTGTAATCAATTTTAATAACAAATTTTCTCAATTTCTGCTGTGCAATTAATTTCGCTTTGTCTGCATTTCTGCATATACTTGTTATTGTTCTCTTTTTGCTATGGCCTGTTGTATTAAGGAGTGCAAAGTAAGAGGCCCCAGTGAGAAATTTATTTCTTGCTGGTTATGTGGTGAAAATGCACATATTAAATGTGCTGGGCTTACTGCATTTGTGAAAAATTCTGATCTGTTTGGTGATTCGTCTAAGGGTCTCCCAAATGTAAGGTACTGAGTGCACTTTTCAAGCAAATTAATATTTGCTTTGAAGAATTTGGTAACAAGGTGTCGATTATTAATACTTTTAAATATTTTGATGTGTTCACTCTTTCACCTAAACGTAAAAAAGCGTTGCCTGTTCCATCAATATCATTGCCTGATTTGCCTGACTTGCCTTCGCCACAAGTTGTAGTTCCCATTACTACCGATAATATCAGGGTTCCTGATCAACCTATTGTTTCTGACGATAAACGTATTGGGCTTAATCACGGGTCTCTCAGCTGTTGAGGGTCGTGATATTTGTTCTTTTAAAATAAATATATCTCCGAAATGGTTTGATACATTTATAAATAAAAAATTTTGGTCGGATGATCTATTAGTTAAAGAATTCGTCCTGCGTAAACGTGTTAGTCTGCCTAAGCCTGTTTTACGTACCACTGATCTGCAAGCTCCAAAAAACTGAGTGAAATTTCTATTATTTATAAAAATATTAGAGGTCTTAATACAAAGCTACAAAATTTGTATTTAAGCAGTGTTGATTGTGAATACAGTGTTATTGCTTTGACCGAAACTTGGCTTAAACCGTCTATCTATGACTCCGAGCTTTTCTGTTGTAACTATTTAGTTTATAGGTGTGATAGAGTCCTTAGAGCTGGTGGGGGGGTTTTAATTGCCGTCAGTTCGTTAATACCGTCTGAACTTGGGGGTATTTCTGTCCCTTCAAATATTGAATTTTTTTGCGTCCGTTTTAAATTTGAAAGTAGATTTTTTTATATTTCCTGTTCCTATATTCCTCCACGTTCTGATTTGAACATATATTTATCTCACGTAGCTTTAATTCTTGAAATAAACTCTAAACTTGGTGATAATGATATATTTGCTGTTTTAGGGGATTTCACTTTGCCAATGGTAAATTGGGTTTACTGCTCGGGTGTAGATAGAATGCTCCCACAATCTACATCGTTTGATTATGATTGCTTTTTGGAATCGTTTTTTGATGTTGGTTTACATCAAATTAATTCCCATTCTAATTGTTTGGGTAGATTTCTTGATTTAATTTTTTGAAGTTATCATTCATCCATTTTTTATGAATATGAATAAATTCATCGTGTGCCACCATTAGTCTTACCTGAGGATAAATATCATCCAACTTTAAACCTCTGCTTTGAATTCTTTAATAATCATAGTGTTTTTTCTTCATCATCTAGAAAGTCATTAAATTTTCGTAAAACGGATTATCGTAAACTTAATGATATCTTAGGTCAGTATGAATGGAATTTTTTTAATAATGATATTGATAAATCTGTTTCTTCCTTCTACGATAAGTTAAGTGCTGCATTATATTTGTCTGTACCTGCTTTTAGTGGTGGTGGCCCGTCTAAATATCCTACATGGTTCTCACCTGAACTTAAGCGCATTAAAAATGAGAAAAATAGGTTATTTAAAAAGTTTAAAAAGAGTGGCTCTACTATTGATTATGGCAATTATTCTTCTGTACGTTATAAGTATAATCGCTTAAATCATATTTGCTATGCTAATTATCTTGTGGATATGAAAACAAAAGTTAAGTCTGATCCAAAGTATTTTTACCTTGGTTAATAGTATAAGGAAAGTTAATAGTATTCCTTCCATTTTAAGTTTTGGTGATTTTACGTCTTCCGATCCTTTTATTATGCCTAATTTGTTTGCGGAGTTTTTTAAACAAAATTACTCTAATAACTTATCCTTTTGCTCTAGATTCTTTTGATATTTTTCCGTTTATTTCCGTATCTGAAACTGAAGTATTATCGTCCTTAAATTCAATAAAATTTTCATATTCACCTGGTCCTGATGGTGTTCCATCGTGCATTTTAAGAAATTGTTCTTTGTTACTTTCTGTACCTTTAACTAAACTGTTCAACATTTCACTCAAATGTGGTCAATTTCCAAGTTTTTGGAAGGAAATCATACCGTTGTTTAAAAATGGCAGTAGGCATCGTGTGGAAAATTATCGTGGAATAGCAAAGCTGAGTTCTATTCCTAAACTATTTGAAAAAATTGTGGCCGATCACTTAAAGAGGCCTATCTCTATGATTTTAAGTCCTTATCAACATGGTTTTATTACTGGTCGTTCTACGGTATCAAATCTTCTAGAATTCAGTTCCTATGTCTTCAACGGTTTTTCTGCGGGTCAGTAAACTCATGCTATCTTTACTGATTTTTCAAAGGCTTTTGATAAGGTAAATATTAATCTATTATTATATAAATTGAATAAAATTGGTTTTTCTACCTGTATGTTGGATTGGCTTTCTTCTTACCTTTGTGGTCGAACTCAAAGAGTTTTATTTAATCAGAACTTCTCACGAATAATAAGCGTTACATCCGGTGTATCACAAGGTAGTCATCTTGTTATTTATTTTATATATGAACGATCTGCCTAAACTGATAGTGCATTCAAGGATTCTTATGTATGCTGACGATGTGAAGCTGTCATTTGGATCAGCGGAGTATTGCTCTTTGCTGCAGCAGGATTTGAATAACTTGAGTGAATGGTGTAATGCTAATTCCTTATTGTTAAATTTACAGAAATGCAAGCAAATGAGTTTCTGTAGAACATTTGGCATTTCTCATAATTATTTCATTAATGATCACAAACTTGATATCGTTTCATCATTCTCAGACCTTAGTATCGTACTCGACCCTAAGCTTCGTTTTGATTTGCACATCAATTTATGTGTAAGTAAATCTAGAGCTTTGTTAGGTTTTGTTAAGAGATGGGGATAGAGAATTTTGATGATCCCTACATATGCAAACAGCTTTATATCTCCCTTATTAGGCCTGTTCTTGAATATGGTTGTGTAGTATGGTCTCCATCTTATCGGGTTTATATTGACAAGATTGAATCTGCGCAAAAGCAGTTTCTTTTTTTTGGTCCTCGGGGTCTTAGATGGGATCCTTCACGTTATTTACCTCTTTACACTGATCGTCTGCAACTTATTAATCTACCTACATTGGAGAAGAGACGGCTTGTTCTCGGTATTACCTTTATTGTAAACCTTTTGAAAGGTCAGCATAATGTACCTAATTTGCTGTTTGATTTGGGTATTTATGTTCCTTATTACGAGAAATTATTTCCCTCTCGTTCTGTCCCAATGTAGGTCTAACTATGAACTATTTAATCCTTTGCGCCGTTTATGTAAAAATTATAATGATTACTATGCACTTTTCTGTAATTCTAATTCTTTAACTAGCATTAAAAACGCGTTATATTTTCGTTCATAATATTAAGTTGCCAAGTTTTTACTTTTTTCACGTATGGCATATGCACATGTGATATTACTCACATTTGAATATGCTACTTCTTTATACATACATATATTAATGTAATAATTTATTTATACATTTATACTGTTAATTTGTTTGAATTAATATTAATGTACATAAATTTTACATGTATCTAATAATAATAATAATATTTAAATAAAAATTTGCATTATTACAATTGTTATAATTATAATTATTTGATGGCTTGTATGATTCAAGCTTTATGCATATCTCTATTTTATATTTGAATTGTATTAGATTACCCTTTATTATTTTACAATATAGTTTAAAATTTTTATTTTAAATTTTCACATATATTATTTTTTGCTGCTGCTGTTGCTCTGCTGTTGTTGTTGTTGTTGTGGCTGCGTTTTAAATTGTTATTATTGTTTTTATTTTTTTTTATTTTTATTTTTAACATTACTTTGAGTAAATTTTACTAGCTTCTTATTATTTTAATATTTAAGCATTCTTTTGGATTTGCATTTCTGTTTATATTTTTAAATTGTTGTAATCATGTTTTTTTTTACAAATTTTTATTTAAATCTATCATTAATTCTTAAGTTGCTGAATTTTATATTGTAGCACAAAATGAAATAAATAAAATAATATTAAAATAACTCAAATAAATAAATAAATAAAAATTTTCAAAAGAGTTCTTCTTTGAATCAATACACATTCTTGTACCAAATTTCAACAAAATATCACAAAAAATAATAAGACTGAGGTATCAGGGGCAGTCTAATCTGGTCCACTTTCAATAGAGTTCTCCTTTGAGCCAATACATATCATCGTAACAAATTTCATCGCAATATCTCAACAAATAATAGGACCTCATATGGGGAGGGGTTCTAAATCAATCAGGTCCATTTTCAATAGGGTTCCATTTTGGGCCAATGTGCCATTGTGCTTGTACCAAATTTCATCAAAATATCTCAAAAAATTCGACCTGTAGCTTGTGCATAAATTTAGATGGACAGACACGATTCAGACGGACAGACGGACATGGTTAAATTGATTCAGATTTTGATTCTGAATCGATCGGTATGATTTGATGGGTGTGATATTTGCCGTTTGGGAATTACAAACATCCGCACAAACTTAATATACCCTTGTCCACAGGGTGGTGCAGGGTATAACACGATATTTACATTAATTATAATTCCATAATTAAACAAGGTCCAACAATTGTGTGTATATGTTGAGGAGGTTTGTGGTTCCCTCACCAAGTAGAAAAATTAAGTCGTCTAAACATTACAGGAATTGAAGATATAGTTGAAGAAGTATTTTACTTTTCATCTAAATTTCTTTCAGAAAATAACGAGTAAAATTTCTGCAAAACGTATAGTAGAACAATTAAAAATAAGAGGAAACCAAATATATGTCTAGCCAACGGATTAGACCATCCGGATGTACCAGAGTGCCTTCAAGGCTTAACAAAAATAGAGGAGCACTTAATAACAGCTAGGCTACCTTTTATGATAATTGTTGCCCTTGGATTTAAACAACAAAGTGCTATTCGCGGTGCTGTCGTTAATGTTCCGGTTTCCGTTTCCGTAAATAATATTATAACATCTCTTCTAAGAGAATTACATGAAGCGCAGGTTTTTCAGTTGCATCTTAAGCTCAGGATGGAGTATAGGCACGATTACATGACTGTAACGATTAGACCTGCAAAAATTGTTCAATAAATGATATTTTTGAAAACCAAATTCGCAATCAAAATGACGATGAAAATATTGCTCAAAGTGAAATAGATTTTAATGAGTTTGAAATAGAACGACTTAATCCAGGAGGTCTACTGGACAACATACCAGCCGAATATATACCACTTCAACGAGTCATAATGCCTACTGGACATGATTAACGATGAAGATTCCGAAGAATTATCATTTGCTACAACTTACTGCAGGGAAAAAGAAAATGCAAAAAAAAAATATAGCAAAATTATACGATCGGAATTACGAAGATACGATCGAAGAGCATGTAGGATCGATAAATTATTGTATAGCTACAAAAAATTCGAGCTATTAACAATAAAAAATGCAACATCTTTTGCTTTGCGGAAACACATACGATCCAGAAACATTACTGTTGACAATGCTTTAAATAATAATTTTATGAACAACTTAATTCAACACGATGATGGATATCGTATTTTAAAAGGCGTACGGTCGTCACCTGCACACTGGGAAGCTGAGAAAAAAAAAGTTGTAGCTATGATCCGACAATTTGGTCTACCAACTTTCTTTATTACCCTTTCTGCGGCAGAAACCAAATGGACCGAATTATTAGTTATCTTAAAAAAAACGGTCGATAAAGTAGATATTACGGAAGAGGATGCTAGAGGTCTTTCATTTGGTGAAAAGGCTAGGCTAATAAGGAGCGATTCTATAACATGTGCCAGATATTTTGATTTCAGATTCAGGCAATTATTCAGACTTTTTAAAATGGAGTATGGCGTATTCGAAAATAACTACGTGGAAAAGCACTATTGGAGAGTAGACTTACGCCACTCCCAGAGAATTTTGAATTTAGACTTTTTGCCGTATAAAACCTTCAATTATATTAGGGTCTTATATGAGGAGACGATCTAAAAATCATATTAATTTTTAGGAGGTTGGCAACTCTTGCTCGGTTTAGACGCCCTCTTTTTGCTATTATATTAAATTTTATCATTTTTTTATTAATTATTTAATATTTCATTGATAGTTTTATCATTTTTTTGGTGACTTTTTTGCGAAATAATAACTTGTAATTTTATTACTGTGTAATCAATTTTAATAACAAATTTTCTCAATTTCTGCTGTGCAATTAATTTCGCTTTGTCTGCATTTCTGCATATACTTGTTATTGTTCTCTTTTTGCTATGGCCTGTTGTATTAAGGAGTGCAAAGTAAGAGGCCCCAGTGAGAAATTTATTTCTTGCTGGTTATGTGGTGAAAATGCACATATTAAATGTGCTGGGCTTACTGCATTTGTGAAAAATTCTGATCTGTTTGGTGATTCGTCTAAGGGTCTCCCAAATGTAAGGTACTGAGTGCACTTTTCAAGCAAATTAATATTTGCTTTGAAGAATTTGGTAACAAGGTGTCGATTATTAATACTTTTAAATATTTTGATGTGTTCACTCTTTCACCTAAACGTAAAAAAGCGTTGCCTGTTCCATCAATATCATTGCCTGATTTGCCTGACTTGCCTTCGCCACAAGTTGTAGTTCCCATTACTACCGATAATATCAGGGTTCCTGATCAACCTATTGTTTCTGACGATAAACGTATTGGGCTTAATCACGGGTCTCTCAGCTGTTGAGGGTCGTGATATTTGTTCTTTTAAAATAAATATATCTCCGAAATGGTTTGATACATTTATAAATAAAAAATTTTGGTCGGATGATCTATTAGTTAAAGAATTCGTCCTGCGTAAACGTGTTAGTCTGCCCAAGCCTGTTTTACGTACCACTGATCTGCAAGCTCCAAAAAACTGAGTGAAATTTCTATTATTTATAAAAATATTAGAGGTCTTAATACAAAGCTACAAAATTTGTATTTAAGCAGTGTTGATTGTGAATACAGTGTTATTGCTTTGACCGAAACTTGGCTTAAACCGTCTATCTATGACTCCGAGCTTTGCTGTTGTAACTATTTAGTTTATAGGTGTGATAGAGTCCTTAGAGCTGGTGGGGGGGTTTTAATTGCCGTCAGTTCGTTAATACCGTCTGAACTTGGGGGTATTTCTGTCCCTTCAAATATTGAATTTTTTTGCGTCCGTTTTAAATTTGAAAGTAGATTTTTTTATATTTTCTGTTTCTATATTCCTCCACCTTCTGATTTGAACATATATTTATCTCACGTAGCTTTAATTCTTGAAATAAACTCTAAACTTGGTGATAATGATATATTTGCTGTTTTAGGGGATTTCACTTTGCCAATGGTAAATTGGGTTTACTGCTCGGGTGTAGATAGAATGCTCCCACAATCTACATCGTTTGATTATGATTGCTTTTTGGAATCGTTTTTTGATGTTGGTTTACATCAAATTAATTCCCATTCTAATTGTTTGGGTAGATTTCTTGATTTAATTTTTTGAAGTTATCATTCATCCATTTTTTATGAATATGAATAAATTCATCGTGTGCCACCATTAGTCTTACCTGAGGATAAATATCATCCAACTTTAAACCTCTGCTTTGAATTCTTTAATAATCATAGTGTTTTTTCTTCATCATCTAGAAAGTCATTAAATTTTCGTAAAACGGATTATCGTAAACTTAATGATATCTTAGGTCAGTATGAATGGAATTTTTTTAATAATGATATTGATAAATCTGTTTCTTCCTTCTACGATAAGTTAAGTGCTGCATTATATTTGTCTGTACCTGCTTTTAGTGGTGGTGGCCCGTCTAAATATCCTACATGGTTCTCACCTGAACTTAAGCGCATTAAAAATGAGAAAAATAGGTTATTTAAAAAGTTTAAAAAGAGTGGCTCTACTATTGATTATGGCAATTATTCTTCTGTACGTTATAAGTATAATCGCGTAAATCATATTTGCTATGCTAATTATCTTGTGGATATGAAAACAAAAGTTAAGTCTGATCCAAAGTATTTTTACCTTGGTTAATAGTATAAGGAAAGTTAATAGTATTCCTTCCATTTTAAGTTTTGGTGATTTTACGTCTTCCGATCCTTTTATTATGCCTAATTTGTTTGCGGAGTTTTTTAAACAAAATTACTCTAATAACTTATCCTTTTGCTCTAGATTCTTTTGATATTTTTCCGTTTATTTCCGTATCTGAAACTGAAGTATTATCGTCCTTAAATTCAATAAAATTTTCATATTCACCTGGTCCTGATGGTGTTCCATCGTGCATTTTAAGAAATTGTTCTTTGTTACTTTCTGTACCTTCAACTAAACTGTTCAACATTTCACTCAAATGTGGTCAATTTCCAAGTTTTTGGAAGGAAATCATACCGTTGTTTAAAAATGGCAGTAGGCATCGTGTGGAAAATTATCGTGGAATAGCAAAGCTGAGTTCTATTCCTAAACTATTTGAAAAAATTGTGGCCGATCACTTAAAGAAGCCTATCTCTATGATTTTAAGTCCTTATCAACATGGTTTTATTACTGGTCGTTCTACGGTATCAAATCTTCTAGAATTCAGTTCCTATGTCTTCAACGGTTTTTCTGCGGGTCAGTAAACTCATGCTATCTTTACTGATTTTTCAAAGGCTTTTGATAAGGTAAATATTAATCTATTATTATATAAATTGAATAAAATTGGTTTTTCTACCTGTATGTTGAATTGGCTTTCTTCTTACCTTTGTGGTCGAACTCAAAGAGTTTTATTTAATCAGAACTTCTCACGAATAATAAGCGTTACATCCGGTGTATCACAAGGTAGTCATCTTGTTATTTATTTTATATATGAACGATCTGCCTAAACTGATAGTGCATTCAAGGATTCTTATGTATGCTGACGATGTGAAGCTGTCATTTGGATCAGCGGAGTATTGCTCTTTGCTGCAGCAGGATTTGAATAACTTGAGTGAATGGTGTAATGCTAATTCCTTATTGTTAAATTTACAGAATTGCAAGCAAATGAGTTTCTGTAGAACATTTGGCATTTCTCATAATTATTTCATTAATGATCACAAACTTGATATCGTTTCATCATTCTCAGACCTTAGTATCGTACTCGACCCTAAGCTTCGTTTTGATTTGCACATCAATTTATGTGTAAGTAAATCTAGAGCTTTGTTAGGTTTTGTTAAGAGAGGGGATAGAGAATTTTGATGATCCCTACATATGCAAACAGCTTTATATCTCCCTTATTAGGCCTGTTCTTGAATATGGTTGTGTAGTATGGTCTCCATCTTATCGGGTTTATATTGACAAGATTGAATCTGCGCAAAAGCAGTTTCTTCTTTTTGGTCCTCGGGGTCTTAGATGGGATCCTTCACGTTATTTACCTCCTTACACTGATCGTCTGCAACTTATTAATCTACCTACATTGGAGAAGAGACGGCTTGTTCTCGGTATTACCTTTATTGTAAACCTTTTGAAAGGTCAGCATAATGTACCTAATTTGCTGTTTGATTTGGGTATTTATGTTCCTTATTACGAGAAATTATTTCCCTCTCGTTCTGTCCCAATGTAGGTCTAACTATGAACTATTTAATCCTTTGCGCCGTTTATGTAAAAATTATAATGATTAGTATGCACTTTTCTGTAATTCTAATTCTTTAACTAGCATTAAAAACGCGTTATATTTTCGTTCATAATATTAAGTTAAGTTAAGTTTTTACTTTTTTCACGTATGGCATATGCACATGTGATATTACTCACATTTGAATATGCTACTTCTTTATACATACATATATTAATGTAATAATTTATTTATACATTTATACTGTTAATTTGTTTGAATTAATATTAATGTACATAAATTTTACATGTATCTAATAATAATAATAATATTTAAATAAAAATTTGCATTATTACAATTGTTATAATTATAATTATTTGATGGCTTGTATGATTCAAGCTTTATGCATATCTCTATTTTGTATTTGAATTGTATTAGATTACCCTTTATTATTTTACAATATAGTTTAAAATTTTTATTTTAAATTTTCACATATATTATTTTTTGCTGCTGCTGTTGCTCTGCTGTTGTTGTTGTTGTTGTGGCTGCGTTTTAAATTGTTATTATTGTTTTTATTTTTTTTATTTTTATTTTTAACATTACTTTGAGTAAATTTTACTAGCTTCTTATTATTTTAATATTTAAGCATTCTTTTGGATTTGCATTTCTGTTTATATTTTTAAATTGTTGTAATCATGTTTTTTTTTACAAATTTTTATTTAAATCTATCATTAATTCTTAAGTTGCTGAATTTTATATTGTAGCACAAAATGAAATAAATAAAATAATATTAAAATAACTCAAATAAATAAATAAATAAAAATTTTCAAAAGAGTTCTTCTTTGAATCAATACACATTCTTGTACCAAATTTCAACAAAATATCACAAAAAATAATAAGACTGAGGTATCAGGGGCAGTCTAATCTGGTCCACTTTCAATAGAGTTCTCCTTTGAGCCAATACATATCATCGTAACAAATTTCATCGCAATATCTCAACAAATAATAGGACCTCATATGGGGAGGGGTTCTAAATCAATCAGGTCCATTTTCAATAGGGTTCCATTTTGGGCCAATGTGCCATTGTGCTTGTACCAAATTTCATCAAAATATCTCAAAAAATTCGACCTGTAGCTTGTGCATAAATTTAGATGGACAGACACGATTCAGACGGACAGACGGACATGGTTAAATTGATTCAGATTTTGATTCTGAATCGATCGGTATGATTTGATGGGTGTGATATTTGCCGTTTGGGAATTACAAACATCCGCACAAACTTAATATACCCTTGTCCACAGGGTGGTGCAGGGTATAACACGATATTTACATTAATTATAATTCCATAATTAAACAAGGTCCAACAATTGTGTGTATATGTTGAGGAGGTTTGTGGTTCCCTCACCAAGTAGAAAAATTAAGTCGTCTAAACATTACAGGAATTGAAGATATAGTTGAAGAAGTATTTTACTTTTCATCTAAATTTCTTTCAGAAAATAACGAGTAAAATTTCTGCAAAACGTATAGTAGAACAATTAAAAATAAGAGGAAACCAAATATATGTCTAGCCAACGGATTAGACCATCCGGATGTACCAGAGTGCCTTCAAGGCTTAACAAAAATAGAGGAGCACTTAATAACAGCTAGGCTACCTTTTATGATAATTGTTGCCCTTGGATTTAAACAACAAAGTGCTATTCGCGGTGCTGTCGTTAATGTTCCGGTTTCCGTTTCCGTAAATAATATTATAACATCTCTTCTAAGAGAATTACATGAAGCGCAGGTTTTTCAGTTGCATCTTAAGCTCAGGATGGAGTATAGGCACGATTACATGACTGTAACGATTAGACCTGCAAAAATTGTTCAATAAATGATATTTTTGAAAACCAAATTCGCAATCAAAATGACGATGAAAATATTGCTCAAAGTGAAATAGATTTTAATGAGTTTGAAATAGAACGACTTAATCCAGGAGGTCTACTGGACAACATACCAGCCGAAAATATACCACTTCAACGAGTCATAATGGCACCTGGTGAAAATCAGCGCCTACTGGACATGATTAACGATGAAGATTCCGAAGAATTATCATTTGCTACAACTTACTGCAGGGAAAAAGAAAATGCAAAAAAAAAAATATAGCAAAATTATACGATCGGAATTACGAAGATACGATCGAAGAGCATGTAGGATCGATAAATTATTGTATAGCTACAAAAAATTCGAGTTATTAACAATAAAAAATGCAACATCTTTTGCTTTGCGGAAACACATACGATCCAGAAACATTACTGTTGACAATGCTTTAAATAATAATTTTATGAACAACTTAATTCAACACGATGATGGATATCGTATTTTAAAAGGCGTACGGTCGTCACCTGCACACTGGGAAGCTGAGAAAAAAAAAGTTGTAGCTATGATCCGACAATTTGGTCTACCAACTTTCTTTATTACTCTTTCTGCGGCAGAAACCAAATGGACCGAATTATTAGTTATCTTAAAAAAAAACGGTCGATAAAGTAGATATTACGGAAGAGGATGCTAGAGGTCTTTCATTTGGTGAAAAGGTTAGGCTAATAAGGAGCGATTCTATAACATGTGCCAGATATTTTGATTTCAGATTCAGGCAATTATTCAGACTTTTTAAAATGGAGTATGGCGTATTCGAAAATAACTACGTGGAAAAGCACTATTGGAGAGTAGACTTACGCCACTCCCAGAGAATTTTGAATTTAGACTTTTTGCCGTATAAAACCTTCAATTATATTAGGGTCTTATATGAGGAGACGATCTAAAAATCATATTAATTTTTAGGAGGTTGGCAACTCTTGCTCGGTTTACACGCCCTCTTTTTGCTATTATATTAAATTTTATCATTTTTTTATTAATTATTTAATATTTCATTGATAGTTTTATCATTTTTTTGGTGATTTTTTTGCGAAATAATAACTTGTAATTTTGTTACTGTGTAATCAATTTTAATAACAAATTTTCTCAATTTCTGCTGCGCAATTAATTTCGCTTTGTCTGCATTTCTGCATATACTTGTTATTGTTCTCTTTTTGCTATGGCCTGTTGTATTAAGGAGTGCAAAGTAAGAGGCCCCAGTGAGAAATTTATTTCTTGCTGGTTATGTGGTGAAAATGCACATATTAAATGTGCTGGGCTTACTGCATTTGTGAAAAATTCTGATCTGTTTGGTGATTCGTCTAAGGGTCTCCCAAATGTAAGGTACTGAGTGCACTTTTCAAGCAAATTAATATTTGCTTTGAAGAATTTGGTAATGATTTGAATAACATATGTAACAAGGTGTCGATTATTAATACTTTTAAATATTTTGATGTGTTCACTCTTTCACCTAAACGTAAAAAAGCGTTGCCTGTTCCATCAATATCATTGCCTGATTTGTCTGACTTGCCTTCGCCACAAGTTATAGTTCCCATTACTACCGATAATATCAGGGTTCCTGATCAACCTATTGTTTCTGACGATAAACGTATTGGGCTTAATCACGGGTCTCTTAGCTGTTGAGGGTCGTGATATTTGTTCTTTTAAAATAAATATATCTCCGAAATGGTTTGATATATTTATAAATAAAAAATTTTGGTCGGATGATCTATTAGTTAAAGAATTCGTCCTGCGTAAACGTGTTAGTCTGCCTAAGCCTGTTTTACGTACCACTGATCTGCAAGCTCCAAAAAACTGAGTGAAATTTCTATTATTTATAAAAATATTAGAGGTCTTAATACAAAGCTACAAAATTTGTATTTAAGCAGTGTTGATTGTGAATACAGTGTTATTGCTTTAACCGAAACTTGGCTTAAACCGTCTATCAAAACTCCGAGCTTTTCTGTTGTAACTATTTAGTTTATAGGTGTGATAGAGTCCTTAGAGCTGGCGGGGGGGTTTTAATTGCCGTCAGTTCGTTAATACCGTCTGAACTTGGGGGTATTTCTGTCCCTTCAAATATTGAATTTTTTTGCGTCCGTTTTAAATTTGAAAGTAGATTTCTTTATATTTCCTGTTCCTATATTCCTCCACGTTCTGATTTGAACATATATTTATCTCACGTAGCTTTAATTCTTGAAATAAACTCTAAACTTGGTGATAATGATATATTTGCTGTTTTAGGGGATTTCAATTTGCCAATGGTAAATTGGGTTTACTGCTCGGGTGTAGATAGAATGCTCCCACAATCTACATCGTTTGATTATGATTGCTTTTTGGAATCGTTTTTTGATGTTGGTTTACATCAAATTAATTCCCATTCTAATTGTTTGGGTAGATTTCTTGATTTAATTTTTTGAAGTTATCATTCATCCATTTTTTATGAATATGAATAAATTCATCGTGTGCCACCATTAGTCTTACCTGAGGATAAATATCATCCAACTTTAAACCTCTGCTTTGAATTCTTTAATAATCATAGTGTTTTTTCTTCATCATCTAGAAAGTCATTAAATTTTCGTAAAACGGATTATCGTAAACTTAATGATATCTTAGGTCAGTATGAATGGAATTTTTTTAATAATGATATTGATAAATCTGTTTCTTCCTTCTACGATAAGTTAAGTGCTGCATTATATTTGTCTGTACCTGCTTTTAGTGGTGGTGGCCCGTCTAAATATCCTACATGGTTCTCACCTGAACTTAAGCGCATTAAAAATGAGAAAAATAGGTTATTTAAAAAGTTTAAAAAGAGTGGCTCTACTATTGATTATGGCAATTATTCTTCTGTACGTTATAAGTATAATCGCGTAAATCATATTTGCTATGCTAATTATCTTGTGGATATGAAAACAAAAGTTAAGTCTGATCCAAAGTATTTTTACCTTGGTTAATAGTATAAGGAAAGTTAATAGTATTCCTTCCATTTTAAGTTTTGGTGATTTTACGTCTTCCGATCCTTTTATTATGCCTAATTTGTTTGCGGAGTTTTTTAAACAAAATTACTCTAATAACTTATCCTTTTGCTCTAGATTCTTTTGATATTTTTCCGTTTATTTCCGTATCTGAAACTGAAGTATTATCGTCCTTAAATTCAATAAAATTTTCATATTCACCTGGTCCTGATGGTGTTCCATCGTGCATTTTAAGAAATTGTTCTTTGTTACTTTCTGTACCTTCAACTAAACTGTTCAACATTTCACTCAAATGTGGTCAATTTCCAAGTTTTTGGAAGGAAATCATACCGTTGTTTAAAAATGGCAGTAGGCATCGTGTGGAAAATTATCGTGGAATAGCAAAGCTGAGTTCTATTCCTAAACTATTTGAAAAAATTGTGGCCGATCACTTAAAGAAGCCTATCTCTATGATTTTAAGTCCTTATCAACATGGTTTTATTACTGGTCGTTCTACGGTATCAAATCTTCTAGAATTCAGTTCCTATGTCTTCAACGGTTTTTCTGCGGGTCAGTAAACTCATGCTATCTTTACTGATTTTTCAAAGGCTTTTGATAAGGTAAATATTAATCTATTATTATATAAATTGAATAAAATTAGTTTTTCTACCTGTATGTTGGATTGGCTTTCTTCTTACCTTTGTGGTCGAACTCAAAGAGTTTTATTTAATCAGAACTTCTCACGAATAATAAGCGTTACATCCGGTGTATCACAAGGTAGTCATCTTGTTATTTATTTTATATATGAACGATCTGCCTAAACTGATAGTGCATTCAAGGATTCTTATGTATGCTGACGATGTGAAGCTGTCATTTGGATCAGCGGAGTATTGCTCTTTGCTGCAGCAAGATTTGAATAACTTGAGTGAATGGTGTAATGCTAATTCCTTATTGTTAAATTTACAGAAATGCAAGCAAATGAGTTTCTGTAGAACATTTGGCATTTCTCATAATTATTTCATTAATGATCACAAACTTGATATCGTTTCATCATTCTCAGACCTTAGTATCGTACTCGACCCTAAGCTTCGTTTTGATTTGCACATCAATTTATGTGTAAGTAAATCTAGAGCTTTGTTAGGTTTTGTTAAGAGAGGGGATAGAGAATTTTGATGATCCCTACATATGCAAACAGCTTTATATCTCCCTTATTAGGCCTGTTCTTGAATATGGTTGTGTAGTATGGTCTCCATCTTATCGGGTTTATATTGACAAGATTGAATCTGCGCAAAAGCAGTTTCTTCTTTTTGGTCCTCGGGGTCTTAGATGGGATCCTTCACGTTATTTACCTCTTTACACTGATCGTCTGCAACTTATTAATCTACCTACATTGGAGAAGAGACGGCTTGTTCTCGGTATTACCTTTATTGTAAACCTTTTGAAAGGTCAGCATAATGTACCTAATTTGCTGTTTGATTTGGGTATTTATGTTCCTTATTACGAGAAATTATTTCCCTCTCGTTCTGTCCCAATGTAGGACTAACTATGAACTATTTAATCCTTTGCGCCGTTTATGTAAAAATTATAATGATTAGTATGCACTTTTCTGTAATTCTAATTCTTTAACTAGCATTAAAAACGCGTTATATTTTTGTTCATAATATTAAGTTGCCAAGTTTTTACTTTTTTCACGTATGGCATATTCAAATGTGATATTACTCACATTTGAATATGCTACTTCTTTATACATACATATATTAATGTAATAATTTATTTATACATTTATACTGTTAATTTGTTTGAATTAATATTAATGTACATAAATTTTACATGTATCTAATAATAATAATAATATTTAAATAAAAATTTGCATTATTACAATTGTTATAATTATAATTATTTGATGGCTTGTATGATTCAAGCTTTATGTATATCTCTATTTTATATTTGAATTGTATTAGATTACCCTTTATTATTTTACAATATAGTTTGAAATTTTTATTTTAAATTTTCACATATATTATTTTTTGCTGCTGCTGTTGCTCTGCTGTTGTTGTTGTTGTTGTGGCTGCGTTTTAAATTGTTATTATTGTTATTATTTTTTTTTTTTATTTTTTTTTTTAACATTACTTTGAGTAAATTTTACTAGCTTCTTATTATTTTAATATTTAAGCATTCTTTTGGATTTGCATTTCTGTTTATATTTTTATATTGTTGTAATCATTTTTTTTTTTACAAATGTTTTTTTAAATCTATCATTAGTTCTTAAGTTGCTGAATTTTATATTGTAGCACAAAATGAAATAAATATAATAATAATAAAATAACTATAATAAATAAATAAATAAAAATTTTCAAAAGAGTTCTTCTTTCAATCAATACACATTCTTGTACCAAATTTCAACAAAATATCACAAAAAATAATAAGACTGAGGTATCAGGGGCAGTCTAATCTGGTCCACTTTCAATAGAGTTCTCCTTTGAGCCAATACATATCATCGTAACAAATTTCATCGCAATATCTCAACAAATAATAGGACCTCATATGGGGAGGGGTTCTAAATCAATCAGGTCCATTTTCAATAGGGTTCCATTTTGGGCCAATGTGCCATTGTGCTTGTACCAAATTTCATCAAAATATCTCAAAAAATTCGACCTGTAGCTTGTGCATAAATTTAGATGGACAGACACGATTCAGACGGACAGACGGACATGGTTAAATTGATTCAGATTTTGATTCTGAATCGATCGGTATGATTTGATGGGTGTGATATTTGCCGTTTGGGAATTACAAACATCCGCACAAACTTAATATACCCTTGTCCACAGGGTGGTGCAGGGTATAACACGATATTTACATTAATTATAATTCCATAATTAAACAAGGTCCAACAATTGTGTGTATATGTTGAGGAGGTTTGTGGTTCCCTCACCAAGTAGAAAAATTAAGTCGTCTAAACATTACAGGAATTGAAGATATAGTTGAAGAAGTATTTTACTTTTCATCTAAATTTCTTTCAGAAAATAACGAGTAAAATTTCTGCAAAACGTATAGTAGAACAATTAAAAATAAGAGGAAACCAAATATATGTCTAGCCAACGGATTAGACCATCCGGATGTACCAGAGTGCCTTCAAGGCTTAACAAAAATAGAGGAGCACTTAATAACAGCTAGGCTACCTTTTATGATAATTGTTGCCCTTGGATTTAAACAACAAAGTGCTATTCGCGGTGCTGTCGTTAATGTTCCGGTTTCCGTTTCCGTAAATAATATTATAACATCTCTTCTAAGAGAATTACATGAAGCGCAGGTTTTTCAGTTGCATCTTAAGCTCAGGATGGAGTATAGGCACGATTACATGACTGTAACGATTAGACCTGCAAAAATTGTTCAATAAATGATATTTTTGAAAACCAAATTCGCAATCAAAATGACGATGAAAATATTGCTCAAAGTGAAATAGATTTTAATGAGTTTGAAATAGAACGACTTAATCCAGGAGGTCTACTGGACAACATACCAGCCGAAAATATACCACTTCAACGAGTCATAATGGCACCTGGTGAAAATCAGCGCCTACTGGACATGATTAACGATGAAGATTCCGAAGAATTATCATTTGCTACAACTTACTGCAGGGAAAAAGAAAATGCAAAAAAAAAAATATAGCAAAATTATACGATCGGAACTACGAAGATACGATCGAAGAGCATGTAGGATCGATAAATTATTGTATAGCTACAAAAAATTCGAGTTATTAACAATAAAAAATGCAACATCTTTTGCTTTGCGGAAACACATACGATCCAGAAACATTACTGTTGACAATGCTTTAAATAATAATTTTATGAACAACTTAATTCAACACGATGATGGATATCGTATTTTAAAAGGCGTACGGTCGTCACCTGCACGCTGGGAAGCTGAGAAAAAAAAGTTGTAGCTATGATCCGACAATTTGGTCTACCAACTTTCTTTATTACTCTTTCTGCGGCAGAAACCAAATGGACCGAATTATTAGTTATCTTAAAAAAAACGGTCGATAAAGTAGATATTACGGAAGAGGATGCTAGAGGTCTTTCATTTGGTGAAAAGGTTAGGCTAATAAGGAGCGATTCTATAACATGTGCCAGATATTTTGATTTCAGATTCAGGCAATTATTCAGACTTTTTAAAATGGAGTATGGCGTATTCGAAAATAACTACGTGGAAAAGCACTATTGGAGAGTAGACTTACGCCACTCCCAGAGAATTTTGAATTTAGACTTTTTGCCGTATAAAACCTTCAATTATATTAGGGTCTTATATGAGGAGACGATCTAAAAATCATATTAATTTTTAGGAGGTTGGCAACTCTTGCTCGGCTTAGACGCCCTCTTTTTGCTATTATATTAAATTTTATCATTTTTTTATTAATTATTTAATATTTCATTGATAGTTTTATCATTTTTTTGGTGATTTTTTTGCGAAATAATAACTTGTAATTTTATTACTGTGTAATCAATTTTAATAACAAATTTTCTCAATTTCTGCTGCGCAATTAATTTCGCTTTGTCTGCATTTCTGCATATACTTGTTATTGTTCTCTTTTTGCTATGGCCTGTTGTATTAAGGAGTGCAAAGTAAGAGGCCCCAGTGAGAAATTTATTTCTTGCTGGTTATGTGGTGAAAATGCACATATTAAATGTGCTGGGCTTACTGCATTTGTGAAAAATTCTGATCTGTTTGGTGATTCGTCTAAGGGTCTCCCAAATGTAAGGTACTGAGTGCACTTTTCAAGCAAATTAATATTTGCTTTGAAGAATTTGGTAATGATTTGAATAACATATGTAACAAGGTGTCGATTATTAATACTTTTAAATATTTTGATGTGTTCACTCTTTCACCTAAACGTAAAAAAGCGTTGCCTGTTCCATCAATATCATTGCCTGATTTGTCTGACTTGCCTTCGCCACAAGTTATAGTTCCCATTACTACCGATAATATCAGGGTTCCTGATCAACCTATTGTTTCTGACGATAAACGTATTGGGCTTAATCACGGGTCTCTTAGCTGTTGAGGGTCGTGATATTTGTTCTTTTAAAATAAATATATCTCCGAAATGGTTTGATATATTTATAAATAAAAAATTTTGGTCGGATGATCTATTAGTTAAAGAATTCGTCCTGCGTAAACGTGTTAGTCTGCCTAAGCCTGTTTTACGTACCACTGATCTGCAAGCTCCAAAAAACTGAGTGAAATTTCTATTATTTATAAAAATATTAGAGGTCTTAATACAAAGCTACAAAATTTGTATTTAAGCAGTGTTGATTGTGAATACAGTGTTATTGCTTTAACCGAAACTTGGCTTAAACCGTCTATCAAAACTCCGAGCTTTTCTGTTGTAACTATTTAGTTTATAGGTGTGATAGAGTCCTTAGAGCTGGCGGGGGGGGTTTTAATTGCCGTCAGTTCGTTAATACCGTCTGAACTTGGGGGTATTTCTGTCCCTTCAAATATTGAATTTTTTTGCGTCCGTTTTAAATTTGAAAGTAGATTTTTTTATATTTCCTGTTCCTATATTCCTCCACGTTCTGATTTGAACATATATTTATCTCACGTAGCTTTAATTCTTGAAATAAACTCTAAACTTGGTGATAATGATATATTTGCTGTTTTAGGGGATTTCAATTTGCCAATGGTAAATTGGGTTTACTGCTCGGGTGTAGATAGAATGCTCCCACAATCTACATCGTTTGATTATGATTGCTTTTTGGAATCGTTTTTTGATGTTGGTTTACATCAAATTAATTCCCATTCTAATTGTTTGGGTAGATTTCTTGATTTAATTTTTTGCAATATCCCTGAAGTTATCATTCATCCATTTTTTATGAATATGAATAAATTCATCGTGTGCCACCATTAGTCTTACCTGAGGATAAATATCATCCAACTTTAAACCTCTGCTTTGAATTCTTTAATAATCATAGTGTTTTTTCTTCATCATCTAGAAAGTCATTAAATTTTCGTAAAACGGATTATCGTAAACTTAATGATATCTTAGGTCAGTATGAATGGAATTTTTTTAATAATGATATTGATAAATCTGTTTCTTCCTTCTACGATAAGTTAAGTGCTGCATTATATTTGTCTGTACCTGCTTTTAGTGGTGGTGGCCCGTCTAAATATCCTACATGGTTCTCACCTGAACTTAAGCGCATTAAAAATGAGAAAAATAGGTTATTTAAAAAGTTTAAAAAGAGTGGCTCTACTATTGATTATGGCAATTATTCTTCTGTACGTTATAAGTATAATCGCGTAAATCATATTTGCTATGCTAATTATCTTGTGGATATGAAAACAAAAGTTAAGTCTGATCCAAAGTATTTTTACCTTGGTTAATAGTATAAGGAAAGTTAATAGTATTCCTTCCATTTTAAGTTTTGGTGATTTTACGTCTTCCGATCCTTTTATTATGCCTAATTTGTTTGCGGAGTTTTTTAAACAAAATTACTCTAATAACTTATCCTTTTGCTCTAGATTCTTTTGATATTTTTCCGTTTATTTCCGTATCTGAAACTGAAGTATTATCGTCCTTAAATTCAATAAAATTTTCATATTCACCTGGTCCTGATGGTGTTCCATCGTGCATTTTAAGAAATTGTTCTTTGTTACTTTCTGTACCTTCAACTAAACTGTTCAACATTTCACTCAAATGTGGTCAATTTCCAAGTTTTTGGAAGGAAATCATACCGTTGTTTAAAAATGGCAGTAGGCATCGTGTGGAAAATTATCGTGGAATAGCAAAGCTGAGTTCTATTCCTAAACTATTTGAAAAAATTGTGGCCGATCACTTAAAGAAGCCTATCTCTATGATTTTAAGTCCTTATCAACATGGTTTTATTACTGGTCGTTCTACGGTATCAAATCTTCTAGAATTCAGTTCCTATGTCTTCAACGGTTTTTCTGCGGGTCAGTAAACTCATGCTATCTTTACTGATTTTTCAAAGGCTTTTGATAAGGTAAATATTAATCTATATATAAATTGAATAAAATTAGTTTTTCTACCTGTATGTTGGATTGGCTTTCTTCTTACCTTTGTGGTCGAACTCAAAGAGTTTTATTTAATCAGAACTTCTCACGAATAATAAGCGTTACATCCGGTGTATCACAAGGTAGTCATCTTGTTATTTATTTTATATATGAACGATCTGCCTAAACTGATAGTGCATTCAAGGATTCTTATGTATGCTGACGATGTGAAGCTGTCATTTGGATCAGCGGAGTATTGCTCTTTGCTGCAGCAGGATTTGAATAACTTGAGTGAATGGTGTAATGCTAATTCCTTATTGTTAAATTTACAGAAATGCAAGCAAATGAGTTTCTGTAGAACATTTGGCATTTCTCATAATTATTTCATTAATGATCACAAACTTGATATCGTTTCATCATTCTCAGACCTTAGTATCGTACTCGACCCTAAGCTTCGTTTTGATTTGCACATCAATTTATGTGTAAGTAAATCTAGAGCTTTGTTAGGTTTTGTTAAGAGAGGGGATAGAGAATTTTGATGATCCCTACATATGCAAACAGCTTTATATCTCCCTTATTAGGCCTGTTCTTGAATATGGTTGTGTAGTATGGTCTCCATCTTATCGGGTTTATATTGACAAGATTGAATCTGCGCAAAAGCAGTTTCTTCTTTTTGGTCCTCGGGGTCTTAGATGGGATCCTTCACGTTATTTACCTCTTTACACTGATCGTCTGCAACTTATTAATCTACCTACATTGGAGAAGAGACGGCTTGTTCTCGGTATTACCTTTATTGTAAACCTTTTGAAAGGTCAGCATAATGTACCTAATTTGCTGTTTGATTTGGGTATTTATGTTCCTTATTACGAGAAATTATTTCCCTCTCGTTCTGTCCCAATGTAGGTCTAACTATGAACTATTTAATCCTTTGCGCCGTTTATGTAAAAATTATAATGATTAGTATGCACTTTTCTGTAATTCTAATTCTTTAACTAGCATTAAAAACGCGTTATATTTTCGTTCATAATATTAAGTTGCCAAGTTTTTACTTTTTTCACGTATGGCATATGCACATGTGATATTACTCACATTTGAATATGCTACTTCTTTATACATACATATATTAATGTAATAATTTATTTATACATTTATACTGTTAATTTGTTTGAATTAATATTAATGTACATAAATTTTACATGTATCTAATAATAATAATAATATTTAAATAAAAATTTGCATTATTACAATTGTTATAATTATAATTATTTGATGGCTTGTATGATTCAAGCTTTATGCATATCTCTATTTTATATTTGAATTGTATTAGATTACCCTTTATTATTTTACAATATAGTTTAAAATTTTTATTTTAAATTTTCACATATATTATTTTTTGCTGCTGCTGTTGCTCTGCTGTTGTTGTTGTTGTTGTGGCTGCGTTTTAAATTGTTATTATTGTTTTTATTTTTTTTATTTTTATTTTTAACATTACTTTGAGTAAATTTTACTAGCTTCTTATTATTTTAATATTTAAGCATTCTTTTGGATTTGCATTTCTGTTTATATTTTTAAATTGTTGTAATCATGTTTTTTTTTACAAATTTTTATTTAAATCTATCATTAATTCTTAAGTTGCTGAATTTTATATTGTAGCACAAAATGAAATAAATAAAATAATATTAAAATAACTCAAATAAATAAATAAATAAAAATTTTCAAAAGAGTTCTTCTTTGAATCAATACACATTCTTGTACCAAATTTCAACAAAATATCACAAAAAATAATAAGACTGAGGTATCAGGGGCAGTCTAATCTGGTCCACTTTCAATAGAGTTCTCCTTTGAGCCAATACATATCATCGTAACAAATTTCATCGCAATATCTCAACAAATAATAGGACCTCATATGGGGAGGGGTTCTAAATCAATCAGGTCCATTTTCAATAGGGTTCCATTTTGGGCCAATGTGCCATTGTGCTTGTACCAAATTTCATCAAAATATCTCAAAAAATTCGACCTGTAGCTTGTGCATAAATTTAGATGGACAGACACGATTCAGACGGACAGACGGACATGGTTAAATTGATTCAGATTTTGATTCTGAATCGATCGGTATGATTTGATGGGTGTGATATTTGCCGTTTGGGAATTACAAACATCCGCACAAACTTAATATACCCTTGTCCACAGGGTGGTGCAGGGTATAACACGATATTTACATTAATTATAATTCCATAATTAAACAAGGTCCAACAATTGTGTGTATATGTTGAGGAGGTTTGTGGTTCCCTCACCAAGTAGAAAAATTAAGTCGTCTAAACATTACAGGAATTGAAGATATAGTTGAAGAAGTATTTTACTTTTCATCTAAATTTCTTTCAGAAAATAACGAGTAAAATTTCTGCAAAACGTATAGTAGAACAATTAAAAATAAGAGGAAACCAAATATATGTCTAGCCAACGGATTAGACCATCCGGATGTACCAGAGTGCCTTCAAGGCTTAACAAAAATAGATGAGCACTTAATAACAGCTAGGCTACCTTTTATGATAATTGTTGCCCTTGGATTTAAACAACAAAGTGCTATTCGCGGTGCTGTCGTTAATGTTCCGGTTTCCGTTTCCGTAAATAATATTATAACATCTCTTCTAAGAGAATTACATGAAGCGCAGGTTTTTCAGTTGCATCTTAAGCTCAGGATGGAGTATAGGCACGATTACATGACTGTAACGATTAGACCTGCAAAAATTGTTCAATAAATGATATTTTTGAAAACCAAATTCGCAATCAAAATGACGATGAAAATATTGCTCAAAGTGAAATAGATTTTAATGAGTTTGAAATAGAACGACTTAATCCAGGAGGTCTACTGGACAACATACCAGCCGAATATATACCACTTCAACGAGTCATAATGCCTACTGGACATGATTAACGATGAAGATTCCGAAGAATTATCATTTGCTACAACTTACTGCAGGGAAAAAGAAAATGCAAAAAAAAAAATATAGCAAAATTATACGATCGGAACTACGAAGATACGATCGAAGAGCATGTAGGATCGATAAATTATTGTATAGCTACAAAAAATTCGAGTTATTAACAATAAAAAATGCAACATCTTTTGCTTTGCGGAAACACATACGATCCAGAAACATTACTGTTGACAATGCTTTAAATAATAATTTTATGAACAACTTAATTCAACACGATGATGGATATCGTATTTTAAAAGGCGTACGGTCGTCACCTGCACGCTGGGAAGCTGAGAAAAAAAAGTTGTAGCTATGATCCGACAATTTGGTCTACCAACTTTCTTTATTACTCTTTCTGCGGCAGAAACCAAATGGACCGAATTATTAGTTATCTTAAAAAAAACGGTCGATAAAGTAGATATTACGGAAGAGGATGCTAGAGGTCTTTCATTTGGTGAAAAGGTTAGGCTAATAAGGAGCGATTCTATAACATGTGCCAGATATTTTGATTTCAGATTCAGGCAATTATTCAGACTTTTTAAAATGGAGTATGGCGTATTCGAAAATAACTACGTGGAAAAGCACTATTGGAGAGTAGACTTACGCCACTCCCAGAGAATTTTGAATTTAGACTTTTTGCCGTATAAAACCTTCAATTATAATAGGGTCTTATATGAGGAGACGATCTAAAAATCATATTAATTTTTAGGAGGTTGGCAACTCTTGCTCGGTTTAGACGCCCTCTTTTTGCTATTATATTAAATTTTATCATTTTTTTATTAATTATTTAATATTTCATTGATAGTTTTATCATTTTTTTGGTGATTTTTTTGCGAAATAATAACTTGTAATTTTATTACTGTGTAATCAATTTTAATAACAAATTTTCTCAATTTCTGCTGCGCAATTAATTTCGCTTTGTCTGCATTTCTGCATATACTTGTTATTGTTCTCTTTTTGCTATGGCCTGTTGTATTAAGGAGTGCAAAGTAAGAGGCCCCAGTGAGAAATTTATTTCTTGCTGGTTATGTGGTGAAAATGCACATATTAAATGTGCTGGGCTTACTGCATTTGTGAAAAATTCTGATCTGTTTGGTGATTCGTCTAAGGGTCTCCCAAATGTAAGATACTGAGTGCACTTTTCAAGCAAATTAATATTTGCTTTGAAGAATTTGGTAATGATTTGAATAACATATGTAACAAGGTGTCGATTATTAATACTTTTAAATATTTTGATGTGTTCACTCTTTCACCTAAACGTAAAAAAGCGTTGCCTGTTCCATCAATATCATTGCCTGATTTGTCTGACTTGCCTTCGCCACAAGTTGTAGTTCCCATTACTACCGATAATATCAGGGTTCCTGATCAACCTATTGTTTCTGACGATAAACGTATTGGGCTTAATCACGGGTCTCTTAGCTGTTGAGGGTCGTGATATTTGTTCTTTTAAAATAAATATATCTCCGAAATGGTTTGATATATTTATAAATAAAAAATTTTGGTCGGATGATCTATTAGTTAAAGAATTCGTCCTGCGTAAACGTGTTAGTCTGCCTAAGCCTGTTTTACGTACCACTGATCTGCAAGCTCCAAAAAACTGAGTGAAATTTCTATTATTTATAAAAATATTAGAGGTCTTAATACAAAGCTACAAAATTTGTATTTAAGCAGTGTTGATTGTGAATACAGTGTTATTGCTTTGACCGAAACTTGGCTTAAACCGTCTATCTATGACTCCGAGCTTTTCTGTTGTAACTATTTAGTTTATAGGTGTGATAGAGTCCTTAGAGCTGGCGGGGGGGGTTTTAATTGCCGTCAGTTCGTTAATACCGTCTGAACTTGGGGGTATTTCTGTCCCTTCAAATATTGAATTTTTTTGCGTCCGTTTTAAATTTGAAAGTAGATTTTTTTATATTTCCTGTTCCTATATTCCTCCACGTTCTGATTTGAACATATATTTATCTCACGTAGCTTTAATTCTTGAAATAAACTCTAAACTTGGTGATAATGATATATTTGCTGTTTTAGGGGATTTCAATTTGCCAATGGTAAATTGGGTTTACTGCTCGGGTGTAGATAGAATGCTCCCACAATCTACATCGTTTGATTATGATTGCTTTTTGGAATCGTTTTTTGATGTTGGTTTACATCAAATTAATTCCCATTCTAATTGTTTGGGTAGATTTCTTGATTTAATTTTTTGAAGTTATCATTCATCCATTTTTTATGAATATGAATAAATTCATCGTGTGCCACCATTAGTCTTACCTGAGGATAAATATCATCCAACTTTAAACCTCTGCTTTGAATTCTTTAATAATCATAGTGTTTTTTCTTCATCATCTAGAAAGTCATTAAATTTTCGTAAAACGGATTATCGTAAACTTAATGATATCTTAGGTCAGTATGAATGGAATTTTTTTAATAATGATATTGATAAATCTGTTTCTTCCTTCTACGATAAGTTAAGTGCTGCATTATATTTGTCTGTACCTGCTTTTAGTGGTGGTGGCCCGTCTAAATATCCTACATGGTTCTCACCTGAACTTAAGCGCATTAAAAATGAGAAAAATAGGTTATTTAAAAAGTTTAAAAAGAGTGGCTCTACTATTGATTATGGCAATTATTCTTCTGTACGTTATAAGTATAATCGCGTAAATCATATTTGCTACGCTAATTATCTTGTGGATATGAAAACAAAAGTTAAGTCTGATCCAAAGTATTTTTACCTTGGTTAATAGTATAAGGAAAGTTAATAGTATTCCTTCCATTTTAAGTTTTGGTGATTTTACGTCTTCCGATCCTTTTATTATGCCTAATTTGTTTGCGGAGTTTTTTAAACAAAATTACTCTAATAACTTATCCTTTTGCTCTAGATTCTTTTGATATTTTTCCGTTTATTTCCGTATCTGAAACTGAAGTATTATCGTCCTTAAATTCAATAAAATTTTCATATTCACCTGGTCCTGATGGTGTTCCATCGTGCATTTTAAGAAATTGTTCTTTGTTACTTTCTGTACCTTCAACTAAACTGTTCAACATTTCACTCAAATGTGGTCAATTTCCAAGTTTTTGGAAGGAAATCATACCGTTGTTTAAAAATGGCAGTAGGCATCGTGTGGAAAATTATCGTGGAATAGCAAAGCTGAGTTCTATTCCTAAACTATTTGAAAAAATTGTGGCCGATCACTTAAAGAAGCCTATCTCTATGATTTTAAGTCCTTATCAACATGGTTTTATTACTGGTCGTTCTACGGTATCAAATCTTCTAGAATTCAGTTCCTATGTCTTCAACGGTTTTTCTGCGGGTCAGTAAACTCATGCTATCTTTACTGATTTTTCAAAGGCTTTTGATAAGGTAAATATTAATCTATTATTATATAAATTGAATAAAATTGGTTTTTCTACCTGTATGTTGGATTGGCTTTCTTCTTACCTTTGTGGTCGAACTCAAAGAGTTTTATTTAATCAGAACTTCTCACGAATAATAAGCGTTACATCCGGTGTATCACAAGGTAGTCATCTTGTTATTTATTTTATATATGAACGATCTGCCTAAACTGATAGTGCATTCAAGGATTCTTATGTATGCTGACGATGTGAAGCTGTCATTTGGATCAGCGGAGTATTGCTCTTTGCTGCAGCAGGATTTGAATAACTTGAGTGAATGGTGTAATGCTAATTCCTTATTGTTAAATTTACAGAAATGCAAGCAAATGAGTTTCTGTAGAACATTTGGCATTTCTCATAATTATTTCATTAATGATCACAAACTTGATATCGTTTCATCATTCTCAGACCTTAGTATCGTACTCGACCCTAAGCTTCGTTTTGATTTGCACATCAATTTATGTGTAAGTAAATCTAGAGCTTTGTTAGGTTTTGTTAAGAGAGGGGATAGAGAATTTTGATGATCCCTACATATGCAAACAGCTTTATATCTCCCTTATTAGGCCTGTTCTTGAATATGGTTGTGTAGTATGGTCTCCATCTTATCGGGTTTATATTGACAAGATTGAATCTGTGCAAAAGCAGTTTCTTCTTTTTGCTCTTCGGGATGGGATCCTTCACGTTATTTACCTCCTTACACTGATCGTCTGCAACTTATTAATCTACCTACATTGGAGAAGAGACGGCTTGTTCTCGGTATTACCTTTATTGTAAACCTTTTGAAAGGTCAGCATAATGTACCTAATTTGCTGTTTGATTTGGGTATTTATGTTCCTTATTACGAGAAATTATTTCCCTCTCGTTCTGTCCCAATGTAGGTCTAACTATGAACTATTTAATCCTTTGCGCCGTTTATGTAAAAATTATAATGATTAGTATGCACTTTTCTGTAATTCTAATTCTTTAACTAGCATTAAAAACGCGTTATATTTTCGTTCATAATATTAAGTTGCCAAGTTTTTACTTTTTTCACGTATGGCATATGCACATGTGATATTACTCACATTTGAATATGCTACTTCTTTATACATACATATATTAATGTAATAATTTATTTATACATTTATACTGTTAATTTGTTTGAATTAATATTAATGTACATAAATTTTACATGTATCTAATAATAATAATAATATTTAAATAAAAATTTGCATTATTACAATTGTTATAATTATAATTATTTGATGGCTTGTATGATTCAAGCTTTATGCATATCTCTATTTTATATTTGAATTGTATTAGATTACCCTTTATTATTTTACAATATAGTTTAAAATTTTTATTTTAAATTTTCACATATATTATTTTTTGCTGCTGCTGTTGCTCTGCTGTTGTTGTTGTTGTTGTGGCTGCGTTTTAAATTGTTATTATTGTTTTTATTTTTTTTATTTTTATTTTTAACATTACTTTGAGTAAATTTTACTAGCTTCTTATTATTTTAATATTTAAGCATTCTTTTGGATTTGCATTTCTGTTTATATTTTTAAATTGTTGTAATCATGTTTTTTTTTACAAATTTTTATTTAAATCTATCATTAATTCTTAAGTTGCTGAATTTTATATTGTAGCACAAAATGAAATAAATAAAATAATATTAAAATAACTCAAATAAATAAATAAATAAAAATTTTCAAAAGAGTTCTTCTTTGAATCAATACACATTCTTGTACCAAATTTCAACAAAATATCACAAAAAATAATAAGACTGAGGTATCAGGGGCAGTCTAATCTGGTCCACTTTCAATAGAGTTCTCCTTTGAGCCAATACATATCATCGTAACAAATTTCATCGCAATATCTCAACAAATAATAGGACCTCATATGGGGAGGGGTTCTAAATCAATCAGGTCCATTTTCAATAGGGTTCCATTTTGGGCCAATGTGCCATTGTGCTTGTACCAAATTTCATCAAAATATCTCAAAAAATTCGACCTGTAGCTTGTGCATAAATTTAGATGGACAGACACGATTCAGACGGACAGACGGACATGGTTAAATTGATTCAGATTTTGATTCTGAATCGATCGGTATGATTTGATGGGTGTGATATTTGCCGTTTGGGAATTACAAACATCCGCACAAACTTAATATACCCTTGTCCACAGGGTGGTGCAGGGTATAACACGATATTTACATTAATTATAATTCCATAATTAAACAAGGTCCAACAATTGTGTGTATATGTTGAGGAGGTTTGTGGTTCCCTCACCAAGTAGAAAAATTAAGTCGTCTAAACATTACAGGAATTGAAGATATAGTTGAAGAAGTATTTTACTTTTCATCTAAATTTCTTTCAGAAAATAACGAGTAAAATTTCTGCAAAACGTATAGTAGAACAATTAAAAATAAGAGGAAACCAAATATATGTCTAGCCAACGGATTAGACCATCCGGATGTACCAGAGTGCCTTCAAGGCTTAACAAAAATAGATGAGCACTTAATAACAGCTAGGCTACCTTTTATGATAATTGTTGCCCTTGGATTTAAACAACAAAGTGCTATTCGCGGTGCTGTCGTTAATGTTCCGGTTTCCGTTTCCGTAAATAATATTATAACATCTCTTCTAAGAGAATTACATGAAGCGCAGGTTTTTCAGTTGCATCTTAAGCTCAGGATGGAGTATAGGCACGATTACATGACTGTAACGATTAGACCTGCAAAAATTGTTCAATAAATGATATTTTTGAAAACCAAATTCGCAATCAAAATGACGATGAAAATATTGCTCAAAGTGAAATAGATTTTAATGAGTTTGAAATAGAACGACTTAATCCAGGAGGTCTACTGGACAACATACCAGCCGAATATATACCACTTCAACGAGTCATAATGCCTACTGGACATGATTAACGATGAAGATTCCGAAGAATTATCATTTGCTACAACTTACTGCAGGGAAAAAGAAAATGCAAAAAAAAAAATATAGCAAAATTATACGATCGGAACTACGAAGATACGATCGAAGAGCATGTAGGATCGATAAATTATTGTATAGCTACAAAAAATTCGAGTTATTAACAATAAAAAATGCAACATCTTTTGCTTTGCGGAAACACATACGATCCAGAAACATTACTGTTGACAATGCTTTAAATAATAATTTTATGAACAACTTAATTCAACACGATGATGGATATCGTATTTTAAAAGGCGTACGGTCGTCACCTGCACGCTGGGAAGCTGAGAAAAAAAAGTTGTAGCTATGATCCGACAATTTGGTCTACCAACTTTCTTTATTACTCTTTCTGCGGCAGAAACCAAATGGACCGAATTATTAGTTATCTTAAAAAAAACGGTCGATAAAGTAGATATTACGGAAGAGGATGCTAGAGGTCTTTCATTTGGTGAAAAGGTTAGGCTAATAAGGAGCGATTCTATAACATGTGCCAGATATTTTGATTTCAGATTCAGGCAATTATTCAGACTTTTTAAAATGGAGTATGGCGTATTCGAAAATAACTACGTGGAAAAGCACTATTGGAGAGTAGACTTACGCCACTCCCAGAGAATTTTGAATTTAGACTTTTTGCCGTATAAAACCTTCAATTATAATAGGGTCTTATATGAGGAGACGATCTAAAAATCATATTAATTTTTAGGAGGTTGGCAACTCTTGCTCGGTTTAGACGCCCTCTTTTTGCTATTATATTAAATTTTATCATTTTTTTATTAATTATTTAATATTTCATTGATAGTTTTATCATTTTTTTGGTGATTTTTTTGCGAAATAATAACTTGTAATTTTATTACTGTGTAATCAATTTTAATAACAAATTTTCTCAATTTCTGCTGCGCAATTAATTTCGCTTTGTCTGCATTTCTGCATATACTTGTTATTGTTCTCTTTTTGCTATGGCCTGTTGTATTAAGGAGTGCAAAGTAAGAGGCCCCAGTGAGAAATTTATTTCTTGCTGGTTATGTGGTGAAAATGCACATATTAAATGTGCTGGGCTTACTGCATTTGTGAAAAATTCTGATCTGTTTGGTGATTCGTCTAAGGGTCTCCCAAATGTAAGATACTGAGTGCACTTTTCAAGCAAATTAATATTTGCTTTGAAGAATTTGGTAATGATTTGAATAACATATGTAACAAGGTGTCGATTATTAATACTTTTAAATATTTTGATGTGTTCACTCTTTCACCTAAACGTAAAAAAGCGTTGCCTGTTCCATCAATATCATTGCCTGATTTGTCTGACTTGCCTTCGCCACAAGTTGTAGTTCCCATTACTACCGATAATATCAGGGTTCCTGATCAACCTATTGTTTCTGACGATAAACGTATTGGGCTTAATCACGGGTCTCTTAGCTGTTGAGGGTCGTGATATTTGTTCTTTTAAAATAAATATATCTCCGAAATGGTTTGATATATTTATAAATAAAAAATTTTGGTCGGATGATCTATTAGTTAAAGAATTCGTCCTGCGTAAACGTGTTAGTCTGCCTAAGCCTGTTTTACGTACCACTGATCTGCAAGCTCCAAAAAACTGAGTGAAATTTCTATTATTTATAAAAATATTAGAGGTCTTAATACAAAGCTACAAAATTTGTATTTAAGCAGTGTTGATTGTGAATACAGTGTTATTGCTTTGACCGAAACTTGGCTTAAACCGTCTATCTATGACTCCGAGCTTTTCTGTTGTAACTATTTAGTTTATAGGTGTGATAGAGTCCTTAGAGCTGGCGGGGGGGGTTTTAATTGCCGTCAGTTCGTTAATACCGTCTGAACTTGGGGGTATTTCTGTCCCTTCAAATATTGAATTTTTTTGCGTCCGTTTTAAATTTGAAAGTAGATTTTTTTATATTTCCTGTTCCTATATTCCTCCACGTTCTGATTTGAACATATATTTATCTCACGTAGCTTTAATTCTTGAAATAAACTCTAAACTTGGTGATAATGATATATTTGCTGTTTTAGGGGATTTCAATTTGCCAATGGTAAATTGGGTTTACTGCTCGGGTGTAGATAGAATGCTCCCACAATCTACATCGTTTGATTATGATTGCTTTTTGGAATCGTTTTTTGATGTTGGTTTACATCAAATTAATTCCCATTCTAATTGTTTGGGTAGATTTCTTGATTTAATTTTTTGAAGTTATCATTCATCCATTTTTTATGAATATGAATAAATTCATCGTGTGCCACCATTAGTCTTACCTGAGGATAAATATCATCCAACTTTAAACCTCTGCTTTGAATTCTTTAATAATCATAGTGTTTTTTCTTCATCATCTAGAAAGTCATTAAATTTTCGTAAAACGGATTATCGTAAACTTAATGATATCTTAGGTCAGTATGAATGGAATTTTTTTAATAATGATATTGATAAATCTGTTTCTTCCTTCTACGATAAGTTAAGTGCTGCATTATATTTGTCTGTACCTGCTTTTAGTGGTGGTGGCCCGTCTAAATATCCTACATGGTTCTCACCTGAACTTAAGCGCATTAAAAATGAGAAAAATAGGTTATTTAAAAAGTTTAAAAAGAGTGGCTCTACTATTGATTATGGCAATTATTCTTCTGTACGTTATAAGTATAATCGCTTAAATCATATTTGCTATGCTAATTATCTTGTGGATATGAAAACAAAAGTTAAGTCTGATCCAAAGTATTTTTACCTTGGTTAATAGTATAAGGAAAGTTAATAGTATTCCTTCCATTTTAAGTTTTGGTGATTTTACGTCTTCCGATCCTTTTATTATGCCTAATTTGTTTGCGGAGTTTTTTAAACAAAATTACTCTAATAACTTATCCTTTTGCTCTAGATTCTTTTGATATTTTTCCGTTTATTTCCGTATCTGAAACTGAAGTATTATCGTCCTTAAATTCAATAAAATTTTCATATTCACCTGGTCCTGATGGTGTTCCATCGTGCATTTTAAGAAATTGTTCTTTGTTACTTTCTGTACCTTTAACTAAACTGTTCAACATTTCACTCAAATGTGGTCAATTTCCAAGTTTTTGGAAGGAAATCATACCGTTGTTTAAAAATGGCAGTAGGCATCGTGTGGAAAATTATCGTGGAATAGCAAAGCTGAGTTCTATTCCTAAACTATTTGAAAAAATTGTGGCCGATCACTTAAAGAAGCCTATCTCTATGATTTTAAGTCCTTATCAACATGGTTTTATTACTGGTCGTTCTACGGTATCAAATCTTCTAGAATTCAGTTCCTATGTCTTCAACGGTTTTTCTGCGGGACAGTAAACTCATGCTATCTTTACTGATTTTTCAAAGGCTTTTGATAAGGTAAATATTAATCTATTATTATATAAATTGAATAAAATTGGTTTTTCTACCTGTATGTTGGATTGGCTTTCTTCTTACCTTTGTGGTCGAACTCAAAGAGTTTTATTTAATCAGAACTTCTCACGAATAATAAGCGTTACGTCCGGTGTACCACAAGGTAGTCATCTTGTTATTTATTTTATATATGAACGATCTGCCTAAACTGATAGTGCATTCAAGGATTCTTATGTATGCTGACGGTGTGAAGCTGTCATTTGGATCAGCGGAGTATTGCTCTTTGCTGCAGCAGGATTTGAATAACTTGAGTGAATGGTGTAATGCTAATTCCTTATTGTTAAATTTACAGAAATGCAAGCAAATGAGTTTCTGTAGAACATTTGGCATTTCTCATAATTATTTCATTAATGATCACAAACTTGATATCGTTTCATCATTCTCAGACCTTAGTATCGTACTCGACCCTAAGCTTCGTTTTGATTTGCACATCAATTTATGTGTAAGTAAATCTAGAGCTTTGTTAGGTTTTGTTAAGAGATGGGGATAGAGAATTTTGATGATCCCTACATATGCAAACAGCTTTATATCTCCCTTATTAGGCCTGTTCTTGAATATGGTTGTGTAGTATGGTCTCCATCTTATCGGGTTTATATTGACAAGATTGAATCTGTGCAAAAGCAGTTTCTTCTTTTTGCTCTTCGGGATGGGATCCTTCACGTTATTTACCTCCTTACACTGATCGTCTGCAACTTATTAATCTACCTACATTGGAGAAGAGACGGCTTGTTCTCGGTATTACCTTTATTGTAAACCTTTTGAAAGGTCAGCATAATGTACCTAATTTGCTGTTTGATTTGGGTATTTATGTTCCTTATTACGAGAAATTATTTCCCTCTCGTTCTGTCCCAATGTAGGTCTAACTATGAACTATTTAATCCTTTGCGCCGTTTATGTAAAAATTATAATGATTAGTATGCACTTTTCTGTAATTCTAATTCTTTAACTAGCATTAAAAACGCGTTATATTTTCGTTCATAATATTAAGTTAAGTTAAGTTTTTACTTTTTTCACGTATGGCATATGCACATGTGATATTACTCACATTTGAATATGCTACTTCTTTATACATACATATATTAATGTAATAATTTATTTATACATTTATACTGTTAATTTGTTTGAATTAATATTAATGTACATAAATTTTACATGTATCTAATAATAATAATAATATTTAAATAAAAATTTGCATTATTACAATTGTTATAATTATAATTATTTGATGGCTTGTATGATTTAAGCTTTATGTATATCTCTATTTTATATTTGAATTGTATTAGATTACCCTTTATTATTTTACAATATAGTTTGAAATTTTTATGTTAAATTTTCACATATATTATTTTTTGCTGCTGCTGTTGCTCTGTTGTTGTTGTTGTTGTTGTGGCTGTTTATATTTTAAATTGTTGTAATCATGTTTTTTTTTTTACAAATTTTTATTTAAATCTATCATTAGTTCTTAAATTGCTGAATTTTATATTGTAGCACAAAATGAAATAAATAAAATAATAATAAAATAACTAAAATAAATAAATAAATAAAAATTTTCAAAAGAGTTCTTCTTTGAATCAATACACATTCTTGTAGCAAATTTCAACAAAATATCACAAAAAATAATAAGAATGAGGTATCAGAGGCAGTCTAATCTGGTCCACTTTCAACAGAGTTCTCCTTTGAGCCAATACATATCATCGTAACAAATTTCATCGCAATATCTCAACAAATAATAGGACCTCATATGGGGAGGGGTTCTAAATCAATCAGGTCCATTTTCAATAGGGTTCCATTTTGGGCCAATGTGCCATTGTGCTTTTACCAAATTTCATCAAAATATCTCAAAAAATGCGACCTGTAGCTTGTACATAAATTTAGATGGACAGACACGATTCAGACGGACAGACGGACATGGTTAAATCGATTCAGATTTTGATTCTGAATCGATCAGTATGATTTGATGGGTGTGGTATTTGCCGTTTGGGAATTACAAACATCCGCACCAACTTAATATACCCTTGTCCACAGGGTGGTGCAGGGTATAACACGATATTTACATTAATTATAATTCCATAATTAAACAAGGTCCAACAATTGTGTGTATATGTTGAGGAGGTTTGTGGCTCCCTCACCAAGTAGAAAAATTAAGTCGTCTAAACATTACAGGAATTGAAGATATAGTTGAAGAAGTATTTTACTTTTCATCTAAATTTCTTTCAGAAAATAACGAGTACAATTTCTGCAAAACGTATAGTAGAACAATTAAAAATAAGAGGAAACCAAATATATGTCTAGCCAACGGATTAGACCATCCGGATGTACCAGAGTGCCTTCAAGGCTTAACAAAAATAGAGGAGTACTTAATAACAGCTAGGCTACCTTTTATGATAATTGTTGCCCTTGGATTTAAACAACAAAGTGCTATTCGCGGTGCTGTCGTTAATGTTCCGGTTTCCGCAAATAATATTATAACATCTCTTCTAAGAGAATTACCTGAAGCGCAGGTTTTTCAGTTGCATCTTAAGCTCAGGATGGAGTATAGGCACGATTACATGACTGTAACGATTAGACCTGCAAAAATTGTTCAATAAATGATATTTTTGAAAACCAAATTCGCAATCAAAATGACGATGAAAATATTGCTCAAAGTGAAATAGATTTTAATGAGTTTGAAATAGAACGACTTAATCCAGGAGGTCTACTGGACAACATACCAGCCGAATATATACCACTTCAACGAGTCATAATGCCTACTGGACATGATTAACGATGAAGATTCCGAAGAATTATCATTTGCTACAACTTACTGCAGGGAAAAAGAAAATGCAAAAAAAAAAATATAGCAAAATTATACGATCGGAATTACGAAGATACGATCGAAGAGCATGTAGGATCGATAAATTATTGTATAGCTACAAAAAATTCGAGTTATTAACAATAAAAAATGCAACATCTTTTGCTTTGCGGAAACACATACGATCCAGAAACATTACTGTTGACAATGCTTTAAATAATAATTTTATGAACAACTTAATTCAACACGATGATGGATATCGTATTTTAAAAGGCGTACGGTCGTCACCTGCACGCTGGGAAGCTGAGAAAAAAAAGTTGTAGCTATGATCCGACAATTTGGTCTACCAACTTTCTTTATTACCCTTTCTGCGGCAGAAACCAAATGGACCGAATTATTAGTTATCTTAAAAAAAACGGTCGATAAAGTAGATATTACGGAAGAGGATGCTAGAGGTCTTTCATTTGGTGAAAAGGCTAGGCTAATAAGGAGCGATTCTATAACATGTGCCAGATATTTTGATTTCAGATTCAGGCAATTATTCAGACTTTTTAAAATGGAGTATGGCGTATTCGAAAATAACTACGTGGAAAAGCACTATTGGAGAGTAGACTTTCAACAAAGAGTCATGTTTACGTGATTATAAAGGTACGAAAGTCCGCCGTTATCGTATGCCCTATCCTCCTTTACCACAAACAGAAATTCTTACGCCACTCCCAGAGAATTTTGAATTTAGACTTTTTGCCGTATAAAACCTTCAATTATATTAGGGTCTTATATGGGGAGAGGATCTAAAAATCATATTAATTTTCAGGAGGTTGGCAACTCTTGCTCGGTTTACACGCCCTCTTTTTGCTATTATATTAAATTTTATCATTTTTTTAATAATTATTTAATATTTCATTGATAGTTTTATCATTTTTTTGGTGATTTTTTTGCGAAATAATAACTTGTAATTTCATTACTGTGTAATCAATTTTAATAACAAATTTTCTCAATTTCTGCTGCGCAATTAATTTCGCTTTGTCTGAATTTCTGCATATACTTGTTATTGTTCTCTTTTTGCTATGGCCTGTTGTATTAGGGAGTGCAAAGTAAGAGGCCCCAGTGAGAAATTTATTTCTTGCTGGTTATGTGGTGAAAATGCACATTTTAAATGTGCTGGGCTTACTGCATTTGTGAAAAATTCTGATCTGTTTGGTGATTCGTCTAAGGGTCTCCCAAATGTAAGGTACTGAGTGCACTTTTCAAGCAAATTAATATTTGCTTTGAAGAATTTGGTAATGATTTGAATAACATATGTAACAAGGTGTCGATTATTAATACTTTTAAATATTTTGATGTGTTCACTCTTTCACCTAAACGTAAAAAAGCGTTGCCTGTTCCATCAATATCATTGCCTGATTTGTCTGACTTGCCTTCGCCACAAGTTGTAGTTCCCATTACTACCGATAATATCAGGGTTCCTGATCAACCTATTGTTTCTGACGATAAACGTATTGGGCTTAATCACGGGTCTCTCAGCTGTTGAGGGTCGTGATATTTGTTCTTTTAAAATAAATATATCTCCGAAATGGTTTGATACATTTATAAATAAAAAATTTTGGTCGGATGATCTATTAGTTAAAGAATTCGTCCTGCGTAAACGTGTTAGTCTGCCTAAGCCTGTTTTACGTACCACTGATCTGCAAGCTCCAAAAAACTGAGTGAAATTTCTATTATTTATAAAAATATTAGAGGTCTTAATACAAAGCTACAAAATTTGTATTTAAGCAGTGTTGATTGTGAATACAGTGTTATTGCTTTGACCGAAACTTGGCTTAAACCGTCTATCTATGACTCCGAGCTTTTCTGTTGTAACTATTTAGTTTATAGGTGTGATAGAGTCCTTAGAGCTGGTGGGGGGGTTTTAATTGCCGTCAGTTCGTTAATACCGTCTGAACTTGGGGGTATTTCTGTCCCTTCAAATATTGAATTTTTTTGCGTCCGTTTTAAATTTGAAAGTAGATTTTTTTTATATTTCCTGTTCCTATATTCCTCCACGTTCTGATTTGAACATTTATTTATCTCACGTAGCTTTAATTCTTGAAATAAACTCTAAACTTGGTGATAATGATATATTTGCTGTTTTAGGGGATTTCAATTTGCCAATGGTAAATTGGGTTTACTGCTCGGGTGTAGATAGAATGCTCCCACAATCTACATCGTTTGATTATGATTGCTTTTTGGAATCGTTTTTTGATGTTGGTTTACATCAAATTAATTCCCATTCTAATTGTTTGGGTAGATTTCTTGATTTAATTTTTTGAAGTTATCATTCATCCATTTTTTATGAATATGAATAAATTCATCGTGTGCCACCATTAGTCTTACCTGAGGATAAATATCATCCAACTTTAAACCTCTGCTTTGAATTCTTTAATAATCATAGTGTTTTTTCTTCATCATCTAGAAAGTCATTAAATTTTCGTAAAACGGATTATCGTAAACTTAATGATATCTTAGGTCAGTATGAATGGAATTTTTTTAATAATGATATTGATAAATCTGTTTCTTCCTTCTACGATAAGTTAAGTGCTGCATTATATTTGTCTGTACCTGCTTTTAGTGGTGGTGGCCCGTCTAAATATCCTACATGGTTCTCACCTGAACTTAAGCGCATTAAAAATGAGAAAAATAGGTTATTTAAAAAGTTTAAAAAGAGTGGCTCTACTATTGATTATGGCAATTATTCTTCTGTACGTTATAAGTATAATCGCTTAAATCATATTTGCTATGCTAATTATCTTGTGGATATGAAAACAAAAGTTAAGTCTGATCCAAAGTATTTTTACCTTGGTTAATAGTATAAGGAAAGTTAATAGTATTCCTTCCATTTTAAGTTTTGGTGATTTTACGTCTTCCGATCCTTTTATTATGCCTAATTTGTTTGCGGAGTTTTTTAAACAAAATTACTCTAATAACTTATCCTTTTGCTCTAGATTCTTTTGATATTTTTCCGTTTATTTCCGTATCTGAAACTGAAGTATTATCGTCCTTAAATTCAATAAAATTTTCATATTCACCTGGTCCTGATGGTGTTCCATCGTGCATTTTAAGAAATTGTTCTTTGTTACTTTCTGTACCTTTAACTAAACTGTTCAACATTTCACTCAAATGTGGTCAATTTCCAAGTTTTTGGAAGGAAATCATACCGTTGTTTAAAAATGGCAGTAGGCATCGTGTGGAAAATTATCGTGGAATAGCAAAGCTGAGTTCTATTCCTAAACTATTTGAAAAAATTGTGGCCGATCACTTAAAGAAGCCTATCTCTATGATTTTAAGTCCTTATCAACATGGTTTTATTACTGGTCGTTCTACGGTATCAAATCTTCTAGAATTCAGTTCCTATGTCTTCAACGGTTTTTCTGCGGGACAGTAAACTCATGCTATCTTTACTGATTTTTCAAAGGCTTTTGATAAGGTAAATATTAATCTATTATTATATAAATTGAATAAAATTGGTTTTTCTACCTGTATGTTGGATTGGCTTTCTTCTTACCTTTGTGGTCGAACTCAAAGAGTTTTATTTAATCAGAACTTCTCACGAATAATAAGCGTTACATCCGGTGTATCACAAGGTAGTCATCTTGTTATTTATTTTATATATGAACGATCTGCCTAAACTGATAGTGCATTCAAGGATTCTTATGTATGCTGACGATGTGAAGCTGTCATTTGGATCAGCGGAGTATTGCTCTTTGCTGCAGCAGGATTTGAATAACTTGAGTGAATGGTGTAATAATTATTTCATTAATGATCACAAACTTGATATCGTTTCATCATTCTCAGACCTTAGTATCGTACTCGACCCTAAGCTTCGTTTTGATTTGCACATCAATTTATGTGTAAGTAAATCTAGAGCTTTGTTAGGTTTTGTTAAGAGATGGGGATAGAGAATTTTGATGATCCCTACATATGCAAACAGCTTTATATCTCCCTTATTAGGCCTGTTCTTGAATATGGTTGTGTAGTATGGTCTCCATCTTATCGGGTTTATATTGACAAGATTGAATCTGCGCAAAAGCAGTTTCTTCTTTTTGGTCCTCGGGGTCTTAGATGGGATCCTTCACGTTATTTACCTCCTTACACTGATCGTCTGCAACTTATTAATCTACCTACATTGGAGAAGAGACGGCTTGTTCTCGGTATTACCTTTATTGTAAACCTTTTGAAAGGTCAGCATAATGTACCTAATTTGCTGTTTGATTTGGGTATTTATGTTTCTTATTACGAGAAATTATTTCCCTCTCGTTCTGTCCCAATGTAGGTCTAACTATGAACTATTTAATCCTTTGCGCCGTTTATGTAAAAATTATAATGATTAGTATGCACTTTTCTGTAATTCTAATTCTTTAACTAGCATTAAAAACGCGTTATATTTTTGTTCATAATATTAAGTTGCCAAGTTTTTACTTTTTTCACGTATGGCATATTCAAATGTGATATTACTCACATTTGAATATGCTACTTCTTTATACATACATATATTAATGTAATAATTTATTTATACATTTATACTGTTAATTTGTTTGAATTAATATTAATGTACATAAATTTTACATGTATCTAATAATAATAATAATATTTAAATAAAAATTTGCATTATTACAATTGTTATAATTATAATTATTTGATGGCTTGTATGATTCAAGCTTTATGTATATCTCTATTTTATATTTGAATTGTATTAGATTACCCTTTATTATTTTACAATATAGTTTGAAATTTTTATTTTAAATTTTCACATATATTATTTTTTGCTGCTGCTGTTGCTCTGCTGTTGTTGTTGTTGTTGTGGCTGCGTTTTAAATTGTTATTATTGTTATTATTTTTTTTTTTTATTTTTTTTTTTAACATTACTTTGAGTAAATTTTACTAGCTTCTTATTATTTTAATATTTAAGCATTCTTTTGGATTTGCATTTCTGTTTATATTTTTATATTGTTGTAATCATTTTTTTTTTTACAAATGTTTTTTTAAATCTATCATTAGTTCTTAAGTTGCTGAATTTTATATTGTAGCACAAAATGAAATAAATATAATAATAATAAAATAACTATAATAAATAAATAAATAAAAATTTTCAAAAGAGTTCTTCTTTCAATCAATACACATTCTTGTACCAAATTTCAACAAAATATCACAAAAAATAATAAGACTGAGGTATCAGGGGCAGTCTAATCTGGTCCACTTTCAATAGAGTTCTCCTTTGAGCCAATACATATCATCGTAACAAATTTCATCGCAATATCTCAACAAATAATAGGACCTCATATGGGGAGGGGTTCTAAATCAATCAGGTCCATTTTCAATAGGGTTCCATTTTGGGCCAATGTGCCATTGTGCTTGTACCAAATTTCATCAAAATATCTCAGAAAATGCGACCTGTAGCTTGTACATAAATTTATATGGACAGACACGATTCAGACGGACAGACGGACATGGTTAAATCGATTCAGATTTTGATTCTGAATCGATCGGTATGATTTGATGGGTGTGATATTTGCCGTTTGGGAATTACAAACATCCGCACCAACTTAATATACCCTTGTCCACAGGGTGGTGCAGGGTATAACACGATATTTACATTAATTATAATTCCATAATTAAACAAGGTCCAACAATTGTGTGTATATGTTGAGGAGGTTTGTGGTTCCCTCACCAAGTAGAAAAATTAAGTCGTCTAAACATTACAGGAATTGAAGATATAGTTGAAGAAGTATTTTACTTTTCATCTAAATTTCTTTCAGAAAATAACGAGTACAATTTCTGCAAAACGTGTAGTAGAACAATTAAAAATAAGAGGAAATCAAATATATGTCTAGCCAACGGATTAGACCATCCGGATGTACCAGAGTGCCTTCAAGGCTTAACAAAAATAGAGGAGTACTTAATAACAGCTAGGCTACCTTTTATGATAATTGTTGCCCTTGGATTTAAACAACAAAGTGCTATTCGCGGTGCTGTCGTTAATGTTCCGGTTTCCGCAAATAATATTATAACATCTCTTCTAAGAGAATTACATGAAGCGCAGGTTTTTCAGTTGCATCTTAAGCTCAGGATGGAGTATAGGCACGATTACATGACTGTAACGATTAGACCTGCAAAAATTGTTCAATAAATGATATTTTTGAAAACCAAATTCGCAATCAAAATGACGATGAAAATATTGCTCAAAGTGAAATAGATTTTAATGAGTTTGAAATAGAACGACTTAATCCAGGAGGTCTACTGGACAACATACCAGCCGAATATATACCACTTCAACGAGTCATAATGCCTACTGGACATGATTAACGATGAAGATTCCGAAGAATTATCATTTGCTACAACTTACTGCAGGGAAAAAGAAAATGCAAAAAAAAAAATATAGCAAAATTATACGATCGGAATTACGAAGATACGATCGAAGAGCATGTAGGATCGATAAATTATTGTATAGCTACAAAAAATTCGAGCTATTAACAATAAAAAATGCAACATCTTTTGCTTTGCGGAAACACATACGATCCAGAAACATTACTGTTGACAATGCTTTAAATAATAATTTTATGAACAACTTAATTCAACACGATGATGGATATCGTATTTTAAAAGGCGTACGGTCGTCACCTGCACGCTGGGAAGCTGAGAAAAAAAAGTTGTAGCTATGATCCGACAATTTGGTCTACCAACTTTCTTTATTACCCTTTCTGCGGCAGAAACCAAATGGACCGAATTATTAGTTATCTTAAAAAAAACGGTCGATAAAGTAGATATTACGGAAGAGGATGCTAGAGGTCTTTCATTTGGTGAAAAGGCTAGGCTAATAAGGAGCGATTCTATAACATGTGCCAGATATTTTGATTTCAGATTCAGGCAATTATTCAGACTTTTTAAAATGGAGTATGGCGTATTCGAAAATAACTACGTGGAAAAGCACTATTGGAGAGTAGACTTTCAACAAAGAGTCATGTTTACGTGATTATAAAGGTACGAAAGTCCGCCGTTATCGTATGCCCTATCCTCCTTTACCACAAACAGAAATTCTTACGCCACTCCCAGAGAATTTTGAATTTAGACTTTTTGCCGTATAAAACCTTCAATTATATTAGGGTCTTATATGGGGAGAGGATCTAAAAATCATATTAATTTTCAGGAGGTTGGCAACTCTTGCTCGGTTTACACGCCCTCTTTTTGCTATTATATTAAATTTTATCATTTTTTTAATAATTATTTAATATTTCATTGATAGTTTTATCATTTTTTTGGTGATTTTTTTGCGAAATAATAACTTGTAATTTCATTACTGTGTAATCAATTTTAATAACAAATTTTCTCAATTTCTGCTGCGCAATTAATTTCGCTTTGTCTGAATTTCTGCATATACTTGTTATTGTTCTCTTTTTGCTATGGCCTGTTGTATTAGGGAGTGCAAAGTAAGAGGCCCCAGTGAGAAATTTATTTCTTGCTGGTTATGTGGTGAAAATGCACATTTTAAATGTGCTGGGCTTACTGCATTTGTGAAAAATTCTGATCTGTTTGGTGATTCGTCTAAGGGTCTCCCAAATGTAAGGTACTGAGTGCACTTTTCAAGCAAATTAATATTTGCTTTGAAGAATTTGGTAATGATTTGAATAACATATGTAACAAGGTGTCGATTATTAATACTTTTAAATATTTTGATGTGTTCACTCTTTCACCTAAACGTAAAAAAGCGTTGCCTGTTCCATCAATATCATTGCCTGATTTGTCTGACTTGCCTTCGCCACAAGTTGTAGTTCCCATTACTACCGATAATATCAGGGTTCCTGATCAACCTATTGTTTCTGACGATAAACGTATTGGGCTTAATCACGGGTCTCTCAGCTGTTGAGGGTCGTGATATTTGTTCTTTTAAAATAAATATATCTCCGAAATGGTTTGATACATTTATAAATAAAAAATTTTGGTCGGATGATCTATTAGTTAAAGAATTCGTCCTGCGTAAACGTGTTAGTCTGCCTAAGCCTGTTTTACGTACCACTGATCTGCAAGCTCCAAAAAACTGAGTGAAATTTCTATTATTTATAAAAATATTAGAGGTCTTAATACAAAGCTACAAAATTTGTATTTAAGCAGTGTTGATTGTGAATACAGTGTTATTGCTTTGACCGAAACTTGGCTTAAACCGTCTATCTATGACTCCGAGCTTTTCTGTTGTAACTATTTAGTTTATAGGTGTGATAGAGTCCTTAGAGCTGGTGGGGGGGTTTTAATTGCCGTCAGTTCGTTAATACCGTCTGAACTTGGGGGTATTTCTGTCCCTTCAAATATTGAATTTTTTTGCGTCCGTTTTAAATTTGAAAGTAGATTTTTTTATATTTCCTGTTCCTATATTCCTCCACGTTCTGATTTGAACATATATTTATCTCACGTAGCTTTAATTCTTGAAATAAACTCTAAACTTGGTGATAATGATATATTTGCTGTTTTAGGGGATTTCACTTTGCCAATGGTAAATTGGGTTTACTGCTCGGGTGTAGATAGAATGCTCCCACAATCTACATCGTTTGATTATGATTGCTTTTTGGAATCGTTTTTTGATGTTGGTTTACATCAAATTAATTCCCATTCTAATTGTTTGGGTAGATTTCTTGATTTAATTTTTTGCAATATCCCTGAAGTTATCATTCATCCATTTTTTATGAATATGAATAAATTCATCGTATGCCACCATTAGTTTTACCTGAGGATAAATATCATCCAACTTTAAACCTCTGCTTTGAATTCTTTAATAATCATAGTGTTTTTTCTTCATCATCTAGAAAGTCATTAAATTTTCGTAAAACGGATTATCGTAAACTTAATGATATCTTAGGTCAGTATGAATGGAATTTTTTTAATAATGATATTGATAAATCTGTTTCTTCCTTCTACGATAAGTTAAGTGCTGCATTATATTTGTCTGTACCTGCTTTTAGTGGTGGTGGCCCGTCTAAATATCCTAGATGGTTCCCACCTGAACTTAAGCGCATTAAAAATGAGAAAAATAGGTTATTTAAAAAGTTTAAAAAGAGTGGCTCTACTATTGATTATGGCAATTTTTCTTCTGTACGTTATAAGTATAATCGCTTAAATCGTATTTGCTATGCTAATTATCTTGTGGATATGAAAACAAAAGTTAAGTCTGATCCAAAGTATTTTTACCTTTGTTAATAGTATAAGGAGAGTTAATAGTATTCCTTCCATTTTAAGTTTTGGTGATTTTACGTCTTCCGATCCTTTTATTATGCCTAATTTGTTTGCGGAGTTTTTTGAGCAAAATTACTCTAATAACTCGTCCGTTTGTAATTATCCTTTTGCTCTAGATTCTTTTGATATTTTTCGTTTATTCCGTATCTGAAACTGAAGTATTATCGTCCTTAAATTCAATAAAATTTTCATATTCACCTGGTCCCGATGGTGTTCCATCGTGCATTTTAAGAAATTGTTCTTTGTTACTTTCTGTACCTTTAACTAAACTGTTCAACATTTCACTCAAATGTGGTCAATTTCCAAGTTTTTGGAAGGAAATCATACCGTTGTTTAAAAATGGCAGTAGGCATCGTGTGGAAAATTATCGTGGAATAGCAAAGCTGAGTTCTATTCCTAAACTATTTGAAAAAATTGTGGCCGATCACTTAAAGAGGCCTATCTCTATGATTTTAAGTCCTTATCAACATGGTTTTATTACTGGTCGTTCTACGGTATCAAATCTTCTAGAATTCAGTTCCTATGTCTTCAACGGTTTTTCTGCGGGTCAGTAAACTCATGCTATCTTTACTGATTTTTCAAAGGCTTTTGATAAGGTAAATATTAATCTATTATTATATAAATTGAATAAAATTGGTTTTTCTACCTGTATGTTGGATTGGCTTTCTTCTTACCTTTGTGGTCGAACTCAAAGAGTTTTATTTAATCAGAACTTCTCACGAATAATAAGCGTTACATCCGGTGTATCACAAGGTAGTCATCTTGTTATTTATTTTATATATGAACGATCTGCCTAAACTGATAGTGCATTCAAGGATTCTTATGTATGCTGACGATGTGAAGCTGTCATTTGGATCAGCGGAGTATTGCTCTTTGCTGCAGCAGGATTTGAATAACTTGAGTGAATGGTGTAATAATTATTTCATTAATGATCACAAACTTGATATCGTTTCATCATTCTCAGACCTTAGTATCGTACTCGACCCTAAGCTTCGTTTTGATTTGCACATCAATTTATGTGTAAGTAAATCTAGAGCTTTGTTAGGTTTTGTTAAGAGATGGGGATAGAGAATTTTGATGATCCCTACATATGCAAACAGCTTTATATCTCCCTTATTAGGCCTGTTCTTGAATATGGTTGTATAGTATGGTCTCCATCTTATCGGGTTTATATTTACAAGATTGAATCTGTGCAAAAGCAGTTTCTTCTTTTTGCTCTTCGGGATGGGATCCTTCACGTTATTTACCTCTTTACACTGATCGTCTGCAACTTATTAATCTACCTACATTGGAGAAGAGACGGCTTGTTCTCGGTATTACCTTTATTGTAAACCTTTTGAAAGGTCAGCATAATGTACCTAATTTGCTGTTTGATTTGGGTATTTATGTTCCTTATTACGAGAAATTATTTCCCTCTCGTTCTGTCCCAATGTAGGTCTAACTATGAACTATTTAATCCTTTGCGCCGTTTATGTAAAAATTATAATGATTAGTATGCACTTTTCTGTAATTCTAATTCTTTAACTAGCATTAAAAACGCGTTATATTTTTGTTCATAATATTAAGTTGCCAAGTTTTTACTTTTTTCACGTATGGCATATTCAAATGTGATATTACTCACATTTGAATATGCTACTTCTTTATACATACATATATTAATGTAATAATTTATTTATACATTTATACTGTTAATTTGTTTGAATTAATATTAATGTACATAAATTTTACATGTATCTAATAATAATAATAATATTTAAATAAAAATTTGCATTATTACAATTGTTATAATTATAATTATTTGATGGCTTGTATGATTCAAGCTTTATGTATATCTCTATTTTATATTTGAATTGTATTAGATTACCCTTTATTATTTTACAATATAGTTTGAAATTTTTATTTTAAATTTTCACATATATTATTTTTTGCTGCTGCTGTTGCTCTGCTGTTGTTGTTGTTGTTGTGGCTGCGTTTTAAATTGTTATTATTGTTATTATTTTTTTTTTTTATTTTTTTTTTTAACATTACTTTGAGTAAATTTTACTAGCTTCTTATTATTTTAATATTTAAGCATTCTTTTGGATTTGCATTTCTGTTTATATTTTTATATTGTTGTAATCATTTTTTTTTTTACAAATGTTTTTTTAAATCTATCATTAGTTCTTAAGTTGCTGAATTTTATATTGTAGCACAAAATGAAATAAATATAATAATAATAAAATAACTATAATAAATAAATAAATAAAAATTTTCAAAAGAGTTCTTCTTTGAATCAATACACATTCTTGTACCAAATTTCAACAAAATATCACAAAAAATAATAAGACTGAGGTATCAGGGGCAGTCTAATCTGGTCCACTTTCAATAGAGTTCTCCTTTGAGCCAATACATATCATCGTAACAAATTTCATCGCAATATCTCAACAAATAATAGGACCTCATATGGGGAGGGGTTCTAAATCAATCAGGTCCATTTTCAATAGGGTTCCATTTTGGGCCAATGTGCCATTGTGCTTGTACCAAATTTCATCAAAATATCTCAGAAAATGCGACCTGTAGCTTGTACATAAATTTATATGGACAGACACGATTCAGACGGACAGACGGACATGGTTAAATCGATTCAGATTTTGATTCTGAATCGATCGGTATGATTTGATGGGTGTGATATTTGCCGTTTGGGAATTACAAACATCCGCACCAACTTAATATACCCTTGTCCACAGGGTGGTGCAGGGTATAACACGATATTTACATTAATTATAATTCCATAATTAAACAAGGTCCAACAATTGTGTGTATATGTTGAGGAGGTTTGTGGTTCCCTCACCAAGTAGAAAAATTAAGTCGTCTAAACATTACAGGAATTGAAGATATAGTTGAAGAAGTATTTTACTTTTCATCTAAATTTCTTTCAGAAAATAACGAGTACAATTTCTGCAAAACGTGTAGTAGAACAATTAAAAATAAGAGGAAATCAAATATATGTCTAGCCAACGGATTAGACCATCCGGATGTACCAGAGTGCCTTCAAGGCTTAACAAAAATAGAGGAGTACTTAATAACAGCTAGGCTACCTTTTATGATAATTGTTGCCCTTGGATTTAAACAACAAAGTGCTATTCGCGGTGCTGTCGTTAATGTTCCGGTTTCCGCAAATAATATTATAACATCTCTTCTAAGAGAATTACATGAAGCGCAGGTTTTTCAGTTGCATCTTAAGCTCAGGATGGAGTATAGGCACGATTACATGACTGTAACGATTAGACCTGCAAAAATTGTTCAATAAATGATATTTTTGAAAACCAAATTCGCAATCAAAATGACGATGAAAATATTGCTCAAAGTGAAATAGATTTTAATGAGTTTGAAATAGAACGACTTAATCCAGGAGGTCTACTGGACAACATACCAGCCGAATATATACCACTTCAACGAGTCATAATGCCTACTGGACATGATTAACGATGAAGATTCCGAAGAATTATCATTTGCTACAACTTACTGCAGGGAAAAAGAAAATGCAAAAAAAAAAATATAGCAAAATTATACGATCGGAATTACGAAGATACGATCGAAGAGCATGTAGGATCGATAAATTATTGTATAGCTACAAAAAATTCGAGCTATTAACAATAAAAAATGCAACATCTTTTGCTTTGCGGAAACACATACGATCCAGAAACATTACTGTTGACAATGCTTTAAATAATAATTTTATGAACAACTTAATTCAACACGATGATGGATATCGTATTTTAAAAGGCGTACGGTCGTCACCTGCACGCTGGGAAGCTGAGAAAAAAAAGTTGTAGCTATGATCCGACAATTTGGTCTACCAACTTTCTTTATTACCCTTTCTGCGGCAGAAACCAAATGGACCGAATTATTAGTTATCTTAAAAAAAACGGTCGATAAAGTAGATATTACGGAAGAGGATGCTAGAGGTCTTTCATTTGGTGAAAAGGCTAGGCTAATAAGGAGCGATTCTATAACATGTGCCAGATATTTTGATTTCAGATTCAGGCAATTATTCAGACTTTTTAAAATGGAGTATGGCGTATTCGAAAATAACTACGTGGAAAAGCACTATTGGAGAGTAGACTTTCAACAAAGAGTCATGTTTACGTGATTATAAAGGTACGAAAGTCCGCCGTTATCGTATGCCCTATCCTCCTTTACCACAAACAGAAATTCTTACGCCACTCCCAGAGACTTTTGAATTTAGACTTTTTGCCGTATAAAACCTTCAATTATATTAGGGTCTTATATGAGGAGAGGATCTAAAAACCATATTAATTTTCAGGAGGTTGGCAACTCTTGCTCGGTTTACACGCCCTCTTTTTGCTATTATATTAAATTTTATCATTTTTTTATTAATTATTTAATATTTCATTGATAGTTTTATCATTTTTTTGGTGATTTTTTTGCGAAATAATAACTTGTAATTTCATTACTGTGTAATCAATTTTAATAACAAATTTTCTCAATTTCTGCTGCGCAATTAATTTCGCTTTGTCTGAATTTCTGCATATACTTGTTATTGTTCTCTTTTTGCTATGGCCTGTTGTATTAAGGAGTGCAAAGTAAGAGGCCCCAGTGAGAAATTTATTTCTTGCTGGTTATGTGGTGAAAATGCACATTTTAAATGTGCTGGGCTTACTGCATTTGTGAAAAATTCTGATCTGTTTGGTGATTCGTCTAAGAGTCTCCCAAATGTAAGGTACTGAGTGCACTTTTCAAGCAAATTAATATTTGCTTTGAAGAATTTGGTAATGATTTGAATAACATATGTAACAAGGTGTCGATTATTAATACTTTTAAATATTTTGATGTGTTCACTCTTTCACCTAAACGTAAAAAAGCGTTGCCTGTTCCATCAATATCATTGCCTGATTTGTCTGACTTGCCTTCGCCACAAGTTGTAGTTCCCATTACTACCGATAATATCAGGGTTCCTATTCAACCTATTGTTTCTGACGATAAACGTATTGGGCTTAATCACGGGTCTCTCAGCTGTTGAGGGTCGTGATATTTGTTCTTTTAAAATAAATATATCTCCGAAATGGTTTGATACATTTATAAATAAAAAATTTTGGTCGGATGATCTATTAGTTAAAGAATTCGTCCTGCGTAAACGTGTTAGTCTGCCTAAGCCTGTTTTACGTACCACTGATCTGCAAGCTCCAAAAAACTGAGTGAAATTTCTATTATTTATAAAAATATTAGAGGTCTTAATACAAAGCTACAAAATTTGTATTTAAGCAGTGTTGATTGTGAATACAGTGTTATTGCTTTGACCGAAACTTGGCTTAAACCGTCTATCTATGACTCCGAGCTTTTCTGTTGTAACTATTTAGTTTATAGGTGTGATAGAGTCCTTAGAGCTGGTGGGGGGGTTTTAATTGCCGTCAGTTCGTTAATACCGTCTGAACTTGGGGGTATTTCTGTCCCTTCAAATATTGAATTTTTTTGCGTCCGTTTTAAATTTGAAAGTAGATTTTTTTATATTTCCTGTTCCTATATTCCTCCACGTTCTGATTTGAACATATATTTATCTCACGTAGCTTTAATTCTTGAAATAAACTCTAAACTTGGTGATAATGATATATTTGCTGTTTTAGGGGATTTCAATTTGCCAATGGTAAATTGGGTTTACTGCTCGGGTGTAGATAGAATGCTCCCACAATCTACATCGTTTGATTATGATTGCTTTTTGGAATCGTTTTTTGATGTTGGTTTACATCAAATTAATTCCCATTCTAATTGTTTGGGTAGATTTCTTGATTTAATTTTTTGCAATATCCCTGAAGTTATCATTCATCCATTTTTTATGAATATGAATAAATTCATCGTATGCCACCATTAGTTTTACCTGAGGATAAATATCATCCAACTTTAAACCTCTGCTTTGAATTCTTTAATAATCATAGTGTTTTTTCTTCATCATCTAGAAAGTCATTAAATTTTCGTAAAACGGATTATCGTAAACTTAATGATATCTTAGGTCAGTATGAATGGAATTTTTTTAATAATGATATTGATAAATCTGTTTCTTCCTTCTACGATAAGTTAAGTGCTGCATTATATTTGTCTGTACCTGCTTTTAGTGGTGGTGGCCCGTCTAAATATCCTAGATGGTTCCCACCTGAACTTAAGCGCATTAAAAATGAGAAAAATAGGTTATTTAAAAAGTTTAAAAAGAGTGGCTCTACTATTGATTATGGCAATTTTTCTTCTGTACGTTATAAGTATAATCGCTTAAATCGTATTTGCTATGCTAATTATCTTGTGGATATGAAAACAAAAGTTAAGTCTGATCCAAAGTATTTTTACCTTTGTTAATAGTATAAGGAGAGTTAATAGTATTCCTTCCATTTTAAGTTTTGGTGATTTTACGTCTTCCGATCCTTTTATTATGCCTAATTTGTTTGCGGAGTTTTTTGAGCAAAATTACTCTAATAACTCGTCCGTTTGTAATTATCCTTTTGCTCTAGATTCTTTTGATATTTTTCCGTTTATTTCCGTATCTGAAACAGAAGTATTATCGTCCTTAAATTCAATAAAATTTTCATATTCACCTGGTCCCGATGGTGTTCCATCGTGCATTGTAAGAAATTGTTCTTTGTTACTTTCTGTACCTTTAACTAAACTGTTCAACATTTCACTCAAATGTGGTCAATTTCCAAGTTTTTGGAAGGAAATCATACCGTTGTTTAAAAGTGGCAGTAGGCATCGTGCGGAAAATTATCGTGGAATAGCAAAGCTGAGTTCTATTCCTAAACTATTTGAAAAAATTGTGGCCGATCACTTAAAGAGGCCTATCTCTATGATTTTAAGTCCTTATCAACATGGTTTTATTACTGGTCGTTCTACGGTATCAAATCTTCTAGAATTCAGTTCCTATGTCTTCAACGGTTTTTCTGCGGGTCAGTAAACTCATGCTATCTTTACTGATTTTTCAAAGGCTTTTGATAAGGTAAATATTAATCTATTATTATATAAATTGAATAAAATTGGTTTTTCTACCTGTATGTTGGATTGGCTTTCTTCTTACCTTTGTGGTCGAACTCAAAGAGTTTTATTTAATCAGAACTTCTCACGAATAATAAGCGTTACGTCCGGTGTACCACAAGGTAGTCATCTTGTTATTTATTTTATATATGAACGATCTGCCTAAACTGATAGTGCATTCAAGGATTCTTATGTATGCTGACGATGTGAAGCTGTCATTTGGATCAGCGGAGTATTGCTCTTTGCTGCTCTTTGTTTGAATTAATATTAATGTACATAAATTTTACATGTATCTAATAATAATAATAATATTTAAATAAAAATTTGCATTATTACAATTGTTATAATTATAATTATTTGATGGCTTGTATGATTTAAGCTTTATGTATATCTCTATTTTATATTTGAATTGTATTAGATTACCCTTTATTATTTTACAATATAGTTTGAAATTTTTATTTTAAATTTTCACATATATTATTTTTTGCTGCTGCTGTTGCTCTGCTGTTGTTGTTGTTGTTGTGGCTGTTTATATTTTTAAATTGTTGTAATTATTTTTTTTTTTTTACAAATTTTTATTTAAATCTATCATTAGTTCTTAAATAGCTGAATTTTATATTGTAGCACAAAATGAAATAAATAAAATAATAATAAAATAACTAAAATAAATAAATAAATAAAAATTTTCAAAAGAGTTCTTCTTTGAATCAATACACATTCTTGTAGCAAATTTCAACAAAATATCACAAAAAATAATAAGAATGAGGTATCAGAGGCAGTCTAATCTGGTCCACTTTCAACAGAGTTCTCCTTTGAGCCAATACATATCATCGTAACAAATTTCATCGCAATATCTCAACAAATAATAGGACCTCATATGGGGAGGGGTTCTAAATCAATCAGGTCCATTTTCAATAGGGTTCCATTTTGGGCCAATGTGCCATTGTGCTTGTACCAAATTTCATCAAAATATCTCAAAAAATGCGACCTGTAGCTTGTACATAAATTTAGATGGACAGACACGATTCAGACGGACAGACGGACATGGTTAAATCGATTCAGATTTTGATTCTGAATCGATCGGTATGATTTGATGGGTGTGGTATTTGCCGTTTGGGAATTACAAACATCCGCACCAACTTAATATACCCTTGTCCACAGGGTGGTGCAGGGTATAACACGATATTTACATTAATTATAATTCCATAATTAAACAAGGTCCAACAATTGTGTGTATATGTTGAGGAGGTTTGTGGTTCCCTCACCAAGTAGAAAAATTAAGTCGTCTAAACATTACAGGAATTGAAGATATAGTTGAAGAAGTATTTTACTTTTCATCTAAACTTCTTTCAGAAAATAACGAGTACAATTTCTGCAAAACGTGTAGTAGAACAATTAAAAATAAGAGGAAATCAAATATATGTCTAGCCAACGGATTAGACCATCCGGATGTACCAGAGTGCCTTCAAGGCTTAACAAAAATAGAGGAGTACTTAATAACAGCTAGGCTACCTTTTATGATAATTGTTGCCCTTGGATTTAAACAACAAAGTGCTATTCGCGGTGCTGTCGTTAATGTTCCGGTTTCCGCAAATAATATTATAACATCTCTTCTAAGAGAATTACCTGAAGCGCAGGTTTTTCAGTTGCATCTTAAGCTCAGGATGGAGTATAGGCACGATTACATGACTGTAACGATTAGACCTGCAAAAATTGTTGAAGCGATGCGGTTTTTTATTACAATGCAATTATATATAAAGCATGGAATTACACTAGACGAAGAATGACTCAGAAATTACAGACATCAAACTATTATCCCTTTTGTTGCAGATGATCAAGATCGAGGCACTATAAATGATATTTTTGAAAACCAAATTCGCAATCAAAATGACGATGAAAATATTGCTCAAAGTGAAATAGATTTTAATGAGTTTGAAATAGAACGACTTAATCCAGGAGGTCTACTGGACAACATACCAGCCGAATATATACCACTTCAACGAGTCATAATGCCTACTGGACATGATTAACGATGAAGATTCCGAAGAATTATCATTTGCTACAACTTACTGCAGGGAAAAAGAAAATGCAAAAAAAAAAATATAGCAAAATTATACGATCGGAATTACGAAGATACGATCGAAGAGCATGTAGGATCGATAAATTATTGTATAGCTACAAAAAATTCGAGCTATTAACAATAAAAAATGCAACATCTTTTGCTTTGCGGAAACACATACGATCCAGAAACATTACTGTTGACAATGCTTTAAATAATAATTTTATGAACAACTTAATTCAACACGATGATGGATATCGTATTTTAAAAGGCGTACGGTCGTCACCTGCACGCTGGGAAGCTGAGAAAAAAAAGTTGTAGCTATGATCCGACAATTTGGTCTACCAACTTTCTTTATTACCCTTTCTGCGGCAGAAACCAAATGGACCGAATTATTAGTTACCTTAAAAAAAACGGTCGATAAAGTAGATATTACGGAAGAAGATGCTAGAGGTCTTTTATTTGGTGAAAAGGCTAGGCTAATAAGGAGCGATTCTATTACATGTGCCAGATATTTTGATTTCAGATTCAGGCAATTATTCAGACTTTTTAAAATGGAGTATGGCGTATTCGAAAATAACTACGTGGAAAAGCACTATTGGAGAGTAGACTTTCAACAAAGAGTCATGTTTACGTGATTATAAAGGTACGAAAGTCCGCCGTTATCGTATGCCCTATCCTCCTTTACCACAAACAGAAATTCTTACGCCACTCCCAGAGACTTTTGAATTTAGACTTTTTGCCGTATAAAACCTTCAATTATATTAGGGTCTTATATGAGGAGAGGATCTAAAAACCATATTAATTTTCAGGAGGTTGGCAACTCTTGCTCGGTTTACACGCCCTCTTTTTGCTATTATATTAAATTTTATCATTTTTTTATTAATTATTTAATATTTCATTGATAGTTTTATCATTTTTTTGGTGATTTTTTTGCGAAATAATAACTTGTAATTTCATTACTGTGTAATCAATTTTAATAACAAATTTTCTCAATTTCTGCTGCGCAATTAATTTCGCTTTGCCTGCATTTCTGCATATACTTGTTATTGTTCTCTTTTTGCTATGGCCTGTTGTATTAAGGAGTGCAAAGTAAGAGGTCCCAGTGAGAAATTTATTTCTTGCTGGTTATGTGGTGAAAATGCACATTTTAAATGTGCTGGGCTTACTGCATTTGTGAAAAATTCTGATCTGTTTCGTGATTCGTCTAAGGGTCTCCCAAATGTAAGGTACTGAGTGCACTTTTCAAGCAAATTAATATTTGCTTTGAAGAATTTGGTAACAAGGTGTCGATTATTAATACTTTTAAATATTTTGATGTGTTCACTCTTTCACCTAAACGTAAAAAAGCGTTGCCTGTTCCATCAATATCATTGCCTGATTTGTCTGACTTGCCTTCGCCACAAGTTGTAGTTCCCATTACTACCGATAATATCAGGGTTCCTATTCAACCTATTGTTTCTGACGATAAACGTATTGGGCTTAATCACGGGTCTCTCAGCTGTTGAGGGTCGTGATATTTGTTCTTTTAAAATAAATATATCTCCGAAATGGTTTGATACATTTATAAATAAAAAATTTTGGTCGGATGATCTATTAGTTAAAGAATTCGTCCTGCGTAAACGTGTTAGTCTGCCTAAGCCTGTTTTACGTACCACTGATCTGCAAGCTCCAAAAAACTGAGTGAAATTTCTATTATTTATAAAAATATTAGAGGTCTTAATACAAAGCTACAAAATTTGTATTTAAGCAGTGTTGATTGTGAATACAGTGTTATTGCTTTGACCAAAACTTGGCTTAAACCGTCTATCTGTGACTCCGAGCTTTTCTGTTGTAACTATTTAGTTTATAGGTGTGATAGAGTCCTTAGAGCTGGCGGGGAGGTTTTAATTGCCGTCAGTTCGTTAATACCGTCTGAACTTGGGGGTATTTCTGTCCCTTCAAATATTGAATTTTTTTGCGTCCGTTTTAAATTTGAAAGTAGATTTTTTTATATTTCCTGTTCCTATATTCCTCCACGTTCTGATTTGAACATATATTTATCTCACGTAGCTTTAATTCTTGAAATAAACTCTAAACTTGGTGATAATGATATATTTGCTGTTTTAGGGGATTTCAATTTGCCAATGGTAAATTGGGTTTACTGCTCGGGTGTAGATAGAATGCTCCCACAATCTACATCGTTTGATTATGATTGCTTTTTGGAATCGTTTTTTGATGTTGGTTTACATCAAATTAATTCCCATTCTAATTGTTTGGGTAGATTTCTTGATTTAATTTTTTGCAATATCCCTGAAGTTATCATTCATCCATTTTTTATGAATATGAATAAATTCATCGTATGCCACCATTAGTTTTACCTGAGGATAAATATCATCCAACTTTAAACCTCTGCTTTGAATTCTTTAATAATCATAGTGTTTTTTCTTCATCATCTAGAAAGTCATTAAATTTTCGTAAAACGGATTATCGTAAACTTAATGATATCTTAGGTCAGTATGAATGGAATTTTTTTAATAATGATATTGATAAATCTGTTTCTTCCTTCTACGATAAGTTAAGTGCTGCATTATATTTGTCTGTACCTGCTTTTAGTGGTGGTGGCCCGTCTAAATATCCTAGATGGTTCCCACCTGAACTTAAGCGCATTAAAAATGAGAAAAATAGGTTATTTAAAAAGTTTAAAAAGAGTGGCTCTACTATTGATTATGGCAATTTTTCTTCTGTACGTTATAAGTATAATCGCTTAAATCGTATTTGCTATGCTAATTATCTTGTGGATATGAAAACAAAAGTTAAGTCTGATCCAAAGTATTTTTACCTTTGTTAATAGTATAAGGAGAGTTAATAGTATTCCTTCCATTTTAAGTTTTGGTTATTTTACGTCTTCCGATCCTTTTATTATGCCTAATTTGTTTGCGGAGTTTTTTGAGCAAAATTACTCTAATAACTCGTCCGTTTGTAATTATCCTTTTGCTCTAGATTCTTTTGATATTTTTCCGTTTATTTCCGTATCTGAAACAGAAGTATTATCGTCCTTAAATTCAATAAAATTTTCATATTCACCTGGTCCCGATGGTGTTCCATCGTGCATTGTAAGAAATTGTTCTTTGTTACTTTCTGTACCTTTAACTAAACTGTTCAACATTTCACTCAAATGTGGTCAATTTCCAAGTTTTTGGAAGGAAATCATACCGTTGTTTAAAAGTGGCAGTAGGCATCGTGCGGAAAATTATCGTGGAATAGCAAAGCTGAGTTCTATTCCTAAACTATTTGAAAAAATTGTGGCCGATCACTTAAAGAGGCCTATCTCTATGATTTTAAGTCCTTATCAACATGGTTTTATTACTGGTCGTTCTACGGTATCAAATCTTCTAGAATTCAGTTCCTATGTCTTCAACGGTTTTTCTGCGGGTCAGTAAACTCATGCTATCTTTACTGATTTTTCAAAGGCTTTTGATAAGGTAAATATTAATCTATTATTATATAAATTGAATAAAATTGGTTTTTCTACCTGTATGTTGGATTGGCTTTCTTCTTACCTTTGTGGTCGAACTCAAAGAGTTTTATTTAATCAGAACTTCTCACGAATAATAAGCGTTACGTCCGGTGTACCACAAGGTAGTCATCTTGTTATTTATTTTATATATGAACGATCTGCCTAAACTGATAGTGCATTCAAGGATTCTTATGTATGCTGACGATGTGAAGCTGTCATTTGGATCAGCGGAGTATTGCTCTTTGCTGCTCTTTGTTTGAATTAATATTAATGTACATAAATTTTACATGTATCTAATAATAATAATAATATTTAAATAAAAATTTGCATTATTACAATTGTTATAATTATAATTATTTGATGGCTTGTATGATTTAAGCTTTATGTATATCTCTATTTTATATTTGAATTGTATTAGATTACCCTTTATTATTTTACAATATAGTTTGAAATTTTTATTTTAAATTTTCACATATATTATTTTTTGCTGCTGCTGTTGCTCTGCTGTTGTTGTTGTTGTTGTGGCTGTTTATATTTTTAAATTGTTGTAATTATTTTTTTTTTTTTACAAATTTTTATTTAAATCTATCATTAGTTCTTAAATTGCTGAATTTTATATTGTAGCACAAAATGAAATAAATAAAATAATAATAAAATAACTAAAATAAATAAATAAATAAAAATTTTCAAAAGAGTTCTTCTTTGAATCAATACACATTCTTGTAGCAAATTTCAACAAAATATCACAAAAAATAATAAGAATGAGGTATCAGAGGCAGTCTAATCTGGTCCACTTTCAACAGAGTTCTCCTTTGAGCCAATACATATCATCGTAACAAATTTCATCGCAATATCTCAACAAATAATAGGACCTCATATGGGGAGGGGTTCTAAATCAATCAGGTCCATTTTCAATAGGGTTCCATTTTGGGCCAATGTGCCATTGTGCTTGTACCAAATTTCATCAAAATATCTCAAAAAATGCGACCTGTAGCTTGTACATAAATTTAGATGGACAGACACGATTCAGACGGACAGACGGACATGGTTAAATCGATTCAGATTTTGATTCTGAATCGATCGGTATGATTTGATGGGTGTGGTATTTGCCGTTTGGGAATTACAAACATCCGCACCAACTTAATATACCCTTGTCCACAGGGTGGTGCAGGGTATAACACGATATTTACATTAATTATAATTCCATAATTAAACAAGGTCCAACAATTGTGTGTATATGTTGAGGAGGTTTGTGGTTCCCTCACCAAGTAGAAAAATTAAGTCATCTAAACATTACAGGAATTGAAGATATAGTTGAAGAAGTATTTTACTTTTCATCTAAACTTCTTTCAGAAAATAACGAGTACAATTTCTGCAAAACGTGTAGTAGAACAATTAAAAATAAGAGGAAACCAAATATATGTCTAGCCAACGGATTAGACCATCCGGATGTACCAGAGTGCCTTCAAGGCTTAACAAAAATAGAGGAGTACTTAATAACAGCTAGGCTACCTTTTATGATAATTGTTGCCCTTGGATTTAAACAACAAAGTGCTATTCGCGGTGCTGTCGTTAATGTTCCGGTTTCCGTAAATAATATTATAACATCTCTTCTAAGAGAATTACCTGAAGCGCAGGTTTTTCAGTTGCATCTTAAGCTCAGGATGGAGTATAGGCACGATTACATGACTGTAACGATTAGACCTGCAAAAATTGTTGAAGCGATGCGGTTTTTTATTACAATGCAATTATATATAAAGCATGGAATTACACTAGACGAAGAATGGCTCAGAAATTACAGACATCAAACTATTATCCCTTTTGTTGCAGATGATCAAGATCGAGGCACTATAAATGATATTTTTGAAAACCAAATTCGCAATCAAAATGACGATGAAAATATTGCTCAAAGTGAAATAGATTTTAATGAGTTTGAAATAGAACGACTTAATCCAGGAGGTCTACTGGACAACATACCAGCCGAATATATACCACTTCAACGAGTCATAATGCCTCCTGGACATGATTAACGATGAAGATTCCGAAGAATTATCATTTGCTACAACTTACTGCAGGGAAAAAGAAAATGCAAAAAAAAAATATAGCAAAATTATACGATCGGAATTACGAAGATACGATCGAAGAGCATGTAGGATCGATAAATTATTGTATAGCTACAAAAAATTCGAGCTATTAACAATAAAAAATGCAACATCTTTTGCTTTGCGGAAACACATACGATCCAGAAACATTACTGTTGACAATGCTTTAAATAATAATTTTATGAACAACTTAATTCAACACGATGATGGATATCGTATTTTAAAAGGCGTACGGTCGTCACCTGCACACTGGGAAGCTGAGAAAAAAAAGTTGTAGCTATGATCCGACAATTTGGTCTACCAACTTTCTTTATTACCCTTTCTGCGGCAGAAACCAAATGGACCGAATTATTAGTTATCTTAAAAAAAACGGTCGATAAAGTAGATATTACGGAAGAGGATGCTAGAGGTCTTTCATTTGGTGAAAAGGCTAGGCTAATAAGGAGCGATTCTATAACATGTGCCAGATATTTTGATTTCAGATTCAGGCAATTATTCAGACTTTTTAAAATGGAGTATGGCGTATTCGAAAATAACTACGTGGAAAAGCACTATTGGAGAGTAGACTTACGCCACTCCCAGAGAATTTTGAATTTAGACTTTTTGCCGTATAAAACCTTCAATTATATTAGGGTCTTATATGAGGAGACGATCTAAAAATCATATTAATTTTTAGGAGGTTGGCAACTCTTGCTCGGTTTAGACGCCCTCTTTTTGCTATTATATTAAATTTTATCATTTTTTTATTAATTATTTAATATTTCATTGATAGTTTTATCATTTTTTTGGTGATTTTTTTGCGAAATAATAACTTGTAATTTTATTACTGTGTAATCAATTTTAATAACAAATTTTCTCAATTTCTGCTGCGCAATTAATTTCGCTTTGCCTGCATTTCTGCATATACTTGTTATTGTTCTCTTTTTGCTATGGCCTGTTGTATTAAGGAGTGCAAAGTAAGAGGTCCCAGTGAGAAATTTATTTCTTGCTGGTTATGTGGTGAAAATGCACATTTTAAATGTGCTGGGCTTACTGCATTTGTGAAAAATTCTGATCTGTTTCGTGATTCGTCTAAGGGTCTCCCAAATGTAAGGTACTGAGTGCACTTTTCAAGCAAATTAATATTTGCTTTGAAGAATTTGGTAACAAGGTGTCGATTATTAATACTTTTAAATATTTTGATGTGTTCACTCTTTCACCTAAACGTAAAAAAGCGTTGCCTGTTCCATCAATATCATTGCCTGATTTGTCTGACTTGCCTTCGCCACAAGTTGTAGTTCCCATTACTACCGATAATATCAGGGTTCCTATTCAACCTATTGTTTCTGACGATAAACGTATTGGGCTTAATCACGGGTCTCTCAGCTGTTGAGGGTCGTGATATTTGTTCTTTTAAAATAAATATATCTCCGAAATGGTTTGATACATTTATAAATAAAAAATTTTGGTCGGATGATCTATTAGTTAAAGAATTCGTCCTGCGTAAACGTGTTAGTCTGCCTAAGCCTGTTTTACGTACCACTGATCTGCAAGCTCCAAAAAACTGAGTGAAATTTCTATTATTTATAAAAATATTAGAGGTCTTAATACAAAGCTACAAAATTTGTATTTAAGCAGTGTTGATTGTGAATACAGTGTTATTGCTTTGACCAAAACTTGGCTTAAACCGTCTATCTGTGACTCCGAGCTTTTCTGTTGTAACTATTTAGTTTATAGGTGTGATAGAGTCCTTAGAGCTGGCGGGGAGGTTTTAATTGCCGTCAGTTCGTTAATACCGTCTGAACTTGGGGGTATTTCTGTCCCTTCAAATATTGAATTTTTTTGCGTCCGTTTTAAATTTGAAAGTAGATTTTTTTATATTTCCTGTTCCTATATTCCTCCACGTTCTGATTTGAACATATATTTATCTCAGGTAGCTTTAATTCTTGAAATAAACTCTAAACTTGGTGATAATGATATATTTGCTGTTTTAGGGGATTTCAATTTGCCAATGGTAAATTGGGTTTACTGCTCGGGTGTAGATAGAATGCTCCCACAATCTACATCGTTTGATTATGATTGCTTTTTGGAATCGTTTTTTGATGTTGGTTTACATCAAATTAATTCCCATTCTAATTGTTTGGGTAGATTTCTTGATTTAATTTTTTGCAATATCCCTGAAGTTATCATTCATCCATTTTTTATGAATATGAATAAATTCATCGTATGCCACCATTAGTTTTACCTGAGGATAAATATCATCCAACTTTAAACCTCTGCTTTGAATTCTTTAATAATCATAGTGTTTTTTCTTCATCATCTAGAAAGTCATTAAATTTTCGTAAAACGGATTATCGTAAACTTAATGATATCTTAGGTCAGTATGAATGGAATTTTTTTAATAATGATATTGATAAATCTGTTTCTTCCTTCTACGATAAGTTAAGTGCTGCATTATATTTGTCTGTACCTGCTTTTAGTGGTGGTGGCCCGTCTAAATATCCTAGATGGTTCCCACCTGAACTTAAGCGCATTAAAAATGAGAAAAATAGGTTATTTAAAAAGTTTAAAAAGAGTGGCTCTACTATTGATTATGGCAATTTTTCTTCTGTACGTTATAAGTATAATCGCTTAAATCGTATTTGCTATGCTAATTATCTTGTGGATATGAAAACAAAAGTTAAGTCTGATCCAAAGTATTTTTACCTTTGTTAATAGTATAAGGAGAGTTAATAGTATTCCTTCCATTTTAAGTTTTGGTGATTTTACGTCTTCCGATCCTTTTATTATGCCTAATTTGTTTGCGGAGTTTTTTGAGCAAAATTACTCTAATAACTCGTCCGTTTGTAATTATCCTTTTGCTCTAGATTCTTTTGATATTTTTCCGTTTATTTCCGTATCTGAAACTGAAGTATTATCGTCCTTAAATTCAATAAAATTTTCATATTCACCTGGTCCCGATGGTGTTCCATCGTGCATTTTAAGAAATTGTTCTTTGTTACTTTCTGTACCTTTAACTAAACTGTTCAACATTTCACTCAAATGTGGTCAATTTCCAAGTTTTTGGAAGGAAATCATACCGTTGTTTAAAAGTGGCAGTAGGCATCGTGCGGAAAATTATCGTGGAATAGCAAAGCTGAGTTCTATTCCTAAACTATTTGAAAAAATTGTGGCCGATCACTTAAAGAGGCCTATCTCTATGATTTTAAGTCCTTATCAACATGGTTTTATTACTGGTCGTTCTACGGTATCAAATCTTCTAGAATTCAGTTCCTATGTCTTCAACGGTTTTTCTGCGGGTCAGTAAACTCATGCTATCTTTACTGATTTTTCAAAGGCTTTTGATAAGGTAAATATTAATCTATTATTATATAAATTGAATAAAATTGGTTTTTCTACCTGTATGTTGGATTGGCTTTCTTCTTACCTTTGTGGTCGAACTCAAAGAGTTTTATTTAATCAGAACTTCTCACGAATAATAAGCGTTACGTCCGGTGTACCACAAGGTAGTCATCTTGTTATTTATTTTATATATGAACGATCTGCCTAAACTGATAGTGCATTCAAGGATTCTTATGTATGCTGACGATGTGAAGCTGTCATTTGGATCAGCGGAGTATTGCTCTTTGCTGCTCTTTGTTTGAATTAATATTAATGTACATAAATTTTACATGTATCTAATAATAATAATAATATTTAAATAAAAATTTGCATTATTACAATTGTTATAATTATAATTATTTGATGGCTTGTATGATTTAAGCTTTATGTATATCTCTATTTTATATTTGAATTGTATTAGATTACCCTTTATTATTTTACAATATAGTTTGAAATTTTTATTTTAAATTTTCACATATATTATTTTTTGCTGCTGCTGTTGCTCTGCTGTTGTTGTTGTTGTTGTGGCTGTTTATATTTTTAAATTGTTGTAATTATTTTTTTTTTTTTACAAATTTTTATTTAAATCTATCATTAGTTCTTAAATTGCTGAATTTTATATTGTAGCACAAAATGAAATAAATAAAATAATAATAAAATAACTAAAATAAATAAATAAATAAAAATTTTCAAAAGAGTTCTTCTTTGAATCAATACACATTCTTGTAGCAAATTTCAACAAAATATCACAAAAAATAATAAGAATGAGGTATCAGAGGCAGTCTAATCTGGTCCACTTTCAACAGAGTTCTCCTTTGAGCCAATACATATCATCGTAACAAATTTCATCGCAATATCTCAACAAATAATAGGACCTCATATGGGGAGGGGTTCTAAATCAATCAGGTCCATTTTCAATAGGGTTCCATTTTGGGCCAATGTGCCATTGTGCTTGTACCAAATTTCATCAAAATATCTCAAAAAATGCGACCTGTAGCTTGTACATAAATTTAGATGGACAGACACGATTCAGACGGACAGACGGACATGGTTAAATCGATTCAGATTTTGATTCTGAATCGATCGGTATGATTTGATGGGTGTGGTATTTGCCGTTTGGGAATTACAAACATCCGCACCAACTTAATATACCCTTGTCCACAGGGTGGTGCAGGGTATAACACGATATTTACATTAATTATAATTCCATAATTAAACAAGGTCCAACAATTGTGTGTATATGTTGAGGAGGTTTGTGGTTCCCTCACCAAGTAGAAAAATTAAGTCGTCTAAACATTACAGGAATTGAAGATATAGTTGAAGAAGTATTTTACTTTTCATCTAAACTTCTTTCAGAAAATAACGAGTACAATTTCTGCAAAACATGTAGTAGAACAATTAAAAATAAGAGGAAACCAAATATATGTCTAGCCAACGGATTAGACCATCCGGATGTACCAGAGTGCCTTCAAGGCTTAACAAAAATAGAGGAGTACTTAATAACAGCTAGGCTACCTTTTATGATAATTGTTGCCCTTGGATTTAAACAACAAAGTGCTATTCGCGGTGCTGTCGTTAATGTTCCGGTTTCCGTAAATAATATTATAACATCTCTTCTAAGAGAATTACCTGAAGCGCAGGTTTTTCAGTTGCATCTTAAGCTCAGGATGGAGTATAGGCACGATTACATGACTGTAACGATTAGACCTGCAAAAATTGTTAAAGCGATGCGGTTTTTTATTACAATGCAATTATATATAAAGCATGGAATTACACTAGACGAAGAATGGCTCAGAAATTACAGACATCAAACTATTATCCCTTTTGTTGCAGATGATCAAGATCGAGGCACTATAAATGATATTTTTGAAAACCAAATTCGCAATCAAAATGACGATGAAAATATTGCTCAAAGTGAAATAGATTTTAATGAGTTTGAAATAGAACGACTTAATCCAGGAGGTCTACTGGACAACATACCAGCCGAATATATACCACTTCAACGAGTCATAATGCCTCCTGGACATGATTAACGATGAAGATTCCGAAGAATTATCATTTGCTACAACTTACTGCAGGGAAAAAGAAAATGCAAAAAAAAAATATAGCAAAATTATACGATCGGAATTACGAAGATACGATCGAAGAGCATGTAGGATCGATAAATTATTGTATAGCTACAAAAAATTCGAGCTATTAACAATAAAAAATGCAACATCTTTTGCTTTGCGGAAACACATACGATCCAGAAACATTACTGTTGACAATGCTTTAAATAATAATTTTATGAACAACTTAATTCAACACGATGATGGATATCGTATTTTAAAAGGCGTACGGTCGTCACCTGCACGCTGGGAAGCTGAGAAAAAAAAGTTGTAGCTATGATCCGACAATTTGGTCTACCAACTTTCTTTATTACCCTTTCTGCGGCAGAAACCAAATGGACCGAATTATTAGTTACCTTAAAAAAAACGGTCGATAAAGTAGATATTACGGAAGAAGATGCTAGAGGTCTTTTATTTGGTGAAAAGGCTAGGCTAATAAGGAGCGATTCTATTACATGTGCCAGATATTTTGATTTCAGATTCAGGCAATTATTCAGACTTTTTAAAATGGAGTATGGCGTATTCGAAAATAACTACGTGGAAAAGCACTATTGGAGAGTAGACTTTCAACAAAGAGTCATGTTTACGTGATTATAAAGGTACGAAAGTCCGCCGTTATCGTATGCCCTATCCTCCTTTACCACAAACAGAAATTCTTACGCCACTCCCAGAGACTTTTGAATTTAGACTTTTTGCCGTATAAAACCTTCAATTATATTAGGGTCTTATATGAGGAGAGGATCTAAAAACCATATTAATTTTCAGGAGGTTGGCAACTCTTGCTCGGTTTACACGCCCTCTTTTTGCTATTATATTAAATTTTATCATTTTTTTATTAATTATTTAATATTTCATTGATAGTTTTATCATTTTTTTGGTGATTTTTTTGCGAAATAATAACTTGTAATTTCATTACTGTGTAATCAATTTTAATAACAAATTTTCTCAATTTCTGCTGCGCAATTAATTTCGCTTTGCCTGCATTTCTGCATATACTTGTTATTGTTCTCTTTTTGCTATGGCCTGTTGTATTAAGGAGTGCAAAGTAAGAGGTCCCAGTGAGAAATTTATTTCTTGCTGGTTATGTGGTGAAAATGCACATTTTAAATGTGCTGGGCTTACTGCATTTGTGAAAAATTCTGATCTGTTTCGTGATTCGTCTAAGGGTCTCCCAAATGTAAGGTACTGAGTGCACTTTTCAAGCAAATTAATATTTGCTTTGAAGAATTTGGTAACAAGGTGTCGATTATTAATACTTTTAAATATTTTGATGTGTTCACTCTTTCACCTAAACGTAAAAAAGCGTTGCCTGTTCCATCAATATCATTGCCTGATTTGTCTGACTTGCCTTCGCCACAAGTTGTAGTTCCCATTACTACCGATAATATCAGGGTTCCTATTCAACCTATTGTTTCTGACGATAAACGTATTGGGCTTAATCACGGGTCTCTCAGCTGTTGAGGGTCGTGATATTTGTTCTTTTAAAATAAATATATCTCCGAAATGGTTTGATACATTTATAAGTAAAAAATTTTGGTCGGATGATCTATTAGTTAAAGAATTCGTCCTGCGTAAACGTGTTAGTCTGCCTAAGCCTGTTTTACGTACCACTGATCTGCAAGCTCCAAAAAACTGAGTGAAATTTCTATTATTTATAAAAATATTAGAGGTCTTAATACAAAGCTACAAAATTTGTATTTAAGCAGTGTTGATTGTGAATACAGTGTTATTGCTTTGACCGAAACTTGGCTTAAACCGTCTATCTGTGACTCCGAGCTTTTCTGTTGTAACTATTTAGTTTATAGGTGTGATAGAGTCCTTAGAGCTGGTGGGGGGGTTTTAATTGCCGTCAGTTCGTTAATACCGTCTGAACTTGGGGGTATTTCTGTCCCTTCAAATATTGAATTTTTTTGCGTCCGTTTTAAATTTGAAAGTAGATTTTTTTATATTTCCTGTTCCTATATTCCTCCACGTTCTGATTTGAACATATATTTATCTCAGGTAGCTTTAATTCTTGAAATAAACTCTAAACTTGGTGATAATGATATATTTGCTGTTTTAGGGGATTTCAATTTGCCAATGGTAAATTGGGTTTACTGCTCGGGTGTAGATAGAATGCTCCCACAATCTACATCGTTTGATTATGATTGCTTTTTGGAATCGTTTTTTGATGTTGGTTTACATCAAATTAATTCCCATTCTAATTGTTTGGGTAGATTTCTTGATTTAATTTTTTGCAATATCCCTGAAGTTATCATTCATCCATTTTTTATGAATATGAATAAATTCATCGTATGCCACCATTAGTCTTACCTGAGGATAAATATCATCCAACTTTAAACCTCTGCTTTGAATTCTTTAATAATCATAGTGTTTTTTCTTCATCATCTAGAAAGTCATTAAATTTTCGTAAAACGGATTATCGTAAACTTAATGATATCTTAGGTCAGTATGAATGGAATTTTTTTAATAATGATATTGATAAATCTGTTTCTTCCTTCTACGATAAGTTAAGTGCTGCATTATATTTGTCTGTACCTGCTTTTAGTGGTGGTGGCCCGTCTAAATATCCTAGATGGTTCCCACCTGAACTTAAGCGCATTAAAAATGAGAAAAATAGGTTATTTAAAAAGTTTAAAAAGAGTGGCTCTACTATTGATTATGGCAATTATTCTTCTGTACGTTATAAGTATAATCGCTTAAATCGTATTTGCTATGCTAATTATCTTGTGGATATGAAAACAAAAGTTAAGTCTGATCCAAAGTATTTTTACCTTTGTTAATAGTATAAGGAGAGTTAATAGTATTCCTTCCATTTTAAGTTTTGGTGATTTTACGTCTTCCGATCCTTTTATTATGCCTAATTTGTTTGCGGAGTTTTTTGAGCAAAATTACTCTAATAACTCGTCCGTTTGTAATTATCCTTTTGCTCTAGATTCTTTTGATATTTTTCCGTTTATTTCCGTATCTGAAACTGAAGTATTATCGTCCTTAAATTCAATAAAATTTTCATATTCACCTGGTCCCGATGGTGTTCCATCGTGCATTTTAAGAAATTGTTCTTTGTTACTTTCTGTACCTTTAACTAAACTGTTCAACATTTCACTCAAATGTGGTCAATTTCCAAGTTTTTGGAAGGAAATCATACCGTTGTTTAAAAGTGGCAGTAGGCATCGTGCGGAAAATTATCGTGGAATAGCAAAGCTGAGTTCTATTCCTAAACTATTTGAAAAAATTGTGGCCGATCACTTAAAGAGGCCTATCTCTATGATTTTAAGTCCTTATCAACATGGTTTTATTACTGGTCGTTCTACGGTATCAAATCTTCTAGAATTCAGTTCCTATGTCTTCAACGGTTTTTCTGCGGGTCAGTAAACTCATGCTATCTTTACTGATTTTTCAAAGGCTTTTGATAAGGTAAATATTAATCTATTATTATATAAATTGAATAAAATTGGTTTTTCTACCTGTATGTTGGATTGGCTTTCTTCTTACCTTTGTGGTCGAACTCAAAGAGTTTTATTTAATCAGAACTTCTCACGAATAATAAGCGTTACGTCCGGTGTACCACAAGGTAGTCATCTTGTTATTTATTTTATATATGAACGATCTGCCTAAACTGATAGTGCATTCAAGGATTCTTATGTATGCTGACGATGTGAAGCTGTCATTTGGATCAGCGGAGTATTGCTCTTTGCTGCTCTTTGTTTGAATTAATATTAATGTACATAAATTTTACATGTATCTAATAATAATAATAATATTTAAATAAAAATTTGCATTATTACAATTGTTATAATTATAATTATTTGATGGCTTGTATGATTTAAGCTTTATGTATATCTCTATTTTATATTTGAATTGTATTAGATTACCCTTTATTATTTTACAATATAGTTTGAAATTTTTATTTTAAATTTTCACATATATTATTTTTTGCTGCTGCTGTTGCTCTGCTGTTGTTGTTGTTGTTGTGGCTGTTTATATTTTTAAATTGTTGTAATTATTTTTTTTTTTTTTACAAATTTTTATTTAAATCTATCATTAGTTCTTAAATTGCTGAATTTTATATTGTAGCACAAAATGAAATAAATAAAATAATAATAAAATAACTAAAATAAATAAATAAATAAAAATTTTTAAAAGAGTTCTTCTTTGAATCAATACACATTCTTGTAGCAAATTTCAACAAAATATCACAAAAAATAATAAGAATGAGGTATCAGGGGCAGTCTAATCTGGTCCACTTTCAACAGAGTTCTCCTTTGAGCCAATACATATCATCGTAACAAATTTCATCGCAATATCTCAACAAATAATAGGACCTCATATGGGGAGGGGTTCTAAATCAATCAGGTCCATTTTCAATAGGGTTCCATTTTGGGCCAATGTGCCATTGTGCTTGTACCAAATTTCATCAAAATATCTCAAAAAATGCGACCTGTAGCTTGTACATAAATTTAGATGGACAGACACGATTCAGACGGACAGACGGACATGGTTAAATCGATTCAGATTTTGATTCTGAATCGATCGGTATGATTTGATGGGTGTGGTATTTGCCGTTTGGGAATTACAAACATCCGCACCAACTTAATATACCCTTGTCCACAGGGTGGTGCAGGGTATAACACGATATTTACATTAATTATAATTCCATAATTAAACAAGGTCCAACAATTGTGTGTATATGTTGAGGAGGTTTGTGGTTCCCTCACCAAGTAGAAAAATTAAGTCGTCTAAACATTACAGGAATTGAAGATATAGTTGAAGAAGTATTTTACTTTTCATCTAAACTTCTTTCAGAAAATAACGAGTACAATTTCTGCAAAACATGTAGTAGAACAATTAAAAATAAGAGGAAACCAAATATATGTCTAGCCAACGGATTAGACCATCCGGATGTACCAGAGTGCCTTCAAGGCTTAACAAAAATAGAGGAGTACTTAATAACAGCTAGGCTACCTTTTATGATAATTGTTGCCCTTGGATTTAAACAACAAAGTGCTATTCGCGGTGCTGTCGTTAATGTTCCGGTTTCCGTAAATAATATTATAACATCTCTTCTAAGAGAATTACCTGAAGCGCAGGTTTTTCAGTTGCATCTTAAGCTCAGGATGGAGTATAGGCACGATTACATGACTGTAACGATTAGACCTGCAAAAATTGTTGAAGCGATGCGGTTTTTTATTACAATGCAATTATATATAAAGCATGGAATTACACTAGACGAAGAATGGCTCAGAAATTACAGACATCAAACTATTATCCCTTTTGTTGCAGATGATCAAGATCGAGGCACTATAAATGATATTTTTGAAAACCAAATTCGCAATCAAAATGACGATGAAAATATTGCTCAAAGTGAAATAGATTTTAATGAGTTTGAAATAGAACGACTTAATCCAGGAGGTCTACTGGACAACATACCAGCCGAATATATACCACTTCAACGAGTCATAATGCCTACTGTACATGATTAACGATGAAGATTCCGAAGAATTATCATTTGCTACAACTTACTGCAGGGAAAAAGAAAATGCAAAAAAAAAATATAGCAAAATTATACGATCGGAATTACGAAGATACGATCGAAGAGCATGTAGGATCGATAAATTATTGTATAGCTACAAAAAATTCGAGCTATTAACAATAAAAAATGGAACATCTTTTGCTTTGCGGAAACACATACGATACAGAAACATTACTGTTGACAATGCTTTAAATAATAATTTTATGAACAACTTAATTCAACACGATGATGGATATCGTATTTTAAAAGGCGTACGGTCGTCACCTGCACACTGGGAAGCTGAGAAAAAAAAGTTGTAGCTATGATCCGACAATTTGGTCTACCAACTTTCTTTATTACCCTTTCTGCGGCAGAAACCAAATGGACCGAATTATTAGTTATCTTAAAAAAAACGGTCGATAAAGTAGATATTACGGAAGAGGATGCTAGAGGTCTTTCATTTGGTGAAAAGGCTAGGCTAATAAGGAGCGATTCTATTACATGTGCCAGATATTTTGATTTCAGATTCAGGCAATTATTCAGACTTTTTAAAATGGAGTATGGCGTATTCGAAAATAACTACGTGGAAAAGCACTATTGGAGAGTAGACTTACGCCACTCCCAGAGAATTTTGAATTTAGACTTTTTGCCGTATAAAACCTTCAATTATATTAGGGTCTTATATGGGGAGAGGATCTAAAAATCATATTAATTTTCAGGAGGTTGGCAACTCTTGCTCGGTTTACACGCCCTCTTTTTGCTATTATATTAAATTTTATCATTTTTTTATTAATTATTTAATATTTCATTGATAGTTTTATCATTTTTTTGGTGATTTTTTTGCGAAATAATAACTTGTAATTTTATTACTGTGTAATCAATTTTAATAACAAATTTTCTCAATTTCTGCTGCGCAATTAATTTCGCTTTGTCTGCATTTCTGCATATACTTGTTATTGTTCTCTTTTTGCTATGGCCTGTTGTATTAAGGAGTGCAAAGTAAGAGGCCCCAGTGAGAAATTTATTTCTTGCTGGTTATGTGGTGAAAATGCAATGAAAAATTCTGATCTGTTTGGTGATTCGTCTAAGGGTCTCCCAAATGTAAGGTACTGAGTGCACTTTTCAAGCAAATTAATATTTGCTTTGAAGAATTTGGTAATGATTTGAAAAACATATGTAACAAGGTGTCGATTATTAATACTTTTAAATATTTTGATGTGTTCACTCTTTCACCTAAACGTAAAAAAGCGTTGCCTGTTCCATCAATATCATTGCCTGATTTGTCTGACTTGCCTTCGCCACAAGTTGTAGTTCCCATTACTACCGATAATATCAGGGTTCCTGATCAACCTATTGTTTCTGACGATAAACGTATTGGGCTTAATCACGGGTCTCTTAGCTGTTGAGGGTCGTGATATTTGTTCTTTTAAAATAAATATATCTCCGAAATGGTTTGATACATTTATAAATAAAAAATTTTGGTCGGATGATCTATTAGTTAAAGAATTCGTCCCGCGTAAACGTGTTAGTCTGCCTAAGCCTGTTTTACGTACCACTGATCTGCAAGCTCCAAAAACTGAGTGAAATTTCTATTATTTATAAAAATATTAGAGGTCTTAATACAAAGCTACAAAATTTGTATTTAAGCAGTGTTGATTGTGAATACAGTGTAATTGCTTTGACCGAAACTTGGCTTAAACCGTCTATCTATGACTCCGAGCTTTTCTGTTGTAACTATTTAGTTTATAGGTGTGATAGTGTCCTTAGAGCTGGCGGGGAGGTTTTAATTGCCGTCAGTTCGTTAATACCGTCTGAACTTGGGGGTATTTCTGTCCCTTCAAATATTGAATTTTTTTGCGTCCGTTTTAAATTTGAAAGTAGATTTTTTTTATATTTCCTGTTCCTATATTCCTCCACGTTCTGATTTGAACATTTATTTATCTCACGTAGCTTTAATTCTTGAAATAAACTCTAAACTTGGTGATAATGATATATTTGCTGTTTTAGGGGATTTCAATTTGCCAATGGTAAATTGGGTTTACTGCTCGGGTGTAGATAGAATGCTCCCACAATCTACATCGTTTGATTATGATTGCTTTTTGGAATCGTTTTTTGATGTTGGTTTACATCAAATTAATTCCCATTCTAATTGTTTGGGTAGATTTCTTGATTTAATTTTTTGCAATATCCCTGAAGTTATCATTCATCCATTTTTTATGAATATGAATAAATTCAACGTGTGCCACCATTAGTCTTACCTGAGGATACATATCATCCAACTTTAAACCTCTGCTTTGAATTCTTTAATAATCATAGTGTTTTTTCTTCATCATCTAGGAAGTCATTAAATTTTCGTAAAACGGATTATCGTAAACTTAATGATATCTTAGGTCAGTATGAATGGAATTTTTTTAATAATGATATAGATAAATCTGTTTCTTTCTTCTACGATAAGTTATGTGCTGCATTATATTTGTCTGTACCTGCTTTTAGTGGTGGTGGCCCGTCTAAATATCCTAGATGGTTCTCACCTGAACTTAAGCGCATTAAAAATGAGAAAAATAGGTTATTTAAAAAGTTTAAAAAGAGTGGCTCTACTATTGATTATGGCAATTATTCTTCTGTACGTTATAAGTATAATCGCTTAAATCGTATTTGCTATGCTAATTATCTTGTGGATATGAAAACAAAAGTTAAGTCTGATCCAAAGTATTTTTACCTTTGTTAATAGTATAAGGAAAGTTAATAGTATTCCTTCCATTTTAAGTATTGGTGATTTTACGCCTTCCGATCCTTTTATTATGCCTAATTTGTTTGCGGAGTTTTTTGTGCAAAATTACTCTAATAACTCGTCCGTTTGTAATTATCCTTTTGCTCTAGATTCTTTTGATATTTTTCCGTTTATTTCCGTATCTGAAACTGAAGTAGTATCGTCCTTAAATTCAATAAAATTTTCATATTCACCTGGTCCCGATGGTGTTCCATCGTGCATTTTAAGAAATTGTTCTTTGTTACTTTCTGTAGCTTTAACCAGAGACTTCTAATCAGAATCGGAGTGTCACTCTCTTAAATACTTGGCGGCAGAATCTCAAGAAAATCTCAAGGCCCATATCGTACGGTCAAAGTTATCGTAAAAATCACAAATATCGTATTTACCGAATTCGTTCCACTGACTTGTTCTATCGAATGTGGCTGGTTTTTTTTGATTTTATACAAATCTTAAGGACTCGCTCAATACGTTTCTGCAATAAAAAATTTTTGAAAAAAAAAAAACTTTGCAAAACATCAAGCAAACATGTATAAAGGGTCGAAAAGTGGAAAAGTGGGACGAAGAACGTAATAGAAAGCAGCCTTATTTTCAGTTATTAATTACATATTCATTCATTCATAATATATGAAATTACATGCGTATAAATGTTTGTGATCTATGGAATTCCCTTTAAAAAACAACCCAAGTCGTGTGCCACAATCACAAACACTTGTTTGCCTTGTATGTGCAAACCATGGTATTCCCTTTGCTTTGCTTATAAGCATAGAAAAAGCAACAAAAGTAACATGCGTAAAAAACCAAGAGCAAAAAAAAAACCAATGCTTCGCTATTTTCGGTCCTCAAAAAGCAACAACAGTACCATGCGTAAAAAACTAGGAACAAAAAAAACCAATGCTTTGCTGTTTTCGGTTAAAAGAGAAATGCAGACATTACTATTAAATGAAAAGAAAACTAAAGTGAAGATGCCTCGTTTAGCGCTGGCATATAATAATAAAAATGAGACGCTGAAACCAGCTGTTTTATTTTTTATCCCACTTATAAAGTTTACTGTTTATAGAATGAAAGCAATTCAGAGGCTACCACCTCCTCTTCGGTGGAGAAGGAGGACTTCGGACTTCGATAATAAAATTGAAACAGATCGTAGTGAACGCTTAGACTTATTATTGAAGCAAACGGAAATATTTACGCACCTTATGACAAACGGTGCCAAGAGTTCAAGATAAAAGTGAGGTCGAAAATAAATAAGGAACACAGAGTAAGATTATCATATGTACTAAAAATGTCGCTGTGATATAACAATTTGCATGTTATAGGCATCGCCATCGTAAAACGGAACAAGAAGAAGATGAAGAACTTTTGGCTGAGGATACACACACAAACGAGTTGTTTCGTTTTGAGGGCTCCCCCAGTTTTCTTAAGAATAGCGAAAAATGAGATTATCAAGTTCGGGGATTAAATTGGATGATTTCCTTTTACGAAAGTGGCATTAATGGTATTTTGGCCGATGAGATGAGCTTGGATAAAACGCTGCAGACTATATCATTATTCGGTGAATGAAAAATCCAAGCTATCAGAAACTCTACGAGAATTCAAACCGTTTACTAATAACAGGCACTCCGTTAGAAAACAATTTATTCGAATTGTGGGCATTATTAAATTTCCTTTTGCCCGATGTATTTAATTCATCGGAAGATTTCGATGCTTGGTTTAATACCAACACTTGTTTGGGCGATAATGCCTTAATATAGCGTTTGCACGCTGCTCTGAAACCATTTCTATTAAGACGTTTGAAATCGGAAGTGGAGAAAAGATTAAAGCCGAAAAAGGAAATCAAGATATTTGTGGGATTGTCAAAAATGCAAAGGGAATGGTACACTAAAGTATTAATGAAGGACATTGATGTTGTTAATGGGGCGGGTAAAGTGGAGAAGATGCGTCTACAGAACATTTTAATGCAGTTGCGAAAGTGTACCAACCATCTCTATCTGTTTGATGGCGCCGAACCTGGCCCACCCTACACCACTGACACTCATCTAGTATACAATTTGGGAAAATTGGTAATTTTGGATAAATTATTACCGAAGCTGCAGGCACAGGGCTCCCGAGTTTTGATCTTCTCACAAATGACTAGAATGTTGGATATATTGAAGGATTATTGCTTGTGGCGCAACTATCAGTATTGCCACTTGGATGGCCAAACGCCACATGAAGTCCGTAATCGACAAATCCAGGAGTACAATATGGACAATAGTCCCAAATTTGTATTCATGTTGTCGACTCGAGACGGTGGTTTGGGTATAAATTTAGCTACAACCGATGTGGTTATTATATACGATTCCGATTGGAATCCTCAAATCCTCATTTATACCCTTCACCTCAGTGATGAGGGTATACTAAGTTTGTTCTTCCGTTAGCAACACCCAGAAGGAGGCGTCAGAGACCTTACAAAGTATATATATTCTAGATCAGTGTCAAAAACTGAGTCGATTTAGACATGTATGTCCGTGTGTCCGTCTGTTGTTGGCACTCTCACGGGCGTAAATCTTGAGATATTGAGCTGAAATTTTGTACAAATACTTTTAGTTTTTGCACGCAGATCGCTATTTAAAATGGGCAAAATCGGACCAAAGCCACGCCCACAATCGACAAAAATCTATTTATCTACCACAAAATATGAGCTATAAACTCGAAATTTGGTACGTATATATATAGTTATCTCATCTACCGATTTGCCAAAAATGGGCGCGGTTGGATAACAGACACGCCCACAATTAAAAAAAAAATATTTAACGTAAAAGTAGACTTGCATGCTGATACGTAATATGTACACTATTAGAAGGCGCAATACACATATATATTTGCCACGCCCACCATTGTGGAGGTGGAGGGTATTTAAGATTTGGTCTAAGCCAAATTTAGTTTTCTTACTTGTTTTTTGTTTATTTTTGTAATCACTTCTTGTTTACAAAAATGTTTTAATAATTTTTTTGTTTCAACATTTGTTCTGTCATGTTTTAAGTTTAATTACGAGACATTTTGTATTGCTGTAATCGTACAGAAACAACACATGATTTATCACACAATAAAAAACTGTGCTTAAATAGTTATTTTAGTTTATTAAATACTTGCCTGCGATTTTTCAACCCCTTCGATTATGTTTTTAAAATAAACTGATTACAGTGTACAGAAAAATCTCTAGCCAAAGAAAAATGCAACGCTAAGCTATGAATTGTGCAGCAAATAATCATATGTGTGCGTATATATAATCTTGATCTTAAGTAAAAACGGCCTTCGTAGGCTTCCTCTAAAAGCAAAACATATGATATAATATATTTTATCTACTTATTACACACTATATAACTTAATTAGATAGATTTAGTAAAATTCACCACTAATTTATTCTAATAACTACGACTGCGATATTACCAAGCTTAGAATGTAAGTAACGAAAATTATAGTAAAATGGATATCCCAATCCCTACAGATATGAACATATTATCAATAAAATAATCATCTATTATTAAAGGATTTCCCCCCTCCACTCCTATAGCACTCATGTTTGAACTGAAGATAGTATTGCTCGTGAAGTGCGTGATGGAAAACAAGATAGAAAAGTTCGGTTAAGACCGAAGCTTAAATACCCTCCACCTTTTATAAACCTCTAAAAAATAAGTTCATATTGCCTATATGACTATTTCATGTACTTACGAATTACGAATATATGAAAAATTTTTATTTTATTAAAATATATTCTTACATATTTAATACTTTATAAGTAGTAAATACATATACACGTACACTAGACCGGTCCTTATATATATGGAGAAAATTATTTTTTCGAATTTATATCGCAGAAATCGCTAAAAACATATTATTTGGTGTCCAAAAAACACACACAAAAATTTGAGCACGATTGGACAATTTTTAGCCGTGCCTCAAGCCACTCCTTGTTTTTATTATTAGAAATAAGGCTAAAAATCGTTTTTTTTTTTATGTAAAATTATTTGAAAAATGAACCTTAAACTAAAATATTTTAATTAATTACATATTAACCCCTTGACATATCAATTAATTTTAAAAAAATGTGCCTAGAAATACTATTTATTTATCGGTTTATATGGCATTTAAATGCAGCTTTGTGTCTTGTTCAAAATACTCTATTTGAATAAAAGTAACTAAAGTAACTGCAAACTCTAGAAAAGTAAACTAAACTCTCTGTATGTCTTTTTCTTAATATCTTGATATAGAAATGATTTTTGATTGCACTCTTAAGAACAACTCGCATCGGAATGTTGAAGACGTCTGAGACACGTCAAATATTGTTTTGACATAAGAAAATAATGACGTCTCCTAGACGCCACTTTATGTCAAGGGGTTTACACCAAGATTGCTTTCAACTTTGGATAAGTGGAGAATCTCTGATGGTGCTGCAGTTCATATTCTAAGTGCAACTGTTGACGCGTTAGGCCATAAAATCGAAGAATTTACACTGAATCGTTCATCAATTCATCGCATGCGTCAGAAACATCATGCAACAACAGCAAAAAACATTGCAGAAAACTTCGATGTAAATTAATATATGTCTGCCTCTGTCTTCTTTATCTGTCTCCGTCTCTATTCTTCTTCTTTCAAATCATCTTTTATCTTCTATCTTCTATTTGTTTATGTATTTTATGTGTATAAGTTAAGAAATTTAATTTCTTATTTCCAGATTCCACTTAGTTTTTTTGTTTTGCACTGGGATGGTACAATGTTACCAGAAATTAGTGGTAGAGAAAAAGTTGATCGCTTGCCAATCATTATCCCATCTCAGGGTATCGATAAATTACTTGGCATTCCAAAGTTAAAATCATATAACGGAAAAGAAATATCTAAAGCCGTGTTTAATTTAGTAAAAGAATATAAAATCCTTGATCCCGTTCAAATTATTTGCTTCGACACAACTTCACATAATGCGGGTGTAGAAAAAGGTGCTGCTGTTTTGCTTGAAGAAAGACTAGGTTGCAATTTATTATATTTTCCATGCAGGCACTACATTTACGAATTGTTAATTCGAAAAGTATTTAAAATTAGAATTGCTATGACAGCCGCACCAGAAGTACTAATTTTTAATCGCTTTAGCAAACACTGGAGTAATATTGATAAGAAAAAGTACAAAAGTTGCTTAGAAGATAAACATATTGTTAAAGGATTGACTGCTCAAGAACGTGATGTAGTCTTAAATTACTGTCTTGATAATTTGAAGCAAACTCATCGTAGGCACGATTACAAAGAGTTTTTGCAATTAATTATCATTTTTCTTGCAGGTACGGTGCCGAATTTTAACACCTTTCGAATACCTGGTGCAACTTCTCATGCAAGATGGATGTCAAAAACAATTTGTACACTTAAAATGTATTTGTTCCGCGATCAATTCAATATGTGAAAACAAGAGCTGAACGGCATACGTAGTGTCTGTATATTTATAGTTCGTATCTATGTAAAAGCCTGGTTTGGATACACCAAAGCAATTGAAGTTCCAAATCAAGACCTAGAATTAATCAAAAATATAATTGCTTATCCTGAACAAGATATATCTTTTGCTTTGTTACAACAAGTTAGCAATCAATTATGGTATTTGTCCGAAGAAGCAGTCGGTCTTTCATTCTTCGATCCTAATGTTAGTGTTGAAATTAAGAGAAAAATGGTTGAAGCAATTAATGTTCAAGCAAATAAAGAAAAACGCAAGCGAATCATAGCTAATCCAACAAATATCCTTGAAACATATTCACAAAAAGATTCAAGCGATTTTGTAAATTCAAGCACAGATGTGTTCTTTGATCACTTAGAAATTTCCAACGAATTTTTGCAAGTCGATCCATTGAGTTGGAATGAAAGATTTGACTACGTTCAAGGTTCTCAAATTTGTCAAAACTTATGTATAGTGAACGATGCTGCTGAAAGAGGTGTTAAATTCATTACAGATTACAATAATAAATTAACACACAATGAAGAAGAGAAATAATTCCTTTTTCAAGTGATCAAAGAATATAATATGAATTATCCCACTTTTAAAAAGACTTCACTATTAAATTAAGTTAATGTTAATATGTAATTAATTAAAATATTTTAGTTTAAGGTTCATTTTTCAAATAATTTTACATTAAAAAAACAAAACAAAACGATTTTTAGCCTCATTTTTAATAATAAAAACAAGGAGTGGCTTGAGGCACGGCTAAAAATTGTCCAATCGTGCTCAAATTTTTGTGTGTGTTTTTTGGACACCAAATAAAATGTTTTTAGCGATTTCCGCGATATAAATTCGAAAAAATTATAATAAGGACCGGTCTAATGAACACATATATATACAAAATTAAAAATATCTTAATATAACTTAATTTATTCCTTAAATAATACCGTCATGATAACTATGTATCGTGTTATATACTTTAGCTTCAACTTCTCCACTTACTATTTTAGCAAATACCTAGTCAATCTGTGTTCTTCCAATCTGTCTTTTCTATCATTGAGCAAAATCTCTTATCCATTAGATTACATTCTGTCTGTGTTTATTTGCTGCTCTACATATATTACAATCACCTATAATAATAAATTTTTCAAACACTTCATCCAGGAAAAATATACATTAATTGTTTTCATTAGTAAATTCCGGAATAATGTTTCTAGAAAAGACGAGTTTCTGTATAATGTCATAAAGCAGGTTGTACTAAAACGAAACGCGACCATTTGAAAAGTGGTTGATCCAGAACTGAAATCACAGATAAATAGAATTTTTGTTTCACTACTTAATTCGGACTTTATATAAATTAAAATTCCACGCTTTTATCGAGGAGTAGAATCAGGTACATTAATTCTTGCCAAACTACTAAACCCTTCAACACAACAATCATCCAACGATTAGTTCCGTCGTCAGCATTTGATATTTTCCTCGATAAGAAGTCCTGGCCTAATGGTGCACTGGTTAAGGAGTTTATTCCTCGCAGAAAGTTAAATCGTCCGGTTACGCTAAATCAATCAGTCGCTGTGTCAAAAAACTAAGTAATAAGCCATCTATTCTTTATCAAAATGTCCGTGGGCTTAATACCAAGCTTCGTGATACATTTTTGGCCTCTATTAGTTGTGTACATCATATTGTGGTATTTACTGAAACTTGGCTGAAGCCAAAGGTTAACGATTTTGAAATTTTTTCTACTGAGTATTCGGTTTTTATAGCTGATAGAAAGCTTAAGAAGGGTGGTGGTGTGCTAGTAGCCGTTCATAGTTCTTTACCTGCAAGGTTAGTTGCGTCCTCTGATACAGAGTTTATTTGTGTAAGTGTGTCTTATGGTGAGCCTAAGTTATATATAGCGTGTTCATATATTCCACCTTTGTCTGATGTGTCAATCTATTTAGAACATCTTAGAATGGTACAAGTCATACTCCACAGTCTGAGGAATATTGACAAATTAATTGTTCTAGGAGATTTTAACCTACCCAATGTCATGTGGTATTTTAACGAAGACCTTGGATATTTTACACCTACTTCGTATCCGTCTATTTTTAATGATTATTTTGATTTAATTTGTGAACTTTCTCTGTTTCAACTTAATTCAATTTATAATAGTAATAATAAATTATTGGATTTGATTTTTTCAAGTGACACTAATATAAAGGTTTCGCGTTCGTTACCTTTTGTGGAGCCTGAGGATCATTACCACCCTACATTGTTATTAATCTTAGGTGAGTTCGGTAGTGGTTTTATCAATAGACCACGAGATACCTTACATTACCTTCAATATTGCAAAACGGACTATATTAAACTTTGTAATGTTTTATCTACTTTTGCGTGGGACCTTGACTACAATAATATCGACGAGTCCTTAAATTATGTTTACAATGCTTTATCTTACGCTATTTCCTTGTCCGTTCCGATCAGACGTTTCAATTTCAATTATAACCCCCTTTGTCCAGTTTGGTTTAATGCTAATCTTAAATATGTCCGTAATAAAAAGAGTAGATTGTTTAAAAAGTTTAAGCGTAGTGGTTCACTTGTGGATTATACTAGATACTCTTCTATGAGAAGGTATTTTAATGCTTTGAAAAATAAATGCTACTCGGAGTATATTAGTTTAATAAAGTATAAACTGTATTCTGATCCCAAGACATTTTTTCGCTTTGTTGATTCTAAAAGAAAAGTTAGGAACTTTCCGTCCGCAATGTGCTACGAAAATTGTGAATCATCAGACGCATCTGTGATTGCTAATTTATTTGCTGACTTTTTTGAAAAGAATTATTCTCGTTCTTATATTTCATCCGATAATTACCCATTTCCAATAAGTTCGTTTGATATTTTTCCGCAAATCATATTATCTGGGGATGATGTACTTTCCTCCCTTTCTGCCCTAAAATTCTCCGTAATACCTGGTCCGGATGGACTCCCCTCTTGTGTTCTTCGGAACTGTGCTCCTTTTCTGTATATTCCGCTAACGCATATATTTAATAGTAGTCTGAGTCAAGGATATTTTCCCTCCATCTGGAAAAACAGCCATATTTTACCATTGTATAAAAATGGCTCGAGGGAGAATGTCGAGAACTACAGAGGCATTGCTAAACTAAGCGTGATACCAAAATTATTTGAATCATTAATAGCTAAGAGTCTTAAGTCAGCGATTAGATCAGTACTCTCACCTTGCCAACATGGTTTTACCCAGGGTAAATCAACCTCAACAAATTTGTTGGAATTTACACATTATATATGTCAAGCGTTCTCTGATTTTAAACAAACGGACGTAATTTTTCAAAAGCATTTGATACAGTGGATCACAATCTTTTAACGTTTAAACTTCGACGTTTGGGCTTTCCGGACAACTTTGTTCGCTGGTTCTATTCTTACCTTACCAACAGATCTCAATGTGTTTCATTTAATCGTTGCCTGTCGAGGAAATCGTTGTTACGTCAGGAGTACCACAAGGTAGTCACTTGGGGCCACTTTTATTTGCGCTATTTATTAATGACCTTCCCACGTCAGTTCGTAGCTCTAAAGTCTTGATGTTTGCTGACGATGTTAAGCTTTATTATCGGATTGATTCTCCGGGTTCTATTGTTACTCTTCAGTCTGACCTTTCGAGCTTGGCTAAATGGTGCGTTGTTAACGGAATGCTTTTGAATTTAAATAAGTGTAAAAAGATGTCATTTAACTGGGTTACTGCCATTCCGTCTGATTACTATATCTATAATAACTTGCTTGCTAGTGTTGATTCTTTTAAAGATTTAGGTGTTCTACTTGATTCAAGACTGAAGTTTAATTTACACATTGAAGCCTCGGTGAATAAGGCTAAGTCGTTATTAGGGTTCGTTAAAAGGTGGTCTAAGGAATTTACCGATCCTTATATTTGTAAAAGGCTTTACACTGCTCTAGTGAGACCAGTTTTGGAATATGCATGTGTTGTCTGGACTCCAAGTTATAGATGTCAGATTGATTTGTTGGAGTCAGTCCAAAGAAATTTTCTCATTTTTGCCCTTCGTGGACTAGGCTGGGACACTCGTCGCTCTCTCCCTCCTTATGAAAGTAGGCTGTTACTTATTAATTTGCCATCGCTTGAAAAAAGGCGTACCATGTTGAGCGTCATATTCATGGTTAAGTTAATTCGTGGCACTATATCGTCTCCTTTTTTGTTAGAGAATATTCCGTTTAATGTACCAAGTAGGTCAACTCGCCATTATATTCCTATAAAACTAACGCATTGTCGTACAAACTATCAGCTGTTTGGTCCGTTCAGAGTCCTGTGTAAATCATTTAATGAAAATTATTTTTTATTTGATCCGTCCGTTGACTCAGTTGACGTTATAAGGAATTACTTACTTAATCTACCAAACTATTAGAATCATTGGTCCTTAACCAATAGTTTGTTCTTTTTATATGTACTTATAGCACTTTTATTACTTTGTTGTTATTTTTATATATTAATTGATTTTATAATATCCTTTTGCCTCATTAATTGTAACCTTTAGTTGTAAGCTTAATATTAAGTTTAGCATATATTATTTTTAATTTTATTCTAAGTTGTTCCAGAGGTTGTTGTTGTTGTTGTTGTTGCTGATGCTGCGGCCAGTGTTATTATTTTATTTATAAAAAAATTTTATTTTTATATTCTTATTTATATAACTATATAAATATATATTAGTTGAAAATTGGTTTTGTAACTAATAGAATAAATAAATAAATAATAATAATAATATCGTCCACGTTTCCACAAAACACAAAACGTCCATATCTGCTATGTACCTGTCACTCATTGTATCATTACGGTGTGCATTAAAACTTTGTACGTTTTGATATTTTTGTTTTTAGCGGGACATTAGGTAAAGGAAATAATAATTTTTCTGTGCGCCGACGATCAATTTCGATTTTAACTACGTCGGTGCTTGAAAATTGTTTTGGAGGAATAAAGCGTCCAATTATATATAGCCCTGATACACTGGTGGCTCTACTACATGCAACGTATACTGCAGCTCTACTTATTCTTTCTGCAATATGTACCACAACTTTATTATATGTAGCTCCTTGACTTTTATAAATGGTAATACCTTCGGCTGGAAATACCGGAAATTGTCGTCTATCAATAGTAATTTGTTCATTACGTTTGTACTGGAAAGTTCTATTACGTTTTTTAAAAGAAGTTCACAATGGTTTGGTGATGTAGGATTTTTTTCGTCTTGCGTGAAAACCAACCTATTGATTGGAAAACAGCATTCAAAGTGTGGTAGGGAATTCTCCATTCATATCTATTGAGATTAAAACCCCTGTTGCACCGTTAACTAACCCATCAGAAGTATCAATATTTACTGTTAGCATATACTTAGCGGATGTTTTTAATGTAAGTTCAGTGGATAATCCCTGAGTTTCAGAAGTTTTGAAGTTTTTGATTGCATTTAATATAGCCTGTTTTTGTTGTTCATTTAATAAGTCAGCTCGTAACACTTGGATATGTATGTCCTAGTGAAATTTGAGCTAAACGTTGTATGTGATATGCATCGGCTTCCCTGTTTGACCAAAACAAATGGATTAAATCTGGAGGAATATCTGCTTTTGAATGCACTACTCGTAATGTAATCAAATTTATATCTTCCTGTGACATTAAACCAACTGCCACATTATTCAATGCTGTTGCAAAAGCGCTGTCATCTTTTTGTTGCATTATTTCATTTAATTCATAAAAATCAAACATATCCCAAAGTCCGCGACTTATTATATCACCATAAGGATTATTTGAATTTTGATTGAAGATCCAACGGTCACCGACAGGCGTCAGTTGCTTTAAATCACCAAAAACTAAAAGTCTAAAAGTCTAGAATCACGGTGACTTAGCATCTTTGAACCAATCATCGAAACTTCATCTATTATAATGAGCTTCACCTCAATAAGCCTTAAGAATTGAGAGTGTCATTGCTTAATGGACGAATTTCTGCGGAGTACTGTGTTATAGGTAAAGAGAAAATGGAATGAAAAGTATATCCACCAATTCCAAAAGCTGCTTTCCCCGTTGGAGCACACAGTAAAACTTTTGGAAGTTCAGGAATAGATCCAGGAAACAAATTAAAACGATGTGTTATCGCCTGATATATGGTCTGTATCCAGCGGCTTTTTCCTACTCCAGCACTTTCACCCACAAATTCATACAATATCTCTTTTCTGTTTACTTTATTTAAAACATGTTGAAAATATATGCGTTGTTTTTTATTCAGAGATCTTATGGAAGCCAGCAAGCCTTCTGAATTCACTAGATGGGGTAATATTAATAGACGTACACCATCACAATCGTTATTATGTTCATCTATATTAAGTACATTAACATCCCCAATTATCTCAGGCACAGCTAAAGCTCTAAATTCTTCATCTAATAAATGCGATGCAGCAATATTATCTTGTCGTGTTGGTTCATTTTCCATGTTTTCATTATTTTCGTTATGAATTTCCTCTAATGCGTTTTCTAATTCATTTGATGAAAATATTTCAAATTGTTGTTGATTTGTTACTATGATACTTCTATGGGTAGTGCATGTTTGTTCGTTATCACTTTAATACAACATAACCATATGTCTAAAATAATCTACTCCAGATGTACTAATGTCTGATTTGGTAAACCGAATAATTGCTGCATTATAAATGTTATTATATAAAGTTTAAGTCCAGCCCCGCTATGTTCTTCAATGACTTCATTATCATCTATTTCTTCATTTACTTACTGCTGCCGTATTCGACTTCTGCGAGATTTTGAGTACACACAATTAGCAGCAAAATTAGCTAAGCAAATATCATTTAGTTCGCGGGGACGGTATTCGTAATAATCCAGTAAATTACTTTTAAAAATATCAGTTGAAGCAATGGATAGACTTTCCAATTCTTGTTTCGATTTTACCATATGGACTCGTCTTTCCGGATGAAACGTATTTATGAAAACATCAGCGTTGCTACATTCTGGCATATGTAAACCTAAGATATTGTAAGATGCTTCTTGCGCACATACTTCTGAAAAGTTTATAAATTTATTACCAATACTAGCTGTTGCCCGCGCTTCACCTTCACCCGCGTGGAATTCGGTTGTCTCGCGGGATGAAACGTTGCCTATGCCCTTCCTTAGGCTCTGAAATTTTTGAAACTGATATTACCCGTCTTTATTTACAACCTGCCAGCAGACACCTAACGCATGTGTACCAAATTTTAGCTCGATATCTCAAAAATTACGACCGTGAGTGTACCAATAACAGACAGACATACGGACGGACATTGTTTAAATTGATTCAGTTTTTGATGCTGAGCAAAAATAAATACGGCCACAATCAACAAAAATCTCTCACGGTCACAAAAATTAACACACAAAGTTCAAATGTGGTATATTAGAGTATAATTGAGTAATATATCGGTGCACTCACAATTTATAAAATAACTGTTTTCGACGTAAAATTTATGTCATCCTATGTTTTGTACAGCTTACTAACGATTAATTAGTGTTTTGCCACGCCCTATTGTTGAGGGTATTTAAATTTCGACCTAAGACGAATTTAGTTTTTTTACTTGTTTTGTATATTTTTACCTCAAAGCTTCTCTGTACACTATGTTAGTAGTCGTATTTGTAGATGGCAACAAAACATATTTATTTTCAGTAAATCCTAATCGAGAAAGAGCAACTTACAATTGCCCATGAGAAAAGCACTCTATCCTTAAGTCGATACCAACCACCGAGAAAGTTTGTCTCTGGGATTTATTTATTGTAAGAGCAAACGAAATCTTTACGGGAAACTGTAATCTTTTAAAAGATATAGATAAATCGTTTGTTATCATTGGGATTCGCGGAATATGAGCAAGCTGACCGGCCGCGGGGCCCGTAATGATAGTTGCTACAATCACATTGTTTCTTAGTTCTTTTATCAAAAGTCTTGTACCATTACACATACTAGGTGGGCTTAAATTTTTTAATAGTGTGGGCGTTTTCGTTGTTCTATAACTCCCGAGTTCAGGGAAAAAAATGTGCATCCAAGAGATATCAATGTCCGCCCGTGTATCCGTGTGGGTGTGTGTATATCTGTTTCTGGCATTCTGGTAATTTTTGAGATATCGAGCTGAATTTAGTTCACATTTCGGCCGGCAAATTGTATGTAAAATTGGCCAATATCGGTCCACTGCCATGCCCAGAATCAATAAAAATCTCTCAGCCACAAAAAAAAAAAAATAACGTACAAAATTCAAATTTGGTATACTGCTTTGTAATTGAATAACACATTTGTGTATTAAAAATGGGAGGGATTAAATATGAGACACGCTCACAATTTACAAAAAAACGTTTTTGACTTAGAATTTACATCATACGTCGTAGTATGATTTGTACAGCTTACTAACGACTAAATAGTATTTCGCCACACTATATGGTTGAGGGTATTTAAAATTCGACCTAAACCTAATTTAATTTTTCTTGCTAAATTATATATCAAAAAAGGTTTATCCCATATACTTCACTTATTTGCCATTATAATGGGCTTCAAAATCATTAATATCCAATAAATTTAATATTGTATTTTTTAATATAGGGAACGGAAAATATGAAGTTAAGTCATATATATATTTAATTAAATTGTGGGAGTTTGGATGTTCCGAGATAACTAATTTTCAATATTACTGTTTAGACACAGTCCTCTCCAGAATCTGGGGGTGCATCTTAAGTGGAACCCATAGCATATTTTGCCAGAAATCCATATAAATGTTGCTTTTATTCCAAATTCAAAAAATTAGTATTAGTATTAGTATTAGTATTAGTATTAGTATTAGTATTAGTATTAGTATTAGTATTAGTATTAGTATTAGTATTAGTATTAGTATTAGTATTAGTATTAGTATTAGTATTAGTATTAGTATTAGTATTAGTATCAGTTTGAGGTGATAAGTTATTTTCAGGTAATTTTGAATGTAAATGATATGAAAAGTACAAACATCAGGTAAATCAAGGTAAAATATATCACCTTGGGACGCAGTATACATAAACGAAAAAAAAATTTCGCAATGCCTAGGTTACGTATCATCTTTACAAAGACGCCGTAGAAATATTGAAAGTGTTAGAAGGTTTCGAGAATTAAATTTGGAAATATGTATATAAAATTCAAATTCACAACGGCTGCAAGAACGAAGGGGTGATCCACAGTATCGAGAGGTGGAAAGAGAAAGAGATCAAGAAGCACATAGATAGAACTGTACTGTCCCACACTATCATCTTAGGGAGCAGCAAATGAACTCAGAATTTCATAACATATATCGCCAAAGTGAGGAATACAAATGAATAGCCAAATGAACGTGCGAGTAATGTTTTAACACAGAGGAGCAGAAGAAGTAATTCTAATGTAAGATCTATAGAACAGCAAAGAAATACAATCTTGTGCCCAGCCAGACGAGAAAATGAAAATTACAGAAGGGCTGAACGTCAAAGAAACGCCATGACGCAAAGATATAGAAGGCAAAACCCGGAAAATCGTGCTGAAGAATAAGAAAGGAATACTTTTAAGCATGCTAGCCGTAGAAGAAATTAATAATATAGAAGAAATGAGCGAAGGGAAAATCCTGAAAATCGTTTGAGAGAGCCACAAAGGAATATTGCACAGCATAGTCAACGTAGACAAAGTAACGAAAGCAGAAGAACACAACACAACACAACGCATTAATTCAACGAATTAGAAGGAGCAATCCAGATAATAATAGAATAGAAGTGCAAACGAACACACGACAGCGTAGCGTACAACGTCAGAATATGAGTTTACTTGAGGAACATAATCAACGTGAACAAAATATCATAAGTAGACGGAGCTTGAGATCCCCTTCAAGAGCACAAGAAGAGCAGACTAGTGCTAATCGAACTCATATCCAAGTGTTACGAGCTGACTTATTAAATGAACAACAAAAACAGGCTATATTAAATGCAATCAAAAACTTCAAAACTTCTGAAACTCAGGGATTATCCACTGAACTTACATTAAAAACATCCGCTAAGTATATGCTAACAGTAAATATTGATACTTCTGATTGCGGACTCCTTTTGCGGACTCCTTTTGAAAAACGTAATAGAACTTTCCAGTACAAACGTAATGAACAAATTACTATTGATAGACGACAATTTCCGGTATTTCCAGCCGAAGGTATTACCATTTATAAGAGTCAAGGAGCTACATATAATAAAGTTGTGGTACATATTGCAGAAAGAATAAGTAGAGCTGCAGTATACGTTGCATGTAGTAGAGCCACCAGTGTATCAGGGCTATATATAATTGGACGCTTTATTCCTCCAAAACAATTTTCAAGCACCGACGTAGTTAAAATCGAAATTGATCGTCGGCGCACAGAAAAATTATTATTTCCTTTACCTAATGTCCCGCTAAAAACAAAAATATCAAAACGTACAAAGTTTTAATGCACACCGTAATGATACAATGAGTGACAGGTACATAGCAGATATGGACGTTTTGTGTTTTATGGAAACGTGGACGATATCGTTGGATGATTGTTCTGTTGAAGGGTTTAGTAGTTTGGCAAGAATTAACGTCCCCAATTCTACTCCTCGACAAAAGCGCGGAATTTTAATTTATATAAAGTCCGAATTAAGTAGTGAAACAAAAATTCAATTTATCCGTGATTTCTGTTCTGAATCAACCACTTTTCAAAATGTCGCATTTCGTATTAGTACAACCTGCATTATGACATTATTCGGAAACTCATCTTAATGTGGTCTGGGATTTGAGTTTTAAGAATATCTATAATTGTCTGTCTATTATATACGATAAATTATAATCTGCTATTTCCCTAAGCGTACCAGTAGGATTAAGTCATGGGGCACAAAGTTGTCCTGTTTGGTTTTCGGATGAGTTGAAATCTATTAGAAATAGAAGGAATAAGCTTTTCAAGCTTTATGAGAGATCTGGTCCCTCTGCGGATTATATCGTTTATTCCAAAGAGATGCGCAAATTTAATACTGTTAACATGATATGTTATGATGATTATGTTCTTAAAATGAAAAACAGAATATTAGGTGATTCGAGGAAGTTTTTTGATTTTGTTAACTCCAAAAGAAGGGTTAAAGAATTTCCGTTATTTATGTATTACAATAACACAAAAAAATCTTCTAACCCCTTAGAAATTTGCAATCTCTTTGCCGATTTTTTTGCAAATTGTTATAGTGATAACATTATAGCTACGGATGCTTATCCTTATAATCTTGAATCATTTGATATTTTTCCCCAAGTACGTTTTTCGGAAACAGAAGTGCTCATCGCTCCAAGGTCCATAAAAAGCTCTTATTATCCTGGACCTGACGATATACCGTCAAGTATTCTCATCTATTGTGCCGATATTCTATGTGCACTTTTAACTGCCATTTTTAATAATTTCCTAAAATTTGGAAGGAGTCATATATTGTACCACTTTTTAAAATTGGTTCGAGAAACTTGATAAGCAATTATAGGAGTATCTCTAAACTTGGCGTTATGCCTAAACTATTTGAACGCTTATTAGTGAATATACTTCAACCTTACATCTTTTCAATTTTAACGCCCGCTCAGCGTGGTTTACTAAGAGTAAATCTACAACAACTAACCTTCTTAAATTAGTATGTAGTATATTCCGTTCATTTTCTGAGAAAACTCAAAAAGATGTGTTATACACAGATTTTTCTAAAGCTTTTGACAAGGGTTCGCATTCCCTTCTGTTATACAAGTTGAATCGTTTCGGTCTTCCGCCTAATTTGGTAAATTGGGTTAGGTCTTGGGCAAACTTAACGAGTTCTTTATCAGGGTTACATGTGTTCTATTATTAATGTTTCATCCGGTGTACCGCAGGGTAGCCATTTGGGTCCCTTATCATTTATTAACGATCTACCGTCATGCTTTAGGCATTCTAATATTTTAAAGTTTGCCGATGATGTCAAAATTTTTCACTCATATCATTCCCTTAGTGGTAGTGCGTTGTTACAGTCGGATCTGTTGGAATTAGTTAAGTGGTGTAAGTTTAATGGTATGATATTAAACTTAGATATATGTAAGAAAATGACATTTTCAAGATATGCTCCATTAGTTGTTGATTACCTAATTGGGAGTCACAAGTATGAAAACGTTTTATTTATTATGGATTTAGGCGTTATTGTTGATCCGAATAATATGCAAATTCGTTCTGTGGCTAATAAGTCCTTTCAGAAGTCTTTTCTTTGATTTGCTTTACGTGCTTTAGGTGGGGACCCTCAAAGACCTTTACCTCCCTATGAAAGTCGCTTAAAAATGTGTGTTCTCGAACGGGCCTTTTCAAAAAGGATAATATCGCACAGCGCACAAGACACAAGACTCGTAAATTGTACATACTGTACGTAATGTACGGATATGTGAAACTATTTTTTTTCTACATTCGTTATTCTAATAAAAAAAAAACATCTTTTGCATATTTGAAACTAATACATACATACATATTAGACCGGTTCTTATATATATGAAGAAAATTATTTTTTCGAATCTATATCACTCCTTGTTTTTATTATTAGAAATAGAAGAAAAATATAAATCGTTTTGTTTTGTTTTTTTAATGTAAAATTATTTGAAAAATGAACCTTAAACTAAAATATTTTAATTAATTACATATTAACATTAACTTAATTTAATAGTGAAGTCTTTTTAAAAGTGGGATAATTCATATTATATTCTTTGATCACTTGAAAAAGGAATTATTTCTCTTCTTCATTGTGTGTTAATTTATTATTGTAATCTGTAATGAATTTAACACCTCTTTCAGCAGCATCGTTCACTATACATAAGTTTTGACAAATTTGAGAACCTTGAACGTAGTCAAATCTTTCATTCCAACTCAATGGATCGACTTGCAAAAATTCGTTGGAAATTTCTAAGTGATCAAAGAACACATCTGTGCTTGAATTTACAAAATCGCTTGAATCTTTTTGTGAATATGTTTCAAGGATATTTGTTGGATTAGCTATGATTCGCTTGCGTTTTTCTTTATTTGCTTGAACATTAATTGCTTCAACCATTTTTCTCTTAATTTCAACACTAACATTAGGATCGAAGAATGAAAGACCGACTGCTTCTTCGGACAAATACCATAATTGATTGCTAACTTGTTGTAGCAAAGCAAAAGATATATCTTGTTCAGGATAAGCAATTATATTTTTGATTAATTCTAGGTCTTGATTTGGAACTTCAATTGCTTTGGTGTATCCAAACCAGGCTTTTACATAAATACAAACTATGAAAAGACAGACCCATATTAAATTACATCGAAGTTTTCTGCAATGTTTTGTGCTGTTCTTGCACAATGTTTCTGATGCATGCGACGACTTCATGAACAATTTAGTATAAATTCTTCGATTTGTTGGTCTAACGCGTCAGCAGTTGTACTTAGAATATGAACTGCAGCACCATCAGGGATTCTCCATTTATCCAAAGTTGAAAGCAATTTTGGTGTAAAAAAATCTGTTCTACTTCTTGGTACACCTGATGAAGTTTTGTTAGATTCATTTGGATTTACTTTTTCTGCTGATGTCGATTCTTCAATTCAATGTCGTTTATGTCGCCAAAGTTAATCATACCCGTTTTATAACAATAATTATATAAAACATAATTTTATACCTCTTTGAGTCTGTTGTACGTATAAATTTTTTCGTTTATCTTCTTTTATTTTACGCTGGTCTTCTTGTTCTTTCTGGACTGCTTTTCGTTTTTCTTTTTGCTTAAGAATTTTATCTGTTCTTATCATACAACCTGGTCTTCCTTTTTCTCGCTGCTTTAATAAAAACTCTCTGTCTTCTTGTAGTTTGATTAATTCCAATGCGTCTGCGTGTGCGATATCGAATAAATCATCCAATTTCTCTTGAAATTCAGTTTCATTCTTGTTTTGAGTTTCAGTTTTCCGACAATGATTCTTATGATAGATCTCCATTCATTGTATAATTTTTCCACTTTGTCAATGCAGTGTTTTGCTTGGTGTGTTGGAATTCGTGCTTTCTGCCAAAATGTGCTAACCTCGGCAATAACTAATCTAGTACTTTCTCTTAAATTTAACCCAACTATTCGTAAATTATAAAATAATACTTGTAGCATTGTTTTATTGATGGTAATTTAGCACCACTAATTTGATGATCAATTGATCCTATTACAAAATATCGTCATCCGATCGAAGTCTTTTGTGTGCCATCGCCTTGTATTAAAACTATCATATGCTTATGCATTAAAGTGAGATATATATATATTTGTCTCACTTATAAAAAGACTTCACTAATAAATTAAATTAATATTAAAATGTGATTCATTAAAATAAGGTTCATTTTTCAAATAATTTTGAATAAGAAATAAAAAAAAACATTTTTAGTCCTATTTCTAAAAATAAAAACAAGGAATGGTTTGAGGCACGGCTAAAAATTGTCCAATCGTGCTCAATTTTTTTTTTGGCGTTTTTTGGACACCAAATGAAATGTTTTTAGAGCTTGCCATGATACAAATTCGAAAAAATTAAGATAAGGACCGGTCTAATACCTATATATACACATATTGTGTATGTATTCAAGTGATTGTCTGGGAATAACAATGAAAACTTAGTGTGGTTAAAATTGTGACCGATATTTGTAGGAAAAGAACAGAAATTTAAGCACATTGTTGACTCCTTGATATTTGAAGAATTATTGGGTAGGTAAGGTTTTTGTTTACCCTCTAAAACCGTTGCCCCCTTCCTCTTTCGTCCAAATGTCATTGAATTCCTTGTAATTGTTTTTGATCTATATTAATGAAAACTGCTGCAGGAATGTCTTTTAAGGTAAGGACGGGTACGATTGAATAATGGTCCATTTTAAAAATTTTTCCTTTTTTACGTATAATATCTTATAAAATAAATCAGCGCTTTAAATATATATATATATAATCCATGGCACCAAAATTGCCACTGTCCCAAATGATTATTAATAGTTTGTTTTTAACGAACCAGTCATCCGATATGTTATGAAATTAATTCTTTGCTACATATACAGTTTAAGAGAGACGATTGGAGAGAGGATTGGATGATGACAAATGTCTGATAACTGAAACATTTTCATTTCTGCTTTAGTTGGTCAAATTTGCACAATTTTATTTATTATAAATATTTACATATTTTATACAATAAATATTCGACGTACGAGTATAGAGAGTGAGAGAAAATACAACTTTGCAATTATGTGTAAATGTACGTTTGAATAAATGGCAGCTGCCGTCACAAATATTATTTAAAACAAGTAAAAATGTTATAGTCGTTCAAGCCCAACTATTTAATACACATCCCTCCTCTTTAAATAATGCTACAGTCTATATACGCGAGGCACTGCCATATAAGTTACTTCGCGAAATAGAATTATTTAGAACGGGGTTCCGAAAATGGTTCGATTAGGCCCACATTTGGCACAGCCATTACTCTTCATCAAATTTTTTAAAAAAATATTAAAATTTTATATAGGACGGGGTTCCAAAAATCGCACGATTCGGTCCATTTTCAATAGAGTTTCTCCTTGTATCAAATTTCATCAAAATATCTCAAAAATGCGACCTGTAACTTACGCGCAAATATACACAAATATAGATTTGGATTGAAAGTGGGTGTAGCACCTATCGTTTAGGAGTTACAAACATCCGTACAAAATTAATATACCCTTTGCCACAAGTGGTGCAGGGTATAATAAAGGAAAACACAAGAACGCACATTTTCTTTTTTTAAGAATTCGTTTTAAATATTTAGATATTAAAAACTCTGAAAGCAGAATAAAAACGCATCTAAACTGAACTGAATTGAATTCATTTTCTTCATAATTGTTGTTACGTGTATATATACTTTTCATAAAATAATGAAATGAAAAAATAATTCATTCGTAAATGCATAGAGAAATAAACATTAAAACAAAAGAGTAGATTTACAGAGCAATGAATGTATAAATAGAACGAAATGTTAATCCAAATATATATATTTTAGTTATGTTTTAAGAGTTTAAATACTTAAGCGGTTCATACTCTCACCTAAAATGATAAATTGCCATTTTTAAGATAAATAATTTCATCCAAGATAAATGTTGAAGAAAAAATTCTTTTCGCTAGAATGTGTGTAGATGTACAATGGGTAAATATGTAAAAGAAAATATATGTTTTTGACAATAACCGTCAACACATAACGCATGGCGAAAAAGAAAGCGATGAGTAATTATTTATAACATATGGCGCTAATTTTCCATTTTTCCATTCTATTAACATTTTACGTTGTCGTTTGGCGGCGATATTTCACATCATTATTGAAAGATATTCGCATTTGGAAAATGAAAATCAACGCATTACTTATTATTGTATTAATCGCTAGATGCTTCAAGGAGCAAAGTTATCCTTGGAGTAAGTCTAACCGAGTATATCACTGCAAATATAAAAATGATTTACACATCTTGTGATTTATCTTTAAAAGACACTCTTGCATCAAAATGCATAAACATATGTCTGTAATTAAATGTAATTATGCATATGACTAAAAATAATTATAATACAATGACATACGAGGCACACGTTCGCACTGCGTACAAGACAAATTTAAGCGTAATAACAAACGAGTGAAAATGTTATAGTCGGTCAAGCTGAACCACTTGAAACCCTACCTCACTTGCCTTTTTATCAGTTTAGAATATTCAGTCCATACCGTGCAAAAAAAAAACTTTCTAGTCGCACAATTGTTTTTTGTAGAAGAAATAATTTTATTTCATGCGAGAATTTTTTGTATTTACCCAATTTTATATCATAAAAGGGGTTCCACGTAAGTCCCAATGGGATACAAAAAACTCTAAAGCTTTCTAACTTTATTCATCAAAAAATTCACTTTAAGAACATATGCTCTGCGGGGTATAGCCTTTATATGTAGTACACTTTACTGCATTTTTAATGGGAATCTTTCTTAAATAAGGGCTTGTTGTCAACCATATGAAAAAATAGAAGGACAGACAGACGCTGTTAAATATTTTTTCCATCCTGCATTATGCACATACCACGTACAATACAAGCATATGAAAGCTATTAGACTACCGCATCAAAAATATCGATTCTTGTTAGAAGCTTAGGAGGAAACGCAGAAACATGTCTGTTAAGCAATCTTTACAATCCATATACTACAGATGACACCATAGTTATTGAACAATGTTAAAATTATTAAAAATTATTAAAAATACTTTGAAACAAAATAATCTTAAGGACTTTTTCACTACTTCTTGAAATTTTTAATTTATTTTTTTTTTTTAAATATTTCTATTTGAAAAGCTATTTCTGTCAATGGCTTTGTTTTAGAAATGGCGAAAATTTTTTTCTAAGATCTTTTTAGAAGGAATTAGATGTCTGTCCCTGTACATATGATGAAATGAAAAAGTCCACATTTGCATGATGCAACGCATTTGTTTATTAACAATTTATAATACAATGAATTTGAAATGCATATATTTGCATATAACACCCAACAGGCACACGTGTCAGTTTTTAGATATATAGTTTAGTTGGAAAAGTTGCGCATGAATTTGGACCAGAATATGCGCGCCGTACAGAATACAGTCCACACACCTAATAACAAAGCTTCGTCGGCGCCAAACAGTCCAGCAACACCACTCCCAGCTGTGGTGCTCTCATCGGTCTTCTTAGCCCTGTGAAAAATGTCCGCATAATGAAAAATGCATAGAAATGAAATGATTTTGCACGAAATATTTCAATTAAATCGATTCAATACATACATGATCTCACGTTAGAGTTTTAGCTTGTGAATTCCACAAAAAGGAAAAAAATATTTCAATATTTTTCAGTTATATAGTTTTGTGTATTTTTGAAAAATTCCGCACTACCGCTCTGAAATGTGTGCTATGCTTTCTTTGATTTCGAAGACAAAATGAAAACTCATTTGATTTACAATGCTGAGGTGTTTATGTTAAAATTGAAAATCGATTGAAAGAAAGTAAAGATACACAGTGTATATAGAGACACAGCAAGAAAAAGTTATATTGATATATTCTGGAAAGATCTTTGGCTAGAAGGTGTCAAATCATGTCTTTTTTATATACCTCAATACAATTAATGGACTTTTGAGTCTGTTTGCTGGCATTATACCACTTTCGTGCATATTCTCTTTAGTTTCTTTACATTTTCACATATATGCTCCCACAATACCTTTGACATCCTTTCCGAAACACCTGGAAGAAGACTAAGAACGTGTCGTTTGACCAATTTTATACAATTTGAGGGAAGTTACGACTATGGAGAGATCTCTTTAAATTTTTATTTGAAAGTGAATATAGCTTGGCTCATGTTTCCATTTACATATTTGCTAACTTTGAAATCGATATCTCAATTATTGTGACTAAGATAACACAAAAACAGAATTTTAGGTGAGAATCGGCCATGGAAGGCCTTAGTCGCAACAGTATACATGCCAGGCAATAAGGTTTATGGGAAAGAAGGTTCCTTTATTTAGTTTTATTATATGCTATTTGTAATTTTTATGTGCGAACATTGTATATGTTGAATAATCATAATAATACATAAATTATATAATCAACATTAATGGCGTTTAAATCCATTCGCCCAAAACTACAACACAATATACGAATGATACATAGAAGAGCCCATATAGCAATTAAAGATGTTTTTTGAAAACCCCGCAGTGTATTGCCACTGCTGCCATCATTCGATGTAGTGTCACTTGATTCGGTTTCTTCCTTAATTTCCTCCATTCCAATCGAGCCTACTATGTCTTCAAAAGATGGAATAGGAGGCATATCAGGATGCAACAATATTGTATCATCAGCCAGAGATCGTGCCTATAATGATTCGTTGTCTTTAAACTTGAAGATGCCTCAGTTCTTTGTGTAGACATTGTCGCGTTGTCCAGAGAAACAGACACGTTCTTATATGTTTATTATGAACTTATAGAATTGGGTTAATTGAAATGTTAGGCGAAAATTTTTGGCATAAAAATAATACTAACAAACTTAAAAAAAGTCTAATGATGTACAAGTCAAGCAAAAAATTTCGTTTATTTGACAGGCAAACGCCAAATGACAAATGACTCAACGAAATAAATATTCAACCACTTAGATCCCATTACTTAGAGAAATGCAATGGTTTTAGAGATTTTTTTCCGGCTTTTATTAAAATTTATTATAAAATGGAGAATTTACAGAGAATGACCACAAAAATACGTATATATTCAATGCATGAAATTTTGTATGATGATGGGGGTTAAAGACTCATAAACTCAAACACTGGATAAAACATATGCGATGTAACTCAAAAATCTAATCTGCAAACAAATACAAGTACATTTAATGGCGCTTTAAAAAGTGTGAGCCATAATGACGTCCGAAACTGGACAACAGAATACGTAAGACGCAAAAGACAGTCCACAATGCGATTAGGGTTGCCTCATCAAAACCAAAAAGGGCACCTACGCCGCTTGCACCAGCTTCTCCTGCTTCGGTTGGTGTGTCTTCACTCTTAGCCTCTTCTGCTGGAGGGGTGGTTGCCTCACTTTTTGGTTCTTCAGCCACTGGGGGTGCATCAGCTGGTGGAGGGGGACCACCAATAGGTAATTCCATCTCGGTTGATATCATAGTTGAAATGGTACTACTTTCGGTTACTTCTCCAGTTGCCGTACTGCCATCTCCAGCTGCACCGGTAGGGGCATCTGTTACAGGAGCTTCACTAGACATGATGTTCTAATCGTTTAAATTGTCGTTTATTTTCAAGTAAATTGACCAAATGACCAATCAAATGCACGTATTTTGCTTTATCGGAACTTTTTTTGTATATACGTTGATTAATTATAAAAATATACGCGTAACACGACCAAAATTCCACAGAACGAATTGATATATGAGACGTATGAAAATGAAAATTTATATTTTTTTGTATAAGGGAAAAGTCAATGGTTGCATTGATTAAAATTGAGAATATTTACCCAAAGTAGTTTTTCACACCGACAATGTATAATGAAAAAAACACACGCAAGTATATATAAAATATATACATATACGGTACGTTCATGTGGGCAATGGAATAAGGCTTTGCTAAGTGAATTTCAGAGAAGAATTTTTTCAACCTCCACCTTCGTGATGGGCATAAAATAGTTCGCGCAGTATGATCTTCAATCATTTTACAATTATTAGCAGCACAAAACAACTACTGTGTAACTAATTAACGCGACCAAAGTATAAATAATTATAAACAGAGTATATTGTAGTGTGCAAATAAAATAATGCACACCTGTTCTTAGGTATGATTTAATTTCATTGTAATTGTATTCTCATTCTGACCTTAACTTTAATAGAAATTGTAATTATATTCTTAATGACCTTAACTTTAATAGAAATTGTAAGTGTATTCTTACTGACCTTTACTTTAATAAAAATTGTAATTGTAACACACCTGTCATACATACATAACACTCACACTCACTTCCGATTAAAATAACCTAGTTTAAGTTTATGCTTACTAATCAATTCGTTGTAATAATTTTAATATATAAGAAGACAAATTTTTCAAATAAAAACAGACTAAAAACTCAACTTGGCTTATAACATATTATTGAAAACATAAAATCAATCATTGTGAAATACCCTGCGATTCGCGGGATTCTGAAGTTGCGCGTTGCGCGACGACCACAATTATTGATTATAACAAAAATAATAAAGTAACAAAAGAGTTTAATAACTATACTCCTTTTTGTATTACTATACATCTCATCGATAACACGGCGATCCTGCCAGGAGTTTCTTGATCCTGCCAAATTTTTTTGATCCTGCCAAATCTTTTTTGATCCTGCGAAATGTTTTTGATCCTGCCAAATCAAGATCCTAAAAAAAAAAAAAAAAGTTTTTTCTGATCCTTCCGACACATTCTGACAAAAGATATCCCATATGCAGGCTGACACCACTACTACCTCTCGGTCAACCAACTCGCGGATACCACCATACATACCGACTAATACCTCCCGGTCAAACAACCAGCAGATACCACCGTACATACCAACGCCCATCCCCGGTCCTAAACCCCTGACGATTGAAGAATATAGGCTAAGACAGAATTACGCTAAACAGGCTAAGCAATTTGTGCCGCCTAGACCACAAAGAAAACGTGGTGGCAAACGAATTAAGCACGCCAATAAGATTCGGAAACTACCCCAAATAAAGAATATTGCGACAGGCAAGACAAAGGAAAGGATAATTGATATAATAAAAAAGGAAAGACAAGAATGGGCTCGACAAAAAGCAAACAACAAGAAGAAATTACTATATACAACAGCAACGTCGAAGGACACAGCAACACACACACCACAATAAAAATTAGCACCGAAACAATAATAGTAATTTTAATATGAATTACAGTAATATACATTATACATAGAATAAACATGTATTATAAAAATTATATAAACAAAAACTTAAATAGAACGATAAGTTTGTCCAATGTATAAGTAAATAAAACCAAAAACAAAATTTATTTTAATATAATATATCTTATCTTTCCAAACTAGTATGTTTTTCTATTCGCAAAAAAAATGAATAAATAGATATATAAATAAACAAATAAAATAAAACAAAAATATATAAGAAAATAATATATAAATATACATAAGCACATTACACAAAACAAATTCCAAAATAATTTTCGTATGGACCAATCGACTGAATTATTGCAAAACCTTTTAAAAATTGAAACCAATTTAAAGAAATCCTCTAATCGTCCATACAAACAGGAAACTATTGAAGGAAAATTAGTAGAACTTAAGACTATTAAAGACAAATTCCAAAAACTAGATCAAGAGAAAATACCTATAGACCTAAAAGTACAATTTAAAAAATACCTACATTAGTTTAAAACAAGATTTTGAAGATCGGTTAGGAAATTTAAAAATGGCTTTTAATATGGAATTGGCAATAAAAACATTGCCCAATTTCTCCCACAGTATTCAAAAAGGGCATTGAAGAAAGATACAAACAGACCCTATTCGCTGCATAACCACAATCATTAACTCAAGCAGTCAACTTAACATTAGAATTAGAAAAAGACCAAAGTTAAAAATAAACAAACCACGAAACAAATACCAACACACACCCCAACATTCGCACTGGGACAGCAACCAAAGAAATTTCAACACTCAAAGAAACTTCACACAAAGAAAGAGAAACACCACATTCAACAACAGAATACCAACAATGAACACATACAATAATTTCAAACACAACTTTAACAAGCAAAACAATAATTCCAGGTATTATCCTAACATGCAAAAGAATAATATAAGAAATATGCAAAACAACAATAATTTCCGACAAACCCCACAGAACAATTCCAGGTATCATCAAAGATTCTATAATGTTAATCCAAATAATAGAAGAAGACAACTAAATGTTGTACAGAACCAGGGAAACGGAATTCCGCTGGTGATGAACGACACCATTACTGGCGCATAAAAACTCACAAAATTCTTAACATAGCAAACAAAAATACCTTTTACGGAACACTTCACACTAAGCAGAACAAAGTCATAAAATTTCTAGTAGGCACAGGAGCTGACATCTCAATAATAAAATCATATATCTTACAATTTAAATTAATAAAAAGCCAAATTAATAAGCAACACATATAACTTAACCGGGATAACAACAGAAACAATAAGCACGATTGGAACAACATTTTTACAACTGCAAATAGGGCAGACAGAAATATCACATGAATTCCATGTGGTAAAAGATAACTTTCCAATCACAACAGATGGAATAATCGGAATAGATTTCCTGAGGGACAATGATGATATTATATTGCCAATGGAATCAAACAAACCCAAAATAATCACTATACCAACCAGATCAGAAATTATACACCCCATAAACATAAAATTAAAAGAAGATGCAGTCGTCTTAAACAAAGAACTTCAGAAAGGAGTATTTATAGCAAATTGTATAATTCCACGTATTGGCATAAAACATATAAAAATTTTAAACATTTCTGTATGTAGACTACATCATCGTGTTTGGTTGCACACTTAAACATCACAACGACAATCTAATAAAAGTTTTTACAAGATTACAAAAATATAACTTGAAACTCAATGCCAGCAAATGTAAGTTTTTGAGACCTGAAGTTTTATACCTTGGACACCTAATAACCAAAAACGGTACACAAACTGACCCATCAAAATTCAATATAATAAAAAATTATCCCATACCCAAAAACACAGACGAAGTGAGACGATTCGTAGCACTGTACAATTATTATAGAAGATTTATAAAAGATTTCGCACATATTGCAAAATGCCTAAACTCATTATTAAAAAAGCATCAACCCTTTATATGGTCAAACGAATGTCAAAAGGCATTTGAAACTTTAAAGGAAAAATTGATGCACCTTCCCATCCTGCAATACCCAGACTTTGACAAACCGTTTATTTTAACAACAGATGCCTCAGATTATGCCTTAGGAGCCGTTTTATCACAAGGAGAAATTGGACACGACTTACCAATTTCATATGCAAGTGCCACACTCTCAAAGCACGATATAAATAAACCCATAATAGAAAAAGAACTACATTGGGGTATAAATTCTTCAGACCATATCTCTACGGACGCAAATTCATGGTCGTTACAGACCACCGACCATTAGTGTCACTATTTACTAACAACAATCCTTCATCCAAAATGACGCGCATAAGAATGGAACTATGCGATTATGACTTTGCAATAATATACAAAAAAGGATCGAAAAATTCAAACGCTGATGCTTTATCACGAATCCAAATAGATACTGACATGCTAAAAGAATAATTAAAAATGATGAACAATGAAAGAAATTTAAGTAGCGAAAAAGTAAAAATAATAAAAATAATGATAATAATGATAATAATATTAAAACCACAGACTGTACTAACCAACCGAAGTCCGGCCAACTTCATATTTGGGATTGTACTTCAATGTCTGATGTAAATAGTTTAAAAAAAATTAAAAATTGAAATTACTAATTAAAACAAAGAAGAAAATTAATATGATTATAAAAGAAAAAGATATAACATTACGATGCAGTGAAAATCCACCGAACGTAGATTCGATTGTGGATAAACTGACATCAAGATTGATTAAAGAGAATATAATTGCTATAGCGTTAAATAAAGATGATGATATATTTAAAATCATAGATGAAAATGATTTTAAAAGAAAAGTTAATGAAAAATTAAATAAGATAAATAATGATGCCCAAAAATTGATTATTATATTGTATAAAGACCCTCAAACGGTTAATGATAAATTAATACAATTTAAACTAATGAATGAATATCATAACAGTCCACACGGCGGACATGTAGGAGTTAGAAAAACGCTCCTAAAACTTAAGCAAAGGTTTCTATGGAAAAATATGAATAAAATGATTAAGAATTTCGTGAATAATTGTCAAGAATGTATGATAAATAAACAAATAAAACACGTAAAAGAACCTCAAATTATAACAAGCACACCCACTACAAGCTTTGAAGTAGTAGAAATTGACACAGTAAAACCATTAAGAATAGCCAATGGATTTAGGTATATACTAACCATGCAATGTGAACTAACAAAATATATAATAGCATGTCCGATACAGAGTAAAGATGCTAAAACAATAACGAAAACGATTGTTGAACAAGGAGTACTAAAATATGGTCATTTCAAGATACTAAAATCAGACAGAGGAACTGAATTTACAAATGAATTACTGAAAAACGTATGTGAACTACTCAAAGTTCAACAAATATTTTCAACCCCTTACCATCATCAAACTTTAGGCTCTGTTGAAAGAAATCATCGTGTCATGAATGAATATATGTTGTCATTTGCAGAAAATGACAATTGGCAGAAAGTAAAAGAATTCTTAGAAAATGAAAAAAGTAAAAGAACACTAAACAATGAGGTTAACGAAAGTATATACAGTGGCTCACAGCTTATTTGGTACACTACCCTTTACAGAAATAAAACGACAATAGTTTCTAAACTATTAAAGCTATCAACGAAATTTGGATGCCAAGTTGTTGTTGTATGTTTAAAGAACATTGAAAACAAAAAAAAAATTACAAAAGAATATTTCTAACTGTCTAATAATAAGAACTTTGCTATAACACATCAAAAATACATGTCACAGCTTATTTGGTACAGATGTCTTTTTATTTACACACCAAATTTCAAGTTTTTAGCTCATATTTTGTGGTAGATAAATAGATTTTTGTCTATTACAAATGCGGTTATACCAATTTCATTTGAGGATGTTTTCTCAATTTCAAATGCGTTTTTCGCACCTTTTCGTTTATATATATATATATATATTTATTTATATATATAGTTTATATATATATACGCGAAATATTATATATATATATATATATATATATATATATATAAGAGACCAAGTGATGAATAAATACTTGTAATGGTCCCATATATATATAATAACCAAAAAGTGGCTGTTGCTTTTAGAGAAACTCAGTTTATCTATTAGTAAATCATTTAAGAAATTTCATAGAAAAACCATTTAACTCTTCACACCTTTAACTTCTCAAATTTTGGTATAATTAGTTTGGTTGTGCCAGTACGTTCTCGAAAGATAAGTCATTTCGAAGAAAATTGAAAGAGGGTTCTAAAGTCGTTAATTTTAGTCAATTACTAAACCAGGCTTAATCAAATTTTATGGGAATTTCCGTCATATAAAAGATTAATTGAAAATATGCCGTTGTATAGCGAGGCATCCTAAACATAGATCGACCAGATTCGTATTCAATGGACATTCATATGCGAAATTTCATCAAAAATAAAGTTGGGTATGGCATTTGCTGTTTAGAAGTAACAAATATCATGATACGATACAATAAACCTTTGTTCCTCTTCGGTGGTAAAGGGTATAATAATACAATAGTCTTTGTTCAGCATAGGACACATATATTAAAAATTTTAAGTTTTGGCTGTTTATATTAAAGTTTGGATATGCAAGTTGTATAAAGATGAATTAAAATAATGGAATAAAGAATCCTTTGTGCACATAACACTTTTTGAACTCAATAATAATCACAATTCCTCGTTCGTTTGTTCACTTTTAGAAAAATCGCTAGCATTGAGCATATAGGTAATAAAATCGTCACGTTTACGTCCTCCAGTATACTCCAGTTGCGTTTTCAGATAAGAAAAATACTTCAAAGTAGGATATCCGCGCACTTCATAATTATTACATACCGACTGATCACGTGTACAATCCACGGAAACAAACACTATTCGTGGATCATCGCTAAATGCTTTGGCGGCTGCATTAAATTCTGGTTTGGTATTTTTACAATGCCCGCACCCTAAAGCCAAGAGAATTTATTTTTAGGACAATTTTCCGACTCTACCTTGTCGCAAACATCACTTACATGGGGCATAAAACATAACCAGCGCATGTTTTTTACGTTTCAAAGTTGAACTGAATGCTTGATCATCTAGGAATAATACTTCAGTGCCTTCTTCTTCCTCCCAGGGTGTTTCTGGTGGTGGTGGCTCTTTAGGATCTTTCATAAATCCAACGATTTTTTCAGCTTCTCTCACATTTACATCAAACTTATATACTTTAAAGTCGGGTAACCTTTTACTTTATGTTGTTCACTTATTAAAGTTTCCTTGGTAGCATCTACAGCAGCCAGCATACCAGGTATTTTTTGATTTTTCATTATAGCAGCAGCCTTTTCATATTCGGGTTTAATCGCTTACAATGACCGCACCACGGTGCATAAAACATGACCAATACAGACTTTTCATCTTTCAAAGCTGGCTCAAATCCTTGCTTTGTTAAGTGCACAATTTCCGAGTCCGTTTCGGACGACCAGCCTAATTCTTTGTTTTTTTGGTGGCATAGTTGATGGATCACGCATAAAATTTATTATAGCTTCTTTACTATTATCGCCCTCATAATTATATTTTAATTTTCCGTTCTCAAAATAAATAATTGTAGGAAAACCTAAGTACAAAAAAATTGAAGCAAAAATAATGTAAGAGTCGTTTTAATGCCACTTACCTGTAAGATTGAATACTTTACGTGCTAAAGCGTTCTCTTGACGTTCCACATCCATTGCCGCCAGAGCATAACCTTCATTTTTTAACTCCGTGGCTGCTTTAGAGAATTCTGGTTTCAATCTTTTGCAGAAGCCACACCACGGTACATAAAACATAACTAGTAAAGGTCTTAAATCTTTTTTTAACTGTTTCATAAACATTAAGTATTCAGCGATGTGTATAACGTCTTTACCCAAGGGATCCTCTTCCCAAGGCAAGTCTCCCGTGGGATCACGCATAAAATTTACCATAGAGTTAACCGTCCATTGTCGGTCATAATCTTTATGATACTCACCCTCCCGATAGTGTTTCACAACTATCGGTTCAGGGGTAACTTTTAATTTTTTACATAATTTCTTCTTTTCAGTTTGGCCACAATCAATCAAAACCATAGTGCCGGTGCCACGCACCGTATTGGCCACTTCCTTAAATAGTTTTACCTTTTCTGCTGTTTGTTTAAGATTGTTAATAAACAAAATCATAATATTGGTTTTGGTGCGCAAGAGTTTTTTAAAGTCCTTGAACTCTGAAACATCATCAATTACCGCATTTGTTTTGGCATTCAATTTGCCGGCTACAAATGAGCTATGTCTATGCCCCAAGCCAATACATAGTACAAGCTAATATTTTTATACGGAAGAAATCGTTAATAAATGAATTATTGCTTAGCTTATCGATGATAACTTACGTATATGAATAGTTTCTTATACATATTTTGTTAGGATTGCATTATATGTGCAGAATTTTTGTTTGTTTTAATGGCGAGCCAGTTGTGACTATAATGCCAGGGCATCCCACAATTATAAATCTTTATTATTATTCTTAATTCTGAGTTCAAATTTCAGCTGAAACACTCTGTTCCTCAGCTGGATTTGAAACCGTGTCTGCAGCATGAAAAGACAACGCTTTAGCCACTCAGCTACTGAAGGCACTATATGTGCAGAATAGATTAAAATTGTAATATATTAAAATATTGTTTTTCCTTTTTTATATCTTTATCGTATTATTTCTTTGTACAGAATTCTTATTTCATCTATAACAGTTGTCTAGATGGCGCTCCTTGTTTACTACTAATTTAGGTATTTACTATTTTTTTTCGATACAAATTCCTTAGAAGTGATATACAAAATAAAATAACGTGCGCCAAGATAGCAACAATAGTTTTTTTTGACGTAGTAGAAGGTAAAAAGAAAAATATTCGTGAGCGAAATATTTGAAATGAAAAACTTCCCAGAGAGGGAATTACAAAAGGGAAACTTATTTTAATATGTAGTTAATTAATTTTGAAAGGCGAATTAATCGAGATTTTCCAAAGAATCTTCAACAAAATTTAGTTTTAAAAAATCGATCGTATTGTCAAATATTCCATTGCGATGTGCACGGTCCTTCCGTTGTAGCGGTTTTCGCGCAATAGAAAAAAATGTATTTTTATAAAATATAATGGATAATAGGCACTATGATCGATTTTTCAAGACCAAACTTTGTTAAAGATTCTTGTTGAAATTTCGATTAAATCGACTTTGAATATTTTGTGTATATGTGCTCATATAGAGGTTTGTATGAAGTAAAATATATTTTGTTGTTATTTGTAGGAAAACCTCTACAACAGACGGATTATGCATAGTGTTATAAGATATAAATAATGGATGGTCGATTCTAGTGAAAATTTCGATTAAATCGACTTTAAAATTAATTAACTACATCCAAAAATAAATTTCCCTTCTGTAAATCTCTTTCATGGAAATTCCTCTTTTAAAATATTTTACCTCGAAAATATTTTACCTCTTTTTACTTTCTCCAGCGTTGCCAGTCCGCTAAAAAAAAATTCGTGGATAACTATCGTTGCTATCTTGGCGCACGTATAATTTGAAAGCAACTGAAAATCACACGATCTCTTACACCACCAAGCCAAGGTGGTGAATAAACCTGTTTTGGTGAGTAATGCCTTTATAACACTACATTAAAGAACAAAAGTATACAAAAGAAAGAAATTGATACAAAACATAATTTGGAAAAAATATATTAAATTATATTTAATATATAACACTTGTATTGAAAACGTAGTAATTGGGAAAAAATAAATCAGAACGTTTAAAATAAATTTCGGTAAGTAAAGATGTCTGTGTTTGTAAAGAAAAAGGTGAGGCGGGAAACAAATATCATTTTGACTCTAAAATTTTAAAATTTTTTATTTGTGCTTAAATTAGAACATGACGCCGGCACATTCAGATTCTCCTTTAAGAAGATCAGAAGTTGCAACTTGTTCTCAAAATGTGATGAACGTAACTATCAATGATGACGATGCAGAACGTCGGGAAGCACGTAGGCGTACCATACAACGCTATAGTGGCGGTGACACTACCGAATCATCCGCACTCGAAGATAATGAAACATTAAAAAAGTGCTTAGAAATCTATCAGGGTAATAAATTGTGCCGTAAAAATGCTTGGGAGTTGTCACTAATCGATACATTGTCCACATTGCTTGACAGACATCACAAATCACTGAGAAATTTTAAAGTAAGTTAAGAAGGTGAGAACAAATATCATATATATTTAACATCTGTGTTCAATAGGTAGCTGCAAGTTCTTTGGAAGCTTCATCCAAAGTATACAGTTTACGTGTGGATTCCATACACACAAATGTCTTGCGTATGATGGCGGGTTTGAATGCTCAAAAATTTAACGAGAGACAACTTGAGAACCATGATGATGATGATGATAACGATACAGTGGCCACGGGAGGGGAAGGTAGCAACGACCCCGTAGCGGGTGCTGCTGCTCCCGAACAAATTACTGTCGATAAAAATGTAAAGAAGCCTAAGCCCAGGCGACTTCGGTGTACAGTAACTAAAAATAAAGAGACTCTAAATGCTCGATTAGATACTGTGCCGCTCCAAGATCCAGTTTTTGGTAAACTTAATTCAACAGTTGGCTCTATAAACTCGTCCAATCGCCTAATGAACAATATTTTACTGACTACCAATTCGGAATTAAAATTACGCACCACCTTCCTTTTTTGGAATAGTACCACTCTACCAGATTGTGACTACACTGAGGAGTTTCATTTTAACGATGACAATGAAACTGAATGGGCTGCGTGTGATCGTTTATTAAAAACAACAAAAAATTCAGAGAATTTAAAATTACGACCATTGCATGGCGGCTACAAAATAACAAATACTCCAGCACCCACACACGATGACAAAGAACAAAATCTTAGTATGGATTATGATGACGGGTGCAATGTTGATAATTATGGTGAGAGAGGGGGAGGTGATGCCGACATTGTTATGGCGCAATCGCCCTGTGCGAATGTACACGAAATGTCCATGGCTTTTGATATGAATGCCGGTTGCGAACCTGTGACGGTGGTAAGCGAACAACCACATACATTGGACGTCGATTATGCGGAATTGGATGATTTAACTACAGGTATGTTTTGTTTTGGGTTAATGTTTTTTTTTTCTTAATTCAAATATATTTCTAGAGGAACATACAGTTATCAATAATTGCCGAGGCTTACGTAGAGCACCAGTTATCATTGAAGATTTACGACCAGTGGATGCATCATCCAATTTGGAATATTCATATCGTCCCATGGATAAAATTTCACAATTTTGGGCGGGACCGTCACATTGGAAATTCAAAAGAACACGTACGCGCCTATCAAGCTTTGTGGCTACACAGCAAAACTCTGAGGTCAATAAGGGCTTGGGTATTACGAATCACAGAGCTCGACGTAATCGACAGACGGCGCACAAACGGAAATCAAAGCAATTAACATTTGGTGAATTTCATGATGACTACTTTATTAAGTTGGATCTGTACAAAAACCGCAGAGCCAATATACAGAAGAAATGGAACGAAAAGAAACTGAAGCTGCCAGTTGATTTGCAATTGAATTCCGATCTCTTTCAACATATCACTTTGGCTCCCGGTATAGTTATACATCAAATACGACCCAGTGTAAGTGATACACCAGAAGGCGCAAGTGAAAGAGAGGATGATAGTATGCATACTAATGTAGCAGAAAGTAGCGTTGATCCGCCACAACAGGATCATTTCATTGATAATAATATTGAGTCTGTTAACGATTTTAACGAGGAGTGCGGCGAATCCAATACTAATGTTAATGTAACCGCCTCAGAAGCCGCACAAGCTGATAATAATATGGCGGATAGTACAGTATTAGAGATAGCTACTAATTTTGAGGGCACCCCCAACCAAGTAACCAAGATTGTAGTACCTTTTGCTAGACGAGCAAAAGTCATTGATATGAAGAGCTTGAAGCGTAATTGTTCTATATTGTTAAACAAACAATTGCAACGACCATTAACAAAGCAACCTGGGACTATACCGCAGCATTCTATAAAGAAAGATGAACAATACAAGGATGGTGTGGCTACATTTCATGAAATTTACAAACACTTACCGCAGTTACTGACACAAAACATGAACGAAGCTTTATCACCATCAATAGCATTTTACTCTATACTGCATTTGGCCAATGAGTTCAATTTACGTTTGATACCCCAAGGAGATCTGGTAGATTTCAGTATACGTAAATTAGCCGTAAATTAGTTGACAATGTATATGGTAATTTTATTTTATGTTTCATACAATCTATATCTTTGATTACACATATACATACATATACATTTTTGAGGACTCTTAATCTTTGTAATTTTTCATCTCGTTTTACGTTTCTTTGTATTCTTAAAACAAAAAAAAAGTGCAGTATTTTACTTTATTTCTGAAATAACGCTTCTATTATATGCATGTGTGAGTATATATATGATATGGTATAATAATAATAGATTTTAAAAATTTTGTGTGAAATGTGGATTTTTAGTATTTATTAAAGAATTTTACCAATTCGTCGTGTGTATTATTCTCGACTACAAGGATCGACAAATATTGCATTTTGAAGTTTTTTTTACACTTGCAATACCAACCTGCATGCAAAAACTACCAGCATATGCCTAATTTCAGAATGTTTGGTTTTGGGACCAGGAGAACGATTCCCAAACGCATTTAAAGGACGGACAGACATGGTTAGATAAACTCAGTATTCGATGCTAACAATGGAATCAATCTAAGGTGCTAAATTGTATAAAACATTTTATATATTTTTATTAAATCTTGTTTTTCACACATTTTAATCATAAGAGCCTTTATGTGCATACATGACGTTGTTACTTCCTTTTGGTTTTCAATTTAAGGTTTACTGCTTCGTTCCGTTCCGGTTTTATAATTTTATGCGAATATATTGACAGTGGTATAAATATTAAGGAGGTCCGATTAACTTTTTTGTGTAGTTTTTTTTTAAGTTTCTTGAGGGTCTAAACATATGCGCTGCAGCACACTATTGCAGGGCAGCAGTTAAATCTCAATATATTTTGATTCTATTTAAATACGATCGATGCATTACTGCAATCCTACGTAATGTTGAAGCTTTTTAATTTAGCGGCATATGTATTAGAACCACATATTCCGAGAAATAATAGGATTATTGCAGTAATGGAATGCATAGTATATATTTTAAACACTTGTGGTATACCACAACAACGTTTCACTGCACACTAAACATCTGAACACATAGATGCAAGTGTTATGAATTAAGTGGGATAAATTATTGCTTGAAAGTTTGTGAATTATTCAAAATGCAATGTACTTTCTGTTCGAATTCTTAAAAAAGTTTCTTAATAAAATGCTTGAATTATTGTCATTTGGAAGCAAAACGATTAGTAATACACTAAGTATTTCTGTAAAAACGAATACTGGGCGAACACTCTCCGTAAACTTGGAACCGAAATGGGATATTAAAAACGTTAAGGAGTTGGTTGCTCCCCAATTGGGTTTATTGCCAGAAGAGGTAAAAATAATATTTGCTGGAAAAGAACTTGGCGATACAATTACAATTGAGGTTGTATAAAAGTTGTGTAAATTACGTATATATTCAAAAATTCATATGTTTACATGAAAATTTCAGGAGTGCGATTTAGGCCAACAAAGTGTTTTACATGCAATTCGTATGCGACCAAAGCAGCAGAAAAAGTGCGCTAACTCAACATTAACAGAGGAAGAAAAGGAGAAAGAGGAAACGCTCTGCAGACCATTATGCAAAACCCTATTAGACTTGAAGCTTAAAAGCGAAGAGAACATTGTATATGATGAAGGTATATCCAATAAAAACTTTAGCTTAATTAGACATCGATATGTATAAAGTTTATTTCAAGCACAATATATTAATGGTACACTTACTGCTGCAGCGGTGTCAGTAAATGTCAGATAATTGGAAAAATTAATGTATTTTAAGATTAATTAGTTAAAAGACCCCTAAGCAGAGTTTTGTTTCGATATATGAGTTCAAAAAGTCGGCGCATATAAGTTCACAATTAAGTAAAGTGAAGTGAAGTTCATTTTTAAATACTCTCTTGGCTTATGGATTTGATTTTACTTGATTCATGCTGTCTATACTAGCAGTACACTCTGCAATGAGTAAATCCTTCAATAACCAACGAGAATATATATTGTATGCCAAAGCAAGTAGCAATTATCAGACAGTATTGAAAAGTGAACTTGTGTATTGACTTACTCATAAACACAAATTTATTTAAAATATTACTTATATTAAATCTAATTACAAAGTAGAGGCTATTTAGTTTTCGATAAAAGAACATATAGCATATATAGTTTTCTTACTCATTCATATCGCAGAACCAGATCGGAAACACACAAAAGCCAATTTCTTCGTGCATTGTTCTCAGTGCAATAAATTGTGTAAAGGGAAACTAAGGGTGCGTTGTTCAATTTGCAAGGGTGGCGCTTTTACTGTACATAGAGACCCCGAATGCTGGGATGATGTGTTAAAGTCCTGCCGCATAAGTGGCCATTGTGAATCAGGCGAAATCGCTTGCGTAGACAATGACTTAGGTGATCCACCTTTTGCGGAGTTCTACTTCAAATGCGCCGAGCACGTTTCAGGCGGTGAAAATGATTTTTCTGCTCCCTTACCATTAGTAAAAATCAACATTAAGGACATCCGCTGCTTAGCCTGTACTGATGTGAGGTAGTAATTCAATTACAATATGTGTGAATCGATATATATGTAAAATGCAAAACGTATTTGCAGAGAAATTGTATTAGTTTTTCCATGCGCCTCGAAACATGTGACATGTATAGATTGTTTCCTACATTATTGTCGCTCCCGACTATCAGAACGTCAATTTGTGCCTCACCCTGATATTGGCTATACACTACCATGCCCTGCTGGTTGTGAAAATTCTTATATTGAGGAAATTCATCATTTTAAATTATTGAGCCGTGAGGAATACGAAAGATACCAACGATTCGCTACCGAAGAATATGTTCTTCAAGCTGGGGGTGTACTTTGCCCGCAACCTGGGTGTGGTATGGGACTTTTGGCTGATCCCCTTTGCCGAAAAATTACATGCCAAAATGGATGCGGAGTAAGATAACTTATTATTTCTCGTGCTATTACTTTTTTATGTTCGCCACCATTCACGCAATATAAGCACCTAATTGTATTAACATGCTAGATGCGTTCCAGACCTAATCAGTTGCCCAAATCATTTTATGTGGGATTTTAGTTGTCTCCTCCGCTTTGCTCATCGTGATCTCTAGCAGGACCCCTCCTATCCGTCACAATTAACATGTAAAAATATTCTTAATGTGGTCAAGTCACCTGACGTGGGGTCCTACTCGAGAAAACACAAAAAAGCTCTGTCTAGGGAAAATATAATAAATGAAGAATAATTATGGAAAGGTCTATTTGGCATAACCTTTGTGTATAAGAATCTTTTTATGGTTTTAGTACGTATTTTGCCGTAATTGCCTTCAAGGTTACCATATAAATGACTGTCTCATTGAGAGTGAAAATGACGCCGATTTAAAAACATGCGAATATTTGGTGGACCCTAACGTAAGACGTAAAATAATTTGATCTCAAATTCAAATATAATCTTTTGAGTTTATTTCCCATTCTTTTAGCGAGCTGCAGAAGCCAGATGGGATGAAGCTAGCAGTGTGACAATAAAAGTGTCTACTAAACCATGCCCTAAGTGTCGCACTCCAACAGAGAGAGATGGTGGGTGTATGCATATGGTATGCACTCGCTCTGGTTGTGGATTTGAATGGTGTTGGGTGTGTCAAACAGAATGGACAAGAGATTGTATGGGTGCTCACTGGTTTGGTTGAAAAATGTGACGTATACTAATATATGTATCCGTACATGCTTACATATTGAATGAATGAAGTGCAATTTTATTTCATTTTATAGCCACTGTTTGAACAGGTTCTCCCCTAGCCTCAGTAATGATAATAATAAATGAAATTACTGTTGCATCATCTTTGGTGAACTGAAATGTCAAATCAGACTTAATTATATGCATTTGAATTATTCTCGCATTCATTGAAACGTGCTCCGGATCACCCCAGTCTATAGCTAGGATTTAGGAGTAAACCCAGGATTCCCTTTTAAGCAAATTTTTAATTCACAAGGCTTAGGACATTTTGCGTTACTAATACGTCAACTTTATTACCTTTACTGTAGCCTTACACTTGTGGTAAGAAGAATTGTTTGTGGCAATAAATATATCGTCGTACTGGTAGACTAATTCGTGCTATTAAAAAAAGAAATATTTAGTCTAGAAAAGAAACTAATCTTTGAACTGGTAAAGAAACTAATATGGAGCACTGTCTGCAAAAACACTATCGGTGGATGAGTATTTGAACGTGTTTACCATCATCACGGTTGCTTATCTTACTTGATGTACTGTAAACGTGATCGAAATTGAAGTTGGACTTGACATAAACTTGATTTGAACTTCGCTATGAAACCAAACCTAACAAAATTAGCATACTTTCGTCCAAGTACGTACCGTAGGGTCGTTAGTTATCCCTTCAAAGGAATCATCGCAACATCGACTGAATAAATCAGGGCCTATGCATCCGCAGAGTTGAACGCAACAGGATACAATTGTGATTTTTTTATGATTTAAAGAGGATTTCTGATAAACTGCAAAAATGAAACAAAATTCTGTGGCAAACGTGTGACATTTGTGTACCCCTGCTTATTATTAAACTAAAGTAATTGTTTTTGTACATAAGTACAATACATAATGGCTTTATAGGAATCTAATTTTTACAATTTGAAATAGATTAAAAATAAATGAAAAGTGTTAATTTGTATCCTTTAATTATATTTACCGTAACAATCGAAAGAGGTCCCACAACTTTTAACTTTGCTGCATTGACAAACAAAAAAATATTAACAACTCGTATTCATTAAAAACATTAGCACAGTCTTAAATTCTTAATATCACGTTGTTTGCGTCGTAGTTAAGCTCGAGCTGTATCCAAAAGATTTTGAAAATTTACTTCTATTTTTCGTATTTTTTTATTCAGTTGTGCATTTTCTTCTTTTAACGATTCAATCGAATTCAGAGCTTTATTATATTTTTCTTCCCAACCTAACAACTCTTTGTTTCTATGACGATAAAATGATAAAAAAGAATTCACCAACAATTTCCTCATTACTTATTTTTCATACCTTCTCCTCTTCTTCAGGGAATTCATCCAAATCTCCACAAAAATCTATTTCATCCATTATTCTTAAATTTTTTTACTAAATTTCCTTGAAATGCATTTATTTCGACAATTTTAGACTACATTTTCTCCTTATTTTAGAGTACGTTGGCCAGCTTTAAAGTTATAAAGCCAGGGATGGTATAGAAAAGCAGCCGCCTAACGTAACAAAGCCCACTTTAATAATATTAATATAACGACAATAACAATCCCAGCCATTTCAACTAACAGACACGAATGTCTGGAAAATAACATATGTACCGTTTGTTTTATGTTCTTTTCTTCTTTCTAAACATAACTTATTTACACTGCTTTTGCTTTAATCATTTTTCTACATTTCTCTCTATATATATTTAATCTTATGACTTGTTTGGGTTTGTTTGATGGATTTATTAAAAAATATTGGTTTTAATTTTTGATTTTATTATAAGATTCAAAATTTTATTTCTGTGCCAATGGACTGTATTAAAACTTCTACGTATACATATTTTTTAGAGATGATACTATATACGATTACATAAAGTATGTGAAGTTAAAAAGTTTTAAAAAGTTTTATTATTCTCTGAGAGAGAGAAGAAGGAGATAGAGAAAAAATAAGAATCCGAGCCAAAAACCAAAAACACTTCCCTCTATACTCTAAATGGTTCTACCCGGCCACGCTTTAACTTTTTAACTTCACGCTTTACGTAGTATTAAATACCTTTTTAAAGTATTATGTACCTTTTTTTAAGTATTATATTAAATATTAAATAAAAGTGAATTTTAAATATATATTATATTCTTTTAGGACAATACGCCACAAAATAAATAAAAAACTATTTTATGCTTTATTTTAATATTAATAAGAGAGAACTTTTTAAAGTACTATTTTTTTAAAATTATTATATATATCGTCATAGACAAGTGCTAATAGCTCCAATCCAAAAAAAAACTTTAAGCATTATACACAGCCCTATAATAATTAGTCTAGATGCTCGACAATCCGCTCGTTAAAAAAAAAGTTATTGATTTACTTAAGAAAAAAAAATATTTTTTCATAACATTATTATTTAATATGTAAAATTTTAAAACAAAAATGGTCAAAAATTTTCATTTCTTTGTTTATGTATTCTCTTGTTTGTTTACTTTTCTCTGGAGAGAATAATTCTAACTTTAAAAAGGTACTTAATACTTTACAAAGGTATTTTTAAATTGAATTAAATTGTTGTAAATTGCATGTTGTGTCGAAGACGCGCTTAAAAACTGATATAACTCGCGTAAATATTGGTTGCAACCCATAAAAGTATTGCCATTAACCGAAAAAACGTGTTTTAGTTTTCTACGCCGTGATGTAAATCGTCGAAGTGATGCTGTGAATGCAGCGGTAGATAATTCAGTTACCAATTCAATGGGAAAGGCTTTGGTAACCAAACGGACGAATACAGCAATCCAGCATTTTTACAATTTAGAATCTCTTCTGATGGAATCCAATATTTCATAGCAATAATATATTGAAGTTGCCTATTGCTAGCATGGAGATACTTTTTGTGGTAATATTCTACAAGGAATTTTTGTGAACGTATGTTGTTTGTTAAGAATGATAGGATGTTTTTGATCGTAGTTTATATTTGCATTTTCAAGTCTCCCACCAACTGGTCTTTTATCTGCGTAATTTTGGTCCAGTCTAGCGATAATGGCGTCAAAGTTTAAGACAGTGTTAAAAGCGGACAAGACATTATTAGCAGGTCCTGTATTTTTATTTCTAAGTATGGCCATTGCCACAAAATAGTTTTATGATCCCTCCGGATAGTAACCCATAGCTATATGCGCTGCATCTCGCCATGCGGGATAGCTTTGAGCATTGCCTTTAAATTCGGGCAACGATTTTATAAGTTCCAATGTAGTTGATCCATTAGGTACATCGGGATTTATAGCTACTTGACGGAAGGATAGGCCTGGTTCAGGCGTCAGACTGTTTAATTTTTCGAACAGAGTTCTTAATTTTTCCGTAAGGCTGCCCGTTAAGGCGTCAATGGCTGCACCTACTAATTCGATAATTTGATCCCTATTCATAATGTTGCATCGTCTATCACGGGTTTTATAAAAGGGAGAAAATACAAAAGGAGACTTACAACGGATCCAGTACTTACATTACAAATGTTGGGCACCAGTTAAATGTGGTCATTGTTGTCATTGTTTAAATATTTCTACAATATATTTGTATTTCAATTGATTAACGCTTTATTGATCAACTCTCTACAGTATTAAATATTTCTACAATATTTTTGTATTTCACTTTGATTAACGCTAAGTTGATTAACTCTTTACAATATTAAATATTTCTTTTATTTGATCAATATTTTACAATATTAAATATTACTTCAACTTATCGCAATATCAACTAAAAAAAAGCCCGCTGAGAGTTGATTCACTGGCTTTTTATAGCCAGTGAAAGAACTCATTAAAACATTGTACGATACCTCGACCTGATTAAAACTATGCTCATAAAAAAAGGTATCGTACAATATTTTAGCCTACTTAAAAATTAAGTTTAATAACGAACAATATTTAACCTATTGAAATAATGCTTAAATAAAAAATATTTCGCAATATTTGCCCTACTTGAATAATGCTTACATATGTTACCGCGATGTCCAACCATCGTTGGCGGGCTCATTTAGGCTGTGCCTAACTTATATATTGACAGAATTTCTTACAATTTTATGACTTTTTCTACAACATATAAATACGTTTATTAATGATAGTAGTTACCTCCCCCTCCTTCATTTTCGTGATATATATACGTGTTAAACTAAAAGCAGTCATTGTGACTGCGAGGCAAAAAATTTAAAAGCAAATCTTACGCTTTATTCGTTGATATGGCCAATCGAACGGCCAGAAAATATACAGTAAAAGCTAGTTCTCGTAGATGGCCACTCCAAATATTTTTTAATATTTTAGATTTGGCTGCTATGAATGCTTGGATCCTTGGAAATGACAGGAATACTCATACAAAGAAGAGAGTCCTTCTTTCAATAAGCAGAACAACTTTCCACCGAATACAGAGATGCAAGACAGAAAAATTCATCGGAACATGAAGATCCACAATAACAAAACAAATAATATATATGAAAAATGTCAAAAGTATGTTTGCGGAAGTTACACACATAAAAAGATTGCCACTTTCATTTGTATATAATTTACAAATAATAATGCATAAATTATTTTTTTCCAAGTGAAGTAACTTGTTACATAACTGAAAATAATATAAAAACAAATGAAAATATTATAGCCGGTCAAGCATACACCACTTGATATATTATATTATTCAATGTAATTTTTGCCCTTGATAAACTGCTTTTAATTTTTTTCTTTGAAAAATGAAAAATTTTATTATTTCTGTACCTACTTGCATTTTCAAAAATTTCAAAATGATAGGTAAGTCAGAATTTTTTTTTTATTATACTCTGCACCACCCTGGGTATATTAAGTTTGTGCGGATGTTTGTAATTCCTAAACGGTAAACCACCTTCATTTATACCGATCGATTCAAAATCAAAATCTGAATCAATTTAACCATGTCCATTGTCTGCATTACGTAAAACACTAGCCGCTGGTAAAATGTATTCTTTAATTAAAGCCGTTTTATGTGCGGAAACACCTTCGTAATCCATTAATTTCTCCTTACCTTTCCAGAAGATTTTTAGTGAAAATTCCACTAAAACTAGTTGATATATTCGTAATACATGGTAGCTTGGATGTTAGTGCTGCAGTTTCAGTTCCTGCAGGTTCCGTTTCGAGAGTGTCCAAGATTTTGATGGCATGATTCAAGATATTATCGTTATGATGATCTTTCGATAAATTCACATTCGCTGTTTCTGGTGATATTTGTTCGTTTACATCTTCAGGTAGTATATTTTTTTGATTCAACAAATCATTCTGATTACGTGTAGGAGACAATGTTTGAACATTTTCATTGTTCGGTTTTAAAGGTTTTTGGTCTTCATCTGCTATCGCACTTTTCGCACGACTCATGATGTCTCTTGTTTGATCATACTTTTTGCACATGTTGCCGATGCAGTGGGTGAGCTTTGGAAACCGTTTTGCTCAACTGTTATTTCTTTCTTTTCACCATTTAAAAAAATCTTCAGGCTTATTTTAATCTTGTTTCTGAGAAGTATCCATACTGCAGACTATTTTAAAATTCTCTTCTTTATGTGCAAATGAGTTAGCCTCTGACAATTTACAGTCTTCCTGTTTATCATGTATGTTTATGCTAGTTGGAGATTTTTCTGAGCTGCTTTTTCACTTTAACAAAATTCTTTCTCTACTGTTTTACATTGTTCGAGCAAAGAGTTCGTGTCACACTATTTACTCATTGTAGTTCTTGTAGCAATATCTATTTTATCATTATAACATTTTATATGCTTATTAAACAAAACAAAAAATCGTACCCTGTAACTAATTTTACAGATAATTTATGTGAAGAATTCTTACTTTGGTGTTTGGTGTCAAATTTAAGGTGATCTTTTTTATGATTTTCGATCAAATCACTGCCTTTAGATTTGCTATGTTTGTCTCTCTTGTCTTTATGACTGTGGGGAGGGCTACGCCTGGAAGAGCGTTTACGTTTATATGAAAGGCTTGAAGATTCTGGAGAACGAGAACGTGAGCGTTTTCTTCTACATTTTTTAGATTTTCGCGAATGAGATCGATAACGTGACTTCGATCTCAATTTGTAGTGGACTCTATCCTGAGAATTTTATGATTTCGTTGACTTTCTGTATACATTTTTATCATTATCTACAGCATTTTGCTTCTTAATTGTGCTTGAATGATGTTGGACCTTTGGCTGTGGTGGCGTATTTAATGATCTCTCCTGAGATATGTGATCAGGTCTGTGTGCTTTTTTATTTATTTGCTTATCAAAAGAATCATTTACTTGTTTATTAAATTGATCTTTTGGCTGTTACTCCTTATTTACTACTGGTGGGTTGGAATGCAGTCTTCGAAAACAAATATCATCTTTTCTATAGAATGAAAAAAAAAACCCAAAATATTAACAACTCGTATTCATTAAAAACATTAGCACAGTCTTAAATTCTTAATATCACGTTGTTTGCGTCGTAGTTAAGCTCGAGCTGTATCCAAAAGATTTTGAAAATTTACTTCTATTTTTCGTATTTTTTTATTCAGTTGTGCATTTTCTTCTTTTAACGATTCAATCGAATTCAGAGCTTTATTATATTTTTCTTCCCAACCTAACAACTCTTTGTTTCTATGACGATAAAATGATAAAAAAGAATTCACCAACAATTTCCTCATTACTTATTTTTCATACCTTCTCCTCTTCTTCATGGAATTCATCCAAATCTCCACAAAAATCTATTTCATCCATTATTCTTAAATTTTTTTACTAAATTTCCTTGAAATGCATTTATTTCGACAATTTTAGACTACATTTTCTCCTTATTTTAGAGTACGTTGGCCAGCTTTAAAGTTATAAAGCCAGGGATGGTATAGAAAAGCAGCCGCCTAACGTAACAAAGCCCACTTTAATAATATTAATATAACGACAATAACAATCCCAGCCATTTCAACTAACAGACACGAATGTCTGGAAAATAACATATGTACCGTTTGTTTTATGTTCTTTTCTTCTTTCTAAACATAACTTATTTACACTGCTTTTGCTTTAATCATTTTTCTACATTTCTCTCTATATATATTTAATCTTATGACTTGTTTGGGTTTGTTTGATGGATTTATTTATTGGTTTATTTATTGGTTTTAATTTAAATTTTATTATAAGATTCAAAATTTTATTTCTGTGCCAATGGACTGTATTAAAACTTCTACGTATACATATTTTTTAGAGATGATACTATATAAAGTATGTGAAGTTAAAAAGTTTTAAAAAGTTTTATTATTCTCTGAGAGAGAGAAGAAGGAGATAGAGAAAAAAATAAGAATCCGAGCCAAAAACCAAAAACACTTCCCTCTATACTATAGATGGTTCTACCCGGCCACGCTTTAACTTTTTAACTTCATGCTTTACGTAGTATTAAATACCTTTTTAAAGTATTAAGTACCTTTTTTTAAGTATTATATTAAATATTAAATAAAATTAAATTTTAAATATATAATATATTCTTTTAGGACAATACGCCACAAAATAAATAAAAAACTATTTTATGCTTTATTTTAATATTAATAAGAGAGAACTTTTTAAAGTACTATTTTTTTAAAATTATTATATATATCGTCATAGACAAGTGCTAATAGCTCCAATCCAAAAAAAACTTTAAGCATTATACACAGCCCTATAATAATTAGTCTAGATCCGCTCGTTAAAAAAAAAGTTATTGATTTACTTAAGAAAAAAAAATATTTTTTCATAACATTATTATTTAATATGTAAAATTTTAAAACAAAAATGGTCAAAAATTTTCATTTCTTTGTTTATGTATTCTCTTGTTTGTTTACTTTTCTCTGGAGAGAATAATTCTAACTTTAAAAAGGTACTTAATACTTTACAAAGGTATTTTTAAATTGAATTAAATTGTTGTAAATTGCATGTTGTGTCGAAGACGCGCTTAAAAACTGATATAACTCGCGTAAATATTGGTTGCAACCCATAAAAGTATTGCCATTAACCGAAAAAACGTGTTTTAGTTTTCTACGCCGTGATGTAAATCGTCGAAGTGATGCTGTGAATGCAGCGGTAGATAATTCAGTTACCAATTCAATGGGAAAGGCTTTGGTAACCAAACGGACGAATACAGCAATCCAGCATTTTTACAATTTAGAATCTCTTCTGATGGAATCCAATATTTCATAGCAATAATATATTGAAGTTGCCTATTGCTAGCATGGAGATACTTTTTGTGGTAATATTCTACAAGGAATTTTTGTGAACGTATGTTGTTTGTTAAGAATGATAGGATGTTTTTGATCGTAGTTTATATTTGCATTTTCAAGTCTCCCACCAACTGGTCTTTTATCTGCGTAATTTTGGTCCAGTCTAGCGATAATGGCGTCAAAGTTTAAGACAGTGTTAAAAGCGGACAAGACATTATTAGCAGGTCCTGTATTTTTATTTCTAAGTATGGCCATTGCCACAAAATAGTTTTATGATCCCTCCGGATAGTAACCCATAGCTATATGCGCTGCATCTCGCCATGCGGGATAGCTTTGAGCATTGCCTTTAAATTCGGGCAACGATTTTATAAGTTCCAATGTAGTTGATCCATTAGGTACATCGGGATTTATTGCTACTTGACGGAAGGATAGGCCTGGTTCAGGCGCCAGACTGTTTAATTTTTCGAACAGAGTTCTTAATTTTTCCGTAAGGCTGCCCGTTAAGGCGTCAACGGCTGCACCTACTAATTCGATAATTTGATCCCTATTCATAATGTTGCGTCGTCTATCACGGGTTTTATAAAAGAGAGAAAATACAAAAGGAGACTTACAACGGATCCAGTACTTACATTACAAATGTTGGGCGCCAGTTAAATGTGGTCATTGTTGTCATTGTTTATTACTTATATTGATTAAATATTTCTACAATATTTTTGTATTTCAATTGATTAACGCTTTATTGATCAACTCTCTACAGTATTAAATATTTCTACAATATTTTTGTATTTCACTTTGATTAACGCTAAGTTGATTAACTCTTTACAATATTAAATATTTCTTTTATTTGATCAATATTTTACAATATTAAATATTACTTCAACTTATCGCAATATCAACTAAAAAAAAGCCCGCTGAGAGTTGATTCACTGGCTTTTTATAGCCAGTGAAAGAACTCATTAAAACATTGTACGATACCTCGACCTGATTAAAACTATGCTCATAAAAAAAGGTATCGTACAATATTTTGGCCTACTTAAAAATTAAGTTTAATAACGAACAATATTTAACCTATTGAAATAATGCTTAAATAAAAAATATTTCGCAATATTTGCCCTACTTGAATAATGCTTACATATGTTACCGCGATGTCCAACCATCGTTGGCGGGCTCATTTAGGCTGTGCCTAACTTATATATTGACAGAATTTCTTACAATTTTATGACTTTTTCTACAACATATAAATACGTTTATTAATGATAGTAGTTACCTCCCCCTCCTTCATTTTCGTGATATATATACGTGTTAAACTAAAAGCAGTCATTGTGACTGCGAGGCAAAAAATTTAAAAGCAAATCTTACGCTTTATTCGTTGATATGGCCAATCGAACGGCCAGAAAATATACAGTAAAAGCTAGTTCTCGTAGATGGCCACTCCAAATATTTTTTAATATTTTAGATTTGGCTGCTATGAATGCTTGGATCCTTGGAAATGACAGGAATACTCATACAAAGAAGAGAGTCCTTCTTTCAATAAGCAGAACAACTTTCCACCGAATACAGAGATGCAAGACAGAAAAATTCATCGGAACATGAAGATCCACAATAACAAAACAAATAATATATATGAAAAATGTCAAAAGTATGTTTGCGGAAGTTACACACATAAAAAGATTGCCACTTTCATTTGTATATAATTTACAAATAATAATGCATAAATTATTTTTTTCCAAGTGAAGTAACTTGTTACATAACTGAAAATAATATAAAAACAAATGAAAATATTATAGCCGGTCAAGCATACACCACTTGATATATTATATTATTCAATGTAATTTTTGCCCTTGATAAACTGCTTTTAATTTTTTTCTTTGAAAAATGAAAAATTTTATTATTTCTGTACCTACTTGCATTTTCAAAAATTTCAAAATGATAGGTAAGTCAGAATTTTTTTTTTATTATACTCTGCACCACCCTGTGGAAAAGGGTATATTAAGTTTGTACGGATGTTTGTAATTCCTAAACGGTAAATGCCACACCCATCTTCAATTATACCGATCGATTCAAAATCAAAATCTGAATCAATTTAACCATGTCCATTGTCTGCATTACGTAAAACACTAGCCGCTGGTAAAATGTATTCTTTAATTAAAGCCGTTTTATGTGCGGAAACACCTTCGTAATCCATTAATTTCTCCTTACCTTTCCAGAAGATTTTTAGTGAAAATTCCACTAAAACTAGTTGATATATTCGTAATACATGGTAGCTTGGATGTTAGTGCTGCAGTTTCAGTTCCTGCAGGTTCCGTTTCGAGAGTGTCCAAGATTTTGATGGCATGATTCAAGATATTATCGTTATGATGATCTTTCGATAAATTCACATTCGCTGTTTCTGGTGATATTTGTTCGTTTACATCTTCAGGTAGTATATTTTTTTGATTCAACAAATCATTCTGATTACGTGTAGGAGACAATGTTTGAACATTTTCATTGTTCGGTTTTAAAGGTTTTTGGTCTTCATCTGCTATCGCACTTTTCGCACGACTCATGATGTCTCTTGTTTGATCATACTTTTTGCACATGTTGCCGATGCAGTGGGTGAGCTTTGGAAACCGTTTTGCTCAACTGTTATTTCTTTCTTTTCACCATTTAAAAAAATCTTCAGGCTTATTTTAATCTTGTTTCTGAGAAGTATCCATACTGCAGACTATTTTAAAATTCTCTTCTTTATGTGCAAATGAGTTAGCCTCTGACAATTTACAGTCTTCCTGTTTATCATGTATGTTTATGCTAGTTGGAGATTTTTCTGAGCTGCTTTTTCACTTTAACAAAATTCTTTCTCTACTGTTTTACATTGTTCGAGCAAAGAGTTCGTGTCACACTATTTACTCATTGTAGTTCTTGTAGCAATATCTATTTTATCATTATAACATTTTATATGCTTATTAAACAAAACAAAAAATCGTACCCTGTAACTAATTTTACAGATAATTTATGTGAAGAATTCTTACTTTGGTGTTTGGTGTCAAATTTAAGGTGATCTTTTTTATGATTTTCGATCAAATCACTGCCTTTAGATTTGCTATGTTTGTCTCTCTTGTCTTTATGACTGTGGGGAGGGCTACGCCTGGAAGAGCGTTTACGTTTATATGAAAGGCTTGAAGATTCTGGAGAACGAGAACGTGAGCGTTTTCTTCTACATTTTTTAGATTTTCGCGAATGAGATCGCTAACGTGACTTCGATCTCAATTTTTAGTGGACTCTATCCTGAGAATTTTATGATTTCGTTGACTTTCTGTATACATTTTTATCATTATCTACAGCATTTTGCTTCTTAATTGTGCTTGAATGATGTTGGACCTTTGGCTGTGGTGGCGTATTTAATGATCTCTCCTGAGATATGTGATCAGGTCTGTGTGCTTTTTTATTTATTTGCTTATCAAAAGAATCATTTACTTGTTTATTAAATTGATCTTTTGGCTGTTACTCCTTATTTACTACTGGTGGGTTGGAAGGCAGTCTTCGAAAACAAATATCATCTTTTCTATAGAATGAAAAAAAAAACCCAAAATATTAACAACTCGTATTCATTAAAAACATTAGCACAGTCTTAAATTCTTAATATCACGTTGTTTGCGTCGTAGTTAAGCTCGAGCTGTATCCAAAAGATTTTGAAAATTTACTTCTATTTTTCGTATTTTTTTATTCAGTTGTGCATTTTCTTCTTTTAACGATTCAATCGAATTCAGAGCTTTATTATATTTTTCTTCCCAACCTAACAACTCTTTGTTTCTATGACGATAAAATGATAAAAAAGAATTCACCAACAATTTCCTCATTACTTATTTTTCATACCTTCTCCTCTTCTTCATGGAATTCATCCAAATCTCCACAAAAATCTATTTCATCCATTATTCTTAAATTTTTTTACTAAATTTCCTTGAAATGCATTTATTTCGACAATTTTAGACTACATTTTCTCCTTATTTTAGAGTACGTTGGCCAGCTTTAAAGTTATAAAGCCAGGGATGGTATAGAAAAGCAGCCGCCTAACGTAACAAAGCCCACTTTAATAATATTAATATAACGACAATAACAATCCCAGCCATTTCAACTAACAGACACGAATGTCTGGAAAATAACATATGTACCGTTTGTTTTATGTTCTTTTCTTCTTTCTAAACATAACTTATTTACACTGCTTTTGCTTTAATCATTTTTCTACATTTCTCTCTATATATATTTAATCTTATGACTTGTTTGGGTTTGTTTGATGGATTTATTAAAAAATATTGGTTTTAATTTTTGATTTTATTATAAGATTCAAAATTGTATTTCTGTGCCAATGGACTGTATTAAAACATCTACGTATACATATTTTTTAGAGATGATACTATATAAAGTATGTGAAGTTAAAAAGTTTTAAAAAGTTTTATTATTCTCTGAGAGAGAGAAGAAGGAGAGAGAGAAAAAAAAAAATAAGAATCCGAGCCAAAAACCAAAAACACTTCCCTCTATACTCTAAATGGTTCTACCCGGCCACGCTTTAACTTTTTAACTTCACGCTTTACGTAGTATTAAATACCTTTTTAAAGTATTATGTACCTTTTTTTAAGTATTATATTAAATATTAAATAAAAGTGAATTTTAAATATATATTATATTCTTTTAGGACAATACGCCACAAAATAAATAAAAAACTATTTTATGCTTTATTTTAATATTAATAAGAGAGAACTTTTTAAAGTACTATTTTTTTAAAATTATTATATATATCGTCATAGACAAGTGCTAATAGCTCCAATCCAAAAAAAAACTTTAAGCATTATACACAGCCCTATAATAATTAGTCTAGATGCTCGACAATCCGCTCGTTAAAAAAAAAGTTATTGATTTACTTAAGAAAAAAAAATATTTTTTCATAACATTATTATTTAATATGTAAAATTTTAAAACAAAAATGGTCAAAAATTTTCATTTCTTTGTTTATGTATTCTCTTGTTTGTTTACGTTTCTCTGGAGAGAATAATTCTAACTTTAAAAAGGTACTTAATACTTTACAAAGGTATTTTTAAATTGAATTAAATTGTTGTAAATTGCATGTTGTGTCGATGACGCGCTTAAAAACTGATATAACTCGCGTAAATATTGGTTGCAACCCATAAAAGTATTGCCATTAACCGAAAAAGCGTGTTTTGGTTTTCTACGCCGTGATGTAAATCGTCGAAGTGATGCTGTGAATGCAGCGGTAGATAATTCAGTTACCAATTCAATGGGAAAGGCTTTGGTAACCAAACGGACGAATACAGCAATCCAGCATTTATACAATTTAGAATCTCTTCTGATGGAATCCAATGTTTCATAGCAATAAGATATTGAAGTTGCCTATTGCTAGCATGGAGATACTTTTTGTGGTAATATTCTACAAAGAATTTTTGTGAACGTATGTTGTTTGTTAAGAATGATAGGATGTTTTTGATCGTAGTTTATATTTGCATTTTCAAGTCTCCCACCAACTGGTCTCTTATCTGCGTAATTTTGGTCCAGTCTAGCGATAATGGCGTCAAAGTTTAAGACAGTGTTAAAAGCGGACAAGACATTATTAGCAGGTCCTGTATTTTTATTTCTAAGTATGGCCATTGCCACAAAATAGTTTTATGATCCCTCCGGATAGTAACCCATAGCTATATGCGCTACATCTCGACATGCGGGATAGTCTTGAGCATTGCCTTTAAATTCGGGCAACTATTTTATAAGTTCCAATGTAGTCGATCCATTAGGTACATCGGGATTTATTGCTACTTGACGGAAGGATAGGCCTGGTTCAGGCGCCAGACTGTTTAATTTTTCGAACAGAGTTCTTAATTTTTCCGTAAGGCTGCCCGTTAAGGCGTCAACGGCTGCACCTACTAATTCGATAATTTGATCCCTATTCATAATGTTGCGTCGTCTATCACGGGTTTTATAAAAGAGAGAAAATACAAAAGGAGACTTACAACGGATCCAGTACTTACATTACAAATGTTGGGCGCCAGTTAAATGTGGTCATTGTTGTCATTGTTTATTACTTATATTGATTAAATATTTCTACAATATTTTTGTATTTCAATTGATTAACGCTTTATTGATCAACTCTCTACAGTATTAAATATTTCTACAATATTTTTGTATTTCACTTTGATTAACGCTAAGTTGATTAACTCTTTACAATATTAAATATTTCTTTTATTTGATCAATATTTTACAATATTAAATATTACTTCAACCTATCGCAATATCAACTAAAAAAAAGCCCGCTGAGAGTTGATTCACTGGCTTTTTATAGCCAGTGAAAGAACTCATTAAAACATTGTACGATACCTCGACCTGATTAAAACTATGCTCATAAAAAAAGGTATCGTACAATATTTTGGCCTACTTAAAAATAAAGTTTAATAACGAACAATATTTAACCTATTGAAATAATGCTTAAATAAAAAATATTTCGCAATATTTGCCCTACTTGAATAATGCTTACATATGTTACCGCGATGTCCAACCATCGTTGGCGGGCTCATTTAGGCTGTGCCTAACTTATATATTGACAGAATTTCTTACAATTTTATGACTTTTTCTACAACATATAAATACGTTTATTAATGATAGTAGTTACCTCCCCCTCCTTCATTTTCGTGATATATATACGTGTTAAACTAAAAGCAGTCATTGTGACTGCGAGGCAAAAAATTTAAAAGCGCTTTATTCGTTGATATGGCGAATCGAATGGCCAGAAAATATACAGTAAAAGCTAGTTCTCGTAGATGGCCACTCCAAATATTTTTTAATATTTTAGATTTGGCTGCTATGAATGCTTGGATCCTTGGAAATGACAGGAATACTCATACAAAGAAGAGAGTCCTTCTTTCAATAAGCAGAACAACTTTCCACCGAATACAGAGATGCAAGACAGAAAAATTCATCGGAACATGAAGATCCACAATAACAAAACAAATAATATATATGAAAAATGTCAAAAGTATGTTTGCGGAAGTTACACACATAAAAAGATTGCCACTTTCATTTGTATATAATTTACAAATAATAATGCATAAATTATTTTTTTCCAAGTGAAGTAACTTGTTACATAACTGAAAATAATATAAAAACAAATGAAAATATTATAGTCGGTCAAGCATACACCACTTGATATATTATATTATTCAATGTAATTTTTGCCCTTGATAAACTGCTTTTAATTTTTTTCTTTGAAAAATGAAAAATTTTATTATTTCTGTACCTACTTGCATTTTCAAAAATTTCAAAATGATAGGTAAGTCAGAATTTTTTTTTTATTATACTCTGCACCACCCTGTGGAAAAGGGTATATTAAGTTTGTACGGATGTTTGTAATTCCTAAACGGTAAATGCCACACCCATCTTCATTTATACCGATCGATTCAAAATCAAAATCTGAATCAATTTAACCATGTCCATTGTCTGCATTACGTAAAACACTAGCCGCTGGTAAAATGTATTCTTTAATTAAAGCCGTTTTATGTGCGGAAACACCTTCGTAATCCATTAATTTCTCCTTACCTTTCCAGAAGATTTTTAGTGAAAATTCCACTAAAACTAGTTGATATATTCGTAATACATGGTAGCTTGGATGTTAGTGCTGCAGTTTCAGTTCCTGCAGGTTCCGTTTCGAGAGTGTCCAAGATTTTGATGGCATGATTCAAGATATTATCGTTATGATGATCTTTCGATAAATTCACATTCGCTGTTTCTGGTGATATTTGTTCGTTTACATCTTCAGGTAGTATATTTTTTTGATTCAACAAATCATTCTGATTACGTGTAGGAAACAATGTTTGAACATTTTCATTGTTCGGTTTTAAAGGTTTTTGGTCTTCATCTGCTATCGCACTTTTCGCACGACTCATGATGTCTCTTGTTTGATCATACTTTTTGCACATGTTGCCGATGCAGTGGGTGAGCTTTGGAAACCGTTTTGCTCAACTGTTATTTCTTTCTTTTCACCATTTAAAAAAATCTTCAGGCTTATTTTAATCTTGTTTCTGAGAAGTATCCATACTGCAGACTATTTTAAAATTCTCTTCTTTATGTGCAAATGAGTTAGCCTCTGACAATTTACAGTCTTCCTGTTTATCATGTATGTTTATGCTAGTTGGAGATTTTTCTGAGCTGCTTTTTCACTTTAACAAAATTCTTTCTCTACTGTTTTACATTGTTCGAGCAAAGAGTTCGTGTCACACTATTTACTCATTGTAGTTCTTGTAGCAATATCTATTTTATCATTATAACATTTTATATGCTTATTAAACAAAACAAAAAATCGTACCCTGTAACTAATTTTACAGATAATTTATGTGAAGAATTCTTACTTTGGTGTTTGGTGTTAAATTTAAGGTGATCTTTTTTATGATTTTCGATCAAATCACTGCCTTTAGATTTGCTATGTTTGTCTCTCTTGTCTTTATGACTGTGGGGAGGGCTACGCCTGGAAGAGCGTTTACGTTTATATGAAAGGCTTGAAGATTCTGGAGAACGAGAACGTGAGCGTTTTCTTCTACATTTTTTAGATTTTCGCGAATGAGATCGATAACGTGACTTCGATCTCAATTTGTAGTGGACTCTATCCTGAGAATTTTATGATTTCGTTGACTTTCTGTATACATTTTTATCATTATCTACAGCATTTTGCTTCTTAATTGTGCTTGAATGATGTTGGACCTTTGGCTGTGGTGGCGTATTTAATGATCTCTCCTGAGATATGTGATCAGGTCTGTGTGCTTTTTTATTTATTTGCTTATCAAAAGAATCATTTACTTGTTTATTAAATTGATCTTTTGGCTGTTACTCCTTATTTACTACTGGTGGGTTGGAATGCAGTCTTCGAAAACAAATATCATCTTTTCTATAGAATGAAAAAAAAAACCCAAAATATTAACAACTCGTATTCATTAAAAACATTAGCACAGTCTTAAATTCTTAATATCACGTTGTTTGCGTCGTAGTTAAGCTCGAGCTGTATCCAAAAGATTTTGAAAATTTACTTCTATTTTTCGTATTTTTTTATTCAGTTGTGCATTTTCTTCTTTTAACGATTCAATCGAATTCAGAGCTTTATTATATTTTTCTTCCCAACCTAACAACTCTTTGTTTCTATGACGATAAAATGATAAAAAAGAATTCACCAACAATTTCCTCATTACTTATTTTTCATACCTTCTCCTCTTCTTCATGGAATTCATCCAAATCTCCACAAAAATCTATTTCATCCATTATTCTTAAATTTTTTTACTAAATTTCCTTGAAATGCATTTATTTCGACAATTTTAGACTACATTTTCTCCTTATTTTAGAGTACGTTGGCCAGCTTTAAAGTTATAAAGCCAGGGATGGTATAGAAAAGCAGCCGCCTAACGTAACAAAGCCCACTTTAATAATATTAATATAACGACAATAACAATCCCAGCCATTTCAACTAACAGACACATGTCTGGAAAATAACATATGTACCGTTTGTTTTATGTTCTTTTCTTCTTTCTAAACATAACTTATTTACACTGCTTTTGCTTTAATCATTTTTCTACATGTCTCTCTATATATATTTCATCTTATGACTTGTTTGGGTTTGTTTGATCGATTTATTAAAAAATATTGGTTTTAATTTTTGATTTTATTATAAGATTCAAAATTGTATTTCTGTGCCAATGGACTGTATTAAAACATCTACGTATACATATTTTTTAGAGATGATACTATATAAAGTATGTGAAGTTAAAAAGTTTTAAAAAGTTTTATTATTCTCTGAGAGAAAGAAGAAGGAGAGAGAGAAAAAAAAAATAAGAATCCGAGCCAAAAACCAAAAACACTTCCCTCTATACTATAGATGGTTCTACCCGGCCACGCTTTTAACTTTTTAACTTCACGCTTTACGTAGTATTAAATACCTTTTTAAAGTATTAAGTACCTTTTTTTAAGTATTATATTAAATATTAAATAAAATTGAATTTTAAATATATAATATATTCTTTTAGGACAATACGCCACAAAATAAATAAAAAACTATTTTATGCTTTATTTTAATATTGGTCAAAAATTTTCATTTCTTTGTTTATGTATTCTCTTGTTTGTTCACTTTTCTCTGGAGAGAATAATTCTAACTTTAAAAAGGTATTTTTAAATTGAATTAAATTGTTGTAAATTGCATGTTGTGTCGATGACGCGCTTAAAAACTGATATAACTCGCGTAAATATTGGTTGCAACCCATAAAAGTATTGCCATTAACCGAAAAAGCGTGTTTTGGTTTTCTACGCCGTGATGTAAATCGTCGAAGTGATGCTGTGAATGCAGCGGTAGATAATTCAGTTACCAATTCAATGGGAAAGGCTTTGGTAACCAAACGGACGAATACAGCAATCCAGCATTTATACAATTTAGAATCTCTTCTGATGGAATCCAATATTTCATAGCAATAATATATTGAAGTTGCCTATTGCTAGCATGGAGATACTTTTTGTGGTAATATTCTACAAGGAATTTTTGTGAACGTATGTTGTTTGTTAAGAATGATAGGATGTTTTTGATCGTAGTTTATATTTGCATTTTCAAGTCTCCCACCAACTGGTCTTTTATCTGCGTAATTTTGGTCCAGTCTAGCGATAATGGCGTCAAAGTTTAAGACAGTGTTAAAAGCGGACAAGACATTATTAGCAGGTCCTGTATTTTTATTTCTAAGTATGGCCATTGCCACAAAATAGTTTTATGATCCCTCCGGATAGTAACCCATAGCTATATGCGCTGCATCTCGCCATGCGGGATAGCTTTGAGCATTGCCTTTAAATTCGGGCAACGATTTTATAAGTTCCAATGTAGTTGATCCATTAGGTACATCGGGATTTATAGCTACTTGACGGAAGGATAGGCCTGGTTCAGGCGTCAGACTGTTTAATTTTTCGAACAGAGTTCTTAATTTTTCCGTAAGGCTGCCCGTGAAGGCGTCAATGGCTGCACCTACTAATTCGATAATTTGATCCCTATTCATAATGTTGCATCGTCTATCACGGGTTTTATAAAAGGGAGAAAATACAAAAGGAGACTTACAACGGATCCAGTACTTACATTACAAATGTTGGGCACCAGTTAAATGTGGTCATTGTTGTCATTGTTTAAATATTTCTACAATATATTTGTATTTCAATTGATTAACGCTTTATTGATCAACTCTCTACAGTATTAAATATTTCTACAATATTTTTGTATTTCACTTTGATTAACGCTAAGTTGATTAACTCTTTACAATATTAAATATTTCTTTTATTTGATCAATATTTTACAATATTAAATATTACTTCAACCTATCGCAATATCAACTAAAAAAAAGCCCGCTGAGAGTTGATTCACTGGCTTTTTATAGCCAGTGAAAGAACTCATTAAAACATTGTACGATACCTCGACCTGATTAAAACTATGCTCATAAAAAAAGGTATCGTACAATATTTTGGCCTACTTAAAAATAAAGTTTAATAACGAACAATATTTAACCTATTGAAATAATGCTTAAATAAAAAATATTTCGCAATATTTGCCCTACTTGAATAATGCTTACATATGTTACCGCGATGTCCAACCATCGTTGGCGGGCTCATTTAGGCTGTGCCTAACTTATATATTGACAGAATTTCTTACAATTTTATGACTTTTTTTACAACATATAAATACGTTTATTAATGATAGTAGTTACCTCCCCCTCCTTCATTTTCGTGATATATATACGTGTTAAACTAAAAGCAGTCATTGTGACTACTTTCACTTTTTTTCGATTACCATTAGCTAATACCATATTGTAGTGGGCAAATAAATAAATGCACACCTGTTCTTAAGTATGATTTAATTTCATTGTAATTGTATTCTCATTCTGACCTTAACTTTAATAGAAATTGTAATTATATTCTTATTGACCTTAACTTTAATAGAGATTGTAACTGTATTCTTACTGACCTTAACTTTAATAAAAATTGTAATTGTAATACACCTGACACACATACATAACACTCACACTCACTTCCGATTAAAATAGCCTAGTTTAAGTTTATGCTTACTAATCAATTCTTTGTAATAATTTTAATATATAAGAAGACAAATTTTTCAAATAAAAACAAACTAAAAACTCAACTTGACATATAACATATTATTGAACTCATAAAATCAATAATTGTGAAATACTCTGCGATTCGCGGGATTCTGAAGTTGCGCGTTGCGCGACGACCACAATTATTGATCATAACAAAAATAATAAAGTAACAGAAGAGTTTATTAACTATACTCCTTTTCGTATCACCCCCACATCTCATTATAACATGGCGATCCTGCCAAATTATTAATCCGGCCAAGTTGTTGATCCTGCCAAATTATTAATCCGGCCAAGTTAACGATCCTGCCAAATTATTAATCCGGCCAAGTTGTTGATCCTGCCAAATTATTGATCCGGCCAAGTTGTTGGTCCTGCCAAATTATTGATCCGGCCAAGTTGTTGATCCTGCCAAATTATTGATCCGGCCAAGTTGTTGGTTCTGCCAAATT